>OX336898.1:9589825-10189825 GCA_946959425.1 Argyrosomus regius
GCTTATTCAGCAATATCCTTTTTAATAGCACTGGCTTTCTGTGCTGGCAAGAAAGAGGCGTAATCCATCTATGACTAATTGTTAAATGTTTGACCTACGAAATTAATCTTCCCAAGTAATTAATTTTTTTAATTCAGTGTGGAATTCACTCTCTCCTAAAAAAGTGAACACAGAGAGAGCTAACTTTTTGTCGTACATCTGAACAAAATATCAATACACTCAACTGGCAATGTTGGAAAGGAATTTAAAAGAAAAACAAAGTTATAAAGGACTTCAGTTGAGCTTTGGGGGTAGAAAAATGGGGATACTCACCACATTGGAAGCATTAGGTGAAGCCCCTCTCTGGAGCAGGTTCTTCACTATGTTAAGATGGCCCATGAATGCTGCTACATGAAGAGGAGTGAGACCAGACTGCAGACACAAACACAGACAGAGTCGAGGCTCAATATCAACTCATTACAGAGAAGTCAAATGACATCCTACTTCATTAGGCAAATCTTTGGACCACGGAGGACATCATTATTAATATTCCCTATTAACAATCAGAAAAATAGAGTTTTTGAAAGATGACCTTAAATCTGCATGCAAGAAGCAGTAAGTACAGACACAAAATGCAAATATATGCTTGTCACAGAAGTGAAGGAATACTTTATTAATGCCACTTGGCAGAAAACTTTTCATTTTCAGACTCTGTCCCTGGTGGTCACATCGTCTCACCTCTGTGACAGCTTCTAGGGAAGCAGAGTGCTTAAGCAGCAGGTCCATGGACCGCATGTGGTTCTTCTTGCAAGCAATATGAAGAGGTGTGAAGCCATTCTGGAAAGAGAGAGAAAAACAGTTCACAACTAGACTACACATGTGTACAGACATGAAGCCTTTTGATCCAACTACTGTTCTACTAAAAGTTTCAAAATGATGTATTTTTCTATCCAGCATTACTTTAATATCACAGTTGTCTCCTTACAGTGATGGTGATTGTTTTATGTGGGGCAAAAGTGGGTGTAAAAGATCAGTTTTTGTGTGTTAGCTAAACAGAAATAAAACTGCACACCTTTAATGAACTTGAATTAAGAAATAAATCATTACAATTTGATATGAAACAGTCACAGTGCCATCATGATTTATTGTTCAAAGTCATTTAAACAAACAAAAAAACCTACCAGAGCACGTGCATTGGCTTTGGCTCCCTTGTCCAGTAGGACTTTGGCCATCCGATGATGACCACAGTGGGCTGCTACATGAAGAGGGGTTAAATGGTCCAGAGTGATATCATCAATCTCAGCATTGTACTGCAGTAGCTGCCTGACGCAGTCCATGTGATCCCCCTGAGCTGCCATGTGGATGGGGGACAGACCGTTCTGTAAAGAGTGAAAGAATGGGACACAGACGGAGGTAGGAAAAAGTTATAAACAGGAAAAAAGGGAGAGTTGGAGATAGATTTCTCAGTGTTGCCAAGCATTGCCAAAGCCCTGTGTATAAACAATGCTGTATGCCTAGCACTCTGTAGTTAGATTACTTTTACAAGATTCAGATCATGATTCACAATGTCTAAAATCTTTAAAAATAAACCCTGATGATCACTGCGGATTACAAGGATAGATCATGGATAAAGGATAACCACGGGGATCGCAGTATTTCATCTACCTTGGTCTTAGCCTGGATGGGAGCACCATGTTCCAGCAGGATTTCAATGATGCGAACATGACCATTCCTGGCTGCACAGTGGAGAGGAGTCAGCTCATCCTACAAAGAGATGAGTCAGAAAGACGCAGAGTGAGAGAGAAATTGGATAATTGGAAATGTGTTAAACGACATAAGAGAAAGAAAGAGGAAGTGTTAAACATGCATAAACAAAATGCCAAAGTGGAGTGGAGCTGAGCAGTACATTACCTTGGTTTTAGCATCGATCTGTGCACCTCTGTCCAGCAGTAGTCTGACCATCATCACATTGCCCCTCCTGGAGGCTATATGAAGGGGTGTGATGCCATTCTACAGAAGCAGAGATGTAAGTCAGCGGTATTAATCATCACTGTTTGTAATCATTGCACACTGCAATATGACAAGCCAAAAATAAAATGAAAAAGAACAAAATGTATAGGGGAGAGGTATCTCTTAATATTGTTCTCTCAACACATGATGTGTGGGCCACATTTATTGTTCCTCTCAGATGTCATTTCTGATCCTGCTGCTGAAATAAACTGACCTTGGGGGTGAAGTTTACATTGGCTCCTCTGTTCAGCAGCAGCTGGGCTACGCTCATATTCTCGTAGTGGGCTGCAATATGAAGAGGTGTGAAACCAGTCTACAGAGAAACAGACACAACGGGAGAAATGCGAGAAGAAAAGTGTAAATAAGGACAACTACAATCTATTTATATCACTTGAAAAACAAGGCTACATCAACATGCAAAACACAGAATAAATAAAAGTTCAGCTTAGAGTTGAAAAGAAAGAAAGATTTTCATATTTCATCATAGTTTTAAAGATTAGTGTTTGCTCTCATGGAAGGTGCATTCTAATTGTAACATCATACTTCTGCTTCTTTTGGCTCATTGTATTATCTGAGTACACAAAGTAAAAGAAAGATTTTTGCACATATTTGAGTGTGCAGATGCTTTTCTTCATTAAGTTTGATAGTAGACTGAGTAAATCATTACACACATAGCCTCACAGTGTGTGTATACCTTGCTGAGAACATCAGCGTTGGGGTCATTCTGCAGGAGCACTGCGGCTGTGCGTGTGTCGTCATTTCGTGCAGCGATGTGCAGTGCCGGGAGTCGAACCTTGCCCTTGGTGCCATAGTTGATGAGCAGTGCCACAACGTTTTCGTGGCCTTGCTGGAGGGCTACTGCCAGCGGAGTGAAGCCATCCTGAGAGAGGGACAATGAGTGAAAGAGATGATGAGATGACAGAAAAGGTAGAGGAGGTAGGAAGGTCAAGGAGAGGCAGGAGCGAGAAATGAATCAATAAAATATGCTGTTGCCTGACTTTTTCTTGGCATGAAAACAATCTTTATTTACTTACATAATACGTGTAATCAGAAGTTTTCCATTATCAAAGATGCAAAATGTCAAAATACCCTTGATACATAACATGGAACCTAGAAATGGGACTCGTGTTCCTTAGAAAATAATCCCATAATGTTTGTTCATAATTCTAGCCAATGACAGCTTTGACATTTACAGGCAATTTGCTTGTTTCCAGAAAATAAGATTTTAGGTGTCAGAAAATGCCAAATGTCTTTTTTTACGATGTAACACATTCCTAACTAACAACTTTTGTGCTACTTTATTTCACTAAAGTACAGTAAACACATCATAGTGTCTCACTGTATCTTTCATGCAATGCGTGACAGCACACAGACACGCTGGATGTTTCAGGAGGTAATTACTAATCGTCAGTATGGCCGGACAACTTCAGACAAACTCACAATCAAAATGGCCAGTTTGAGGAGACACATACCTCGGTTGGGAGACTCTGATTGGCTCCATTCTCGAGCAGGAATTTGACCACCTCTAAATGATTCTCCTGTGCTGCCATGTAGAGAGGACTGAACCCTTTCTGTTACGGCACAAATATATGATAATATATAATATAAATATACGGACAACTCTCTAGCAAGTGTGTCACATATACAAGCACAGAAATACACAAATGCATGCGCACACACAGACTTCCACTCCTGGACAGTGTGCAGTGACTCACATGTGACTGGGCATTAACGTTGGCACCATAGTTGACAAGCTCAGCCACAACTTTCTCCTGCCCTGCCAACGCTGCGATATGGAGAGCTGTGTTCCCTTTCTGGAGGTCAAACAGGCACACACGCACACACACACACACACACACACACACACAGATACATACACAAAAGCATAAAAACCACACCGAAAGATAGAGAGAGAGAGGAAAAGTGGATAGAATGAAAAAAAAAATTATTGCAACCTAATGGCCTAAATCTCTACACTGAATTATAGCTCATGTATTGTATTCAGTATATAAAGATAAAAACTGTGACGGTGAAAGCAGCACAGTTTTGTTCATATTTACATTTAGAGGCAAAACAGTGTAGACATTCAACAAAAGCTGTCAATATAAAATAAGTATACTAAATATTGTTTTAGCCCCATACAAACTTTGAGGAATCATTGCACATAAAAAGTAAAAACGTCACTTTATTTTAAAGGAACACTGATTGCTTTAACTTAAATGTAAATAAAAACGTTCTTGTAGGTATGTTAGTTCAGCTCACAGAGACTTGCTACAGTGGTTTCTACAGTTGCAGTCCAGTTGAATTAGCTTTGAGCTAAGATAAAGCTAAGAAAGATGTTGGGAAGGTGTGACAGTTAATGTGTTTTATTTACTTCAGTTCAGCATGAAATGCTATTTTACATTAGTAAGCATACAGAGAGAACACAGTACCTTGGTGGTGGCTTCCAGCTCAATGCCCGCATGTAGCAGCTCCAGGACCATTTTAACGTGACCTTCTTTAGAGGCTAGGTGTAACCCGTTGAGACCATTCTTGAAGAGAAAAGAAAGAGTTTTAGTCCCATTAGAATTAGAAGAAACATATGATGCAATATCCTCTTAGCTATCACCGACTCTTTAAATGTACTACTGGATGTTTTAACTGGTTATGAAACCATCTCAGTTTAAGACTGATGTGTCTTTATGCATAAACAAACAAGGCCACCAGAAGATTGTCTGTTTCTCTATAATTATTCTTAACTTCAGTTTCAGTCAGAATCCCCTTGAAATCAATGAAAAGAGGCGGTGGAAACACTACCGCTTTTATCCACAGGGGCTGCCAGAATCAAAAAAGTGAAAGGTCCTCGTTGGGGCTTTAAAGAATTATTCATTTATAGTAAAAAAGGACTTAGCTTTTGATTAAACAGGATTATTGGTCTCTTTAAGCTTCAGTAATAGTGTAATAATCCTATTAATAACCAGGATTATTATAATCACAGTCCACATTAAATGAAATGTGATACCACATCTCTCAGGACAACTCAATGAGTTAATCTGTGGTCTAGCGAGTTAATGTAATAATATACACACGTGAAACAACACATTCTACCGTAAATCAATTCATGCAACAGATCTGTGCAAAGATCTCTCAGAAATCTCTATACATCCATGCCGAGGGCATCTTTGGCTACCTTGGCCTTGTCCTCTCTTTGGCTGATCAGTGTGCTCTTTGCCACAACCCCTGACATAAAGTACCTTACTGCCAAAATGTGCTATTAGTGCAGCGGCCTGAGAAACCGGGCTGTTATGTGTTCTGAACTTCGTCAAACTCCCAAGTTCATATTCCATCTGTTTAAAGTGAAATGACTGATGGTTACTGAGGAAGGATGAGAAAAAACACACACTGTATCCTTCAGTCTCATTCCCCTGTGAGCACTGCAACATACGCATGCCTCTCGAGCTGTGCAGAGAATCACTCGTCTACTTACTGTACCTCTAAAAATAACTGATAAACCCGCAATGACAGCAGGAGGACTCAGTTCTGACAAAATGAACAACCTGATGACACTGATGAGCAAGGAAAAGGGCTGGGCAGGGCAGTCTCAACATTGTCTGATTGTGCTTCTGGCTGGCTGACCACATATTTTATTAGTAAAGTCTGAGCTGCAACCAGCCTGCTGTAACCAATCTGACCACCAGGGGTCTCCGTTATCCACGCTGCTCTCAGCCTTCCCATGATACTGCGGTGTCACTCAATTCAAATGGGTAACACAGCCTCTCAGCGAGCATGCGCAGAGTGCTGGGAAACAAACTGTGTATCAGTGGCACTTATACACACACTGTTAAATGCAGTGTGTGAACGTCTGCTGTGCGCACATGGGACTAAAGCAAATACACAGTGAGACTCAGTTTTGTTTTTAACACAGAAACAACACCTTCAATGCCCGTTAACACCCTCATTCGCAAACACCTACATCTGTGAATTATGTGCATTTCTGCATACACAGTGACACAGACAACAGCACAACAATGCTAGGTAGTTAGATACCTCGATAAAGAGAGAGAGAGCAAGAGATCAAGCCTGCAGGATTGTTAGCTATAACAAGGACAGGTTATTGCTGCAGACTCACATAAATCACATACAAAAATACCATCTCTGCCCTTGCCTCAGTCCTCAGTAAAAAGCCATCAATAGAATCGTAAACAAGAAATCCTAAGAAAGAGAAAGTTGCACGAGGAAATAATTCATATTAGAAAATCGCATTTAGAGCTTTGAGGAATAGAATTGATCTCATGGTTGTTGGTATGATATGCAATTATTGTACATCACATCAACAGTAATTATTTAGCTGATTACAATCTGCAAGGATGTTTCAATAGTTATCTATCTTCTGTATCTCTTCTCTCTCTCTGCTGCATGTGTGTGTGTGTTGCTTGCATCAACATAAACTGAGGAATCCTTAATGCCCATCTCGCTGACAGTGTTTTGTCTGTGTATGAAAGCACTTGTCCATCCATTCACCAAACATCACTCCCACTCCACAGCGGTCCTTAACGCAACAACTCACTGACAAGCTAGTGTTTGTGTCCCAACCACTCACATTCACACTTTCAGATTCGTTTCTCATCTCATCTCATGTCATTTTGCTAAGTTTTTGGTCATGATGCAACAAGGTGCAAGAAAGAGGACGGTACAGATGAAGATTGAGGGGACTATAATCTAATATGTTTAATTATTTACGCGCACCACTTTACACAAAGATAGAGAGGGAATCAGGAGGTCTAGGAGTCGTGAATTTTTAATTTTCTTTTTGGTCTTTTATTTGACACACTTTGCTGACACTGCAGAATGGAATTCGACTAAGGGTTTGTAGGGACATTGTGTGGTGCGTTCAAGTCCAGCTTCAAGTTCATTTAAAGACTTGAAATTTTGTTCTTCCTTAGTGCCATTCTATATTCAGTCTATTCATAAACCATGACCTTCTTACTTTTTGATATGTCTTTATTTATTTTTATTTACAATTAAATTCTTCATTCCATGAAGTTCTATGTTTATGAGCACCTGGCCATGAATGTAAGAACTGGAGGGTGGTTTCATGAAAAAGACGTACGAAGTATAATGATTTTCTGCTGTCCTGTAGTACATAAAAGATATAATTTAGACCTGCACCGTTGGAAATTTCTCCTGAGGAACATTAACAACTAAAGCAATAAAGTTCTCTTGCCTTGATCTGCTGCTACTGGGTGCATGAGTTCAGCATTACTCTTTCATTTTTTTATTACACTGACAATTGTACTGCCTCAACGGCTAACTTGGCTAACAGTATGTGAGAGTTATTTTTTATTAATGCAGAGTAATATTTCTCTGTTAATGTTCAAGATTATTGTATTCACATTAAATTCTCTTTTCACTTTCATAGCTCTGACTTTTTCAGAATGGATTCAGACTCCTCCAGAGAACATGTACTTGTTGCATCAAGCCATTACTTCTGTGTGAGCTGGTAGTTTTTGTAGTACTGTGACTACTAAATAAACACTGTAATTGATTTTAATGAGCCCTGATTTAATTTGCTGTGTTGTTAACTGAAATCTGTGGGTGGCATCTTTTCTTTTACTCTCACATGCACACAAACAGCTTTTTGGAGACTTGTTCTGGTGAGTCTCAATGAAACTTACTTGATTAGCTGTGTTGATGTCGATTCCATTCTTGATGTGATCCAGAGCCTTGTCCAGGTTCCCTGAACGAGCTGCACGCAGAAAGCTGGTGGCTGCATCGGCCTGCAATGAAGAAAGAGGAGAACTGTCACAAAGGAGGAGGAGAGTGTATACACATAAATACATACGGACACTATTTTTCATACAGACATGTAATATAGAGATGCTTTTTGAAGAAAAGACACATTCATTTCTCCACTAGGAGTTAAATGATAAAAACAGAACATAAATTGCACATCTACACCAACACAAACAGCTCTGAAAAATACACAAATGCGATAACACAACACTTGCTCAACATCAATTGTTCCTCCCAAATTATCCACAAGTTCTCCATATCAGGATGTAGTTGCACTAAAAGCCCAAGTCCGGTTACACATTTAAAACCATTACAATAATATAACAATCACTTTAAGACAAGACACAAGGCTGCATGTAGGAAATATGATACTACATTCATTGGCTCTTCTGCCCTCTCTAAGAGGCTAAAAATGTCAGACTCCGTACAGTCAAGCTTCGCCCACACTGTGAGTTTGGCAGGCGTTCATAGCCGAGCACACTTCGCCACGAGCTGCGCTGTCTGCCCGTCTGATCTCAGAGGAAAAGCTCCTGCGGTTTGTGTCTGCAGTGTGTGTTGGTGTTTGTATGCCCACCTCCGTATTCATTCATCAGACAATAGAGTAATGTGGCTGACCTGCACGAGTGAGATGTTTTCAATGCCCTGAAGAGAAAATACTGCGCACTCTTCTGCACTCTTGATCCTCTCTACGCCCCTGTCACCGGTGTAGTGATGTATCTGTTTGAGCTGTTATTCTCAAGTGGTTTAATCACTGCTGAAACTCAATTGCTGAAAGATATCTCTGCCCTTTTTCAAATGAATGAGACTTTTTTTTTCTTCTTCTTCTCTCCTCACATTACAGATGCATCAGGACTCGATGTTCTTGTGTTTCTGTGAACTATGCACTGCATTAGATTTTATCTAACAAACAAATAAGATTATTTCATCTTCCACAGCCTCCTTCCCACTTACCACTCCTTTTTTTCCCTTCAGCTCCTTGTTTTTCCCTTTCAATGTATTCCTATTATAATGATTAGTATTATTAACCTCTCTTTCCTCCTCAGACGAACTCTTAAATTCAATCTCAATGTGACTATTAAGAAATTATTTTCCCCACTTTTCATTGACTGCTCACATTCTTTGTCTGTCTCCCTGTTAAAGAAAAGAAAGAAAACAAATGTGTCATCCTTCTAATAAACCATTTTTGAAGCCAGTGTAGGAGTGAATAAAAAGCTTTGTGGCTGGAGTTTCATAAAAAGAAGTATATTTATATATATTGCAAATATTACATACATTTGGTTGATATTCAATAGTATCCTTTAATGTGTTTGCCTTTTCGCTGCTATTTTCCTTTGCACACGGGAGCTGCAATGTCAATTTCACTGAACTTGTTCAGCGACAATAAAGACATCTTGAATCTTGAATCTTGAATCTCTATTTTGTCTTGTATCTGACCACTAATTGTCTTGGTAGCTTCATGATTGAATATGAGAGGTAGACATAACTGAGAGACTGGACAGTCACTGACAAGAATCTCTTCAACTTAACAGCCCAACATCTGCAGTGTTCCTTATATTTCAGATTCTACAGTGATGTTCTATACTATGATGTGTTCATGATATGTTCTGTATTACTGATCACAGCCTCCACCTGCAGCCCCTCTCCTCCTCCTCCACCACTGCTGCTTCATGAACCAGTTCTCTACGTGCATTTATCATTTGCAATATGTTTGTTAATGAGTGCTTGTCATTTTGTGTGTGTGTGTGTGTGTGTGTGTGTGTGTGTGTGTGTGTGTGTGTGTATGTACTGAGGCAACAGCAGCATGAGCCATGTGCTGACCACATTTAGCAGAAAATGAAAAATCTTGCAGCACCTTCTGGAAACTCATTCTATACCAGTTTGTGTTGCTCTCAGGCTGGAATCCATTTTCCTCCAAGCTTTCCTTCTCCCTCTTATTTTTTTTTTACTGCTGCCTCCATCTTTCCTTTCATCCTTCTATCCATCACAGAGATTAGAGCTGTACATCCAATCCTGGCAGTTCTGCTACTTTATTTGTGATCATGGTGCCCGTTTACACCAAATAATCAGATTACTGAAACCTCTCACTATGCATCACTCAATACTGTAGAAATGATCCCTGCCGCTCCCATTTTGGCCATTTCCCTTCTTCCGCTGGCTCACTTTATTTTCACACTTTTATTAATACCATCACCATTTTTAACTCGCTTTTAATGGCTAAATAAACTAAAATGTTTGCATGTTGTCACAATGCATGTATTTTCTCCTTTCTTTTGTTGTTTTCATTCTCATCACTTAATTTGTTTTCTTGTTTCGAGCATCTCACAGGTGCCTCATATCAAACAGCTTTAAATTACCCTCAGTAGGGTATTTGAAAGGGTGTTAAAGTGAATGATTACAGTACATATCACTATAACATTCAGGACCTGTATGTAGTTCAATCTTTATTTACTCTTTCCATATATACTTAGGGGGTTTCGTGGGTGTTCAAATATTTTTGATGTGATCTTTGGTCCAACAGGACTCTTCATGTGGACAAGAAAAGTGTGTCACACTACTCTACTGCCTCAGGTGATTGTTGTAATTAAGGATTTCTTATCTCCTGTGTGTAAAACAGGAGAAACACTGATTGTTTATCAAGCCATTTCACAACCAATAAGCCTATATAAGGTGCTGCTGTGCAGGGCTTTTCACTTCCCTCTTAATAGACACTGTTTACCTCAGGAAACCTCTGTGTCCTGAAGTACATAACAATACTTGTTATTATTAACCAAGAGGACTGTTTCATTTAGTTTGAGAATGTAAGGAAGTGTAACATGCTTATTGATTGGATATCAAACTACCATTTCAGGGGCAACACCCATTAACAAAAAATAACCAAGGTCAATCTGCTATTTGTGACAAAAGCTAATTTCCATTTTCCAATCTGTGTTAAGAATATGATGCCATGATTTTACAGATACAGACTGACTCACATCACTAACACAGAAAAACATATATACATACAGTACATGCCATTAGAGTGAAGACACAGAGCAGCTAATCTATACAATCATTCATATTCATGAATTCATTAATTAATCATGAATAATACATGTTAATGGTCTGAATTGTAAATGTACAGTAACATATATGAACACAGCTCTACTAAAGAGAACAGCACATCCGACAAGTCGAAACTACTAAGACACAGAAGAGAAAAGGTTGAGACACAACAGCACTGGAAATACGTGACTAGAGACTTGCCAGCAAGGCCGCAACCACACAACACTTTTCCTGAACACAATGATTACAAGGACGTGAAAAGAAGTGACAGCAACACACAACCACAGTACAACAGAGGTCGAGCTACCAGTTTGAAAATCTGACTTTCAACAAAGAAAGAAAATCTGCCAATGAGGTCAGTTTAAACCGCAGTATTAAAAACCTTTTAAAGCCCATAATACTGACCTGATGGACAAGTCAGCGCTGAACCACATGAGCCTAGAAGACAACACACACCGGCCACGCCAAAACAAAACCAGACGTTTAATGGCACACATACAAACAGAAAACAGCCACATGTAAACTGAAATGGGGTAACATGTGTCAATTCAGAATGTACTTAGCATCACAAAGATCTTGACTTGGAGGTTAGAAATCAAATTGTATTCTGTATTGGAGTTACAGTTGTGCAGCAATGTTTTGTAGAATCCATCCGACATGACTTGAGGTACAAGGACGAGGTAATGTACCAAAGTTTTATTCACATTACATTTAGCCACATCCGCCAACTTCCTTTTGTTTCCCCGGAAGTTATAGCAACTAAAGGGATAAAGGGGATATGACGCTATGGACAAGCAACCATTACGTTGAATAGAATAACAGATTTCTCTGGGTTTGAACATTTTAGGAGTAATGTAAGTGTAGTAAGTGTACTCAAGATACATAGGTCTCTTTAATATAGAAATGTTACATATTATACCTTTAAGCTACTATAGTATCAGTGATTATTTTTATCAACAGGCCAGATTTTAGATAAACAGAATTTCAACATGCACGTATATACAACATTAGCATATATTTCAAATGTAATGAAAAGTTAAAATAACAGTCTAGAGAATATGTAGAATCAGTGTGACATACATACAGTCTCAAATTTCATTTGTGTTCCTTCATCTTGTTGTTGTGCCTTGTGTGTTAGCTTGTCATTGCTGTGTGTTATCGTGGCTCACTCACACAAACTGAGATCTGATTAAATATCCTCACAGTGAAACACAGACTCATATTTTAAGCAGGGCCAAAAAAAAAAAAAAATCATGTAGACACGAGAGAAGCCAGTAGAGGCAGAGACCTCAGATACTAATTCCAAGGCAGAGAATATTGAAGCAAAAAGCCAATAACCATGTACACTTGTGGAAATTAAAGGCAAAAAGGTTAAAGCAGCTGAATTCAGGTTTGCTATTTATTGCATTTTGCCAGGGCCCTTCAATAATTCACACCTACACAAACACTAAGTATAAAAGAGACTCATATGTGCACACACACAACTGCTGAAATAAGTGCCAGAAACTCTGTGAAAGGTTGATAGAAACCGATCTTACAAGCTGAGTAAAACCTCATGCCACCTAAAAAGATATTATGGCATTGAGTCACCCAGAGAAGAACCTAATTAGATCAAACTATGAGCTGTTATATAAGCTGTGGTACATCCATGTGACTGATTTAATGATCCGAGGAAGGGGAATGTAAAGATTTATTATAGAATCTTCCTTCCCAACATCCACTACTGTTCTCTGTGACAAGTGGTCAGGACTTTAGGAGAGGGAAATATACACACATTCAAGCTCTGAACATCACACACTCTGTGTGTCACACTCACTGTCCTGGAAGCATTTGAGGGTTTTCTGTACTGCGGCTCTTCTCTGACTGAAGTCATTGGCAGAACATTGAACACGTGTACTTATTGTGGTGACAGCTCCTGTCACTTCTGATTTGGAAATGAATCCTTGTGTCACTTCAAGTTGAGACGAATTCTCACAGTTCAACATGCATCTCATCTCCTTCACAGTCTAATTTGATAGATGTAAAAATACCTACAACTACTTAAGGTGGTTACAATACCAAAACTTTAAACTTCAACACAAAACTAGTATAATTCCCCTCGAGGGGTCAATAAAGTATCTATTCAATACTCAATATCTTTTCGATACTAAAGCAGGTTATTCATTTTTTTTCTCATTGCTTCATTTACACGACCTTGGTTTGAATCTGATTGCATGTTTTTTTTGTTCTTTTTTTTTTCTCAGTACTTCGATGGTACTTGATACAATCGAATGATAATATTGTATCATTTTAAATATCTGGTATTGAAAAAGTATTGAAGTATCAATACTACTACAATACTATTACTTATATGTTACAATGGAAACTTTAATTATTAATTTTATTAAATCAGCAGTAAAGTTAGATAACCAGTTCAAAGTTGTGTTTAAAAATAGAGACACAAAATGCATTATTTGCTTTTTGCTGGCTCGAATGACATTGACTTGGCCCAGTTTATGATATAACTAGTATTTACTGTATATTCTGTGTGAACCTTTTTTGTCATTGTTTACATAAGTCGTCACCATCGCATCATCTGCATTGTTAATTCTCATATCTAAGAAGCTCCACTGAAACAAAGAGATTATGACAAAAATGCACGTATATAAATATATATTTCTAATTGTTTCTATGTCTGTAGCAGCAGTCACAGTTTCACTTTGTAAAATCATTAATAAGCTGAAGAGAGGAAGGCAGAAAAGATGAGCGAGATGTAAACAGCGAAGAGAAAAATGAAAGAAATAAGAGAGATCACTAAAAATGTCTTTTTATCCTGACAACCATCTTACTGTCAGAGCAGTCCATCTCTACAGAGAGATTTAGCTAGTGTGTAGTACTCTGTTGTCTTATGAGGTGAACTGACGCAGTGTATTTTGGGTGTATTATGATGAATACTGGTGGACAGTCACAGATTACAAGTGTACATAGAAAAATGGTGGCCATTTGTCATTGTGAGCATTAACGACAAACTCATTCACATAATGCTAAAAAAAACAATGCAGACGTAACAAATTACCTACAGACACACACTCACATAAACACACAAACAAAATGACACTAAAAAGATATGAATGCCACAGTGTGTTAGTGTTGGCACCAACAGGGAGGGAGATGGATCACCGTAATGAACCCTCATGGGTTTAAACACAGACCCACTTTTACTGCAAAAGACAGAGAGGAGCAAACTCACACACACATAAAATAGGGGCACACACAGAATATATTATGTATCACATACTACCAATGCACAGCGCTATGGTACGCATGATTTGCAGGCTCTGACAACAAGTACAAAAAATGAAAACACAGATGTGTATGAATACGCACCCATGAGTTCATTTAGGTGTGTCAATAAACATACACGGCAACACTGTTTAAAGAAGCCACATCTTGCATTTTGTCCAAAGTACCAAAAGTGCACATGTTTTTATCATAGGCTGTTCTGGTGGGACATCAACCACAAACCCTGAGTGTTAATGACATCCTCACATCCACAGATGCACAGAGAAAGAAACCTCTAAACCTGGCTGCTGAAACTTGCCCTGTGCAACACAGGGACACATTATAACAAGTCACCCAATTTATCACATCTAATATTACTGGCACAGTTTTTTTCTTTCCCACTTGGTTCCACAGCTCTTCAAGCCATTCCCCAATTCCCTCGACTTAGGCTTCCAAGTGTAAAATATTACCTTGGCAGGGAGACCCAGAGTTAATGAAAAACCCGATCAGTATAATCACAATGAAACACCTGATCTCGACCACAGCTACTTCAATATACTACACACTCTATCTTATCCTGAGACCCTCAGATCAGATGTCATCTTCCATAAATGACAGGACAAAACACAAGCTCACCATTAAGTACACACACTGAAAACACAAAACTCAGAACCCAACCAGAAAATACACAGCGAACAATAAAAGAAACAAACTAATACAATACAGTAACATAAAACAAGAAGCATCAGATTCCTCAAAATAAGTATTCATTCGCGTGTAAAAAACTGTAACCTCGATTCGTAAAGCAGTTGCTATAGTTTTATATTTCCACCCAGTGTAGTGGAGATAATTTCAAGAGCATATCTATGCCTGGCAGGATGAAGTCATAGCCCTGAGAATAAAAAATCAATAGAGGCCAGCAGCCTCTACAAAGTGGAAGTTATCCAATATGGATGGATGGATGGATGGATGGAATTAAACAAAATTTAATTATATTTAATAGTGATGACCATTTTTTCAGTGCCTATTGATTGCTTATTGTAAAATAAAGCAAAATGCGATACTTAAATATATTTAAATAATAATAAAATATATTTTCTTGTTAAGAGAGACTTGTAATGTGTCTTTCTGATGCTCTCCAGATTGTACAAAGAAAGACCGTTTGCCTGTGACTTAGATCTAACAAGCAGTGAGATGTCAGATGAGGCTACATGCTGAACAGCACAAGACGTTAACATGAAGATGTTTGATGTTTTGTGCGGTTTTCTCCAAATGCACACACCAATCTCTTGGTGATTTCAACTCTGAGGTGCAGTATATAATCGTGATGACAAACCAACAAATGTTGGGAGTAGAGTATTCTGAGTAAAAACTAACACTGGCCTAACTCACTTGGCAGACCAGTCCAGCATATTTTTGTGCAGCCGACTCCACGTCTACAAAAAAACTGCTCATCTGAAGTTCATCTGTGCTTTGTCTTAAAAATAAAGCCTGAATAAAAGATTAAATGATTTGTTAAGATGAATACATTTTGCAGCGCACTAAAATTCTTCTTTCCTCGCGAAACAATGATGAGACACATCAAAACGAGGATCTTCCTGTTGTCTTCTCCTTCCCGGTGCTAAAACAGAGCATCTGAAATATTTATAGCTTCTGTCAGGCCACTGCTTCTGCACTCCATTACAATCAGAGCATGCTTTTCCTTAGTTCTATGTCTTGATGTCGGCATGCACACGCGCACTCTTTGCTTGTATTTGTGCAATTATTGATTTGTAGGTTTAGATTCTATCATGTCTGAGACACAAATATAAGGACAATACTAGCAATGTACACACAAGTGCTTACATACAAGATCACACACAAAGAAACAGTGAGAGGTTGATAATAGTTTACACAACTACTACCACACACACATTAACAAGCACTTTGTGCACGTGTGCGTGGTTAATACTACATGACTTGCTTTCTGCCTTGATGATGGCAAACAGGGATAAAATATTATACTTAATGCATAAAGATATTTGGCATCAATAACAATGTTAAAAAATTTCTTGTGTCAGAACAGCATCAAAATATTGAAAAAGACGTGTTACAAGGACGACCATGTTGGAATAATCAGCATGGAATCTGAAGTAGGTATTGAATCTCTTGGTTTTAGTGCGAAGCAGCCTAAAAGAAACACTGTTACTTCCCCCTCTGAGCTACATTATTTATTATTCTTCCATTTAACTTTCTCAGTCCAAAGCCTTACTTTATAATCCACTATCTCTTGAGAATAATCACACATGTACGGCACGCACACACATGCAGAGGGAAAGAAATACACCTTTTTACTGACATTGCCTTTCTAAGCTCTGACCAGGTGACAGGAGCATTTTACTTCACTACTCACTTTGTGTTTGAGCATTTCTTCCCACAGCACAGAAAAGAAAAGAGACACAAGAGAGAGAGACAATAAAGAAATGTGACACAGGGTGAAGCAGCCCTGAACTCCTGAATTCACAAGCACTCCTTCATTTGCTCATCTACACATCATATCCACACATTTCATGTCATTATTCCTTCAACCTCTCTCTCCCTCTCCCTCAGTCTGCCTCCTCTCTCTCTTTCCATAAACGTTCAATATTTATGAGCACTGCAGAAACACTACTGAAAAAGCATGCTGGCTAGAGCGGTCCCTCAGAGTCTGTTCACGACGTCACGACTCTGTGCTGACAGTCTGGACTCCATGCCCCGTCTCAGTTTCCGAATCTAAAGTCAAGCAGATATCTGAGACTGCATTTTAATACACAGGATGATATTGACTTACTCCAGTAAAAAAAGAGGGTGCAAAATGTTTTCATGGCAGTCATCTTGGCTTTGTTCACACTGTACTCAGTTCTGTTTTTTTTTGGCCTGCAGATGTCCAACATCAGATTCCAGTGTGAACTGGTGACTGGTGTCTTGCACTGAATAACACAGCATGCTGTCTTACAGAAGTAAACATATAGGAGGAGAAAGAGATGGGTACTTATGTACGGAGGTGTGTGTGAACACAGGGTCGGAGCAAATGCATCGATCACGATACAATCCCACAAGTTTTACTTGTACAGAAGTGTCACCCCACATATATATGAGGTCTAACACTTCACCGTCCCTCCAGTGACTACCTCCATGGCAGCTGTCTTTCATGTTTGTATTCACCAAGTGACTCCTGCCAGCGCAGAACTTCGACATGTCATTGCAGGACACACCCTGATGTTACTAAGAACTTTAAAGATGGCTCAGTTCCATTAAGTGTCCCAGTGATCCAGCATGCACAACACCAGACCCTTACTAATTACACCGGTGCTTTTTCTGCTATGACACTAAAAATGTCTGCTATAAAAATACATTTTTATTACATGATTTAAACAGAATGGATAACAAACACTGTTTATTCCATTCACAGTGGGGAATGACACTGCTGCATCTATTTTCTGTTGAGGAGGCGTATTTATATGAATTACAGCAGGCAATCTGGAACAAGGATTATTTTTACCAGGTGCTCTAGTAGTCCTTATAAATTTTTCTCTGAAGCAATGTGCTAAGAGGCTTTGGGCTGATTGGCCAGGGCGACATTAACTTTGCTTTGTGCATAGCTGTCTGTGATTGCCCAATCAGCTTTAAGAGGCAGGCGCCATAAAATAAGCACTGCATGATTTAGAAGATGATTTCAGCTGTAACTGATCACCTGAGACTTGATGGGACTGACCTTAAATGTGTGCTGGCACAAGGAAGCGGTGTGCTTCTCACTTTTTATAGCTTTTAAAATCCTCATTTGGAACACCAGACGGTTCAGATAGAGGTGGTGAGGCTGAATGCTGTGGTCTTATACTGGATTTGGTTTGCTGGTGCAACTGTTACTGCCACACTTAAAATCGAATTCTCTTCTTTGAAAGCAAAACTTCAGCATTTTAGGAAATATGTTTATTGGCCTATATCTGGCAGAGAGTTAGGTAAGAAGACGGTAAGAAGATCAATACCAATTATACCACCAATCATACCTGTCTACTTAATATGAAGCTACAGCCTGTAGCCAACTAGCTGTTGGAAAACTAGTATAATATAACATTATAGTGTAAAGAAGACAATTTGCCATTTTACAATATGTGCTGGACTATTTCTTTGATCTGGAGGAGAGACTCCAGGAAGTTATTGTTCGCAGCCAATAAATGGCGCATGAATGATGATGTATGTTATGTGTATGTTATTTTTATACATCACTTTGTGTATGAATTAAATAAACAAAATATGACCTGTTAATTAGGGAACAGCTAGTTTCCCCCTGCTTCCCATCTTTGTGCTAAACTAAGCCAGCCAGCTGCAGGCTGTAGCCTTATAATTAGCAGGTGAATACAAGCGTGGTATCAATCTTTGTAACATGAAATCTATCATTGTTGTTAGATTTAGAATCAGTGCTAACTCTATATCATTCAAACGTTCGGTTCAACATAGGCAAAGCTGGATTTGTAATAGATTTATGAAAGGGGAAGAGAGGGACAAACACGTCGACTCATAAATGGTGCATAAAGGCACACAAAAACTGCAAAAATAGAAAAGTGGGAAAAGGAAGAATATAAGTAAGATGGGGAGACTCATAGAAGCTGGGGAGCCACTATGTCTGAAAGTCATGTGTGCATAACTAATGCAAAGCACTCAGCTGCACATGGTCAATGACTGCACTACCTCCCATAAGGCCAATATACAATCACTAAGACAGAGGGAAGCAGTCGTCAGAGGGAGGAGCAAGAGTGATGGATAGGAAGGAGGAGCATGTCAGGAAGGACATATAGAAGAGAGATGGGGGGGGGGGGGGGTCTGATAAAACCAAATAAAGAAAGGCACAAAGGACATAAAAGGGTAATGAGAGAATGAATTAGTGTGAGTAAAACTGACAGAGGAGGGAGGAGCGTGGAGGAGCTGAACAGCACAGTAGACACCTGAGATCACATAAGAACAACATGCCATGTTAGAAGATAGCCTCGGACTGTTATCCAGCTTCTCACTTTCAAGAGTGTGCCCACAGATGTGTTTTTGCTGGTTGAAAATGCTCCCATTAGCGCAGCTGAAACGCCAAAGCAGGAACAAAAGCATTAGTGGGGACGTGACTTTTACAGTGATATATAAGAGTACAGGTCAGGTGCAAGTGGGAAATATGGGAGAGGGGAGGGGGGGGGGGCAGCTATGGGAGGAGTCACGTGTTAAAGCAACCTATCTGTGTGTAATGGGAAAGAGAGATGTCTTGGAGCAATGAATCCCCACTGGGAGATTTTCTTTTTTACTTGTTCTCCCTCCACAGGAAGAGGACAGAGGTCATGGTCAGATACAGAGCAGCACCTCTCATGGGCATGGGGATGCAGTGGCTAGCTCAAAGACACTGTAGCAAGGTCAGTGATTCCTGAGAGGAGTTAATTGCACCTATCTGCTACAACAGTTTAAACTCCTATAGCCTGTCGCCTGTCCATCTATGTTTATTGTCTTTATATACAGTCGATATACTGTCATCTATTCATTCTCCTATTAGCTGCTGTGTATCAGTTTCGGCTGTTTAGATTGGGATTTAGGAACCACGCCGTCAATAATGAAATCCCCATCGTAACAGATAACTTGAATTCACACAAGCACAAGACAGAAGAGTCTCTCTGAGCAGACGTCTCTGTAGATGACACACTGTTGTAACACTTCTTGTTTCAGCACTGTCAGTTTATCACTCCATCCTCCCCCATCCATCTGTCATCTGTTCATTTTGAGGTGATCTCAGGCCAAGACTGAGGCCTTTGTCATTACCTTTGCGCTTTGGTCCATCCAGTCTGAGGATATTTTACTGTAGCCTTGTGTATAAAATGTCTTATTATCTTATTCTATAGTTTTACTCCTGTAAACACCTATTAAGATCATGCACAACATATTAGTGACTATTGCATTTACTTTTGTTAATTTAAATAGATTCAATAATAAAAATATGTAGGACAATAACAGAGACGCATATGTAGCTTTCTAGCTATTATGAAGCTCAGTGAACAAAGAGTTCAGTGATTAATTTTTGATACAACGTTCATTATTTATGTTCCAGATTACTGTATGAACTGGGTTCACTTATGTACTGAATAAAATACAATAAATCATAATCATGCTTGTGGAAGAGTGCTCAAACATACATCTGTAAATGTTACTATGTGAAACTCTTGAGAGATGAAGAAGAGTACTATGATGCTCTGTCTCATTGACACATTGTTATATCACACTAAGCTGATTCTGATTCATAAATATCTGTATACCTTTACATACACACACAGGGATACATAAGTATCTGTATATAAACGTGTATGTAAAGAATGTGTGAAGGTTCCCAAGGTATATTCTTTCTTTATAAATGCTTGTTTCTATAAAAGCAAGACCCCGACAGGTAAATGAAAAAAATAGATTTATGCACATACACACACAAAGCATCAACATGACAACAAAAACCACAACTGGATTAGATACCAGCATGTGAGTTCACCACAAAACTCACAGGGAACAGGGAAGTCACTATAAGGTCACTG
Organism: Argyrosomus regius; assembly: GCA_946959425.1. NCBI lineage: Eukaryota > Metazoa > Chordata > Actinopteri > Sciaenidae > Argyrosomus > Argyrosomus regius. The sequence continues at coordinate 9,610,456 of OX336898.1, forward strand.
CAGTATGACTCAGTAGTTGAAGGCAGAGTTGGATGTTAGATGTCAAAGTATCTGAGATCGTGGCCTGGGAGGAAGAGATAGATGGGCTGAGAGGCGTAGGCTGCTCGGAGTGGGGGAGCTGGAGCTTCTGCCCTATCGTGACGTTGACTGACTGACTACCAAATCACCAATGTCGTGAATCAGGACTGTAGAGGCCTCTGAAGCTGACACATACTAAGTCACACAAGACAAATACACACTAATACACTCAGTCTTAACACGTATGTGAATGCATGTGCACCCTAAAAACAACCAGATTTCTACACGCACATTTTAATTCACAGAGTGATGACACGTGAGCGTGCACACGCAGTGTAACGTGCTACATCATCTTCAGCCCCGCTGCCAACAGGCGGTCACAGAAGCTGACATATGCTCCTCACTGCAGGATGTAAAGACTCCAATACACACACACACACAAGAACGCCCAAGTCAGCTCATAGTCCACATATGTGGTGTGTACAACAGACGCAAACAGAGACACAGGGCCTCCACATGAACAGTGCTCAAAAAGCATTCATGAGCCATGACCTCCCACCTAAATGTGCCATTCTCGTACATCCGCAACAATATTTGACCATGCAAACCACACCCAGTCTTAAAAGCTAGCCTGTTTGCAGGCTTTGTAGCACAGCACGGGATAGAAATCCTTTCACTCTTCCCTCCCTTTCTCAGCAACAATCTGCAATCTGGGGGAAATGACATTCAATGAGGGAAGACTGATAGACTTCAAACCAGAGGAGGTTTCTCTTATGAGTGTATATAAATAAATATAGTGTGCATTTATGTGTATTTATGTGAACATTTCTTCACGTCTCATCACCTACAGTTCAACAAACAAACACAAATAGCTTCCACTATAATTACAAGCAAATGGTTTGTACCTAATTGCTTAGATATTTTGGGGCCTTTCATGATAAATCTAAGTTCTTAAAAAAAATAAATAAAAAAAAAAAAAAAAGCCTGAAGTTCTTTGAGCACAAATACACAAATAACAATAAATACTGATATGTGTTTGATATCTGTGGGTGTCTGTGCATATAGCCTACTGCATGTGGCAGCTGTATGTTCTGACATGAGCACAGTGAGCTCCCCTGTGCATGTCTGTGTTATTGGCAGCGGGTCATCACTAATCACCCAGTGGGTGAAGAGTCATACCAGTAAGCAACATGCTGAGAGAGGGATGGGGGAGCCGAGGGGCTGATGGAGGATGGAAGGAGGAAAAGTCACAGAGGACGAACACAAGATGAACTACAAGACAACATCGCAGAAGGGCTTGGATACATCCAGCTGCGATTGTGGGTTCACAACCATCACTATGACTACTACTGTGTCTAAAAATAAACAATGATACAGCAATAGTAATAACGATAGCAGTGTCGAGCTCTGCCCTGAAAATGAGCCTTCAGCCTAGCTCCTTTTTCCTGAAGTTATTAAATCTGGTACACTGGTATTTTAAAGATTGCACTCAGACTGAAATGCAGTTAATAATAATCACCACTAAAATAATAATCACCACTTATGAAACCAGTACCACAAAATCATCTTCACATGCCACCATCAGTGAATAAAGGCACCGTCTTCAGCCACAAATTGGTAGTCTGATGGATTTCACGGGGCAGCGACCACTCCCTGAGGCCGATCGATACTAAGCCAACTCCTTATGATTCAGCATTCTGCGCAGGTTCACGAGGGGCGTTTTAGCAAACGAGGAGCCATTCATCAATGGGGCAAACTCTTGATACCAGGATCAGGAGTTGAAGTGTGAGGTCCAGGAGAGGTTAACACACATTCTGTCAATATAAAGAGGCAGCAAGTGGCTCGTCCCCAGAGGCCAGCCAAATATAATTTTCCATAAAGTCTACATACAGACTTTACATATTACATATTGAAAAAGGAGGCCGTGGGCCAAAGCAGACAAAAAGCACAGTGACATAAACAGACACATACAAAATGTGAGACTATTGGATCAAACAAAATGCCTCTCTCAAAGTCAACAAGACAATAAAATGCAAACTATGAAGCTGTTTGTTGAGTTAAAGATCTCTAAATATGAGCTTTTCGTTTCACTGATGCAAGAAATGTTCCCTCAATGTAAGGCAAAACACACTCTCTAAAAAGCATCATCAAACTTTATCCAAAACACAAACTGATGAACAAGGATATAAAGTGGGTAGCAGCATGACTGTGACACATGTCACATGATGTCACAATGAGAAGTCACTCAGCCCTTTCAGAAGCTCATGCTATAATAAACCTTATGCACCAGGGAGAGCTAAAAATATAGGCTAGACAAGCTGACACACTGCATTTGCAGGAAGCTACACTTGGTTCAGAGCAGCACCGATCATCCTCATCATTCACCGTTTGCTGATGCTTGTTGTTGTCTGCGCTGCGTATCAAACATGTGATACTCACACACGACTGTACGCCGGCATGCTAAAAATGTCTACACATAAATCTTAAATGTCAGACTTGAAAAGGAAAAAATGCTAATTCCATTTAGGGATAAAATGCCTGCATGCTAAGAATATTGATATTTTGAAAGCTCTATTCATAATTGTGCTCATGCTGCAAGACCGAACACTATCACACCTTTAAAACATAGACCTTCTATGTTTTTCATAGCACACACACGTACCTGCTTTTTAGGACAATCTAAGTATTAAGCATTCTCTTTATAATTAATATTTCATGTCAGAGTGAAATGGCCCTCAAAGCCATGTTATAACCATGTGATGTGAGACACTGGGGAAAATACTGCTGCAGTGTTATGGATCAATTATGTCAGATATTTCTTGAAATCTGGAAGGTAGTTTTGAAACACAAAAATATCTACACCAGACAGAAGAACATTCTACTGAACTCGATTTTTTAGTAGTATAAGCTGGAGAAAATACTGGGTCGATTCAATGCCTGCTCTTGACCTCATTTATTATTTCAAACGTTAAACTGGCATGGGAGAGATTTCAGCACTTTCAGGTGTACAGTAGGTGTGCCAGATTCAAATATACAGCAACCAGAGACAGATTTGTAAACTGAGATAAAAAATTACATGCTATATTTATTTTCTAGTAGGGGAAGAAAATTATAGTGTAATCAATCACTTTTTGCGTGGTTCAGTGAGCTCCGTGCCTTGAATTATGATGAAGGAGAAGCAGTCTCAACTTGTTAAGCTATAGGATTAAGGGGGAGTTTTAATATGTATGGGATGTGCATATTTGAGAGACGCTGTTTCTAGGTGTTTTATCCTCTCACCTTGGCCATCCCCATGAGACCACTGCTGCAGAGCCAACAGCTCCCACACGCTGTCACCCTGTCAGTCGGTCAGAGCGCCTTAAAACAGCTGAGTCAGACTCTCTGCTTCATTACAACCAGGCCACAGATCCACAAACATTTTAGCATGTGTGCGTTTATGAGTCATAGATATGAAAAAATAGCATAAAAACTCAAGTGTGTGTGTTTTTGAGGGAGGGACGGAGAGAGTGTGTATGAATTGAAGACATGCAATCAAATCAGTGATCCACTTGTGTCCTTCTGGCAAAAAGTGTGATGGTAAGCTACTAGCCTGTTAGCGTCTGAATCATCATGCTAACTGTCCCGTGGCTGGTTTGAATCAGTATACTTGCTAACCCGTGGGGGCTGCAGTGAATGAATCATACAGTGGATTGTACAGTAACCACAGTGCTGGTGACAGGGTTTCTCACTGGCTCTGCTCCATGCACTTGTGACTTTGGTAACAGAAGCTAGCAGGAAGTAAACAAGACAGATGAGAGGATGCCAAGCAAAAGACGATCCACCAGGGAAGACACAAAACTCATTATTCCCTTTACTGTTTGTCATTACGTCCCTCTTCGACTAGGCAATTATTTTGAAAAACAGGACAACCTAATGGTTGAAACCACGATACCGTTCTCCATTGCCTCCAGAGCAGTATTACATTTCCTTTGTTCCTGCTAACTCAATATCATTGAAATGCTAGAAAATCATAGTTTATGACTCACAGGTTATTCTTGAAAACAGCGTTAACATTTATTGATTGTAATCAGCCTCTACCTCTGTGTTTAGACTGCTAATGGATGATTTGTGCTGCATGCCATGCTTATGCATGACTTACTGCTCATGGGTCATGTCACTGAAAAACAGGGAAAAAGGGAAATTGTGCGTAAAATATCTAAATAGACTTACTATGATCTGTTTTTTTGTGTGTTGTAGAGTGTTTGAATGTGTTTAACTTATTCCCCAAGTTCATCCATGTTAGATCAAGAGGCTGGGGTCAATATCACTGTGGCATTACAGAAAAGCTTCAGGCGAGGATGGAGGAATGGAAGAGAGGGAAAAGGGCAAATGGTGTGCACAGGGTTTTCCAGTGAGACAAATCTCCACATCAGGTAATGAGGCCAAATCTGCACACCGAGCAGTAAATTAACATTTGGTCTGGTGTGGTGAACGAGCGACACATCCTTACTAGTCAATAACAGCACAGCGGCGAAGCACTCTGCCACATACACAGGTACACACACTGGTACAAGGAGGATGATTATTTAAGGCTGGACATGCTCTAAATGCTGCCCAAATTTGAAAATAAATTTAGTTACACATATTTCCAAACTTCTGAAGTGTGGTGAATTGACCACTTGATGATGCGTGACATTAATTCTAGACTTTTTTTAACGATTTTTAGCACGAGAGAGAAAATACACATTTATATTCATTTCCTTTTACAATGGGTCTCTATGGGGGAAAGATTTGTTTGCAGTCAGCTCTGGTACTGCATGACGTAGCACTGACATGCGAAGTGAGTCAGTTTGGCAGCATGTCAGGGATTCCTGAGAGAAAGCCCTTTAATAGTTTTTGAATCCTGAGTATACAGACAGACATTTGACAGGCTTTTGGGAGAAGCACTACAAAATGCATATGGACTCTCTTTACAATAGACTCTTGGTTCTAATACTCTGCTCATGTAACTACTGAACTACTTTTGTCTCTACATTTGAATATAGATGACAAAAATATAAACAGAACACTCCTCTTCCGAGCACATCTATGAATCTACTTTAGTGTGTCTTGAAAAATGAAATTTACACACACTGAAGTATGGCTATTTCACAAAGAGCAACTGATACCTTTCCTATCCCCAGAAGGGCAAAGCCATGACCCGCCCTCCTCTACCTCTGATTGGCTAGTACTTGCTGCCTTTGTTGAAATATCAGGATAAACCAAGTAAAAAACAGAAACATATTTGGTTTGCATAGAAGAAATTTTAGATATTTTACTTCAAAACAAAAGTATTTATAGTTTTGTTGGATGTGTCTATAGATCTGAGCTTGACGTGTCATTGTTGACCTTGGAGGTGATTAAAAACCGTTTGGACAAGGGCCGTTCCCTAGAAATTTTCTGGAAGTTTGCCGTAACTAGTAGCAAACAGAACAGACTAAGTTATTCAATGTAATCCAAACTTTAATGACTCTAAAGAGGATTTTAGGATGAACAATAAACACTCACTCACTCTCAGTGGGGTACATTTGCCCTCATGACATGGCAAACTCAGGGCGTGTAAAGAGCATACAGTATAATTCATCACATTTATTCTAACATTAATTTGCTCAGAATTTGTTCTAATTTGGTTTCCTAATTACTTTGTAATGGGAACATCATTCAGATCAGTCCTCCATTTATGTACAGCATGCTAGGTTTAGGCAACAAAAGCACCTTAGTTAAGTGCTGTGATTGCCTAAACACAACCATAAAGTTGCTATGTGTGGTTACTGTAATGTATGCTGTAGGAAAATAAATGAAATAGATACATTCAATATCAACTTCAACACATAAACATGTAATTAAGTCACACCTGCACTCACCAATAAAAACCAGAAGGAGTACGTTTGGTAAAAAGAAAATGGATGGGTGCAAGGAAACGAGGAAAGGGAAAGAAAGACAGAGATGGGGGAAAAGAAGACTGCAAGATAGCTGACAAGAGAACAGTGCTGACTGTATGGTGAAAGAACAAACAGTTGCTCCTTCCATCCAAGAGTTTAAAATTGAATTAGCAATTAAGTATTTATACAAGTTCAGTGTGGATTTTCCAACTCATTGCTTCTGTAGAGTAGACAGCAGAGGAGGGTAGCGCTGTTGATTGGTCTTTTCTTTTTCTTCTACATGCATGTCATGGCCATAATGACAAATTCAGAGCCAGAAACACAAGACCATGCAAGCAGAGGAAGGAGACGGAAAGAAGTGAGGGAGGGAAAACGTTGCAGAAGGATGACGGGGATGACTTAAAGCTGACTGAGGAGAAACACTCAGTTTGTTTCTTGCTGTCTCCCCTTGCTGTCGTGTCCCCACCCCGACAGCCATCAATGAGTGCTGCTGATGCAGGCTCTCTCGGATCAAGGAGTGTGAAATGATATCAGTGAATGAACAGCAGCTGGTCTTGGCAGGGATGTCTGCAAACTGCAGATGTTATATACCGCATTTTTTTTTTAGTAGTTTCACAACTTACAAACCAATACAGTTAAAGAGCCTTCCTTTAACCCAGTCATTTTGATTTGATCTGGCTGTGTGTACATGTGTGTGAGCACACTGTCCACCAGCATGGATTGGTTATTGAGTGATGAGCCTGAAGAGAGTGGAGCCATTCCATCTGCCATCAGGCAGCAATCCCAGTGACACATGACACCCTTTCTCATCATACGGGCAAACGAGCACACATGCACGCACTCACGCACGCAAAAACCAATTAAACCACCTACACATATGCAAGCTTCAATGGGTGAAATAAAGGTGACACTACTTGTCAAAGAACACTTATTTCAAGAGCATCAAGAAATTAGCATTTTTCAATCATACTTCACAAAAAAACTCTAAACTGCTGCAAGGATGACGTCAAAAATCAGTGAATGTAACAATCATATATATATATATATATATATATATATATATATATATATATATATATATATATATATATATATATATAAAATCAGGATGAATTGTTTTGAGCATACCCGCAAAGATTTGCAGCCTTTTTCCGTGACCGCTTATCCTTATGAGAGTTGCAGGAGGCTGGAGCCAATCCCAGCTAACAAAGGTCGGCAGTTCATCACAGGGCTGACACACAGAGACAAACAACCATTCACACTCACATATACACCTACGGGTAATTTAGAGTCACCAGTTAACCTAGATTTGCATTCTTGCTACACATTATGTACTCACCACCTCATTAATATGTTGCCTCCAAGAAAAGAATGTGGTTTACTAAGTAGCTATGAAGCACAACATGTTTGAAACCGGCCACAGCCAGGGCCTAAAGCCTGGTGTTTATATATTATGCACAATTAAAATGTAACAAGTTCATACAGGAATTTTCTAAAAAAGTCACTGGAAATGTGTTAGCTAGACAACAAATACAGTAAGTGAATTGAATCCACGCCTCTCTCTTAACCCAGACATAACTATATCATCTTCAAAGAGGTTATTGCAGAGCCATTTTATTGTCTGGGTGTGTCCATCCACATTTTACTATCACATTCAAATCAAGCTTTGTTGAAGGCCAAACATCAATCTCAAGTCAGTCTGTAGTATGTGACAAATACACAGCTGCCCTACAATTTCAAGCACTTCAAAATGCATCATAGCTGTAGTCAATAACAGGATGAACGTGCAACAATCATGCATTGTGTCCATTAGCCAGCACACGTACTGTAAAATGTGTTTAGGCCAGCAGAGGAAAGCGATGGAGTCAGGGTGTGCCTGAGAGCGGCTGCTTCAGTGCATTAGTGGGCTCCTGTAGGCCACACGATCCATGTAGACCTTGAGGAGCACTAATTCCATTACATAATGCCCATCTCTAGCTAAGTGTGTGTGTATGTGTGCGTGTGCTCTTTGTGGGCATATCAGTGCATGTGGCATGGTGCCAGTCTGTATCACTTTCACTCTTCTAATGATTCTTAGGATTTAACAGGCCTCACATACAGATTTCGTTAATGACCTGTGATGAGTCAACTGCATCATTAGTATTACGTATCTAGTGCATGTAGGTCAGTGACGTAAATTAGATGTCTTTTGTAAGAGTTGTGTGTTTTAGATCTCCCTTTTGATGTGAAAGTCTGAGCTGCTTGCATGCAAAGCAAATCGCTGAAAAATCTAGAATACAGTTGCTGTCTGACTCATGTCTTCATATTGATGTGGTCTCATCAGAGGCACTGCGAGCTGAAATGAAATCTGGGAGCATGCAGAGCAGTTTGAGAGCGTAGCTAAAGCAACAAGCTTTTTCCCCCTCCGGCTGGCGAAGTCAGACGTCTCATCGCCAACCAAGACGTGCCCTCGTCCATCTCTTCGCCCCTTCATCACCCCGCCACGTGCAGGTGTCACACCGTAATCACCATGGTAACATCAGTCACCTCAGACCCGCCTGCCGTCTGACCCCAGGGTCACGATAAACTTTGCCAAAAGATTTACAGCTGTTACCCCTCCCCTCTGCACACCAGGGCTCCACATTGGTTGGCCTTGCTAACAATGGTGATGGATGCTCTGATTAACAGGTACAGACTGGCAGATGAGCTGTGACTCTTGAGGAACTCAACACATTGATCTAATGGGCCATCAACAAAGTGACTCTCTGACCACACCAACTGTTGCTAGTGTTGCAGAACAATGAAAACAATCACAAAAAACATATCTTGATACAATGCAAGCATGACCAATACGTTACGACATAGACAAAAGAAATATGATTTTAGCCTCACATCTTCAAGAGGCGACAGCTTAAGTCTCATACTTATCTAAACATGCATATGAAGATATTTCTAGCATATATGAAAATGATTAATGGATTTCTTTTAGTCAACACACTAAGGACACGAATGTACCAGAATTGCAGGTGCACAGCCACAATGAATACCAACGTTTTGGGTTAACGGAGCAAAATGACTATCCCGATATTTATCAAAAGTGTGTGACAAGGGACGTTTATCTAAAATCACTTTGATCTCAGGATCAAAATATGTGAGTCGAGTCCTAGATAAGCCCTCAGAGAGGTCTGATAAATATCGACCATTATGCTTCTATTCTGGAATCTTCCTGTGTTGTTTGAGCAGGTACGTATTCGGGGCAACATCAGATACAGTATCAGAGCAGGTGCTCGGCTAGCACACAGTAGTGGTGTGTAGATAGATGGGAGGCTCTGGTCTCGGATGCAGTGTAATCCTAGGCTGGCAGGTAAATATAGCCTGTGGCTGCTACGGGCTGGGCTGCTTTTGCACTGCTCGACCTTGGCGCATCCTGTCCTCCCTTTCCTCAAAGGGGATGAAGAGGCACCGGCCCACACTACACTACAGTACGACATGTAAAAAATGTATATCACATAAAAACTTAAGTTATAAGCAGAGACAGCATTTTTTAGTATTCATTTACTTATTTTATCTATAACAGTGAATCAAATAACTGCACACTGCAACAGAAAAAAACTCTACTGGCCAATTGGCTAGTTAATGTGCAAATTCTACCAGCCACTCAATAGATTACTATTGTTTTCACCCACTTGCATGTTTTACCAGTACAGTATTTGGCTAGTGCTTAGCTGTACAGTTGAGTCTGAAGGTTCTCATCAACCCGCAGATACTCGATGCAGAGATTTTCAGCTCCAATCAACCCACTAAACACTATCTGTCCTGCACCACATGACAGACACAGTTAGCAGCTATGTGGTGAAGCATACTGAGCATTTAGCGAGCTTAAAACTAAGACAAGTTTCTCTGCAGTTGGTGATGACCAAAACAGAGCAAAAAATTGGACATTTGCCATATTTTCAAAAATATGACTTCTAAATTAATGCTAATGTTGCTCTGTGTGTGCTGCATGGGTAACTGTTAGCTAACATGTTAGCCATAACACCTATCTAGGATGTATCTGTCACTTTGTTTTGATGTTTTTCAGTCCACTAGTGGCAAAAATGCTACAAACATAACCTAAGAGCCCTACTCTTAAGGAACATATAAACATACTCCATTTCCTTTAAAAACCATAACTATGAAAGGCAGCAGGCAAGATCATGAAATCACCAAAGCTATGCGTTTGTGTCCAAACACAGTGGTTACGGACCAATCAGCGCATCATGAGGAGCTACTAGCAGCTACAGCATGAGTTACTGTACAGGTGTGGTTTAACACAAGGCGTATGTGACGAGGTGTGTGAGAAGTCACTGTTTGCTCAAAAAAAAAAAAAAAAAGAAAAGCTAAAGAGGTTAGCGTAGATGCTGCTAGCATCAGTTATATCAGATCTGGAAACTTCACTGAAGCACTGAAGGCTTCTCTTGATGGAAACGATCTTTTCACTTTGCTTTCAACCAGTTTCACGAAGAGATGGTTATCCAATCTAACAGTTATTCCTTTATAACAAACCATCAGGCACAGTCGGGTTAGAGGATGAGTAGAAAGTTACTAACTTAATCAGTCCCCTTAGTCAGTTCCCTGTGTACCTAAAAGTGGTCACGTAGGAAATAAAGAACAAAGATTTGTCATGTGGCTGAGGAGCACAATACTCTGCTCTTGTCCTCTGGGCTTGTTGTAGGTTTTAATTGTCTGCCCTAGAGAAAATCAATTCAAATCAAAATGTTCATGCAGTTCGCAGCTGTCAGAGCAGTAATGACTCAGACAACTGTTGATGCAGTGTATGATTGGACTGTGTTTCAAAAGACTGGATGAGAGTCTTTCTGCTGTGCATTGCAATGACACAAATTATCCAAACGATCTATTAATTTGCATCCAAAGCTCCGGAGTATAAAAATAGTCCAACAAGGATTACATTTTTCATCAAATTGATTTCTTTTTGCAGATGATGCAAACTCTGATTACCAACGTTGGACATTACTGTCCATCATTGTCCAGTGCATTGTTTTGTGTGAGGACAAAAGTGGGCAGAGAGACAAGGAAAGAGGGCGAGAGACAGAAGAGAGTTTTGGCTGATTACAGCTGGGTATCCATATGGTTACATAAAAGTGGAATGAGATACCCTGAAGCCCTGCTACTCCACTCAAACTCACATGCATGCGCACACACAGGTACTTTGAAAACACAAACACATACACACACACACCAAAAAAAACAAAACACAAAGAGCACACACTATCCATTAGCAGATCTTTGGATCCATTGTAATAAGTGAAGGCCTGGAGGGAACAGGAAAATGTACAGGCCCAAGGAGCCTCTTGCTGGAGTACTACAATAAGATTTTACGTCCCAAATAAGTGTATCGCATCGGTTAGAGAGAATTGAAAATGAACAATAGTGCAATTGGAAATTATAGGCCTTATATAAATAGATAGATTATTGATATGCACCACACTCCAGCTGACTGTCATCCATGTAAATATGTTTCCAACTGATTTAGTTATGTATTAAGCTGGAATCCAAATTTACACGATTGTTGCTGTAATTCATGACACCAAATCTGCAGAGGTAATTTTATACTTTAATTGATTGTCATAAACAAGATCCAGGCATATCTTTAATTAATCAGTATCAGCTAACATAAAGCTGATCAAAGTCTGATCCTTCCTTTATTGTACTGTACGGTGTCTTGACCACCTCAAGCTTGCTTGCAGCGCTGCTCTCCTTTATAGGCATGCATGTAGTCTATGGGTAAGATTACAATCAATATTTAGGTAAATATAGTCAATATCAACAGATTCTCAATGTTTAAAGGACGCAGATCAGGACCAGGGCCAGAAAAACTTGATCGTGACATCTCTAATTTATAGCAGCATAAATCAATGAAAGTTATTGAACTGTTGTGACCAGTGACTAATAAACATACAGGAGTAATCAATGATGTTAGACATAGTGGTCACAGTATGGTCAGACAGTGAACCATACAGTCAGTGAAGAAGACATGCTGTCACGCAGCCAGGAAGTAAACTCCACAGTTAATTTCACATATGACGCGTTACAAGCAACATATATAGCTAGATTTTTGGAACTGAGAAGAAAAATATCAAGTGCATTCATTTTTTTTTGCTATTTCCAATCAGGTCTGTTCACAGTTCTTCCCTTAGACAGTATGGCGCCACTTAACCATATGCAAAAAACTACGACATTTCTACTCTTGTTCTTCCCTATGAATGAAAGGAAGCTAAGGAGAGACAGATGTCAAACTAGGACTGCAGCTGTATAGCATGCACCTGAGCCAGCAGAGCTAGCAGAACGCCCCTGCACTTTCTTTGCAGATTCCCTAACTACATTACTGTCGAGTCCATCCAGACTTATGATAGGATCTCTGTTGGCACTGTAGTGGATGACCTTTGTGCAAGAAGAGGAACAGGGAAGAGAGATGCCACGCTGCCGAGTTTGATTTACATCGAATCGAGCTAATTAACATCCCCAGAACATTAAGACCTGCCCGTTCCTCCTCTTTCCTTCTCTGCCTCTTTGACTCGCTTCCTCACTCTTTCTGGACACATGTCAACAATCTACTGGAGAAAAAAAAGACAGATTCAGAGAGAGATACACAGCGAACAGGGACAAAGAGGTATAGGTGGGGGAGAAAGATGTTCTTTTTTGCTACAAACTTATTATTGTGGCATGAAATGTGCCTTAAGCTGTGAAATCCTCAAGAGGACAATACAACACTGATGGTATGCTTTGTTTTTCAGTCAACAAGGATACAAGTCTTGGTGATTTATAGTAGAAAATACATAAGAAATATTTTCTCAGCAAAACTAAGTTGAAGTAATTTGTTTTACAGGCCACAAGAGAGATTGTTAAATACTTTTTTTTTTTTGAATGAACTGAAAAATTGTGCTTGGGTTGGCATGATTTTTTTTTACACTGCAGTGAAGCCAAATTTACTTTCAAGGTCCCCTAAGCCTTTAAAAAGGAGCCAGATGAGACTGAGAATAGTTATGAATCAAATGACTATAACAACTTGATTGATCTGTGAACAGTAAAATACACATATGTAGCAAATGCTAACAGCACAAAGATGAGAGGATGCCCAATAAGTGCAGTAATGTTAAGTTACCTTTTACATTTCCCTACAACATATTTACTGCAGGGTAAACCAGTAATAATTAATTAATATTCTTGATTTGCTTCGGCTTGCAGTGACTGTGGGCTCACTGACCTAGATTTTTATTTTGATCAGTAGTAATGACTAAAATGTCCACACAGCCATATCATGTAATCAGTTATTTATACTATATCTAATTTTAGCAGGTCTAAAAGGGATTCATAGAGCACTGGTTCCAAATGCACTATAGATCCCCAAAGCTTCATGGGGGGTGGCGAGGCCTTCTTGATTTTAAGGGATGTAAAGCTTTTTCTTTCATATTTATTTGCCTTTATATCTCAGCATTTCATTCATTTCTGTGAAGAAAACTAAATGAAATACTCTTAAAGGGCTCTTAAACACGAGCTATATTCACAGAGCCTCATCCTACATTGGAAAAATAATATATAGTTAACCAAAGAGCAAAGAGAACAATGACTAGGAATCAAACTGAATTTGTCAAAAAAGAAACCTATTAAGTATGTATGAGTGTTTAAAATTTAAAAGACACATAATCCAAACAGAATTGTATTAAAAGTTAAAAAAATTCTTCTCTGATGCAATATTCATAGGAAATATTCTGCTCAAAATTCATCCAAATCACTTGTTTTACATTCCCCATACAAGATGTTTGTATTGTTATGCATTCAATATAATATAAGACATGTCAGTTAGTCAACAGGTGGTAAGTTGCCTTATTGAAAAAGGTTTGGAACTACTCAGATAGAATAAGAGCCTGCCTAGAATCAAACTAATCTGGAATCAGAAAACAAGAGGTCATAACACACAGGCAAGAAAAACAAAGCAGATGCAGCCCTGGACTCTTCTTTTGTATTTGCTTACTTTGGCTGTAACTGAAACTTTAGCAACTCTGCTCACTAACCACGGTGACAAAGAGGTTTGCCATTGCAGTGAAAACAGAACAGCAACATTTCTAAGCTTGATACATCTCTTTCACCAGACAATACACTGCACGTCTTCATGCTGCCAAACCATAATTGATATGTTGGTTAAAGGCCATATCTGACTGACAGTAAATGTTGTGCTACACAAGTTGTTTTATTTTTTTTACCTTGTTATAAAGTCTGTCAACATTCACAATATTCATACCTCAAGAACATTTTTAGATACATCTCATCATTTGGTATGAGTGGAGATTTTAATAACTGCCTTTCATTAATTTCAATATTGTACACTTACATACAATGATACAACACCCCCTATGAACCACCAGTCAGAACCAGTGTTCACTGCGTGGCTGAGATGTCTCCTGTTTATCTCCATCAGTTCCTAGCTCAGCGTGTTCAGTGTTCACATCTTTAATAACTATTTCTGAAACCTTACATAACAAACTTGCTATTACTGCCTAACTGTAACTACAATCCAAATTTAAGAACCTTAGTTAGCCTCTAAGTAAGCCTTGTTACACAACAAACGGGGCAATGACAATAACAATTCATCTATGTTCAGTGTAATCCAATCTATGATGGAGTTATGCAATCCTCAAATAATTGGTGTCTACACACATCTTCATGTTTGGACCATGTTGGTTGTTTTTCATGGGACCATTGTTGTAAATGCTGTTCTACTGACCAAACCACATTTTTAGGCTTTACATAAATTCATTACGTAAGGATTAGCTAATTACATAAGATTCAGTGCATTGTTCTAGATGGAAAATCAATTAAAATCATATAATTTTACAGAGAATATTAGATTTCCCACATAAAAAATTAAATAATGTTTAAGGAGAGTGCATGAGGGATATTACAGACGGCATAGTTAACCAGTTTTCCAGGCTCTTCGACAAAAACTATACCAGGAAGCCTAATGTATGGCCTTGGAAGAGCTGAGCAAACCCTACCGCTTTGCAGTCAGCATAAACAGTGTGTTTTATGTTGAAAGAACATTTAGTAACCTCTCTAAAGAAAAGCGGTTGCACTCCATGAGCACCCAAGCTCTCACTGCAGATTCCATTTTCTGGACTCGCTTTTTCCATTTGTGTTTCTGTCTTTCTGACAAACGCTCACTCTCCAAAAAGACTGTCCTCTGCAGGAGGAACAGAAAACAACTGAGAGCTGCCTACTGCATTAAACACTGAGCACTCAGAAGGGACAAGATTCATTCAAGTTTCTTTTAAATCCATTCAACAAGTACCTTTCACAAGAGAATATGTGCTCCCATGAATCATTTTGGTGCTGGCGAGCATGAGTGCAAGGCGACACAACCAATAAAATCTGCACCTAAAGGCACAGCCAGAGTGGGAGAGTCAGGGAAGTGAGACGGGGGAGTGAATGACAGCTCTCATTCCTACAGGATGTTGTCCTGCATGCCTAGTTTGTGACAGCACTTTAAATTATTAATAATCCACACAACAAGGGTGGATTAAAGGAACAAATATTACACGCACTAAAAAATATAATAATCATTAACAGAGATTTGAATATTATATGTACTACAAACATGCCCCATAAAAGATATACAAATGGGTAGAAATTGCATCTATTATTAGAGTGTACCTCCATTTTCCCCCTCCATTTCCTCTGTTTCTTCTCCCCCAATGAAAAAACTGTAATATGGGGGAAGACACCAAATCTAGGACCAACACAGCTTCATGGGAAAAAATAGATGCAGAACACGTTAAAGGTGATGTGATTATATGCATATATAGATGTACGTGCAGTACACTGAACTTGCATTGCATTAATATGAATGAGCTGCACCCACGTAAGGCTGAAATCCCCCCAAAATGCATGTGGAATGTCAGGTGGGGGAAAAAATATGATACTGGCTGCTATTTAACATCCTGTACTGGACCTCTAAAAAACAGCCTCCTTTTCCTTCCCCCACAGCTAAATATCTGACCGAGCAAATACAACCTGTACCAGAGTATATGTGCTTGACTGGTTAGCCTACACACACACACACACACACACACACACACACGGACACGCACATGCACGTACCAGCTGAGGCCACAGGACCAACTGTGTAATTATACATGTGTAATTGCATCCTCACCGATCTTGCACAATAGATGCGGTGAGAGAGAAAGAGACAGAGAGTGCTAGAGGGATGCAGAAAAGCAGGTAGAGGGGGAAAGATGGATGCAAGAAACACCGTCACCTCCCCTGTCTCTTGAGACAGCACAGACATACCCTGCGCCTGCGGTCCCTTGATCGATTCCTCTTTTTTATCTTTTCCTCCTCCTTCTCCCTCTGCTCCTGGGCGGCGGCCTCCGCAAGGTCCTTGGTCTTGCGGAGCTGCTTGGCGGCTTGTGCCATGGTGCCGCTGCTACTGTTGCTGCTGCTGCTCCAGTCACGGTTGCTCCAGCCCTCCTCCCGTTCGCACTACCACCAGTCGTCCCTGTTTCCTCTTCCTGTGTCCCTCTTTCCCCTGAGCCCCGTCACTTACTACCTCGTCTCTGGTGGCCACCACGACATGTGTGTGTGTGTGGCAAGCAGCGGGAGCGTCTGTGTCCAGATGTGTGTGTGTGTGATGTTGATGCTACGGCAGCCACAAGACAGCCTCCAGCAGCTACAAAGAAAGATGCTACGGCTAGTGGTGCTGATGCTGCTGCCTGTGCCGCGGCTGCTACTCATCCAGTCAGCTTGCACTGCGCTGAATTGCCTCCCCTCCCCCTTCTTTCTTTCCTACCTTCCTCCCTTCTCTCCTCTCTCCTCCC
This sequence comes from Argyrosomus regius, assembly GCA_946959425.1. NCBI lineage: Eukaryota > Metazoa > Chordata > Actinopteri > Sciaenidae > Argyrosomus > Argyrosomus regius. The sequence continues at coordinate 9,627,227 of OX336898.1, forward strand.
TCCCCTCTCTCTCTCTCTCTCTCTCTCTCTCCCTCTGCTTGCACAGACCAGTCACGCAGTCCTGTGTTCAGCACGGTGGGGATCCTGCTGCAGAGCTCTCTCTCTTTTTATCTGTCAAATGTCCTCCTCTTCGTGTCGCTCTGCCTCTTTCGCCAATTTTTGTGCAAAACGCTTTTCTTTCACTGTAGCTGTTGTTTTGTCTTGCGTAACTGAGATACAAAAGACGAGGGCGCCAAAGCCGTGGAATGCCTTCAGATTATCTTTTTTCTCACGTCTTGCCTCACTCTGACCACGGCTTTTCCATGGCACCTCCCTCCTGGAAACAGATGGAGAGAAAGAGGAGTAGTGAGAGAGATGGAAGCTTGCAAAATAGAGACGAATAACATCTTTTACCTAATACACAACATCTGAGAGCTTGTTCCTCTGCAGCATGATTCATTGCACAGCTTGGTCACTTTCTGACAATGAAAAGCTGATGTGAAGGTGGAAAGGCAACATGGTGCCGTACATTAACATCTACACTAGCCTACTTCTCTCATGTTTTAGTGTCAGAAGCAGACAGGAGAAAAACATCAACAACATGAATGCTTCATAAAAACTGCATGTCCTCTCCCTCCCCTTTCATTCCACCACTTTCCCTCTTTCCATCACATCAGAAGGGGCCTGCACAGCTGTTTGATGTTGTAGCATATGAATACCCAACAGCACGAACAGACAATATGATTTCAAGATGATACAGGCAGAAAAATGTGACTGCTCTGTGTTTTAATAACCTCTAAATAACCTCTAAACTAAACTTTTAATACATATTCTTCATCTGTGAAATGATTTGCTGCACCGACGACTTCTAACTAAATCTATTGCTGAATGAAATATTATTTATGTATACCTTCTTTTAACAGCATGTTATTGACTTTTATGAAGCCATGTTGTCCTGATAGTTCATGTCAATATTTTCACATACATCAGGCAATCAGTGTGAAAACAGTGTATGCTTTATCTTAATATACTGTTATATATTCTCTGCAGGCTACTTTTCAACTTCAGACAGAAAATGTACGGACATCAAACTCTCCCTCTCTCTCATTTATTCCCCCTCTAGTCCCTGCAACATCATCTTTCTGCAGAATGATGTTGCAATGCAACGTGCAGCATAGCCTTCAACGAAGAGACCATGTGACAAGACTAGGAATACATACATTTTATATCCACAGACACCATCTCCAGACACATTAACAGCAGATTCATCTTTTTATTTCAAGCCAAAAGGCATGACATGAAAATCAATACTATGGCTTTGTGTGAATATTCAAAATCTCATGACATTTTCCATTTTCCAATTAACCTAACCCCTAACTTTTAGTTTCATTGTGCCTCTGTACAATTATGTGGGTGTGGGTGAAGTGTTTCACAGTGCATCTGTTTGATTGACAGCTTTGGATTTTTCTTGCGGCCTGATGGTAACAGTTCTATTAAGCTGGAGGTAATAAACAAAATAGCCTCTACTGCACTCTTCTAGATTTGCCCGAGGAGCAGAATGGTCTTGGTGAATATCTGTCAATGTGGCCAGACTAATTATTACAAACTCCAAAGAAATGGAGGAGATGCATGTACATTCAAGGCTATGTGCACATTGTAAAAGTTAAATAGGCATAGGGTTTCTGATCAAAGTTTATTTAGTAATGTGTCAAACAGTCTGTAGCAGGCACAAATCATTTGCTGTCCGATTGGTAAAATTGGTGGGTTGCTTATTTTTGCCAACCAGTGATGTTAAAATTGTTTTAACAGGCATGTTATTGTGAAAGATTGTGTCCAAAACTCACAATTTCAGCCACTGTTTGTAAGCTTTAGTGCATGTCGTGTTAGTTAGTGGTGCCAGCATATGCATGGACTGTCTTAATGGGCTCTTGCATAAACCTGATTACAGCATCAAATCGAGATTAGTTTTTAATTGCCGCTTTCTCACAAGAGTTTTTCCCCCACACTGATACATGCATGTGAAATATGACAAAGCCAATGGAGGAGTATGATTTTCAGGAGTGAGCTCCCACAGTCTAGGTTAAATGGTAGCTAGCTACCAACAAATATCTTTGAACTGCATTACTTTATAGCTATAACATTTAGCCACAGTTTGTGCCTCTCAGGCTTATATCATTAATGCATGAAAATGGCCCACCTATACATGAGAGGGGAGCTTGACTGGGGCTACAAGCAGCGGAGCCATAAAATATCGCAGCCCACGTAGCTAACATTAGCACTTACCTTGCGCTGCTATCTGGCTAGCTGAACGAGTTAGCACCCCCTACTGCTCATTTTTAAGAAAAGTCGTCTTATGCAAACCCCACTGTTAATGTGCAGTTACAGTATGCACAGGGATAGTTAACTACTTTTTAGTTTAACGATGTTAAATAACAACGCAACCTAAATGCTATGTAACGTTAGTTAGCTTCATTATTTTATGGCTAACACGTATCACCAACGGCTTAGCCTGTTTTAGCTAACAACGGCTAACGTTAACAGCAGTCCTTAAATCCTTTATGAAGTACACTAACACAAGCAAAAGTCTTCAAGCTAATGTTTTGACTAGCAAACCATCAGGTTACCATCAAATAAAGCAATTGCAATGCAAAAATACATATTAATTCATAACTTGCTTACTTTACTAAACCTTTGAAGAGGTAACTTGGGTATGTCCTGTAAGTAGGATGGGACCTCCATATATCGGACTTGTTTGACGTGAAATAGTAAACACAGGTGTTACCAATGATTCTAATGAAGGTGCAGTTCCATTTAGGTCAAACAGAGTCAGGGTGCTGCTGTGGTGCATGTTGGCTCACTGGAAAGTCTCTGCTGCAATAAATGGAACAGAACCTTAATTAGTCTCATTGGAAACACCTGTGTTGACCCTACTATTTCTATTTCTACTATGTCAAAATGGCTCCGGTGAAAAAGGTCTATTTGGAGGCTAAGTCAACACTTGTTCCTGAATCTACTTTTGTGGCAGGGTGCATTATCCTGCTGAAAGAGGCCACGACCATCAGGGGATAGCCCTGGCCTCCCATGAGCCTGTCACTGGTTCAACGCTTTTCCTTCCTTGGACCACTGCAGACTGGGAACAACCCCACAAGAGCTGCAGTTTTGGAGATGCTCTGATCCTGTCTTCTAGCCATCACAATAGATCATTTTCACAGCAGCCATTTTGACATGTAATACTCGGGTCAACGCAGGTGTTTCAATGATACTAATTAAGGCCCAGAAAAAGATATATTTGTCAAAGTCACTCAAATCCTTGCCCATTTTTCCTGTTTCTAACACATCAACTTTGAGGACAAAATGTTCTCTTGCTGCCTAATATATCGCACCCACTGACAGGTGCAATGATAACGAGTTAATCAGTGTTATTCACTTCACCTGTCAGTGGTCAAAATGTTACGGCTGATTGGTGAAGGTGTGGTCTCAGGCTGTGCTCTGTGAGGCTCAAACATATACAGTTATGCTATTATTATAATGCTCCCACTTCACTGTGAAACAGACTAAAAACAGTTATCTTAACAAGAAATATTATACTGGATGGACCATGTACAGAATTGGGTGGCACTAGGATAATTTAAATCTATGGAAATTAATCCATGCTAGGTTTTAATGTGTATCCAGAGCTTGCGTTATATTTATAGGACATTATAAATCTGCTGACAATGACAGGGCATTTTAGTGGTGACATCAAATACAGTAAAAAGACAGGATATAAATGAGAAGTTGGAGCAGATGGTGCTGGGATCTATCATTGATGAAAACAATACTGGTGCTGGGTCAGATCTGATTCCACCAGCGCCTCAGCCAAAGTGTGGCGTGCTAAATATGGAAAACGATGACGCAGAAAAAATGTTCCTTTTCTGTTACCTGAAGAAGCCTGGCATCTGTGCAAAACAATTTCAAGGGCCTGTGTAGTGAAATAAATTCAATGACTCTTGATAATTACACATGAGGCGTAGGAAGAGATGATGCCACAAGCTGAACCTAACTAATTTCAGAGAACACACCTTTTTCACTGCAGCCATTTTGACATGAAACAGTAGGGTCAATGCAGGTGAACTAAGGTTCCATTCCATTTATTGCAGCAGAGCCTTTCCAGTGAGTCAACATGCACTACAGCAGCACCCTGACTCTGTTTGACCTGAATGGAACGGAGCCCACAATTGAATGTTCCTTAACTTAGTTGAGCTTTGAGGCTTTACAGTATTTTTGTTCCTCCTGAAGAAACATCTCGATTTTTGTCTTTGGAAATTGCTGTTTTCATCTGTCTTGAATCTGAGTTCATTATGTGTGTACTCGTCTTGTAATTGACCTTGATGTGATTATCTGTAAGTTTATCTGAACAACGTCAGCACTGTACTCCATCACAATCACCTAACAATAATGAAATTAAGAGTCATGCACTGCTGGGAACTGGATGATTTGTCAAAAGGATCATTTTTCAGTCGTTGGAAATGTCTGCTGTGTCAGCCGCTCTGATATGTTTGGGCAGGGTGTTACATATTTAATAGCAAAATAGATAAAGACCAATTTTCTCCTGGGTGCTTTTGGGAATATTCAGCATGCTGTGGAGGATCCCCAAGGTTGCTGCATGATCATGACTCAACAACACTTAACAAAAATGAAATCTCAAAGAAACAAGGTGGTGGAGCGGTGGCTGCAGAAGTGAATTATGTGTAATCTCTCTCTTTATTTTGAGTTACAACAGTGATGTCATGGTTCATCAGTCAACATATGGTGTAGCATGAAAGTGTTATATTTATTGCCTGAATGTCACACTCTACTTTCCTGAGTAGATTTCTTGCGGATGGTGATTCATGATTCTACAGTGCTGAGATTTACAAGTACTTCAATGCTATTTAAAGACTCATACTGCACTGCAACATCTTTGACTGTCTCATGCCCACTGTGTTACAGCACCATCAGGTGGTAGCTGCTTGTTATTGCTACTAATAAACATTTTTCTGTAACTCTCTGGAGGAGTTTTGCTTGAGGAAGATCTTTAAAAACATCTTTATTAACAAATGCCAGAGAAAGACACATGAGTGTGGGTACTTTTGGGCCTTAAAGATGATTTTCAGTCCCACTGTTGAGTCATGGTAATTTGCTCACAAGATTTTTTTCACAATACACCAGTTATGTATCAATCCACAGGCTTTTACAGGTGTAAGATTTGTAAGTATTTCTTTGCAGGAATTGAATGTAATATTCATTAGTATGTTTTCATTTGTGTATAATAACCTGAAAATAAGAATTGTTATGTTTTTGTTGTCTTAAAATGAGCCCTTTATATCTACAGTAAGAGTGGGTCCTCTTCCATGGAGTCCGCCATGTTGAACCTCCATTTTTCTACAGTAGCTCAGAACAGACAAACTACAACTGATCTAGATATTACCTTTATGAACTGATATGAATTTCACAACTGGAGTTTTTTCTACATGCTCGGGAAGGAGAGGGTGAGACGTGGGCAAGTATTCATTTGGTTGCAATCTGTAATTTCACTGCGAGGTGCAACTAAATCCTACACACTGGACCTTTAATGTGATGATAAATGTTGGGTCTAATATATGTAAGTGCTGCAGTTTTCTTGATACAGGGCTACTTTAATTATTATTATTATTATTATTATTATTATTATTCTGTTTACAGTTGCTTCTAAATTTAAGTTCTCTGCATGAACAAAAGTTTTCAAATGATTGTATCTAAACAGGAAATGTGAAATATATTTCTTAAGTGTTGCTTTCACAATGATTTTAACATGTTGTTTTTTCTCAATTAGATCTAATTTTTTTAAACATATGTTTGTTTGATGTCCCTGAAATGACCTACTGTTTTGCAGTGTCTTTCCAGTTGTGTCACATGCCATCTGGCCTAACTCCAAAGCAGGCCTCTGTATCCACTGGTCTTTGCCCTTGACGATGACTTGCACTTCCCTCAGCAAAAAAGAAAAAAAAGAAAAGAAATTCTGGGACTCGGCCAGTGCTGCTGCTGCTGCGTCCAATCTAAAGTCCACACCCATCTCTGAAGTAAGAAGAGAGGTTGTGAGTGCTGTAACAAAGGACACGTCTTTCTCTTCACCTTGATGTGATGTTTATGTTGTTCTTGGAAGCCAGCTACACGTTGCAGCAAATGAAATGATTCATGAATGAGGCGTCCTTTTACAAGTCGTTTAATGTCATTATCTCAAAACTCTAGAAATCAGAATTTAAGATTTATAGTGAAGATTGAAGGATGTATTCGCCATGGTTTATCAAGAATATGTGTATGAGAGTGTGTGTGTGTGTGTTTATGGCCAGATTTTCATACATCCACCACTCCAGTAAAGTATGCAAGACATATGAGACCTCAATTGCAACTCTTACATCAATATATCTTTATCTTTATATCATGATAGATTATACTTTACCTTACATACAGCAGATGTACATATGTGGAAATTCACAGAATGGGGCACCCTCTAGTGGTTAAATATCAACTTTACTTTTTCTGTTGTTCATTTTCTTAAAAGAGAATTTGTCTACCTCCTTTGTCTTTACTACTTCTACTATTACCAGAACTACTAATGCCACTACTACTATTGCTACTACTAATACTATTGTCACTGCTAGTATCAGTACTGGCACACAACTCTACACACTTACACACTTGTACCTGTAGGTGTCAGCAAAGTTTCAGCATCTGCCACAGAGGACACTGACGAAAAAGGGATTTTATTTTAGATATGGAAGCATACATTCTAAAATATAAGCTCCAAAATTACTCAGGACCAGATTGTATGAAAAATATAATATAATATTCTATATAATGAGAAAATACTTCTGCTTTTATTTATTCATTTTTAAATCTTGTTCTTCTCATTTCTTTTTCTGCTTGTCCTCATTTTCTGTGCTGCAGGGTTGTTATCTTTTGTCATCCACTTATAATATTGTGACATTTGAGCAACATAACATCTAATTAAGCAGCCGCAGTATAACAAATAGCCATGGTATAGGCCGCCTTAAAGAACTGTACTGCTGGCACCATTAAGCAATGCTCAGCAGGGTAGAAATAACACATCGCTATATGGGCACCAATGCAGATAAACAGTGAACATTTGAGTTTGCTCAGCAGTTCAGCGACTGCACCATAAGACAATGGGAAGGTGTATTTTCATTCAGGGAATATATTAACCAGCATCTTGGCAAAGGGAATGGAATCTAAAAACAAAAGAATATGGAAACTATTAATACATTTTGTGACATGACGTTGAATTTATGTTGAGATGGAGAGATGATGTAAATCCATTATGTTAACATACAGCACTATCAGCAGTCTTCTTGATGTGATTTTCAAGTGCTTATACAGCAGCACTGACAGAGTTTACAACATGAATGAGAAGTACTTTTGAAGATTAGATTTACTGTAAGGAATAGTTTGCCATTTTGAGAGATGCACTTATTTTCTTTCTTGTAGGGTTTCTTGAGAAGATCAATACCACTCTCATCCCATGTTTATTAAATATGAAGCTACAGCCAGGAGACAGTTAGCATAACTTAGTGTCGAGAGAGAGTGGAAAAAAATTACAGTTTGTGATTTTACAGCAGTTTATGGACTATTTATTTGATGGGGAACAGGGACTTCACCGCTGGTTGCCTGGCGTTGACATCATGTCATCACTTTGGTTTGGTATGGATTAAACAAATGAGATATAATGTGTTAATTAGTGAGCTTTGGCGGTGCTGCCAGGCTGATGTGTTTACCTTTGGACAGAGGTGAGCTAGCCTTTTCTCATCTTTAGCTATGCTAAATGTTTCTTGGCTATAGCTTCATGTAAAGCATACAGACATTAATCTTCTCATCTAACTCTCTGCAAGAAAGCATAGAAATAAGCATATTTTCAAAATGGCAAACTATTCCCTTAGTAAGTACTTGCATAATATATCCTTGTGATACCTCCTGAACATTGAATGGATCATAAAAATTAGATTGGCACAATTGATTTTTAGAAAAAAAACAAAAAAACATAAAATCTCTGTGTCCTTTTAAAATCTCATACTGTCCATGACTGCTCCTCCATTAGGAACCATTGATCATTAGAGCTGGGCATGCCAGACCCACTCTGTGAGAATCAAAGTGCTTGGGGGTGAGAAGCACTTGGCAGACACCCAGAAATTATCTCAGAGTCACCCCTGTGGAAGCCAAGATGCCACAATACTGCAGACCAGCTTCCTGTCAAGTAGAAGAATAATGCAAACTTTCTCTCTTTTCGTCTGAAATGCTGATGAGGAGACTAGCGCACACGGCAATTCTGCATTGCATATTATACAGTCTCCTTTTTCATCATCAAAGCCCTTTCAGTAAGCAGGTGATGATAGTGCAGCTTGCATATTTATCAGCTTTTAAACACAGTTATTGAATTGCTCCTTGTGCCTTACTCTCCCTAAACCTCCCTGCAGCATCCAAGTTTCTGTCGTAAGTTTGGGTGGAAAAAAATAAGGTACAGTGAAATGTGTTGATTAACTCTTAAAAATCACCACTAAATCCAGCTCCAGATCACTGTCTCTTTTAACTCTAAAGCTGCAGCCTGGCCTCCCTCACCCTGCCGGGAAATTCACCGACCTCTGAGGCTTGGATTACCTGGCATGGCCTGAGAGAGCAGCTCAAGAGCACTTGAGGACAAGACTTGTGCTGCTCCCGATCGATGCACATCGACTGTGCCTTTTTTTTTTATACAAGAGTTACATTACAGTAAATGTGTTTGCTTTGCAGTGGTTCTGCAAACTGCAACGGCAAATACCTTGTTCTATAGATTAGGAGTTAAAGCTGAGATGTAGAGGTCTGATCCTCAAATGGTGGCCCGAGGTATGACAAAGCAAGTGCCTTTCTTTATTGCAGCTATAATCTTCAGTTTATGTCATGCTGCAGCATGATGTGATATGACGTGACATAATGTGATGGGAAGGGTCATCCATGATGGAATGTGTTGCGATATAATGGGACATGATGGATATGGGCAGCGTATGCCATGATCTAAGGGGAAGTCATATGACAGGACTCGATCACCATACACACTGGGCTCGGAGAGCAATAGTACCCCAAACTCTACAGCTAGAGTATGGAGGACCATAACTGCCAAAATCAAAAATAAATAAATGACTCAATAAAGAAATTCATATGACATCAAATGCATAAAAAACAACATTAAAAATAAATGTGGACATCAATTATTTTATAAAAATGTGGCTTTAATGGATGTTTTTGTTTTGTTTCTTTGTATTAACACGATGCTCCAGAGTCCTTGTCGGAGCATTCTGTAAGCTGACTGTCTCAGACAGCCTTCGTGTGGCAGTAAGGCATGTAGAGTTGATGCATGAACTCTGATGTTAATCAACCACCAGGTGAAAAGTTGACCCCATGACTCACTTTACTGTAAATGACAGACCCCTCATTTACATAATGAGTCAGAAATGCATGAAGAAATATAAAAAGAAAATACAGAGATAAGTAGGTTTGGGGTAATAAATAGCAGGAAAAATGTAAGGAGAACTAATACAGAAATAAATAATTTAAATTATTTATGTTACATTTTATAAATTAAATAATGCCTCTACTTACATTTAATATTATATGTAGTGCTTTTAATGAAATTTACATTTATTTTTGAGTTGTTTATTTAGTAGAGTGATTTTTGTATTATGTAAAACAGTATAGTGACAGCTTTTACATTACTCATAATTGCCTGACCAAATTATTAATGTCATTATTAATTCATGAAGTAGAACAGTTTTAAGTGATGGTTTTGGTTCATGGTTAAAGTCTAACACATGTTCTACTGAATTCTCTTTTTGATTAGAAAAGATTCAGCTGAAATCTATGCAGATAATATATTTTTGACAAAAGTTTTTTCTGTAAAAAACATTTAGTTTTCTTAAGGGCAAACACATGCATTTCCTTCAAAATAAAATATTAACAAAGGTGATCTTTTAAAAATGTTTTGAAATCTGAATTGTTTATTTGTTTATATTGTTTTATTTCATTTATTGACTGGTATTCCTGCAATTCTTAGTATATTACTTCCACCACCTGTTGAGGTTGTGGTGCTGAGGTTGTTGCATTTGTACTACATCGCCCATGTGCTTTTGTGTGTACATATAAATTATCATCTTAAGAATCCACAAAACACGGACAGATCATCAATACATTGCTTGATCAAAAACTCAAAAGGGTACATTTAAATCATAGTACTTGTAGTAGTCATAACTTTGTGTGACTTGAATATTTAGAAAGCAACAATTAAATAAGGTGAAAGTTAATTCTTGACCTTGAAAACAGTATTTTCAGTGAGCAGCTGTCCAAACATGTGCAAGACTTAGATTAAGGCCTTCTGTCTTTTCAGTTTATATCTCTTCTTTTTCTATAATTAATCCAGTAACTCCCAAACCCTCCCTCACTCATTGTGAGGGCCTCATCCTTCTCATAAGACACAATCTAAGCCTTGTGTCTCCTCACTTTTCAATTACTCCTAAAGACCCCACACTGACTTACAAAACCCTGTTTCAACACATTAACACTTCTTCTGGGATAACAGCACCTGATAAATACAAAGCGTGCAATTAAAGTTATTAAGGTCATTAAAGTCTCAGAAAAGATCCAACCATAAAGCACTCAACTCAACAAATTAAACACAACTTAGATGATCTGCATGAGTCTGTTTGAGGGTCATTAAGTTTGCTCACAGTGGAGGGGAGGGAGGACAAATATAGAGTAAGATTTGCAGTTTGCTGCAGTGTTTTAAAGATAAATTAAACTTCTTGTCATTGTATTTATAAACTAATAAATAATATTTTCCAGTAGATGGTGAGCCAGAGGGAGTTCCACATTCCTCAAACCAAACTCAACAACGTATTTATTGTCTGAACACTTGATACAAACTGTAGATATGTAACTTTTGTGTTTATAGGGCAGTGCAGTTTGGACCTGGATAGTGGCACAAAAACTCACTTCACTGTCCTTTTGCCCCCTCTCTGCCTCACTGCAGAGAGACAGAGGCAAAGAGGTAGAGAGAGGGAGAGAGAGAGAGAGAGAGAGAGAGAGAGAGAGAGAGAGAGAGGCAGATCAGGAGAGGGAGGGGGCAGAGTTTTTGGAAACGGGGAGACGAGCTGCACTGCAGCAACTGGGCGTTGGCTCAGCCCATGGATGGAGGCAGAAAAAGGCAGAGGAAGGAGGGGAAACACAATGAGAGGTACAGGGGAAGTCTATTAGATGTGTTTTGAGGAGATTTAGGCACTAGTAAACACAAAATATCACTATGAGAGGAGGCAAGAAATATGTAGCTATCTTTTTATAGACAATATATCCTGAACTCTGGGTTAGAGCTGGCACTGACGTTATAGACTGGGCTTTTTTTTTAGTTCAAAAGTGAATGCAGGGGTACATTTATTTGGTGCTAAATACTGTAGTTTTGACTCCTCTTTATTTGACAGCTTAAGTTAGTTATTGGACTTCAGGAGCTTATAAAAGTTTATTTAGTTGATAATATATATGTAGTTTGAAACAAAATCCAATGTCTGACATTGATTTGTAACATAGTATTTCTAGATTGTGGTACTTTTACTTATGTATAGGATATTTATCTCTAGTCTTTTACCATCTGTTAAGTCTGCTACTATGTGTTAGTCAATACTGAGGGTTTATGTAATCAATTAAGGCTTACATTTGTTTAGACCTGATCAAACTCACAGTATACTCATATATTTATTAATGTAATTGTGTCACACATGGAAAAAAGTACAAACTTCATTTAATTTAGTAATGACATACAGATATATACTGATACAGTATAGAGAGAAAAAGAACCCCATATAACCACTGATCCCTGTTTGTTGGTTTTCACTCTCAGTTTAAAACTGCTGTCGTCTGCTGCTTTCTTTTCTCTTCCCCTTGTGGGGTCATTCAGTTCAGAGGTCATCTCTGCGTCCTGTCAGTTTCATTTGTGGGAGGTTTACTTTAGTCTCTATGTCCATAGCATTAGTTAATGTTTTATTAATGTTGCAAACTTCTAAAACATCCATTTTGATATGGACATTGCAATAGTGAAATAGCTGGACAAGTACTGTCATTTTCTTTTTTTCCCCATGTTCACCTTTTGCAACAGCTCACATATATCTATATAGGTTCAATACCAGTCACCGGATATCAGATAATGTATTTTACTTGCCTTTTCTTTTCACGTCACTTCAAATATTGTACGTTTTACTTCACTACATTTATCTGACAGCTTCAGTTTCAAGTTAATTTACATTTATATGAAGAGTTTCTAAAATATGTTTTGTTATAAATTAAACTATCTGACAGTCACAAATGGTCCCCCCAAAGAATTGCCACCCACATGTTGGTAGGGTTTGTGGGTCTCTGTGATCCTGGGAGCTATGGGCAATAGCACCTGGTTGGGTCTACCAAGGTGCATCCCAGATCGTACATGAATTGCTACGAATCATCTGGTCCTTGTATAACCAAAGTGAGAGCTGTGTCCATATTTTTGGCACAAAGTCAAACACATTTTGAGTGGGTGTCAGACCCCGCCAACGTTGCCCCTTGTCTCTGATCTTGTGATATTCACAGACAGGATTGCAAGGTGCAGCTGGGGTGAGGAGAGTGTCTGGTTTGCAGAAGATATGGCTCTGTTGGTTTCATCAGACTGTAACCTTCAGCATGTACTGGGTAGGTTTGCAGCTGTGTGAAGCGGCTGGGATAAGAGTCAGCACCTCCAAGTCTGAGGCCATTGTTCTCTGCCAGGAAAGAAGCACCGAGTTGCTGTCTGAATCTAAGGAGTTTATGTATCTTGGAATCTTGTAATGCGGGACAGTAAAATGGAGCAAGAGATAAACAGGTGGATTGGTGTCAGCAGGAAGGCCAGTGTTACCAGTCAATCATTGTTCCAACCCTCACCTATGATCATGAACTGTGGATAGTGACAGAAAGAATGAGATTGCAGATACAAGCGGCTGAAATTAGTTTCCTCTGAGAGTGAGGAGCTTGGACATCTGGAGGGAGCTCAGAATAGAACCACTGCTGCTTCACATTGAAAATTAGCCAGCTGAGGTGTTTGAGGTATCTGATTAGGATGCCTCCTGGTACCTTTCTTTGGAGGTTTTCTGGGCACGTCCAACTGGGAGGAGACCCCAGGGCAGAACTTGCTGGAGGGATTACTTATCCCATCTGGCCTGGGAATGCCTTGGATCCCCCAGGAGGAGCTGCAAAACGTTGCTGGCGGAGAGTGATGTCTGAAAGACCCTGCTTAACCTGCTACCACCATGACCTGACCCCGGATAAATGGAAAAAAATGGATGCTAGAACGAATCAATCAGTATATTGACAGAAACAAATCTGATAATTGTTAAAATGAACAATTAAAGTTTATTTTTAAAGGTTTTGTACCAGGTTTGTACTATTGGTTGACTAAAACAAGTGTTGTGAAGATGTCTCTTTGGCCCTGGGTAATAGTGATGACATTTCTCAATATTTTCAGAATATTCACAAACTAAACAATCAATCAGTTATAGAGAATATAATCAGCAGATTAATCCATTATGAAAATAATAATTAGACCTATACAAAATAATACAAACTGAGCTCCATCTCAACCAACTACAACAGTAACATCCTGCTTTTACATTCATGCACAAGAGATATTAATAATAATGATAACAGTCACAGTTCTTTTATTATTTTGACTAGTTACTTACATATATTTTCTTGTACTTGTAAGAGAGTATTTTTTTTTACAATGTGGCACGAGTACCTTTACTGAAGTAAAGGATCTAAATGCTTCCTCCACGACTGACTGGGCCTATGTGAGTGTATTTGCTAGGTCAAATGAGGACACTTCCCAAGCACACACACACAGCAAGAAATTTCAGTCCCGCTGTCATAAGCCTATTGTAATATAAAGCCATAATGTGCAAGTAGCTCCCTTATCACCCAGCCCACCTTAAGAAAGGCAATATAATGTTTAATGCTCTAAGCATTTTTACCCCCTCCCTATATTTGCCTGCCTCTGTCTTTCTCTCCTTTCCTCCGCCGCCCTGCCGCTCTGCTGCTACTGCTGCTCCGTCTCTATTTTTGATTATTGCTCTCTCCCTCCTTCAGTCCTTAACTTTCTCTCAATCTTTCTTTATCTATTTCTCCTCTTTTCTTTCTTCCTCCCCTTTTCTCTTTCCCTCTCTAGGCCAGGAAAATGTGCTGTGTCTGCAGGGAGGTTATTTGGTGCAGGAGACCGGGAGTAATTGATAATGGTGCTGCTTTTGCTATCAGGAGAGCTGTGTTTGCTTTTAAAGGAAACGAGACAGAGACAGAAACACAGGGAATTGCAAGTTCGACAAGGATAAAGAGGCAAGAGTGTAAAAAAAAAAAAAGAGAAGCCATAAAAAAGGTGGACAGATATTGAGGAAAGCCAGAGAGGAAGACAATTAAGACGTAAAAGGTTTTGAACAAAAGATGACACACTGTTTTTTTAAATTACAGAAACGTGTATTTGTCCTTTGTCATATTTACTGAACTGAACAGACTCCATTTCAGCCATTTATTATTGGCTGACTGTTTACTTACCTGTTTTGCTTTCATTTACCACGATTGAGTGGCAGATCTGTTTGATTCTCTTTCACATTTTTAAACTCCGCCCATCTATTTCTTTCATTAAAACTATAATTTTTTAATTAATTAATTGACAACTAATTAATTACACTAAATGGTTATCCATTAAGTACTTAGTTTAGACCTGAAAAGCAATGCAGGCATCAATAAAGTTTTGATAAATATATTTAAGCACCAATGAGTGATGGGAAAGGCTCCAGTCTCCTTGCAAATGTGGATAGATCAATTACTTTAAATGTACTATAATAGCCTAAAATCAATAAACTTTTACAAATCTATACTATAGATATACTTCCAGCATAGAAAACATCCACTGTAGTAGGTTTTCTGGTTCTTTATAATGGAACTGATATTTTGCAGACTTAAATTTCACATCCTTGTAATGTAAAGTATCAGAATAGAAAAAATGATTGCTGCATTGAAAATGATTACAATAACACTCAAAATTATTGTTGTCATATTTGTAGTGTTTTTTAGTACCTTCTGTGTAATGCAGGACTGAAACAATGTACCGCACAGCAGTGATGCCAAACACTGGAAATCTGATAAATGACATTTGATACAACAGTGAAACAAGGCAAGTAAACAGTTTCACTTGTGTATCTTGTTGTTATTATGAAAATAACTTGTCTCGGATGAAGGCAAAGATACTGTATATTTGTCAGACAAATTGGCTCCTAGGAAGATAAGATTTTCAAATTCAGTACAAGCTAAAGACAAAAAAAAAAAAAATATATATATATATAGTTTTTTTCTGTGTTGTTGATGCAGTCGTTTACAATTTGAGTTTCCAGCACTGGAGCCTGGCTGCGTCAGAACTGCTTCACCACTGAATGTGCTTCTGAAATATTGATGAGATCTCCCAGGCTAAACCCACGCTCGATGTGGCCTCAGGTTAGAATTATAATTAAAACACTAGACCCTGTAAGGTATGTAGGCAACTGCTAGTGAGTGCTGTGCTGCATCTACCATACTCTAGATGCACATAGAAATGCCTTGGTACATGTGCACAACCACATATACGCCCTGATTTACATGAATTCCCTGGAAGCTCAAAAGAAGTCATCCATAACTCATGGAAATGTTCCTAAATTCTTATCTTTTCAAACGCTCTTTGACTTCGAAGAGTTAATTCTGAGAAAACAATATGAAGGAGGGACAGGAATAAACAAAAGCTGCACAAAAGAAGATTTTTGGGAATAAACTTCCTGCTCGTCATGCACAGGGGAACATCGCCACACCCAAAATGCAAAACACCCTGCCATGCAAACCGCCTCATCCCGCTCTGTCTCTCTCTACACAGAGGAAATGAGATATGCTGATTAAGCTGGCAGGCCTCTCATGGCTGAATACAAAGCATTTTGGCACTTCTGAGACATGAGAGTGAGTCAGGCAACCTGGGGGGAGGCTGTGATATTTCATCTCTCTCAGTCTCTGGTGTTTTAGCTGTGCTTGCTTCTCTCATCCTCATAGAGTGTACTCTCAAAAATGTGTGATGTGTCTCTGTTAGGGTTGTCCAAAATCTTTTGTGTCTCTGATACTGTATCCCTTTTTTTTTCTCTGAGAGCTCTCTAACATTCAGTTCTTTTTGTGTTTGTGAGAACCTGTGCTGTCTAGGAAAGCTTTTTCTAAAGTCTGTTTGATTGTATTAGAAGAACTGTAATTAACCATCCATCACAGCTCAACAATCGACTGTCCCACTACTACTAGTTTTCTGGACTGCCACCCAGTTCATTTCAGCCCACTCACTGCACTGCTGTAGGACAAAGTCAATAAATAAATGGATCAGAAGTGGGTCACAACTCGTGAAGCATGCAGCATTATAAAAAAAAAATAAAAATCCTGCTCTGTAAAGTACTTTCCAGCATAGCTTTTGCATGCACTTGATAAAAAAAATGGATAATATTCGATTCTATTAAAATATTTTTTTTAGCCCAAGTACATCTAGCTGTCTCATAAACAGCCGGGAGGACTGTAGATGAATGTGCACTTGCTCTAGACACGCATATTTCGCCTGTGTGCGACAGTTTCCTGCAGCCTCAGTCTCATGAAATATGCAGAGTTAAGCTCAGTCATTGCCATTCACTATTCAGGGTTGCGTGACTTTGAGTTTCATGATCCAAACCAAAGAGACAGCTTACACAACCGTGATACTACTCTCACTCCATTCAGCCTTACAGCACAGTTTGTAGTATAAAAAAATGGAGGTTAGTAGATTATAGAGAAAAGGAAGGAAGGAATCATAGCTAATGTTAACAATTAACAACTGGTTAGTGTTTAATTATAGATTGTATGCATCATACTATGAGATTGTACTGGAATATCCATACTATATTTTCTGCCTCTTGATCTGCAGAAGATGAAAGATGGCCACAAGTCATTAATAAGACATGAAAGTACAGAATCTAAAAGTCTTATTTTGTGAAAACAAGTGACAATAAGCTGCCTTTGAGCTGAGATTAGTGCAAACAAACTATTTTTCCCAAATCAAGAGGCACTAATCAGCTCTGTTTCAAAATTTCAGTTAGAATTACAGTTAGAAGCTTAAGAAGCTTGGCTTATAAAACTAATCATATGTTTTTCTAATCATATTTAGACTTTGTTGTCACTGAAGGGAGATCTAGCTGACAACAAAACACAGAGCAGTACAAATTATGATAAAAACTATTGTTTCTATGAGCCATTTAAATTAAATCACACAGTGGAAAGAGGAGTGGTTGCGTGATCGGGTAAAGGAGAGGGATGACTGCAGGAGTTCTTCTTGAATAAAAAATAGGAGGCACTAACCTCAAAGATTTTCATGTAGGAGCAAAGCTGAGACGCAAAGCTGATGTAAGGCTCCAACAGCCATGAGTCATCTCCATTAGGGAAGCACCCTCCCTCCATCCCCTCCTTTTTCCATCCATCCACTGTCCCTTCTTTCCCTTAATGCATCTCCACTCTGCATCTCATGATAGTTTTTCTTCGACTGAAAAGTGAGCACACTGAGAAGCTGTAGTAAGTTCTGCAATAACAAGCGAAAATATGTTTATGCTTTGTAGGCGTGCAGTTTTATATCTTTGCAAAGAAAACTATGTTTAATGCAGAAATGTAATATCTGAAGTGTAAGTTTGTAATTTTCTGAGCTGCTACTAGTAATATAAACACAGATTTTTTTAACTGGGGAGAGAATGTGTCACTTTATATTCAATATGAGCAGAGATGGCTCGAGAGAGAGGCATAAAAAGAAGAATATAAAAATGAGACAGAGGGAAGAAAGTAGGAGAGCGTAAAAGAGAGTAAGATAAAGAGCACAGAGAAATGGAAAGAAAGGAAGAGACACTGAAAGTTTTCTACTTCATCTCTGGCTTTTAGCACAGTCACCATGGGAAAAGCTGCCAGTCCCTTTATACATGAGCACTCCATGAGGATAGATAGACAGTGTCATAATACATTCCTTGTCCCCAACTTTAACCACTAACCCTAAAGCTATGTCCTCGCCCTCAAACATCTCTTTGAAGAGCTAACAAGGCTAGTGCTGAGTCTCAATTCGGATACTTTAGTTAGTACACTTCTATGTAGTTCACTATGTACACTATGTTCTTGTGGCGTAGTGCGGCAGTTTCAGCAGGGTAGTGTCGTCTCAGTTCGACTACAGCTGAGCATTTACCATAAATGACAATCTCAACATTTCACTGCTTTAATTTTCTTCTTTGCTGAATTGCAACCAGAATTGCAAGGGGAGTATTAACGGCAACATTTAACTGACAAAATATAAATATAAAAGTCATGTATAACTTACATTTGTATATTGCGGTATTCACTGTAACTGCTTCAGCTTCAGCAGTTTCCTTGGCCACCATTTTTACAATGCCGCTCGTTCCTCCCATTTCGCTACGTAGCAAAAATGGCGGCAAGTGAGGGCAAGTGTCCAGCTTTCCACGCTTAACTCTTTGACCATTAAGAATGCACCATCCAGGTATTAATAGTATACTGCATTTTGCCAGAACTGACAGTGTGAATGCACTTACTGCATGGCTGGACTGTGTGTGGTCAATGTGTTGAATTGCGACCAAATTATTACATGGATAGTCAGTTTTGTAGTATCTATAATGTGAATTCCTGGATATCAAATGTTCTTCTGCAATTTTCTACAGTGGTTCCAGTAATATTTTGTCTTCTAAGTGTACTGAGGCAGTACTCAGTACTCAGGGAAGAGAATTTATAATGATAGAGAAGCCTTTTCTCTTCAGATGGTATTATCTGAGATGATATATTTAGATGACAATTTAGAATGAGCAGCAGTCAATGAGTAGAACCAGTAAAAGCCTCCCTGAGGGCGTAACTGAAGATTGTTTGTGCCAATTCATTATGAAAGAGCAACGGCTAATAGAAAAACTCCAACACTCAACCGACTAATGGTGTAAATTCATCACTCAGAAAGTCTATGTCTAACCCCTAAACCTTACCTAAATATTTAAAAGGCGAGTATTGTAATGCTATTGCACTGGTGGCATTGATTCACAATGTGTGGGGAATACTGGTGAAATGATTTTTACACACACATTTAACTAATTCTTACAGTGTACGTCTCATGCAATGGTAGAGCTGACACACACAAGCATGCACACACATCTTATTGGAAGCAGTCACATTGACTTGAGGGATTACATACTGTCTCAGAACACTAAGTGGTACTTAGTAGGATTGGCTACAGGCGGCCCACACTGGTGCCTTGCTACTGAACCTATTACAGTCTGTAAATAAATGTATCCTCATTCACCTACGGCCATTCTCTGAAACACAATTTAATCACAACTTTAATCCCAAGGCCTGAAAAACGTTGAAATTATATTGACGGTTGTGGTGCAGAGAATTGACCTGTTAGAGGGTCACTCAAACAACAACAAAACAAAGCAAACAGTGAGACTGGACAACTAAACTATGAAAAATAAAAGTACATTTCAGTCTACATGTAACAAGTTCACACACATATGTGATCATGATTGTGTTCTTTAGTTCTTAATTGTACAAACAAATTCAGGATTTGTACAAGAAAAAGATGACTCAACCAGACTGATTTAATCATTTCGCCAAGAAGAAACTGTTTCAAAAGCAAATCCAGTCCAGCAGTGAAAAAATACAGAACTGGGATACACTAAGAGCAGAAACACGGGGAGAAGCACAAAGACTGAATAGGACTGGGGAGAAGACACTGTCGACCTGACAAGGGGAAGAGGGAAAACACAAGAGAACTAATTAACTACTTAAACACAGGTGACACAGAAAACAGGCAGGAAAAAGACAAAGACAGGAAGTGAAGTAACACAAGACACCCTAGTCAAAAGTCTTTGCATACCAAACTGATCCTGGAACAGTTTAGGACAAATACACAATACTGTTTATTATATAGCATTACATACATGCTGTTGAAACAATAGTTTCAATTAACCTAAAGATGTTTTGAACCACAGTCAGGGTGTAGGCCCTGTCATTTTCCATCCATTTCCATTTTCTTTCCACCTATCCGGGGTCAGTTTGCGGTTGCAGCAAATTTATCAGGGCATTCCAGACGACCTTCTCCCCAGCAACGCATTCTAGTTCCTTCCGGGGGATACCAAGATGTTCCCAGCTCAGATGGGCTGTAGTCCCTCCAGTGGGTTCTGGGTTTGTCCCGGGGTCTCTTACCAGTTGGATGTGCCCAGAAACACCTCCAAAGAGAGGCACCAAGAGGGCATCCTAACCAGATGCCTGAACCACCTTAGCTGGCTCCTTTCGATGCGAAGACACAGCAATTCTGCTCTCCAGCTCTCTCCAGATGTCCAAGCTCCTAATGCTATCTCTAAGACACCTGATAGGGGAAAATCATTTTGGTTGCTCGTATCCATAATCTCATTCTTTCGGTCACTACCCAAAGCTTATGACCATAGGTGAGGGTCGGGACGTAGAGGGACTGGAAAATCGAGAGCTTTGCCTTCCAGCTCAGCTCCATCTTCCTCACAATGGTCTGGTACACGACGTCCACGATACTGCCGCAACTGGTCTAGGACACTTGAACTCCTTTGCTTGGGACAGCTATGCCCTACACCCTTCCACCTACACTGAATGGTTAGGTGCACCAAGTATCTGGCTTTGACACCAGAGACCACATTTTCCATCTCGTGTCTATCCCTAATGCTAACCAAATTCTAATCAAATAGGATTAAATAATAACCAAATTGTTTAAATTTAAGTTTAATCAGACATAACCATGATGACAGGTCAGAAAACGGTAGAAGGTTATAACAAATTCTGACGTATAGGTATGGACTTGTTGAGTGCAACAGTTTGTCAGTATAGACAGCAACCACCCTCTTCACTGCAACAATGTTCTATTCATGCTGCAGCAACAGATACAGTTACGTAATATATTTCGAATGGATAGTTAGCATCCCCAAAACGCACACACACCAACACCCACCTTTCTAAGCCTCTCTAAGCCTCTGCTCTCTCTCCCTTTCTCTCTCTCTGTCTCTCTTTTCCTAGCTCTCCCCTCCCCTCCCTCCTGTCCTCCTCCCTCATTCAGCTGTATCATGATTCTGCAGCTCAACCTCTGCAGCATGACTCCACTTTCCTCTGCGCCTCAGTCTGCCTCTCCAGCAGCTCGTTGATAAGTCTAAGGGAGATACTGGGATGGCTTAAAATAACTGTAGACAGACCTATAGTACACACACACACACACACACACACACACACACACACACACACACTCCTATATCCTCTCTCTTCCAAACACACATGTAGTCATATACCATGGTGTTTTTACGAGTAACACATCACACTTTTAGTGTTTTATTACCGCAGACAGTTAAATTCTTTCTTAATGCAGTCATTAGAGCTTTTAAAGATGCCCTTGCACATAACTCAGACAGAAATAGCGTAAACTAAAGAAATCTTTGAGGAAAAAAACAACAAAACACATTAATGTCCTACCACATAAACAACATTTTTACGCAGTCTCCCTTTTCTTTATATGGAGCTCCCCCTGTCACAAGGAAACAAAGTAAAAACTGTGTTCCATTGATTTATGAGGATGCAGGTGCTAAAGAGTTCATGAAAGCTGAAAAGAAAGGCAAGAAAGAGATTACTTTTTTAAAGGATGACAGCAATTATGTAGTGAAGGCTTTCAGAGAGGGATATTTCTTTAATCTGACCGATGAACAACTTCCGTGACCCTGAGATTGTTGTTAAACATCCTAAATGGAAATCTGTATGCTGCAGTGACTAGTAATTAAGAACACTATACAGATGTAGCATTCCCTTCTCATGCATTATAAGTAACCACTTCTAGTTCCTATAATCTCTTCAGGGACGTGAAAATTTGATATCCTGTGCAGTTCTCTAATATTGGCAAAGAGTTTAGCACTAATGAGGTTCTTTTCTGTCTGTGACTCAAGCTTTCATTTTTAAGTTACCAACATATTCTCCAAACATTTTGTCAAAAGTTTGGTGGAAGCTACAACTTCCTGCCAGCTACGATATTGTTTTCAGTATTGGAACCATGCCTCTGGTATCAGTGGGTATGCAAGTCTATGCACTGATCCGATACCACGTAATTATTAGCCCTGAAATGTGAACCTTTTTTTTTCCAGGATGGCAAAGTCATCACTCAGCCTACTCTGACTCTGACTCGCTAACCTGATATTCTTACCACAATCTCAGCTATTGTCTGACAACGATTTAGCCTCTAGAGGCGACAGCCAATGTTTCAAGGCTTCCAGTGTAGCCAGAGGATATCCAAAAAAACAAAACCAGATATCTAGGCCAAGACTTCCTGCAGTCCAACTGGCAAAGGGTAGAATTACAAGAAACACATTTCTGCTGATCTCTGTAATCACATATTTTCATATGAATACAGAAAACTTTAGAAAAAACTAATAAACTCTAATTAAAAGCTAAATTGTTGATGATAGCTGATGGGTTCTGAAATTGCATTCGAGCCAACTCATTCCACCGGTTTTGCCCTCCACATGCACTGTTGCAACCTAAGCCCTTCTCAAGCACGACTGTCAATACTACTTGGACTACAAATGAAAATCAGAAACCTTCTGGTGTCAAAATCTTGGTCCCTTGCCTGCAAATTCTGCATTATATGCAGAGATTATTCCTACCCTAACCCTGACCAATCTCACTCCTCACGCCTAAAACTAACCAACCAAAATTAATGAATGCAACAAGTACGAGTCAATCAGAGTCAGAGTATGGCTAGCCATTTGTGCTGTGCTGCCACTGCACACTGGCAACTACTGTTTCACTTGCAAAGGCCGCACCATTAACAAGATATGTTTAAATAATTTATTAACAAAATTAAAAGATTGTGAGTGAAGCTTGAACTCTTGTACTTCTTCAGTCTGTTGCTGCATTGTGGGGAAGCTTCAGCGGGGAATCCACTGTAGCACTGGAGACAATGGACCCCCACAGGACCCTGTTGAGAGAGGTAAGGAGAGGAAGAAATAGGAAAAAGAAATCAGGTATACTATCAGAATACTAGAGCGAAAGAGGAGGAGAGGGTCACAATAGTATTTATAGGAATAGTCGGAAGTGGTACGGTTAAGGTGTGGTTCTGCTCCTGAAACTCTGCTGATTTAATTTAGGGCACCTAAGAAGAGGTAGAGGTGGTATATACTTTTTTTTAAACACATTTCAGATCATTACTCGATATCGGTCAATGTGCAAAGTTCAGGTATCAAAATCAGTATTGGGAAAGAAAAAATGGTATCAGAAAATCTCTAATTCCAGAATTATAGAGTTAAAATATGTTTTTGGCCCTGTTAGGAGAAACAATGCTAAGTGTACAGCCATGCTAGCAGATCTATGATGCTATACGGTAATGCTGATCAATGCCAATTGATCAGCATCAAACCATGCTAACATTTGCTAATCACAAATCACAAAGTGCAGCTGAGGCTCCAAGGGTATGCCATTACTTCTGTAGTAATATTTGGTCACAAACCAAAGTGTAATCAAAAAAATTATGACCTGATGGTGGTGCTGGATGAAATGTTAAGGGACTACCAAAGTTATTACAATTCCCTGATGGTAAAATGAATGTCTGAACCAAAATTTAATGGCAATTCATCCAACAAGACATATTTCTCAAAAGCACAAATGTCAAGCTCGTGGTAGAGCTAGAAAGAAAATGTCACCAAGCCAATAAGTTTAATGGCCTGGGAATGATAAATGTTTACACCAAGGTTTGTGCCAATCCATCTGGTAGATGTTTAGAAACACGAGATGAGCAATAAATTTGACCTGCCTGTTAGATGAGCTAGATGAAAGGACAGGACACAACCCAACCAGACTCATTAAGTTTCATCCAACGTTTCATGGCATCCATTTTTTTGTTGAAATATTTCAGTCAGTTTATGCTGAAATTTAAAGTGAATAAATTGTCGCAAATTGTTTGCATTGCTGCAAAAAGAATTTCCTCTTGTTGGAGAATAAAGGTCCGAACTGAACTGAACAGACACACACCTACAGAAACACACACAGGTACTTTACAACAAGTGATGACTCATATCAGTTTCATCTGAATTAGGTGAGTCATCAGTCGAACAGAGAGAAAAGCTTCTTTCTCCCTCATATATGAACCTAATAATATTCTATTTACACTCAAATGTTTCATTTAACTTTGTGCTGACAGTATTCTCCAAAACAACGCTATTCATTTACTACATTAATTGTACAACTGTGGTGAATTAAGTGCTTACAAAGACAGGGTCCAGTATCTTTCAAATATTGCTTGCAGTAGTTTGTTTTATGCATGCATCTCATTCGTGACTGAGTGTTTGACCCATAAGACCCCACTTACTTGTGTGTATAGTCATGTGATCAAACGAATAATGTGGCTGCACAAAGGTCAGTCAGGCATATTCTTAAGCTTTTTAGCAGATGTCATTTAGGTTATTCTAATTCTTAGTCTGGTTTCGTCACACTTCTGTCTGGTGCATCAGAAAATACGCAGTGAGGTAATTTTCTGAAGCACAAGTACTGAATAGACGATCCACAGAGGGCATAGCATTAAAATGTCTAAAAAATGATGGAGGACGGAGACATAAAAAGAGAGACAGTGAATCTGCTTCTGTGTAGGTGGAGACAGCAAAAGAGGGAGGAGGGTTGCAGAGAAGGAGGGTGATGAGAGACTCTGCAGATTAAAAACACGATGTCAGACTACCAAAGATGGTTCAGGATATTGGAGATAAAGATATATAAGTCTGGAAATGACCCCAAATCACATTATATTTGTTGCTGGGTGCCTTTTAAGAGTGGTAGGAGGAATGCTGGATGGATGGAAAGATAATTTACTATAAGAGAAAAGAGTGGTGTAACAAAAGCATCGACTCACTGACAACCTGCAACCTCACACATCTCAGAAGCTTATCTCAGAGTGAGCAATTGTCACATTATCTGAATTGGCATGCAGGTAGCCTCTTTCTGCTGACAGGACCATATGCATGTTTCAGGTAGTTTGCACTCTAGGGCAACAGGACCTCAAAGACCTTAAGGCTGACTCACCTGTTGACCCGTTTGTCTTTGCAGCCTATCTTTGCATAAAACTGCTAAAAACTGTCCGGTCACAGAGTTTGTTGAGTTTTCTTACACAATAAACACAATCTGATTTTGCTAAACCACAGGAAAAAAACTGACCCTGGTGAAATAATTAAATAGGAGTCTCACACCAGTCAATCACATCAGTAACCCTACCCCTAATCCTCAGTGAGTAATTCAGTTAAGTCTGCTTGACTTCCGCTGATCATTCCCTTCCTCCTTCAGACGAGAGAAGCTGCTGACTTTAGCGTTACACACTTTAAGACTCATTCTGAGGGGAAGACCTTGTCAGCATGTGTGAGAGAGGCAGAAAGAGAAAAACACAGAAGGATACTGATCTGCTATGTACTATGTCTGTGTGTGTGGACATGTATTATTCATGTTGTGGGAACATCAATCTGTTTACACACTCACGTTGTGGGGACTTGCCTTCCTTTTGGGGACGAAACACAAGTCCCCATAACGTAAATTATTTAATTTTACGATGAAGACTCGGTTTAAGGTTAGGTTGGGTTAGGGGTAGGGTAAGGTAAGTCAATGTAATGTCCTCTGAAGTGATGGAAACACCACTGTGTGTGTGTGTTTGTGTGTGTATGACAGTGTTTGCATGTACAACACACTGTGTGGCCCTTCCGTTTGTACTGAATGACCCTGAAGAACAGCGCCCACAACAGCCTTCTGCAGAGGTAGCAGCAACACAATGCAGGATCTTCCCCTTCGGACATCAGGTCACTTTATTTACAAAGTACAAATGGGTAAACAAATTTGTCTCAATGACATTGGGGCAGGGACATATTGACAGCTTACGCAGCCACACAATACATGCTGACATGTAGGGTTCAGGGACAACAGGGGCTCACATAGCTAGAAAGAGAACACCACAAACATACTGAAGGCAGTGGAAAGTGCTCTACATACAAACAGTTAACAGTCCATATGTACTGAATATGGCAAAGCGTTGCTACTATATTAAGAATACTAGAGAACCATTACCATATACAATTAATTTTTATCCAAAATTTTACACTGTATATAAATATTACACTATAAAAAATATGTTTGCTTTAATTAAAATGCAGTGCAAGTGCCTTAAATGTCATTTAAGCTTTTTCATACTGTATTCCTTTGAATGCTTTTTGTAGTGTTGCTGCACTACTATAGGTCAGCTGAAAAGCACAATGAAATGAATGAATATGATAACTTCACAGGGAAATTGAAAACCTTAAAGAACCATAGAAGGAATCACTGAATGGCAAAGTCTACTAAAATATTAATTCTGCATTGACTGTATTGCCAGTTCTCAGTTTTCGCTGTTTTCACCATGTGTACTTCAAGTGATTCTAAACTTTCTTGAAATAAGTGATAAGTGATTACTTTATCATTACATGCAGTAGTGGAATGTAGCTAAGTTACAAAGTACAAATTCGAAGTCCTTGTACTTTACTTCTTGTACTTTTCATTCTACCTTCCATTTCTTCTCCCACTTTTTTACTCCACTACAATTATATGACAGTATTAGTTACTAATGGCATTACAAATGAAATCTGGGGATAGATAACACGTGAAGAGCTTCACTCAGGTGATAAGTCAATTAACAGAAAATTAATTATTTTGTGCAAAAACAATTCATGGTTCTATAATCTGAAATGTGAGGATATGCTGCTTTCCTTTTTTCCCCATAATTTTTAGGTTTATACTGTTGTGAAGGTGCAAAGGTGTCACTCTGGGCTCTGGGTAATTGTGACAGCATTTCTATTTTTTTTTTTTTACAAACCTGAGAATCAAGTTATTAATCCATTCTAGATAGATGCAGACCCATACATAACCTCAGAAAAATTAACATCTTCTCAACCAACCGCAACAGTAAAATGTTGCTTATACATTATTCTATGAGTAGTAATAATATAATTTGTCACAGTGAATATTTTTCTACATGGTTATTTAAATTTTCCTGATTATACTCCTAATTATGCGTACCTTTACTTACTGTAAAGGACCAGTGTGTAGGATTTAGTGGTTAGTGGTGTAACTGTTGATTGCAACCCCTCTCGTTTCTAGCACAAAGGAGAAACTATGGTGGCTTAATTCATGATAGCACATCATGATTTATTATTTTATTTATGTCTTGTTTACTAAACTGAATCAGCATATTAATAAGTAACTAATTAGTAAAGAGGAAAAAGTATATTATTGGCTTCCAAAATGTAGTGGAATAGACATATGAAGTAGCATAAAATGGAAATACTGCTGTGTGATCAAAGAGAGTGCAATATCCAGAACACATAGTACAAAGCTCTTAGGGTAACTGATGGAGGTGTCATTTGAGGTCAGAAAAAATATTATCATAACACATAGCATGAATAAGCAGTCTGATTATCAGGATATATTCTAAATCATTTATCTCTAGCACCAAATGTTCCATAAAGTGCAAACAATATAAATCACTGGTTATTAAACACAAAATAAGCATTTCCTTTCATCACTGCGACATAAGGAAACATGTTTAACAGAATATAAAATGTGTGTGTGTGTGTCCGGGTGCGTGTGTGCACTTTAAATTGGTTCAGGGAGTCAACAGATTTATACCACGCTCCCTGCTTTGTTTGTCATATATTTTGTTGATAACTTCATTAGAAGGTGACAGATTGAAAGTAATGTTGACATTTTATTGAAGGTTTGATGTCTCTCCTGCTGAGGAAGTGCCTTCTGAAAGATTTAACTTGTTATTTTTCAGGCTGTGTTTCAAAACTTTACAGAGGAGCAAATTGTGTGTGTGTGGCTCTTGTACGTCTTGTTTTCCCATATGTGTACATGAACTATACTTGTGTGTGTATCATTTATTTGAGTTTTCATTCTCTGTAGTCTGTCCTGTTTGATAGCTTCTTTTTGAGTGTGTGTGTGTGTCAAAATGGATGTGTGTGTGATATAACTATTGGATTTGTGCCAGCCATTTTCCCTGTGCGAGGAGAATGTGGAACAGTTTTATTTCTGTGGCTACTTAGCCGTCCACAGAGAATCACCTATGAGAAAAGACGCTGCATCTGCCTGAGAAAGTGAGAGAGAAAGAGAGAGAGAGAGAGAGAGAGAGAGAGAGAGGAGAGAGAGAGAGAGAGAGAGAGAGAAAGAGAGCTACTGATGCATTGCAGATAAACTGCAGATCCTAGTGTAACCCCTCCCTTCCTCTTCTCCTATACAACCCCCCACCTCTGCTCTTGTTGCTCACATCGCCCCATACAGCTATCTACAGCCTGTCACACCCTGCTTAGCTCACCATCTGATCCTCTTGACCTTACACCTCTCACCCATCCATATCACAAGCCCACACAGCTTTGACCTTTGGGGAATGCTGCAGTCATTTGTTACAAACGTCTGATTGGTTCACAAATGTTGAAATTATTATGTCGATTCTGAAACATGCTGTGACTTTTCTTTTACTTGTTTGCACTCTGGCAAAGAAATTCACAAGACAAACATGTAAATCATTCATTTATATGAACCTAATTGTGTAATGCCCATTACGTACACTTTAATGTCATTATAGGCACGTCAGTCTGTAAGCATCACTGAAGTGCCTATATTAAGTTAAAGCTCACCCATGAATGTAATATTGCCATTATACAACAATTACCAACTTAAGTAAAATAAATAATCAAAGGATATTTATGTTTTGGGTCAATTTGCTCTCAAAGTAAAAAAAAAATTTGCTCGCTGTTTCTGTTCCGATCTCCATTTCGATGGATATACATGGGGTCAGGGCAGTAGACTGTAATGGAGTTTACTACTCCAGCATGTAGTCTGGGCCTTAGTAATGACCTAGCAACAGGGACGATTTTTAGTCCTGGCCAACTAACGTTTGTAGAGTGTACCAAACTTAATAAATAAATATAAATATAAATATAAATATTTTTTCCATTGACAGATTTAGCTGCTAAGTCAGTGAACTTCACGTGTATTTTTAAGCTAGTAGCTTCTTCTTCATGCTGATTTGAACACATTCTAAATGTCTAGTTGACCAATCAGATTGCTTGGTCGGAAGTACTTGTTGTATAGGCAGCATTGTCAGGACTGTATTAATCGTAATTGTAATTTTGTTGACATATGCCCCCTTCTTTGGTTTTCACCTTAAATAGGGTTTAAGTTTAGTAAAATCCTCTTATTCCAGTCTGCCTGCATCATATGTCTATTCTAGTTTTGGTTTGTTCCATCTCTTAAAGGATAATGATGTGATGTTTCTTAATTAAGATGAACATGACCCCTAACTGCTGCCATAAATACACTAACATGTTGTAATTTACAGCTGAAAATAGACCCCAACAAAAAGACTATTTATTCCTGTTTGACTAACATTTTCTAAGAAAAGTGCCAGCTGTTTCAGGAAATTGCTCACACGTTGTTCTTTTTGTTTTGTTTTGTGTCTTTTCACTGGATTTATGAATATGGAATAACACCAAACTCGACTATGTGATGTTTCATTGAGTAAAACACACAGCTCAGTAGTTTTTTTTTATAGCTTCACCATTCAAATGCAAATATTCTTGAAGTCTCATGCACAACTTTATATTTTCTCAAATTTCAGCCATATGTTTGGTAGCTTTGTAAATGTTGTGATCTCACCTAGAATTTGAAATAAAATTCTATGAATTTTAACAATGTTTGGCTGCACAGCACACATCTGTAATGACCCTCCAGTAAGTCTCATGAGGTTTAGGGTGTGAAAAGAGTGAATCAGAATAATCTATACCTAACTGGTAGAGTCTGCCGGGATTCCTAGATTTCCATACTCACAGGCGATGTTTTCACATAGGCAGTATAATCACAGGGAGTGTCATGTGTTTCACTCCACTACAATTTTTTTTTTTCTCTCAGCCCAAAAGACAAACTGCATATAGATTTTCGTGGCTGATATGTGCATCAGCAGAACTGTGAAAACCCCTGGGAAAAAATGTGCATCAATATACAAACCTCAAACGGGAGCTGAACATGCAATAATCTGAATCCGCCACTGTCAAGGCTCTGAAAATGCACACACGTACACAAACACATGTGTGCAATCATGAGGGGGGAAAAAAAAGTCATGTATTCTGTAATATATCATTATACATGACAAACTGCAAGCACACAGTTCTCAGGTGTATGATGGTGCATCGGGACATAGCTGTGACCTTGGTACCTAGGATGATTATCCACTGCATCCTGTGAAGGACATCTCCGTGACAACTGCATGTGGTTAACTGATGACAAACGATGCCAGATATAACAGATGGATGCTAGTGTTGTAGTGAGATGAAAAGTGATAAAAACACTTTTGAAATCACACCTTTGTTTGATAAACAAAAGGAGACAGCCATTATGGTAAACTGGGAGGGTGCGAGCCAGACAATGACGGCGGGAGAGACAGCGGTGGTGTGGGGGGCACAGAGGGAGGGAGGAAGGAAGTCAGAGGGGGAGGTTGGAACAGATGGAAAGAATAGGACGTGACGTGAAAAAAAGATTCAAAGACAGAAATATAAAGTTATTAAGTCATAAAAAGTGGAAAATTGATGCAGAAAAAGACGAGAAAAGCAGCAGCAATAAAAAAAACCAAAACAATACAGACAATGCAACAGATAACAACAGTGACAGAGACGAAGTAGACACTGTTCCGACGCTGGTGTCCTGAGCGGCTCAGTATTTATGGCTGTGTATGTGTCAAGTCATTCTGTCTGGCCACCTGCATGCACCCAAAACTGTCCTCTACATCTTCCTTAGGCAACACGATCTGACGTCACACACACACACACACACACACACACACACACACACACACACACACACACAGCTACTAGCATACAAGACCCCTTCAATGGAGAACTTTAACTGCGCTGAAGGGCCTATACAGTATTTATATAAAGAGATTCATTACATATACTATATGGATATTTGAGCATGTTTTCATACTTTTCTGTGCTTTTGTTCTATTTTTCATGTTTTGGGATTAGACTCATAGTTCAAGTTAAGAAGTTATGAAATGCTATTGCATACAATAGCTAGGTTTCCATCCAAATGTTGCTCAAATTTTAACAGAATTTTGAGAAAATAAGCAAAAAAACAAACAAACAAACAAACAAAAACAACAAAAAACGAAATTAATGTTTTTATCTATTATTGTTGCAATTATTAGAAATCGGTTTGTCCAGATGAGCAGCTGGTGGAGATTTGACGGAATTAAATGAGAACCAGTCAAAACTCAAATTGATACAAACAATGTAGAAAACACGATGGAAACGTAGCATTTATGTTAGTTTCATGTATTAGTTTGGGGAACGTTACATTCTTTTTATCCTTTACTCAGATCTGTTTTCGTCTCTTCAGTGAAAGTCTGTCTTTATTGCATTTTGTCTTATTTTGCTTTTATCGATAAACCAATCTCTCCACTTCAGCTAAGCCAAAAAAACCTTTTTGCGATGTTCCAAGATTTTTTCATTTTTTATGGAAGTAAAGGAAAAGCGTGCTTCATGGTAATGAAGTGCTAATCAGACTACAGAAGAAGTTTTAGCTTTGCTTGTTGCCCCGATGGGTTCCAAGATTGGCTTCATGGTAACATGTCCAAGAAGATTGTTTACTCCATGAGAATACCTCTGTGCATAACGTGATGTCAATAAAGAAATAGTTTCCCAGTTTGGTGTGGATGAACTCAACTGGTGTGTACAAAGTCCTGACCTCATCCCCATCCCAACACCTTTAGGATGAATTGGAACACAGACTGCGGGCCAGACCTCATTGCCCAACGTAAGTGCCTGACCTCACTAATGCTCTTGTGGTTGAATGTGAGCAAATGTCTGCAACCAGTCGAGATGTTCTTCAAACAAATGTGGGTGTAGTGTTGTGGTGTCCACATACTTTTGTCCATGTAGTGTATACTAAAAATGTAAAGCCTGCACATTTATCTTCCATAAAAAATAGGTTTTCACTGGCCTGAACTCATTGATATACGGCCAGCGTACAGAAAACAACACTGTTTTCATTACTACTACAACTGCTTAAGTGTACAGCGTGTGAAAACCATGTTAGATGTGTAGCAGTCACAATATTGACACCACTCATGACACGGATCATTAATCATCTGGCTTCAGACACACACACACACACACACACACACACACACACATTGTTCCCCTCCAATGACATTCTGTGTTTCTCCTCATGAATATATTAAGGACAGTAATGCAACTGGCAGCCATGTTAGTTGTATTAGTATTCAGATCCTTTGCTTAAGTTGTTATACCACAGTACACAATATGAAATCAAACCTTTACTTGAAGAAATGCATAAAACAAAATGTACTTGAAGTATATTACCAGTGTTTTAATGCTGCTACAGCCTTACTTGATCTGGTATTATCAGTAGTATATGGTGACTAATGTTAGCTAATGCTGCTGCTATCACTGTGTAACAAACATTACTAATTTTGCTGGCGGACACATGAGTCTGTTCTACTTATGCTACAGTTGCACTATGTTATAGCATTTTCCATGAACCCACAGTTGTCTCTTGTGGTTGCAAAAGCTACAAAGTCTCACTTTTAATAGGAAGAAATACTTTTTAGGTCCATAGTGACCACAGAGGACACTGAGCTCATTCTTCCATATCTTTTTGGGGGAACTTGACACGTTTAGAAAACTGGCTGATTAAAGTATGGACTGAATATATTTGAATTTGACTCCCTTTAAACCAGCAAAAATAAACTCTGAAATAATAAATATCCCTGCCAGAACTTGTGGTGACTCAACCCACGACCTCAGTATCTGAAATCCTCATACTATTGACGATTGATCATCAAATGATGCTTTTGAAATATGTGCTTCGTCTGTCATATTACTGCCCTATTGTCCTGCTACTACGTGGCTCTGAACAGTATATCTATGACTAAAAGCTGTCCTTGTATTGTCTATATCAGCATATCAAACAGCATACTCTGTCACCTAAAGATGCCTGAGCCTTGACCTCATTCAAAGGGGGGTGAATTCTCTCTATACATTCTGACTCTGTGGCCTGGTGTCTGCATGTTGGAGGCTGGGACGGACTGGGATGGGCTTGTCTGCTTGCTAGAGCCTTGTTTCTACTGCAGTGCCATTTGAAAACACTCCAACCCTTCTGCAGTGCGCTGGAGCCCAGGACTGATGTTGAATGACTCCCCTGTTTTTGCCCAACCCACACCACCCTCACTTTGCCGTGTACATCACACCACCACTGCCCTCGAAGGGGCATCTAAAAGCACCTCAAGGTTTTGAGCGGGCAGCCCAACAATGAAATATATGCATCTAAAATCCTGCTGCCAGCAGGATGGGTCTGTACAGAGAATCTCACGGAGCAGCGGTCAAGGACACTGTAACGTCAGCAAGCGAGGCAATTGTGGGTGCGGCTCCTGGTGTGTGTAATAATTTACAATACATATTAGTGCTTAAAATAGGCACACACACAGGAGAAGAAAGTCGTTGTGACCGTATCTCCCTCTTTGTTCGTCTAGCTCTCTCTGTAGTGTCTCTCTGTCTGCCTTTCTGTCTCTGGAGCAATCTAAAATTGGCCATGCTTGATGCATTAGCTCTGCTTGACTAAAGCTCGCAGTTGAAAGCCAATGAGGGAGGGGGACAAGAAAATGTAGACAGGTGATTAATGGCAAATGTCTACTTCAGTGTCGAAAAGCATAATAAGTTCTCTACATGCTACATCCATAACAAGTAGCCTTGTGATACCAGTGCAAGTGTGCAAGAGGAATTGCCACTAGTTTGAATAACCACTAGAAATGCAGTCAATGGACTTACTATACTAATATGGCTGCACTTGTAGAGAAGGGTTGATGTTTTGACAGCTTTAAATGCATTAAGTAATGGATCATCAAAAAGCACTAATGCAGCTGTTTTTGGTGCATTACCTCCAACAACTGGTAATCGTTTCGCATTGACCTGAGTGACCTGAGATTACAGTGAAGCGTCATGAATGATAGGAGATCAATAGCCTGTCAGAGAGGCAGAGCCACCAGACAGGCACCCAACACTGGCGCTTCACCTTCCGGTAGGGGAAAAAGGCTCAGCAAATGGATGGATAAGCCACAAATCCCATGTGGCTTTGCTTTTACAATAGTGAGGATCCACCAGATAGGGCTAGAGACACTCCTCACAGAAAGAAAGTGTATACATGTGCATGTGTGTGATTCCCTATAGAAGATATTAGAAAAGTCCCAGTATTACAGAGCTCTGCAGGTGAAAACATCCACATGTAGACTGTATAAATCACTCTCTTAATAGTTCTGTTTTGGGGGACGTAGACCTTTGAAAAGATTATGTTCTAAGTCTTGACATTTTACAGTGTTTTGACAGGATCAAACCAGTTCCTAGACATGGATGGATCAGTTTGTGAATTAATGTCTGGAACTTTGATGTCTTAAATTACCTGTACACTACCAGTCATTAACAATATTATTAATATTGTTCAGTTTTTCAGTGCTTGTTTAGTATTACCCTGCCTCGATGATCCACTAAGGAAAACTGTAAAAGTATATACAGTAAACTCATTATGAACAATAATTTATTCTAATTTAAGGGAAGGACAATAACTACCTTCCGGCTGGCATTTCTGCTTTGTGGCTTTGCATGTCGAAAGCACAAATGAGGAGAATTATTAATAACATATTGCTATTATTCATATGTTTTCAAGTCTTCACATTCTTTGGGCTTTGTCTCAGCAATAATTATCTTGTGGTTGCTTAAGTTTAAGCTGTAAAATAAACTGCTGTCATTTCATCACAGAAGCTTTTTCCAACTCAAGGAAACAACTTGTTTTGCCGGTTGCTGTCCGTGGTGCTGAAGTCACAGCACTAATACAGCAATGATTGTTTAATAGGAGAAAATCAAAGTCAAAATCATATCCCGATTCACCATAATGATAAATTATGCTTTTGTTAATTATAAACTTAAGATATCTATCTATCTATCTATCTATCTATCTATCTATCTATCTATCTATCTATCTATCTATCGTTAATTTCAATCGGACCCACGTGGTTGCCCTGGGGGGGGATGCGCCCTCCCCTCCCTCCCGTCAATGGACCAAACAAAACTGCTTGGCCTTGCCTTGTTATCGACACAGCCTCAGATATAAAAGGAGCAGACCGAGCAGGTCTTAGACGCTGTGAGAGCCATACACCCCTCACCTACACATAACACACACCCACATACACGCCTCCACCTCCTGCACCGTCCCCATTCATTCCTGCGCACATCCCCTACAGTAGTCTGACCGGATGAGTTACCCGGTGGACACGATAGGGAGCCCCTTCAGGAGAAGTATGGATACAAGGCCGACCAGCTACGGCTACAGCCGCTCCACCGGCACCCCCTCCAGCGGCTTCCGCTCCCAGTCTTGGTCCCGGGCAAGCCCCGGCTCCACCATGACCACCTCTTACAAGAGGACCGTGAATATGCCGGTGTCCCGAGCTTACAGCTCAACGGTGCTCAGCTCCGCCGACAGCGTTGATTATGGTCAAACCATCCTGAACGGAGACTACAAGCGATCTAATGAGAAAGAGCAACTCCAAGGGCTCAACGACCGGTTTGTTGTTTACATTGACAAGGTGCACTACCTGGAGCAGCAGAACAAGCAGATCGAGGCGGAGATCCAGGCACTGCGGCAGAAGCAGGTGTCGCGCTCCCAGCTGGGCGACCTCTACGACCAGGAGCTGCAGGAGCTGCGCTCCATGCTGGAGCAGATCCACCATGACAAGGCGCAAGTTCAGCTCGACACTGACCACATCGAAGAGGACATCCAGCGGCTCAGGGACCGCTTTGACGAAGAGGCTCGCATCCGTGAGGAGACAGAGGCCATAATCCGCGTCCTGAAGAAGGACACGACCGACTCGGAGTTGGTGAAGTCCGAGTTGGAGAAGAAAGTTCAGTCGCTGCAGGATGAGATCGCCTTCATCCGCAACAATCACGAGGAAGAGGTGAGCGATCTCATCGCCCAGATTCAGGCGTCTCAGGTGACCGTGGAGAGGAAAGACCTCCAGAAGGCAGACATCACCGAGGCGCTCCGGGAGATCCGCTGCGAGCTGGAGGGCCACTCCAACCAGAACCTGCAGCAGGTGGAGAACTGGTTCATGTGCCGCTACGCCAAGCTCACTGAGGCTGCGGAGCAGAACAAGGATGCCATAAAGTCCGCCCGTGATGAGATATCCGACTACCGCCGCCAGCTGCAGTCCAAGACGGTGGAGCTGGAGTCCGTCCGCGGAACAAGAGACTCGCTGGAGAGGCAGCTGAATGACATCGAGGACCGCCACAACAGCGACCTGGCCAGCCTGCAGGTAAGGAAAGCGCTCCGGGGCGGCCACAGAGCCGTGCGTAAAGAGATGCAAAGATTTGAAAATACTTTTTATTATTATATATCGTACTTATTTTATCTTTTGCGATTTAACAAACGTTTTGTGAGTGTTTGAAACTTAATAAGTTTAAAATAAGGGTTGCAGTTGCTACCATGATAGTGGATAAAAGTTAATCTGCTTAAAAATATTTCATACTTTGTGACGTAGCTCTTATTCGAGGGACTTAAAAACAACAAACCTCCTTAATAACAGTGATAATAATCATATTTCCTTTTCTATATCATGGTCGATGTCCTGTGTTTAAACATTTTCTGCTGCGTAATGATTGCCATGAGCGCATCATTGCAAACACCCCAGCTAAGCCTGAGAGATTTCCAGGCGTCAGGATATTATTAAAGGGAGACACTGCAGCAGTCTCTCTCTCTCTCTCTCTCTCTCTCTCTCTCTGTGCTGCTGAGTCAGAGGCATGGGTCGATGCCTTCATTGGCTCTGTCCTTACATCACACCACAGAATTTTTTGGGGTGGGGGTGGGGGTGGGGGTGTATTGACAAACGTGGAGGCTGCCCTTGAAAAAGAGGCATTCAACATCTCTAGAACACTGTAGTGCGTCAGAATATATTAAAGCAACAGCCTTTGGTGCGCAGAGTCCACAGAGTTTATAAAATGTGTCCAGAGAATAAAAGAAGGCTAATTTAACTTCACTAAGGTCAATTACAAAAAGGGTTTTGAAAGTTTTTGTAATCTGGAGACATTTTGAAAAACTGCAAAAGGGAATGGAGCTTTGCCCTGCACTTAGTTTCGTTGCATTTAATCAACCTTGTATTGTATTTGCTTTGTTTTTTCCTCAGGAGACAATTCACCAGCTGGATAATGAGCTCAAGAGCACCAAATGGGAGATGGCTCGTCACCTGCGCGAGTACCAGGACCTGCTCAATGTCAAGATGGCATTGGACATTGAGATTGCTGCATATAGGTATGCAGACATTTGGAAATCTGTTTAGAAATAACATCTACAGTCAGTTTTACCCACAATTTCTACTCTTCTCTGTACTGAAAGTGACTATTAAAGGCATGATGTACGTGTTTGTTGTCCCCAGGAAACTCCTTGAAGGCGAAGAGACCCACTTTAGCACTTTCCCTTATCGCCAGGCTGTCACCTCCACCAAAAAGTCTAAATCAGAACCACCCAAGCTTAAAGTGCAGCATAAGTTTGTGGAGGAGATCATCGAGGAGACAAGGGTAGAGGACGACAAGTCTGACATTGATGAGGCCCTGGCAGAGATAGCACAAGAGCTGTCTGCTACACTCGGAGATGGTGCAGAGGAGGCAGAGGAGGAGGAGGGAGAAGACGCAGGAGAGGGAGAGGGAGAGGAAGCAGAAGGCGAGGGAGAAGAGGCAGAGGCTGAGGGCGAGGAGGAGGAAGTTGTAGCCGCCACTGAAGCCAAAGTTAGCTCTAGCGCACCCACTAAAGAGGAAGAGGAGGAAGATGACGGAAAAGGTGATGAGGAAGAAGAGGGAGAAGGTGGTGATGAAGGAGAGAAGGGAGAAGAAGGTGAGGGAGAGGATGAGGGAGAAAAGGGCGATGATGCAGAGGGAGGTGATGAAGGAGAAGGAGAAGAGGAAGAAGAGGAGGAGGAAGTTGAGGAGACAGTATTGTGCTCCAAAGCTCCAGAGTCTAAAGCCTCTCCTGACAAAGAGAAGGCCGGAGACAAAGAAGGCAGTGGAGGAGAGGAGGAAGCCACCGCTGAAGAGGAGGGTGGCGATCAGGAAGAAGATGGCGGAGATGAGGCAGATGAAAAAGAGGATGCAGATAAAGCCAAGAAGGAGGACAGTGAAAAAGACGAGAAGGTGAAAGAAGAGAAAGATGACAAATCAGAAGAAGTTGTAGCCAAGACAGAAGCTCCCAAAACAGAAGCTGCAAAGCCCGAAACCAAGAAGGAAGAGGCTCCCAAAACAGAGGCATCAAAACCTGATTCTCTGAAGCCTGAGTCCCCAAAGCCTGGTTCCCCCAAGTCTGAATCCCCTAAACCTGGTTCTCCTAAATCTGAATCTCCCAAGCCCGCATCTCCAAAGTCTGAGTCCCCCAAAGAAGGCTCACCAAAGGCTGGATCCCCAAAACCCAGCTCACCAAAAGCTGAGTCCCCTAAGTCAGAATCCCCAAAACCTGAATCCCCAAAAGCTGAATCCCCAAAAGCTGAATCCCCAAAAGCTGAGTCTCCAAAAGCTGAATCCCCAAAAGCTGAGTCCCCTAAGTCAGAATCCCCAAAACCCGAATCTCCAAAAGCTGAATCCCCCAAACCCGAATCTCCAAAAGCTGAATCCCCAAAGACAGAGACCGCCAAGCCTGAGGCCCCTAAAGCTGCTGAAGAGAAATCAGAGAAAAAGAGCGACTCAACAGATGACAAGAAGGTCGAAAAGAAGGATGTTGCCATGAATGGCGACATAGACAAGAGCAGCCCAGAAGAGAAGGAGAAGAAAGATGAGGAGAAAGAAACCGATGTGATCGCCAATGGCGTGGACGAGAGCCCCGTCAAGGAAGATGGCAGCCAGAAAGTGGTCATCACCAAAACTGTGGAGACCATCACCACTGGAGAGGACGGATCCAAGCACGTCACCAAATCAGTCACTGTGACCGAGACAGTGAAGGAGGTGGAAGAGGTAGAAGAGGTGGTGCAGGAGAAACTGGTGTCCACCAAGAAGACTGAGAAGCACTCCACCCAGTCCATCAAGCAGGTGACCGAGGCCGACTGAGGAGACTCCGAACTGCTGATCTGGATGGGGGACCAGAGGAGAGGACACGAAGACAAGCAATCAACACTGAACTAACATAAAGAAAATCATACAGCTAGAGCGACGTAATAAAGATAATCACTCTGAAACATACAAAACAAATCATAGAGAGAAGCCAAAATCTAAATGCTACAAAATTTCAAAAATGCATGTTGAGTGACAGCTTTAAATGGGCTTCGCTGCAGATGCGGTCAGGAGCAAGCGATTGAGACATTTTATCCTCTTTTTCTTTCTTTCTGCAGTTCACGGGTGACCTCACGGGAGGGAGGGAGGGGGCTCTCTGCATGCTAGCTCAGGAGAGGGGAGTACGTTCCTCTCTTATCTGTATGGTAGAAATGCACTGTAAAAAGAGTAAATATGTACAAGGAATAAATATAGTGTGGGTGGGTGAGTTAGAGATATATTATTAGAAGTTGAGAAGTTTTTTGAGTTTAAGTATAAATGGAGGGGGACAAGCAGGTGGGAGGGTCCCCCGCAAAGACACGAGATCTACTGAAGAAGCCTTACTTGACATGTGAAGATACCAACTGAGCCAAAAAAGACAACAAATACACAACATACAGTGAAGAAAGAGACGGGCAGCAATATGATAAACACATGACCATGTACATCCAGTAACTGAAGCAGTTAAAGCTTAAAGAACCTGAAGAAACTACTAGCCTTAAACATGCTTTTTATCAGTGTCTGTTATGTTTACCTGAGTGCAACTGAAAAAAAAAAACAAAAGAACACTGTAAATGCGCAGATACGTGCATTCTTGTATGCATAGGATGGACTTGAATTTAAATACAGAAATAAATGAGGTGCTACTGTTTGCAATCCCATGACTTTACTCATCATGAACGATTTCCCAGCAGCATTTGCTCAATAAATGTCATAATGAATTAAAAAAATAAGATTGTGTCTTGTCATTTTATTTTAATGTCTTTCAGCATGCTCTGTTAGCATATACAGTTAGGAAACACTGCATTAGAGTGATTACATTAAGCTGTTTGCATGTGGTTGAACTTTGCAACAAAGACCATTAGAACAAATGCTTAGTTATGAAATTTCACTTTAAATATTACATCTCCAACATATTTAATGTGCTCAACTAATTTAACTAATGCTATAATAAATAAACTGTAATAAATAAATAAATAAATAAAAATTAACTACTGTTTATGCAGCACTTTTAAATAAAAAAGTTACAAGATTAAACCAAGATCAAAACATTTAAGGACTGCAATGAGGGAAATAAAATCAATATTATATCAATATATAAAAACATAATTAAATAATAACAAAAGAAAAAAAGAAAAAAGAATGAAATACATATTATTACATATTAAAAAAAGATAAAACATTCAAATATTTTTTACCACAAAATATTACCATATATACCAAAATGTATGTATTAATGTTAAAGGGTAATATCAAAAAATTAAAAAAAAATAATACATGTGACAATTTCTCCTTTCCTCCTCTTCTTTCCTTTCCCTCAAATGACCCACATGCCTTTTTAAAAAAAATTTACACATAACTAAATGAAGATAGAAAGATGTTGGACACATATATGTATGCTCTATTAAGATGTATGCTAAATATTCAGACAAAAACCATTTTTATCATCATAGCATTAAATATTGACAACTTTACCAATAATGCCATTTGTAAAAACAAAGTCATTAACTGAGGACGTAACTTATCAAGTCCAATCTAAAAAGTGATTTGAGTTCCTTTAAATTAATACCATTCATCGTTTTTAGGACTTTTTCAGTGGATATTTAATTCAGGAGAAACCAGTGTGATATGGTCTGACAGACCATCCTGAGAGGATGACTCATTTCTCAGATTATTGGTTAATGTGTTGCTGAAAGATTTATTCAGCTTTAGGTTTGACTGATCTGCTGCTTAACTATAGTTTGCCAAAAAGTTTGAAATATGTCTTGTTTTTTGTCAACAGCAGCATAAAACCATAGAAGTGATGGTAGATGTACTCAATAATTACTTTTTAGGCCCACCAACAGGGCTGTATGCTTCATACCTGCTGCTGCAGGCTGTCCACAGTTATGGGTAGCTCAGGGAGTAAAATAACAGAGCAGCTGCTGGGTGTCAAAGGATAACAGCATGCGGCTCACTTCTTGTCACATTAGGTAAGATTATAGCTGCTGTACTTGTGAAAGAGAATGGAAACTGTTACTACTAGTCTCACTGTAAAAGCAGTAATTTGAGGTGACTGCAACAACAATATTATGGGTCATCTTGTGTCAAGATATAATTAGTCTCAACGGGAGCCGGTTTCTATATTTTCACACACCATGCAGCAGAGCTATGAAAACAACCCAATTAACCAATTATCTATTTAGAAAAAGAATACACTAAGAAGAAAACTTGAACTAGCATGTTTAATTAGACAGGTTGGCAGCATAGGTGGGTGCATGAGTGGAGAAATGTATGAGTGCAATGTTGTATGGAGCGGCAGTACAAGACAAAAGTAGGCTAAAACCAAATAGGAGGAGAACTGAGCTCCAGGACAGTTTTTGAAGGTGCACTGGCTCACAGGCCTCAGGTTTTGGCAGTTTGCTGATGACCCTCTGCTACACCTACCTCCACTACCCGCACAGAATACAGACAGCAGTTTGACAGTAAAAGTAAAAGCATTAAGCATTAAAGTACTGTAACTAATAGCAAATTTCATCTGGCAATCTGTCAGTTTAGACACACACACTAAAAGGTTTGGAAGCTTGGCTCCCTGTTCAGAAGAAAGCAGTACACCTGGAGGATGGTGGAAGGTCATTGGACTGTCCTCTGTACTGCCTGTTCTTTATCCTTTGTGTTACTTTGAGACTCATGTTTAACCTTTGAAAGAAGACAATCCCAATGCCTTGTTAATAAAGAGTTGAATACAAGCAGCAAAACACACTAAAACACACATAATTCAATACCCTTATGGATTTTGCTACTTACTGTTAGCCTTGCTTGGTCTGGTATGACCATATTTGATCAGCACTGCTTGACAGTTTGATCTGAGCTTTGTGAACCTGGTGTGTTGAACTGGACAGAAGGTGGCTGCCTTCTGACATGTCAGTCAGAAGGTAGCCACACCCTAAAGCATACCCTCTTTAATTCTCTATTTTACTGTAAATGGGACCATAATTTAGGTTTAGGTTCTCGTGGATTGTGACTGCTGCAGTGGTCCTGCATGACGTCCACTACATATATTATTACTGTCATTAATG
Source organism: Argyrosomus regius (assembly GCA_946959425.1). Lineage (NCBI taxonomy): Eukaryota > Metazoa > Chordata > Actinopteri > Sciaenidae > Argyrosomus > Argyrosomus regius. The sequence goes on from OX336898.1 coordinate 9,669,822, forward strand.
TTACCATATCTCCATTACAGTTTATAGTAACTTAGTTAATGATTTGCTACTGCTGTGCATCTGTGTCTCTCTATCTCTATCACAGGTTCCACTGCTACTGTAATCATTTTATCATTCATTGTAATCCATTGCCATTTTTCATTGTAATTGTACAAAATGTTTCTGCTGACTTGTTGACTGTACACGTGACATCTATTGCACGTCTGTCCGTCCTGGGAGAGGGATCCCTCCTCTGTGGCTCTTCCTGAGGTTTCTTCCACTTTTTTCCCTGTTAAAAGGGTTTTTTGTGGGCAAGTTTTTCCTCACTCGAACCGAGGGTCTAAGGACAGAGGGTGTCACTCCCTGTACAGATTGTGAAGCCCTCCGAGGCAAAATGTATTTTGTGACTTTGGGCTATACAAATAAAATTTGATTTGATTTGATTTGAATTTGATAATTTACTAAATGAACATTATGCTGTATGTAAGAAGAGTGGAAGAAACTAGCGACCGAGACAATAAACTTATGAGGAAACTGTTGAAGTAATAAATAAATGGGGGAAGTAGGGTCATTTCTCCATAAGGCTACATACAATAGGATGTCATTGTTGCAGCCAATGGAGCTGCCCCCTGCTGGCTATCATAAAGAAAAACAAGACACGTCCGCGTTGGCTCCACTTCACAGAGCGGGAAGTTCTGCCCACCAATTATATACAGTCAATGCATAAACTATAAAGGTCATACCAGACCAAGTACTGCTGCAGCAGCAAAACCCTTGGGTGTATTTAAATCATGGTGAGTGTTATTGCTTATGATTTTATTTGGTGAAGGGACAGGTGCATGTTCCAAAAACAATGGGGAGTTACTTATTATAGTTTGGCCTACTTGTGACCACAGTCAGCAGTTGCAGTAGCAGCTATGAAACATGGAGGCAATTAATATTGTCATGATTTGTACCTCATAACTCAGTCAAATCTAAACGTACAGTATATACATGATACACATACCTCCGATACCGATTGTGAATAAACATCCACAAATGGGGTTAGATATCAGAAAAAAAGGACACTCCTTATAACTCCAGATCTAGTTTTCTTCAGTACCAGATAGTTGACAGTACATCCACAGGTACATTGCAAACAGTAACTGTTAATTTGTCATATTTTTAATGGCACCAATTTATCAAAATGTAAACAAATATAGGCTAAAATGTGTCAGTCACTGAATAAATGGGAATATTATATTTCCTGTTTTCATCCACCAAAGAATTATGGGAGTGGTTGTCCCAAAATGTAGAGCATAATCATCCCCCAAATAGAAATAAAAGAAATAATAATTATTGGGGTGACAAAATATTACTATGTCTCAGAATATTTAATCAAAATGCTCATTAAAGAGTTGTTTCAGGGCCTGCAGTTGTCTCCATTTTGCCTGCGGGGGGTCCGACTTTGAAAACCCCTGGGCTTCACAATAAATCACCTAAGTTGACTTTGAAATGTGGGATAAGTGAATGACACATGTTCAACAACCACTGGCAAGGTGATTACAGAACAATAGTGTTGACAGGGGCTTATGCTGTAAATCTGTCTCGTTCATCTACTTGTCAGGTGTTAAAAGTTCCATCACGACTTGTTTACCAAACTCAAAATCAGCGACACACGTGGCTTCAAGAGGCGTTTATTTAACCACCAAAAAACTCACACACTCACATTTGCATACAGCAATTACACATATTACACTCATCAGGAAGTGTGCAACCAGACCTTTATGTACTACTCTGGATATTGGCAAGCAGTTAGCCTTGATTTGTTGCTGTAAGTGGCTATTGGACTGTTTTATTGAGCACCGTGTTAACAAGCAGATTTGAGAGGAATAGCGTAGATGCCCCTTACTGGTTATGGCGCTAATGGGCAGTCTTGACTGAAGTTTGGCTTACTTTTTATCCTTTGTGCTCTTGTCTTCGGTGGCTTCAGGTTTGGCTGCTTTTGCTTCCTCTTTCTCCTTTTTGGCATCACCTTTGTCGTCTGTTTTCGGAGCAGCTTTGTCGTCAGTTTTGTCGTCGGCTTTTTCGTCAGCTTTGTCATCTTTCTTGGCATCGGCTTTATCTTCTTTCTCTTCGCTTTTCTTTTCTTCTTCCTTCTCCTCTTTTTCCTCTTCTTTTGCCTCCTCACCTTTGTCGTCGGCTTCTTCTGCTTTTACCTCCTCTTGTGCTTCTTCTTTAACCTCCTCTCCTTCTCCTTTCTCCTCTTTCTCTCCCTCCTCTTCAGCGGCCTCTGTCACCTCTTCCTTTTGCTCCTCCTCATCACCACCTGTATCAATAAATGAGAATTATGTTATTATTTGTCATCATGGCTTAAATAACTGGTGTTTAATCAAACAATTACAGAATAATCAAAAACAATGCACTAACCCTCTTCACCCTCCTTAGCCTCTTCATCTCCTTCCTTGGCCTCCTCTTCATCTTCTTTCTCTTTATCTCCATCCTCCTCTCCTCCCTCTTCCTTCTCCTTCTCCTCCTCCTCCTCTGCTTCCTTGGTCTCCTCTGTCTCCTCTCCTCCCTCCTCTTCCTTCTCCTCCTCCTCTTCCTCCTTTACCTCCTCCTCCTTCTCCTCCTCTTCCGCAGGTGGGCTGGCCTGTGCTTGATGGGTGTGGCTGGCAGAGATGATCCCCTCGGTGGTGCTGACGCTGGAGCTGAGCAGGCGGGATGTCATCAGGTAGGAGGTGCCGGAGCTCAGGCTGGAGAGGACGGGCCTGACGAAGGAGGGCGCTGACAGACTGTGGCTGTACAAGGAGGACATGCCTCCAGCCACTCCCACACTGAAGCGAGACTCCTCCCCTTCCAGCAGCTTCCTGTATGGGTTTTTGAAAAGGCAATTTGTCCATTAGTGGCCATTTATCCCAGAATGTGTTTATATTAGGGTTAGTGATTTACATACAGGTCTTACTCGAATACTTTCACCTTAAATGTTCTTGTGAATAACGTGTCTAAATCTAAAACGAAACCCCACAACTGAGTATTTATTCACCACTTTAACTCGCCATTGATGGATTTAATTCTTAGTTTTTTCAGAAACTCTGGTAAACTGTTGTCGCTTCTCACCTGTATGCAGCAATCTCGATGTCCAGAGCCATCTTGACATTCAGAAGGTCCTGATACTCCTTCAGGTAGCGTGCCATTTCCTGTTTGGTGCCTCTCAGCTCACCCTCCAGCTCTGCGATGGTGTCCTAAATCGACGATAAAGTCAAAAAGGCACAAGGAGACATGAAATGAAAAAAGTAATACTTTTAAAGATTAACATCCAGCAAAATCAAAGAATCTGAATAATTAATAACAGATGATAGAATACACCTGCAACCACTACTGACCTGCATAGCAGCTATTTCAGCACTCTGCTTCTCCTCCATCTCATGCAGTTGTTTCTCCAGGGATTCATTGAGGCCTCTGCAGGCATCGATCTCGAGCAGGCGGGCCTGGAGCTGGCGTCGGTACTCTCCTGCTTCGTCCTTGGAGCTTCTCACGGCGTCACTGTGCTGGGCCACGGTCTCAGTCATGGAGCCAACCTTTCCTCTGAACCATTCCTCTGCTGCCTGCATGTTTCTTGCTGCCAGCCTTTCATACTGGGATCGGATGTCCCTGAGAGCCCCAGAGAGGTCTGGAGTTGCGGCCTCAGATTCTACAGCCACCTGGACGCCCAGCTGGATCTGGGCCTGAAGCTCAGCCACTTCGCCCTCATGAATTCTCTTGAGGAAGGCCAGCTCCTCCAGCAGTGTTTCAATGCTCTTCTCCAGCTCAGCCTTAGCCAAGGCAGCCTGGTCAGCCTCACGACGGGCCTCCATCAGCCTGCCCTCAGCCTCTTCACGGGCCAGCACTTCCTCCTCATATCGACCCTGCAGGGCACTCAGGGTTTGTTCCAGACGATCTCTCTGTCCCAGGATGGCCTGCTGTTCTGCTCTGGCCTCATCTACAGCTGCTCTCAGGGAACGGGCCTCCTGCTCGTACAGTGCTCTCAGACGGGATGGTTCGCTGTGCCTCTGCCTCAGCAGCAGTAGCTCTGCCTCCAAAGCACGGTTCTGCTGCTCCAGCTCACGCACTCTCTCAATGAAGCCAGCAAAGCGGTCATTGAGGTCCTGCAGCTGGCTGCGCTCCTGGGTGCGAACGGTACGGAACTCAGAGCTGATCTGGGCTGCCTGGCTGAGCTCCAGCTCCAGGGAAGAGGCTTGTGAGGAGGAGGAGAGCAGCACCCGGCCGGGAGAGGAGTACTGCAGACGGGAGGAGGACAACGGGGAAGCATGGGAGGAGTAGATGGAGTGGGTCCTCCCTCTGGTCACGACACGAGGGGGAGCTTCGACATACCAGCGTCTGTATGACGGGGTCGAGTAGTAGGGGTCATATCCGATGCTACTCATGGCTGAGTGGTGGCAGGACAGGCTGCTCTCCCTCTCCTCTTTGTGTATGTGTGTGTGTGTGTGTGTGTGTATGTGGAGGTGTATGCAGGGCTCAGGTTTAAGCCTCGACTGCTTGCTGCTGCAGCAGCCTGCGCTTTTATAGCAGGACAGGAAGCTCTGACGCAAGCGCTTTCCCCAAACTCTGACAATGCAGGCTCGATAGGCTTACACTGCAACGGCAAGAAATGAGAAAGAGAGGGACCATGGGAGTCAGTGCAGGAGGATTAAAGACAGATAGAAGGAAGGAAAGGAGAGAGACGGTAGCAGTATTACATGTTATAAAGATCATATTTCTGCTTACTGTGTCCTGATTTTGACATTGACAGCCAAGGCAAGTTTCTTAATAACATCACTTGTAATACAACAGATGAATTGCAGTGCGCACCACAATGAAACAAAAAACACCAACACATACAAAACAAGAAATAGAGCACATCATCATTTTTAGCATACAACCTGAACGTGGATTTTAACCACAGCAACAATGTAAATAACTGTGATACATTTAGTTTGGAGCAACATATACTATATAGAGCAAAAACATGGCTAAAACATTGACATACTATGTGTTTCCTCACTGCAGGAGAGAGAACGAGAGAGGAGGTGGGGGTCGGGTGTCCTGATTTAACAATCGTGACACAGCATCTCTCCTTCAGGTGGAGAGAAGAACTACAGCTACGACCTCAAAAGACCTGCAGTGGTAATATCCCACCCAAACAGAGGATAAGAGGTCACAACCACGTGTAGCTAAAGACTTAATGAAAACAATTAGAAGGAATCTAAAATTCTTTTCTAATTTCTTGATCTGTTAATAAGCTCTGCTGCATGTCAGGGCTGTCCTTATGGAAAACTTATGTTCACTAACACAGGTAGATACAAAACTGACTGGTCTGTCTCCTTTTTAGCATAAATTCAAATTTTAAATGTAATCAGGAAATTGTATTATCTGTGCCGGTGTCACAAGACATTTACAGTATTTCATAATTATTGATATTATGTTCCTTTTAGGATTTGGCATGGGAGAAAGCGTCACTCATCAAAACTTAAACATTTGACACTATACTTTTATAACTTTTTACAATCTTTATCACTGAAAGAAAATCCTTTTCATGTCTTTTGTCAGGTTTGTACTTTCAATTCTATAAAAGACAAACAGTCCATTTCATCTGCAGTACAGACACCCTGGCAGGTCAATTACACCCAGCTGCTGACATGCATTTTCTTTACTTGTGTGACTGAGTATGTGTGTGTGTGTGTGTGTGCAGGTATGCAGTGATTCAGTGAAAGTTGATGTTGGGAAACTCATCTCGCCTTCGAGCTCCATGCATAAATGAAGTGTATTGCGGTGCTTTACAGCAATAAGTGTGTTTATGTGTGTGTGTGTGTGTGTGTGTGTGTGTACATGATCCATAGTTTGAACGCTCCAGTAATTTGCCTATGCAGCAAAGGCTCCCAGTTCTTACAGATAGTGTTGTACCCAAACAGAAGTGAGGCAGGCAGCGAGAGGTGGGGGACTTCAGTGGGAGCTGCATGGACTCTGCTGCAGGCTGAGTCATCGTAACAGTTGTGATCACACAAACTCCCCTGTGTACACTCTTTCCCACCCGTACAGCAGTCTGACAATCTGCACCAGGGCCATTTTTTTTTGACTAGATGCTTACAACGACCTGGGGAAATGAAAGAGAGAAAGTAAACCATAAACATCTCTTCTCAAACCAATGAACTCACTTTAGGTTTTTGCTTGTTTATTCATTCATATTAATTTGTTATCTTGTCAAATAAAAGTAAGTCTGAAAGACTATAAAACATAATTCCAAGTCAAATACTTTTTAAGTATTAAAAAATACTTTTAAAGTTTATGTAATAGTTATATGGTTGTATGTTAATTTTAACAATGTTAATTTTAAAACTTGTGATGTTAAGGATAATTGATTCACTGGGATTGGCGCAATAGTAGTGAAGTATAGCTTACTTTTTAACTATATATAATTTATCAACACTTTAAAGGCGTATTAATCCTATTTTGGCCAGTAGGGGGCAGTCAGACATAAAACACACACAAGCTGATAATTACACTGCCACCACCATAAAGAATACTGAATGCTTCATTTACCCAACATAGAACAAAATTAGCTTTAATTTTCACTTTATTGTCAGATTTCTGTTTTACATAGTAAAACATGACATTAAGCCAGACACCAACACAAACACTGCATATAAGCAGCTGCAGTGCAATCTGTTTCACGTCTTGTTTTCACAAGTCTACACAGATACACGCACCAGCTGTATACAATGCACCGGAAGCCAAGTGTAACATGAGAGAGTGAGCTCATAATATGAGTGATTTCCGGACGTCTGATGAATCCAATTTTCACTCTCCTTTTCTCATTTTCTTCACCAACTCCTGAAGAAAATAGCCAAAAGTCACTCTGTAACTTCATCTACCAGCTGTCTGGCAGGTGGTTTGGACAATGGTTGCCTACAGAGGTTGAGAGTGGTGATACAGAACAAAACAGTAAACTTAAACACTAGGCTTAAGTGCAAATAGCTAGATGTTAATTCTCTGTCATTTCAATATTGCATATTCATTTTTTTTAACGTCAGTTAACCGTAGAACCAGAGTGAGCAGCCACAAAGAGGCACATCCATTATTTTTTCTGCAGCATCATCCTTGTTAGTCCCTACATTACAATACAATAAACTAACCCTTTTTCATGACCACATGAAGCAGGGTTGGCGACGCGCCTGGAATCCCATTATTATATTTTTAAACTATTGTATTTCTCTCCCTTTTTTTCTATGTATGGATAATTTATCCATAATTTGATTGGGACTGGAAGGAGACATTGACTATTTCTGACAACTCATCTTTGGCTCTGTGGCTTAGTTTCCAAGCTTCATCAGCACTTTTATCTCTGTAAGTTTTAGTGCATCTCTGCTTCTCAACATTAAATTACATGCAGCAGATGTTGCAGGATGTTTGTCTTCTCTTTTTTTAACAGTGGCATATAATATTTCCGGTAGGGTGGAATTTCTCAACTCAAGACTCAAGAATAACTTGGATCATTACTGTGAAGATAATAAAAGCACTTTGTAGTGACACTGACACAGGACTATATCCTGTGACAGGGCAGCAGTTTCATCATCTTTGCAGTCATGCTAAAACATATACAGCTCATAAAGACTAAGACAATACCAGTCTTATATGTTGCATGTAAAAGAATATTTCTGTAAATTATACTAGAGCAACTCCTAGAGGTGATGCACAGAAATACCACTATCAAATCCACTGCCTGTTTAAGCTTTAACATACAGACTTTGTGATGATTTGCTCAGATATGATGATTTTTCAGGCCCTTGTGAGTCAGCATGCAGTTCAAGATATATATAGCATATATATATTATGCCTCTTTATCCTACTGCATTAATTATTATTTGTAGTAGTAAGAGTAGCAGCTGCTGCAGCTGTGCTAGTTGGATTTGCGTTTCTGTGAATAACAGCGACATGCACAGTAAGGGAGAAAGCACATGAATGCATACTGTATGCAGCTGTTAATTCAGCTGTGTTTTGGCAACATGTTGTCCATGGATCTTCCCCTACCACTGTGTTGAAGCTGAATGGACCCGTATGTGCCTCACTGTCATTGTTATACACACAACAAATGGCCAAACATTTCCTAGACTGAACTCTTCTAGAAGTTTAATTCGCTGCAGTTTCCCTCTCAGTGATGAAGCTGCTGATCTCAGAGTGAGGCACCCTTCTCCAGCCAACTCTGATCTTTACACTTTTGTTCCACAGATCTCAGTTTAAAAGTCAAGTTGCTATTTTGGCTTAATATCTGACCTCTGGCCTTCGAAGCCATCACATGTCCGACCAGCCCAGTGGAGGTCTGGATCTATTGGCTGGGCTTGTATGTCTATCAGAGCATGAATGCCTCTAACAGGTGGAAAGTAGAGGAGGCCTGTCTGTTACGCACTCTCACTATCCAGGCTGCTATAAAAAGAGGTGTGGTATGCTCGCTTGTGCTCACTGTTGGTCAACCAGTGTGTGTGTGTGCACAACTTAGAAGGGCTGAGGGCACCGTGTTTGGTTTAAGGTAAAATCAGGAGACACACTGTAAGCATGGCCGCTGTCCATCGTTTAGTTATCGTGCGCCACGGTGAGAGTGCCTGGAACCAGGAGAACCGCTTCTGCGGCTGGTTTGATGCCGACCTCAGTGAGAAGGGTGTCGAGGAGGCCAAGCGTGGAGCCCTGGCTATCAAGGAAGCAGGCCTCAAGTTCGATGTGTGCTACACCTCGGTGCTGAAGCGTGCAGTGAAGACCTTGTGGACCATCATGGAAGGAACAGACCAGATGTGGCTGCCTGTGATTCGTACCTGGCGTCTGAATGAGCGTCACTATGGAGGCCTCACTGGTCTCAACAAGGCCGAGACGGCTGAAAAGCACGGTGAGGAGCAGGTGAAGATCTGGCGCCGTTCTTTTGACATCCCACCTCCACCCATGGACAAGGAACACCCTTACAACAAAGTCATCAGTGAGGTGAGACAATTCACTTTAAAGTTCCCAAATATTTCAGCCCAGTCAGTTATGTAACTTATTGTGGGAGTAAGCTACCGTCTACTGTTCTTGTTACCTCCAGTCCCGGCGCTACAAGAATCTGAAACCTGGTGAGCTCCCCACATGTGAGTCACTGAAGGACACCATCGCCCGCGCCCTGCCTTTCTGGAATGATGTCATCGCCCCTGAAATCAAGGCGGGAAAGAACGTTATCATCGCTGCCCACGGCAACAGCCTCCGTGGCATCGTCAAGCACTTAGAGGGTGAGCGTTACAGTTTGTAGGTGGACAAAACTTTAAAAAAAAAAAAAGTAGAAAAGGAAGTTATGCATTGAAAAGAAGAAGTGAATGTTGACATTGTACAATCCAAACACCACAAAATTATCTGTATATTTCAAAAATAGCTTGCATTGCATTTGCATACAAGGCCAAGGCTTAAATAGTCATAGAAAGACACTTGTCTTTACACACACACTAACACACACAGTTGTGGATTACAGTGCATATAAATAGCATGCAGGGACTCTCACACAAGAGCTCAGGGACAGGGTCATGAGCTTGGTTCCCATTACAGTCACGACCTTTATGTAGAAAGGTTGTACTTTTTCAAGGAGTGCACAGACATAGATAAGGGAGTTACACTGGCAGAGAGCCTCAAGGGCAATAGTAAATGTCAGACAGGAGTGATAGGCATCTAGGCAAATGATGGGAGAAAGAAGTAGATCAAGTTTGTCAGACTATAAGTCACATATTGCTGGAATCAAAATAACTTAAAAGACAATCAGATATAAAGACATGCTTTATTGTGTTAGACCAGTGCCCTTCCTGTCTGCCCAGTTGGGCCCCAGACAGCCTTTTACTGTATCAATTACATTCCCTCTGTTCTGTCTGCTCATCCACCCGTCTATCCGCCTGTCTTTCCAGGTATGTCTGATGCAGCCATCATGGAACTGAACCTGCCTACAGGAATCCCAATCGTCTATGAGCTGGATGCAGGCCTGAAGCCAGTTAAGCCCATGTCCTTCCTCGGTGATGAGGAAACCGTAAAGAAGGCCATGGAGGCTGTGGCTGCCCAGGGCAAAGCCAAGAAGTAAGGCCAACCTTGGAGGCTCCATGAGGAGACAGAAAAAGAGACTGTTCCCCCCTTTTGTCCTTCAACATTTCCTCCTTTCTGTTTGTCCATCCTTGTAGTGCATTCCAACTGGGGAAATGTTTAATGGTTCTTTTGGAGACGGGCCATTTTCAACACATTAGACATGTTTGTTTAAATGGCAGACAGAGGGATGACCTGTCAGTCACAGCAGACAGTCGGGCCCCACATTTTATGCAGCCACACATCACTCAGCCCTTTTAAATTGTGGTCAAGCCCTAAATGTTGAGGGCCTCACCACCCTGGTACAACCAATAAAGAAACAATGTTTTTATGTATGCCTGTGTCTGTTTCACTTCTATCCTTTTTTCTTTCTTCAAATTACATTGTCATCCTTATCCATTACTCCTATTCTTCTTCTTCAGTTTCCCATTTGGAGAATCAGTGGTTTCAGCAAAGTGCAAAGGTGCTGTGAAATCTTATCCTGGAGGTAGATGTGGGAGGAGGGGAGAGAGTCTGAGAGACAAGTCAGTGGGTTCATCCTGGCAGCATTCCCATGATGCAGGAGAGAGCTTGTCTGAGAGCTTGTCCTCCCTTACAATCAGATCACAATGAGAAATACAGGGATGAAGAATCATTCTGAGCAGTTACCTATCAAAAACAAGTCTTAGTAATAGCTGATTAATGTCCTTTATCATAACTGATACATATGCTGTGACAAGTGCTCTCTTTCAGGCCAATGATGTCTCCATGCACAGGACAGGAAGGATCAATGAATGATTTATTTAGAATGCAAATTATATGTATCATATCCTGTGACCTATACAGTTGCCACTTTAAAAACCAGCCGAGTTCTTGGACTGAGGTTACATAACAACCTCCAGTAGAGTCCCAGAAACTTCTAGAGTGGCTTGTGGTGGTCACATTTAGATACTTCATGTTGGTTTTTGCTTTGTCACTAAACCTCTAAGTACATTTACATGAAACAAATGTGTTAAAACGTGCTCTGAACTAAATGCGAAAGACAGTATGCTAACATGCTCACAACTACAATGCTAAGGTGCTGATATTTAGCAGGTGTAATGTTAACCATTTTCACTTTCTTAGTTTAGCAACCTATCATTTCTTATAAGCACCTAACACAAAGTACAGCTAAGGCTCATGCTAATATCATTATGAATAATATCAATAGGAATTTGGGCAAACAGGTTTTAGACCTGACTATATTTGCACATCACCTGACTGATCTGACGTGTGATCACAGCAATCATGTTAAAATAAAGCACCACCAATTCATTATGTACATTAGTCACATAGGTTTATTTTAGGATTGGCATTGGTCTCATTTTATCCTAAAACATTACACACATTTCTAAATGTGAAAACAACATCACATTATATTGTATTACTAAAAACACACAGAATCAGACAAAAATACCAGAAACAGAGTTCAGCAGGACAGCGTGGAGGGAGGAGGGTAAATGGTCCTGGTTCAGAGTTCAAGCTAAGGTTGTCATGCCATCTACTGGCCAATAATGGCAACACCTGCTAACTGTGAGAGTGAGTGAGTGAGTGAGTGAGTGAGTGAGTGAGTGAATTATTTGGCATCTAAAATGTAACTTGTGTTTGTGTGTTAAATGATTGTTTTAACCACATTCATTATTGTGGTGGAAATTGAGCAATTTTGCCATGTCTGACACCTAAAGTCTCAGGCTTGGGTGTCAACACTGATTGAAGTTGTATGCAGTTTTTGTCCTTTTGATAGTCCACAGGCAGCCTCATAAACTGGCCTTCAAGCTTTGCCCACAGCATCTTGTCACTTTCATTCGATCATTCGTAATTGTCATAACAGAAAAATTCCTTATTTAAGTTAAAAACAGAAACAGCCTCCTCATTATCCTTTAGAAAACAGTGCATTTGAGGAGGCAGACGGGCACTGTACCATATATCAGATGAAGTGTTTCATCAAGTACAGGCTTTGATGTTGATCAGGATGTTTGGTGCAGTCAGTGTTCAAAAAGGTTCAGGAGCTCAGTCATGGTTTAAATCTGAAGTGTTTTGATCAGTAGCTGTTTTAGCAGTGGTTTTCCTCTTTAAGAAGCTCGGGAGAGATGCTATCTTGTATCGGTTTTTCTTGTACGTGACTGCTTTATGGGTTTCTGCTTTGGATATGTCTACATACTCTGCAGCACTCGTCACATTCTTCTCTATGTTGTTGATTAACTCCCCCTGATAGAAAAAAAACAGACATCAGTATATTCCTTTATAACCTTCATTATTAAATATTTCCACATGATGCAGCCATCTTACCTGAATCTCCAGCAGGATGGCAGTGTCAGCAAATATCTCGTGCAGCTCTTTGATGCTGGACTCGAGGCAGATGATGTCCTGATGACGAGATTCAATCTCACTCAGGGCCTGGCTTGAAATCCGTGCACCAGAGTTGATCTGTGGAAGGAAAAGTGCCCCATTTTTTAAATAATCATAAGCTAAACATATTCATATTACATTATAACTGCATATGGAAGTGATCAACAACAAAAACAGAACTGCAGTAGTTATTAACTATTGCATAGCCATTAATCGTGGCCCAGAACTGTAGAAAAATCGACTAACATCAGAAATGAAAATGGCAAGATTGTCACGGTGCAGCATCTCCTCCAGCTCTTCATCTGTAGTCACCTTATCAACTGAAATACAAACAAAACTCATGTTTTTTTCAGGTGATTGTACAGGTTAGCTTAACAGTCTAACCATCACAAAATAGAGAATTACAGTCTCATTGGAAAAAATTTAATAAAAATACAGCAAAGAGCAAACAAGAAGTGTGTATTGCAAAGGCAGATGGAGCATGAATGGATGTGTTTGTGGATGTTCACCACAGGAGGGCAGAATTACACCTCTACTCTTCCCTACTGCTGTCACCAAACTCAATCATACTGGAGATTTAAAACAACCTGAGTGCGTGCGTGTATAATCTGAAGAGGAAAAGAAGATAATAATAATAACTGATAATTGAAATGTAATTAGGTAGTATTACATCACAATATTATATATCTCTGGCTACTAGAGCTATTACAATAGTATTGGAAAACCACCACAGGTACTGTATTGGTATGATAAGATCCAGGTGTATGATACAAAGTCCATTTACACAATGCTGAAGAAAGTGGGAGGAGGGACAAGTGTTTATGTTTTGGTTCCATTTGTTTTGGGCAACTCACCAATCTCCAGCTGCCTCTGAATTTGCGCTTTGCATTTCTCTCTGAAGGAGATTTGGGCTTTATGGTAGCCCCTCATGACTTCAGCAAACCACCGAGTCAGATGAGAGTGCTGGTGAAAGGTAGTCAGCAGAATTTCAAATTAGATTATTGAACCGCAAATGAAAAGTCATTGATTTAAATATCAATCTCATACACAGATCATTGTCAGAAATACTTTTTGTCAGGTGTGTAAAGATTGAGCCCTCTTTGAAATAACTCATTTGGTTTTATAGGATTCTTTTTTCCTCCAGGGGATGTAATAAACTCAGAGCAAATCTTTATGCACCTGGCTTATCACAGGATATACAAGTACTGGCAGACCTGGTTCTTCTGAATACGCTGGATTACTGAAGGACTGTTACTGTTCTCATCCACAGGAAAGTCCTTCTGCATTGCTGGAAGAACACACAAGAGACAAGTTAAAACTCAAACAGACTCTGCATGCCGTCATAGACAAATAAGGGTTAAATTACAGGGCACAGTTAATCTGAGACGGTGATTTCAGAGTCAAGTTCAGTGGCCTCTCTTTTCTGTCCATTTGCAAGTCAAATACTGTGTTAAAGACTATGCAGTCCCAGAATTAGAGGAAGTGTGATGTGCTGCACAGTTCCTGGTCCTGAATATGAATAACATTCAAAAACTGCTGTGCGAAAGACAGCTGGATCTGCACTGATTGGGTTACTGTACATCCATAGGAGCTGGTAAGAAAAAGATTTTCTTGTTTTACTGGTGTCCAGGTTGTGCAGCCATCAGTACTCTTAATGTGTCTTGCTTATTACTAAATTCCTTCATTTATTATTTTTTTTTAAATAGAACTAATGTTTCTAGTGCAGCAACAGTGACAGTTACAACAGCAAACCACAATAAGCTCAATATCTCCCTGGAAACAAATCTTAAATGTCATAAATAAATCATATTCCTGGCATCAAAATATTGAGTCAAGTGTAGAAAGAAGGAAAAACCCCGACATCAGTCATTCATCCTATCGGAACCCCAAGCCCCCCCTCTGATAGAAAGGAGGATCAGAACAATTTGCCAAAGTTTACAGGACCAGTGTGTATGATTTAGTGTCATCTAGTGGTGTAGTAGCTGAAAGCACCTCCTGAGCCTCATTCTCCTTGGCATGAAGGCCCTATTCTAGAACCAGTGTTTAGTTTGTGCATAATGGGCTAATGTGGTTCAGTACAGAGTGTACTCTGTGGAAGAGAACCCAAAATAATAATGCATATTATATTCCATTTATGCCATATTCTGTTAATAGAGCCACCTACATTTTATACACTGGACCTTTAAGATACAGAACACACATACAGCTTTCGTTTTAGCTTGCTGAGCTAGCGCGCTCTGCTTGTGTGACACTGGATGAGAGTGCTGACAGAGCAGATTAAAATATTGCTTTCTACATGTCGAACAGGTGTATAGTTAACTTTTACTTCTTACTTGCAAATATTATACTGCACTTACAGTAGCAAGTGTAATTATAGTCGAAAGTAATGTTTGACTATGTGTGTGTATGTGGAGCAGCTCAGAGAAGAGGCTCCAGTTTCATAATAAATTACACCAAAACGTTAAAATGTATTTTTGTGTGTGTGTTAGCAGTAAAAAAAAATTAACAGACTATGATGAGGAGAATTCACTTTACACAGAAATACAATTATAGACAGAGCTCTTGCACCTGTTCTTACATTTCAATGTGACACAAAGAACATTAAATCTCCACTCACATTTTAATTTGGCTCGGACCAAGTTGGCGTTCTTCTTGGCCTCATTGTTCAGCAGCTCCAGCGCGTCTTTGTTGCCTGAAAACGTCAAAACAAGTTCAGTTCACAGAAGAAAATTGCATTTCAGCAAACAATCAGTCATCAAGGTGGATAATGGTTGGATTTTATGTGCATTGTGCTTTTGTCTGATTTACACGTGTAATATTCTGATGATGGCAGTTTTATCAATAGCCGCTGTATTATTTTACTTCAAGAGATCTCTGACAGGCCTTGAGTTTGGATTTAGCTAATCAAACCAGATCAATAGTTCTCAATGACATCATGAGTGGAGAGCACCGGCAACCACATTTTAGAATTGTGGCTGTAACATTGTTATTATTACCCTGTCTTAGCATGTTCACCGCAAAGGGTACAGTGTTCAAATCATGTGTTTGAATTCAAATTCACCCCTTAAATGTGTACATGTGACATGGAGGTATCTGTGGTGATGTGTCTCTTTCATTTCTCTGCATTATCCCCTAAAATACCAGTTATCCTCTACAAACAGCCACAGGGTGTGTTTGTCAAAGGCTGCTTGGCCTTTTGTTTATCTTTTAAATATTGTGTGGCCTGAAGGAGGAGATGGATCTCCAAGAGCATCAAATTTCTACTTGACTATGATCTGAAAAATTAAGCTACTGATATGAAACAAATAGCACTCAGATGCTGGTACTCTTACTCTTGTCTTGGTTTGGAGTGGCGAGGATGGCGCCATGTCTCTTCTCAACCTCCTCTGCTTGACAGGAGATGTTTTCAATGAGGCTTCTCACCTCCCCCACCTATACACACACATTCACACTTGCATTATGAAGCTACTGCACACATGACAAGTCGAAGCAGATGCAATAAGCTTAGTTAAGTTTACCGTCTTGAAAAAATCCTCCATGTTGACTGTGTTCTCTGCAGTTTGTCTCATATTATCCCGCTGCCGCTGTTAAAAAGAGGAAATTCATCAGGCTACTTAGACACGGCCACCTGTTGCTCCACGCCCTTTGGACGCTGTTAACAGCTGCTACCTTAATACCTATTCAAAACTAAAAACCCGCTTTAATACGCTGCTGCTTTAAGCAACACTAGCAGGATGTATTAGCCTTTAGTTTCTGCTCAGGCGACGCGAAGTCTTTTAACCCAAAAAAACTGTTGCATACTTACACCTGCCATGCTCCTCTCGTTATAATACCGACAAAAAGAAGTAAGACATCCTCGATATTCCTGTTACTTTCGGTATTTATAACGAGGCTCGAGTTCTCTACCTGCACCGTGTCCTCCTGTTTGTGGGCTGAGCCCAGCGCACCTGTATCATAAAGAGCGCGAGCACGCAGGCGCGTTACCGTCTAGCAAACAAAGAAGCTACGCACCACCTGAGCAGGTACGCCAACGGAAACATGTCTCCTTTGTTAGAAATGGAGGTGCTCTGTTATTATACAAACATGCTCTGTGTTTAATGTGTTCACAGCTACCGTAGCATAACGAAAATGATGTTAAAGTGATGGTTTCAAAACCGTAATATTACTTAGTATGTAAGTTTTATCAGTAAAATGTACTTAATGTGTCAAACGGAGAGCCTGGAGCCATGTTGGACGAATATTAGTATTAGCCTATATATCAAATGAAAGCTCTTAGCCAAAAGGACACAACTGAAATATTGACCCATAGTAAGGTAAGAAATGTAAAAAACAGAACAGTGCACAGCTATGTAACAGCTTACGACTTTTGTTATGAGCAGTTTTATAGCTCTTTAAATACAGCTGCTCTTCCAGTACTCAGGACACATCAATAAATGATAAGGGCACTGCAAAAAAAGTACATACTTTAACAGAAAAATCACTATTAGTTGACATGTAGCCTATACTTTTGAAAGCCTTGGTAAAAGTTGAGCATTACTTCAACATAAATATATTCATTATTTCTTCATTGTTAGAAGTGTAATTGTGTACGTTTTAATTTAAATGAATGTGGTTTACAATATACCTTTTTCATAGCAGCCATTTTGACATGAAATAGCAGGGTCAACACAGGTGTTTCCAATGATACTAATTAAAGTCCAGTTCCTTATGTTGCAGCAGAGCCTTTCCAGTGAGCCAACATGTAGCACAGCAGCACCCTGACTCTGTTTGACCTGAATGGAACCAAACCTTAATTAATAGCATTGATAACACCTGTGTTTATCCTATTTCATGTCAAAATGGCTGCTGTGAATTATCTACTGTCTGTTGTTTTGCATTAATCTACTGGGAAAATGCCTGAAAGGAAAACAAAAAATAGGCACATCTCATTGTTCATCAATATTTTTCAACTTAGCAATATTAGCTTTTATTGTTCAATCTGATAACAAAAAAGATCAAATATTGTGTGTAGTATATGGCAACATCAGCTGATTCAAGTTCGAACAAAACCTGTTTTGGCTCGCCTTTAAAATCTGATTTAGCACATTGATATAACGCCCCTTTGGCTCCAAACCCTCGAAAAGTAAAAGCACTCATTATGCAGTAAAATTCTCCCTGTCAGTGTTTTACTATTATATGTTTTTGGATTCATATTACTGCTGCGTGTGTTTCTTGCAATTTACTGCTGTAGATGTTTAATGTTGAGCTCATTTTAACTACTTTATACTGTTGTGTAGTTTGATCTACAGCAATGTATCATATTCTATAAGCTCATCATATGTTTGTTATGAAGGCTTTTCTAGCTTTTTGAATACAGGACACATCAATAAATGATAATGGCGCTCCAAAAAAGGATTGATCTAAAAATTCAACTTTTCATGAGTTGAGAAAAACAGCCTGTTTTCAGCTTGTTGATGACGCATTTTCTAGCAAATCCAAGAGGGTTTTTAAAATAGTTAATTTAGTAGAAGTAGGAGAAAAGGGGCACTAAATCATTTATTTTATCAAACATTCACAGTCGATACATGGTTTTAACTGAACAGGAATGACATGAAAAATCATAATCTGAAAAGTAACTAGTAACTAGAGCAGCCAGGTGTAAAATCTAGTGTACCTCAAATTCATTCTCGCTTCAGTAAATGTACTTGCACTCTGCCACTGTCTGTGTTAAATCACACAAAATGCTCTTGGTTTGTTTGATTCTGGGAAATTGTCATGCAGCATTTCACTACATTTCCAAGGTCCTGCTTTTACGCATGCTGGCTCACTGTCAGGACAAGGACACTTAACTTTTTCTTACTATGACAAATCAAAATGCAGAGAAAAGAGTTCACGTCTGGCAGTTTATTCATCAATATTGTGTTAGCAGCCTTTGGGTGTGCATTACACAGCGCCTTTCAGCATCTACCTAACAGATACAAATTTGTCCTTTTGCCTTCTAACTCTGGGCTCATTTTTAGTTGCTCAGGGGGCATTGTCTCTGACAAATAAATAGACATATTATAGTAATAATAGTTTATAGTAAATATAGTAATAATGTGTTCAGGATATATATATATATATATATATATATATCCCTGGGCTGCCGCGGCAAGGACTGAGCCTTTGTACATGGGGAGGCTGCTCTACCGACTGAGCTAAACAACACCCGGCCGTCAGGATATTTTTTGACAACCATATTCAACACATTATATTAAGTTCATCTCTTAAGTGTCTCGAAATCACCTCTCCCTTACTTCCTCCATGATAACATGCACCACTGCCAAACCAGGCCGTAGGATCTCCGCCAGTCGTATTTGTACTGTTTATATAATGGTAAACATCCAAGTCAGCTGTCCTCAGTACTGCTGGATAGCGCAGTTTGCACAGGTGCAGCTTAACAGCATGACGGGTGTCTGCATCTGGTTACAAATTATGTACTTGTAATTTATGCTTGTTGTGGAAGAATCATATTTTTATGAAGCACATGGACGGACTGACACACTTAAAATAAACATGATATACAGAACTGTACACTATGAAGTTGGTTCTTTTATAAATGGTGAGCTCTGGTAAAAAGTTCCTCAGGTATAACTTTTTACAGTCTCAAAGGGATCCCAACTGCACTTAAGAAACAAGTTGCTTAAGGAGTTAGACAGGCCCAAAGTGTGTACTTTGCACTTAAAGCTCACCTGCATTAAAAATTGCATTATTCTGTATAAAAATGAAAGCAGCTTTGTTCTCTATATGCTGACTTACTCAAACTAACGCACGCACACTTCTTCCAACAGACTCTTTATCACAGCAGGGTGGACACAGCTGCAGCCAATAAAATGAATGAATTAAAGTTAGATTCAGGTGTGCAAAATAGCAAGCATTGATGATAATACTGACTATTGTTTATGCTTGGCCAATATTGTAATATTACAGTAACAAATAAGCCAAAGCACAAGATATCTTTTATCTTATTATCATATGAATTCAGTTCTGAAATGCACAGCTGTGAATGGACCTGTTTCTATGATTAACTTGCCACATTGTCTGCTCCCGTGCACCGCCAGAGTCTTTCTTTTCACAAAGGTGAAAATGAGTTTGTGCTCGGAGACACAGAAGGATCACTGCATCTGCATCATTTATCAGACAGAGAATCTGCAGAGAAATAAACAACGGATCCTTCAGCGACCTACAGCATGGCCTTTTCACATGAGTGACGCACACAGCGAAAAGCTACTGTCTCCAATCACAAGTGGTGGTTTTCATAAATAATGCAGTGAGTGCTTGTTGGTTTCTTGGTGCACCATACAGTACTATCGTTTCACCAGGGGACATGAGCTAAGGCTTTTGTTTTTCGAGAGGAATTTGTTCTGTATCTTATTTTGAATAATGCCATGATTCATGTGAAGTTAATTTTAAAAAAACAAAAGCCACAATGGCTCATTTTTAACTCAGTGGATGCTGCAAATGTTGAAGCTCATATCTCGTGGAGGCAGATGGATCCTTACAGTTACAGTATCAAGGTGTGGCAGGATGTTTGCTCACTAACTGACATTAAATAATACTGGAGTCAAACACCAAAGTTTTGCAGTATCCCAAGTTATATCATGTCTATTTGTCCATTTTTAAAAGGTATAAACAACACAACACAAATATCTTGAAATGCTGACCTTCAATTTTAATACACCCTTCAATCTGTGTGTGAGAAGTTGTATACCTCTCTAAGGGGAGGTCAGAGCACAACAGATTTATGTCTCTTGAACACTTAAGCATGGTGAATGCTTGCCTAGGTACAAGTCTTTTCACAGGGCTGTGAACACAGGAATTCATAAAAAAAAATACATAAAAAACAACACCGCACTGCACTGCACCTCTGCTGCCCTTCAGACTACAGTTTGTATTATGATTTATTAAAGAGATACCTGGAAAATAAATTTCTCTTCAGAGACAGTTTAACTACTCTGGTATCTCTTGGATTTAATATATTTTTGATACGGATGAAATCTTGATTCCATTTTATTATATGATGCATTTCTTTCCTCCCACCAGCAGAGGTAGCTTCAACATTAGAATCTGAAGACAGAAAGTGCATTTTTCTCTTTTTCTCTTTAGCCTTAAAGTATGATAATCGATACCTGAATCAGCACTTCAGCATAATTCAGTTTAGTTAGACTCAGGTTTTCTGAAAAATCCACATTTAATAATAAACCACGTTTACTTGACAACAGAAATATATAATATATATCCAATGTCAGCAAATCAGAGGGTAGTTTTCTATGTGGTTTCTGAGTCAGCAAAGGAGACCATGTGGGTATTTGTGTGCTGTGTAACACAACACATTATAGGTTATTTTACCCTCCATGAAAAAAGGTGTAGGAGGAACAAAGTGCATAAACAAACCAGTCAAGTGGGTTTTACATGGCTGGCCACTACATCCGCCTACCGTCCCTTCACTGGCAACACCTGCAGTGCCTCGCATAGGTAATTCAGTTGTTTTTGGCTAGTGTCCTATCCAGGCAATAATGAGCTGCTAATTACTAATTAGCAGTCTGTCCAGTCCACACTAAAGCTAAAACAGATGTACCAGCTGGCTCTCATTCTTGTCCCAGCCTCTATATTCAAGACAATGTGCCTCTGTGGGATAACAGTGATGGAGCTTAAGATGTTGCCATTCTAATGCAGAAGTTGGTGGGACTCCTTTGTGAGAGACAATCTCTAGCCGTGTCACTCTGAATTAGCTCAGTCAGCAGAGTGGTGAGACAAGCGACTGGGAGTCGCTTAAAAAGGCAGGTGAAGTTCTCAGCGAGGAATGAAGCTGAAACCAAAAGCTTATTTACTCTGAGGGAATAATGATTAACTAATTCGCCACGGTCTTTATTGATAAAATGAAACTTTATTTGATCAACAAAAGGACACAAGGAGCAATTAATAGAATAAAATACAATGGTATCACTTTCTTTAACCTACATCTATTTAGCATTTATAACCAATCTAACACAACATAATACACTATAAATTAGGTATATGTAGATTTAAATACAGTTTTAGTGCTTCTCAATACTGGTGAATTAAGGCTGTTTGAGAGGCAGGGTCAAAAACATTGTAGTAACTAAAACTCTTCCCTTACAACTCCCTACCCTTCCCTAGCATCTACAACAGTTAATAGATACTTGTTCACATAACAGAACCATAAAATAAAACTAAAAAGACCAGATACTTTATTAACAATGGCCAGCAGTGGCCCCAGAGGGAATCTAGTCCCTACACCTGACAGTTTTGATGCAAAGATCTACCGGTGGAGCAGCACAGGCCCACACTCCTTCTTGTTAACAGTTCTCAATGTAAATCAATAATGCATGCTTGCTGGCAGGCTCAGCAGTGCTTAGCAGTGATTTTGCAGACTGGCACACCCAGGAGTGGGCAGGCGGGCAGCTGGGGAGCAATTTTGATATATCACTGATGATGAGTCCCCGGTGAAGCAGCAGTAGGACACCACTGGGGCAAAGTCCAGTTGCAATATGAGTCAGGCTTCCTCTCTGTGAAGTCTTGTCAAAGCAGAAATGACTAGACTTAAAATGTATGAATATACAACTACCACCTGGCATTAAAATATTGTAAGCTGAACACTGGATTATTTATGGAATAATAAATGTGGAAGTCAAGGTTATATCATTGGAAATAAATAAGTAAATAAATGTTTTCACCATCACCGGTGCCCCCATATGAATTTGAATATTTGTATAGTTGGTTATACCCTTTAAAAAAAATTAGGTTGTCCTGTTGAGTTTTCTCTCTCTCACTCTCACACCCTCCCACACATGCAACCACACACACACACACGAAGACATACATTATTTAATATATATCCACACTTTTGCTGCTCCTACTCCTGGCACCTGCCACCTCCTGTCTCCTTTTTACTATTTTTAAATGAGAAATTTCATTAGCTATTAAAATGCCTTCCCAAGACATATGTGGTGATTTTGGTCATGGCAGGAGTTAACTGTGGAGTGAACGTAAGCCCCTTTGCATGAACCACCTAATTAAGCAGGCAGGCAGGAGTAAAGGTTTACGCTCAGTGCAATCGAGCTTAATTGCGTTTTCACTTTCATGATTAAAAGCTGGATCTGATATAATCATGTAATGCTCAGTGGGTGGAGTACAGCACTAACACTGCCGGGGTGATTCACAGTGGGCCAATCCAATAGCACAACCTCCGCTGTGGCCTTACTCTAAATGGAAGCACAGAATAAAAGTCCATGCTTGTCATCCAGTGGTAAATATAATAAATCAGGTTTGTCCAGAGTATTCCAGTGCTGTTTGTGATAAGCTGGTGTAATATATGTTTATGTTTTATCCACTTTATCTCTTGTCTACTTCTGCCTCAGTTATTGACTTCCTGTATTTCCTAAAATGACCTCCAGCATTTCACACACAACTTGCCCAGACAGGCGAGCGACAGTTTCAAATCGAGATAAAACACGTCATGCCTCTAAACAAAATTTTTACAGCTGTAATGCATTATGATGGGGAAAATGGGTATATCTGTTTCTTTTTCCGATGGATTTTGTCAGTGTGATCCTCAAATGTCTGCAAAGAAACAGTGACAACAAGCAACAGAAGACACAGGCCTTTGACAAAGGAAAACAATTTTCCTGATTATGCCCAACAATTAATGAATGAATCCAATATTCTTTAACCAAACAATAACAGAATATCAAAATTCTGCAATGGCACGGTTTATTAACATGCTTTTCTACTAATAATGTATACATTAATTAACTTTTACTCAGTAATTGTTAATTAATAACTTAAATAACAATAATTAATAATTGTCTGACTTACTGTTTCGTCTTCGCCTAGTGGATTTGAGAAATGCTTCTTGGGGTGAGTCTGGGAAGGAGGGAGGAGGAAGATGTGTCTCCTGAACAAATTTCGAGAGATAATTACTTTAACCTGTCTACGCTTACAAATTTGGCACAGTAGATTCACTAATTAGTCCAATCATGTTAAGTGTTTTGAGGCAGTATTCACTTAACAGACCCAATAGAAGACAATTTGTTGGCGCTACATGCTCAGTCACCAACGTTGGGCAAGTTACTTGGAAAATGTCATCAATGGCTTACAATGAAAAGGTAATGAGATCACTTTTAACTCAACAGCCAAAGTCATTTGTTGCATTACTTATTCCCTTTTTTCATCATATGGTGCAACTCTGTCTACTACTACTACTACTATTATAGAAGTAGACTATAATTCATACTAGCTGAAAACTGTTTTTAAAGTCCCTGTAGCTGTAAAACAACAGCCTCCAAGCTAGGCACCTAGATGCTGAAAATGGCTAAGCAGACCTACTTTTGTAGGAATTTAGCCTCCCCAGATACAAATGTTCCACTGACAGAATGGCACTCTTTTGCAAACATCATCGCTGCATCACCCAAGACGACTGTGACTGGTGTGAGGATATGTGAACAAGCCAAACCATTTTTCCCCTATAGCTACCAGAATGATAATGAGTTCAGCAAGACCATTGTAAAGCACTGACACAGAACTAGAATGGAGTGTGAAGATCTGAAGGACTGGCTTTTTAAGACTAGCTTGAAGTTGCGAAGTAGCTTGAAGTTGTGTCCTTGTAAAGAGGTTACGAGAATCACTCCAACTCTCAAGAAAACTAAACTATTTCTTAGGTCTACCTAGTGGCTAGCATTAGGAAGACATGTCAACCTCAGAGTTACTGGGAGTTGCACTTCTCTTTTGGCAGAGGCCATCTATCCACCGCCAGCCGCGCGTCAAGCAAACAGAGCGACACAGGAATTCGTAACTACTGAATTTCAAATTAATCCCTTACTTCACTCACTACTGAAAAAGTAAATAAGTTAGTGTAACATGTAACTAAGTAATGCTACTGCTCAATGCTATCTAAGCAAAGAGGAACTACTTTTCAGCTACCGGAGTTACTGGATGAAGTTCAAATCTCTTTGGAAACTTCCCATTGTCATTCATTATCAGTCATATTTAATACATTTTTCATAACTGCCCCATGTCCTGTATTTCAGTCATCAAACTCAATACCACATGAAAGTAGAAGGCTGATAGAAGCATTGATTTGTTCTCCATGCTCCACTTTATACTATGTTGGACAATCATAGGCATGCTACATTTCATCACACATCCATTATCGCTTGATGGCATATATTAAACAAAACTCTTTGATTGCCATTAACGCTTATCAGATCTACCCTTGGGAGTCCTTCAGTGGAGCACAACGCTGTTCATTAACTTCTCTGTCACTCTTGTAATTGTGTGTTTTGTGGATTAAATTGTGTGCACTGCGGGGCACAAAATCACTGACACGCAGGAAATTGGGGTTGCATAGACACACAAGCAGACACACGCATGCAAGTGGATATCTAAAAAAGTTAAAATAACAGTGACTCCAGTTTAACCTCAAACAGTTCTGTCTTTCGGCAGGTCAGCTCCATCACCTCATACTGATACTGACATTGCTAGCAACAGCTGTGAGGCTCCCCTCCACCTTTTCTAACCCTCAGACATGAAAAAGTCGTTTTCCCAAGATTCCTCTCACCTTAACTGAAGAACTCTTCAGGCTGAAAATGAAGCACTGCTGCTCATTCAGCCGCGAAAGAATTTAGGTTCAGTTTTATTCACAGACCGCAAAGCTCACTCAGCTTAAAAAGGGAAATTACTCCTACTTATTAAATCTACTCATTCCAAGTGAAGTATGTGGTTCTTGCAGTAACCAGCAACACACAAATGCACGCACGCATGTACGCACACACACACACACACACACACACACATCTACCTATACACACAAATGCACAATGAAGTCTAAAGTCTTGTCCTTACTCATTTCCTTTTAAAAGAGATATACAGTCTAGATTACAAAAGCAAGGCTACCTCACAGGGTCTCTGTTACTGCTCTATCAGGATGTGATGTGAATGTCAAATGAGCCTGGCTACAAGTTATATGGTCAGATCTACCCTGCGGTGCTGTGTACAGAAAAATAAATCAGTAAAATGTTATATTGGCCTGAGTTTCCAAGCCATGCTGAAGGGCAAAGGCAGATATCAAAAGCTTTGATGTTACCTATCAGACGAAGTTGAAGGGTGTTATTTGCATAATCAGTTAAAGGAGCAGTGTGTCAGATTTACGGGACTCTATAACCATGTTTTCATTGGTGTATAATCACGTGAAAATAATAAGTGTTATCTTAAAATGAGCCTTGTATCTCCAGACACTGTGGGTCCTCATCCATTGTGCCTACCATGTTTCTAATGGACAAAACAAACTCTCTAGTGTTTTTTGTATGTTAGGGGTCACAGGAGGGTGATTGGAGGGGGTTGCAATCCGCACCTATACTGCTAGATGCCTCAAAATCCTAAACACTTTAGTACATAATCAGAAAAATATCAACAGCGACTGAAACGTGTCAGATGAGTTCATAAAATGACATGACTAACTTTGAAACACTCTGAGCGAGTGAATTAATGTCTATCTCTTTGCTAGGGGTGCAGGGGTATACTCAGGGTGGCCTCAGCGTGTCATCGAGCCACCCTTTAGGACCGCCCAAAAAATCCTGGACTGAAAACTGGTGAAAAACTGTTTTAACCTCTGACTCCACATTTCAGTGATATATTGTTCAAAGTCTTTTCACATGTTTTCAGCAACTATTTTCCAACAATGTATTTTGCAATACAAGAAATGGCAGAATTACCTTTACACTGACTTTAATAATAGTGACCTGTTTCATGCCCTATATTGAGACACTCCTACTCCTATTACCACTAATCTAATAATAAGTCTGAATTGTTTTTGGTTGCCATTGTAGAAGTTGCACATATCAGTACAGAAAGGCATGTTTGCTCACTTTGTTACAGAAAGACATTTTTCTATCCAACGTTTTTTCTCAGGCAGTCAGGCTCCCTCAGTTTCATTACCTGTTATAACAAGGTGCCAGCCCCATTTATGTAAATGGACCATGATTTCATCTTTAACACAAAACTGCAGAAATTTCTGTGCTTTCATTTCAGTTTCAGGGGGACAATGAAGGGACACTCCAGAATAGCTTTTCTTCCATCTGAGCTCAACATGAATAGATCCCGTAATTCATCAGAATGGATTGTAGTTGATGGCTTCAAATGACAAATAGCAGCAGAACAGAACCTGGAGGAGGATGATTATGAAGGAAATGAGGAGGAATGACCCACCCTGAATTATTTTACATCACAAGGCTACAAATGTTAGTTATTGTGTTAGTTTACACAATACAGAATAATTTCAGGATGCTTAGATCTTGGAACATAAAGGAGAAATCAAAGTGTAAAAAAAGAGGAAAGAAAAGCCATTAAGAGGACGAGACAAGAACCTGATGGAGATAGAAAAAAATTGTTTTGGGGAGCTTTATTGTGTTACAGATATTTTCTTGTTTGTCTTTTATTGTTCCTTTAGAGTATGTCCTTTACCTCACACACTGGTGTCTGCTGCTTATTGTTTGTTTATTTAAATGAAAGTATCTGATCTACACCCCAAAGCTGCGGAATGACCACTCTTTCTTTGGTTTGGTTCGTTGGTTTTTCCTTTTCTTGTTACAAAGCACACTTCACAGACAGAAATATACTCTAATAACAGTACAGACAGCTAATGGTCCAAAGTTGTCAGTGAACCAATAAAGAATGGATGTTGTATGATGTAACCTGTTTTCAACTTTAAGCCTCAGTATAATCTGAAGTGAGTTACAAAAATACACCCTTAGTACAGTTATAAACCAAAACTGTTTGTTTGTACCAGGCTGTTAACATGTTTATTTCTGCTGTGAAGTTGGACATTTAAATATTTCATATCGAGCTAGATACTGTAGCCATCTTCAAGTGGCCGTTCGAGGAACTGCAGTTTTTGGCACTTCCGCATTAGCTTTAATACCCAGCCTAGGAGGTTGCTGCTTGGTCTGAACATAGATAGATTGATTACAAAAAAGCTAGCAAAAAACAGCACTTCTTAATCTCCTTTTGCATAAAAATATAATTCACAAATAAGTTGTTCATGGACAGATGTGGGTTCACACAATCACAGTGTGACACTCTAGTGTGACTCTACACTCTGAAGACTGACAACCCCAAACAAGCACTGCTGCATGTCTACCACATGGACAGCCTCCTACTGTATCTGTGTATGCTTACTCATAAAGCATGACAGATCCTTTTTCTTGAAGTTGCCGTAGGACAAACCGCAGGCTGTAAGCACAATTTCTCATTTTTAGCTGAGGCAAATGATTATAGTGAGCCCTGAACTGTGGCTCTAGGCTCCTCTGGTATCCAAGACTGGCTGACATTGACAAGGTATAGGTTCGCAGGAGATGAACCTCAACGACTCCTGGAAGCATCAGTGATCACAGCCATGAAAGCACCGAAAAAGAAGACTGGAAATGAGAAATGGCGGTGAAGCAAGATTGGAAAGTAAATAAACATAAATGCAGATTTAAATAAAGGTAAATATGATTTAATTTTTGATATTTACCAGTGGTTCACAGAAATAAAAAGATTTTCAGGCACAGGGAAGATGCCTTTTCAAGGTGTCAGTGGAGGATTTGAACTCCAGATGGCAGTCTTGTGTGAAACGTCTTTACTCCTCTGACATAAAAAAGAGCAAAAAACAAACAAACAAACAAACAAAAAACCCCCCAAATCAAACGATTCTATTTTCAGCCAGAAAGTCTAGCAAAGCTGTAGTTTAACCAACACTAATTACTGTAATTGCAATTGTTTACTTTCATTATGTGATGCTTATTGAAACTGAGTTTACCTCCCTCTGAAACCCCATCAGGCTTTCATTTTCTTCAGGCTCCAAATCACTCCCAGCGCTTTCTGTGGAATGTTAAATATTTTGAAACAGTTCAGTAGGTTCACTCTCTGGTGGACACACTAAATAATGCCTGTTTCAAACTGACTTGAAATATATCTTTTGGCATTTCTGTTCTACAGTTCCTTGTCAGTTACTGACGGACACTCAGCTACAGATCAATCTGCAATAAAGTAATGTTGGCTGATATGTCTGTCTGGAAAAAACTAAAGAAAACATTGCTTTAGCTCCAGCTAATGCTGTACATGTAAACCTCAAAAATGTAAAGTTTTATGTGTGATACAATACTTCTGAAAAGAAAAGAAACTGAAGCTCTTGCTGTAGATCCCTAAATAATCTGCACCATTATCACTTGTTAATCATTTCTGTGAGTACTTTCACCTGCACCCCATCTTTTATTCATTTTGCTACAGGCAAAATGACAGAAGCAAAGATGGACGGAAACAGACGTTGGACAAAGGGAATTCATTGAGGGGAGGAAGGGATGGAGAAGCAGCCTTACACTGAATCCCCTCCAAATACAGCTGAAGATGTGAGGACGTGCAGAAGGATCTCACTGGAATATCTCAAAGTATTCCCTAACCACTTGTCGCAGCATTCACACCTCCCAGGTCCTGTGCAGATGTGGGTCGTTCTTCACACATCACTCCTCTTGATAAATGATAAGGGCAGGAAGGAGGGGAAGTGAAGATGAAGCGGAATAATAGTCATTTGTATTCTATTAATCCAGACATGCAGATGTTCTTACAAAGAAAACAGAATAATAAAAAAATAATACTTTTAATTAATTAATTAAAATAATACGTCAAAAATATTAGCCTTTGAGGCCTTTGCAACAGGACAAAAGTCTAAAAGGCAAACATGGGTATACAAATATTATACACCACCGATGTGTTTTATTTATGAGAGCTTAAACTTAAGTTTTAAACTACTGGAAGAATCAATAACTGAGGAGTAACTTGGACAGTCTATCTCACTTAACAGAGAGGGCCATATTACTGTCTATGCCAAATGGCCTAGAGCTGTTTACCAAGCCTTGGGCTGAAGGAAATGTGTACAAGATGCTAATTAAGTAATGTACTTTACTCTAAATTGAAACACTAAGTAAATAATGCGAACGGCAAAATCTTGGCTGCCGACCACATCCTAATCCATAACAATGCCATCATCCCATTAACCTTATTAGACAGAAGCTTTAACTTATCTTGGTATTCATTTATGTTTTAGATCACTATGCTAATTTAGTTTTTGTATGTGCCCTGTGTTTTAGGGATTTATGTACTGAGTAGCTAGGTGCCTAAAGGCAAAACCCATTCAAAACAAATGAAAATCCAACTTGATGTGAATTTGGTGTTAGGACCAGTGTGTAGGATTTTATGGCATCTAGTGGTAGTTTCTGATTTCAATCTTGTCACCTCACAATCTACTTCATAGTGCGAACTACGGTGGCTGTGAAATGTGTGAAAAAATGAGGAAGGCCCATCAGTATTTAATTTGTCCGTTCTGGGCTACTGTTGAAACATGGCGAAACAAACAACAAAAACAATGATTTTCAGGTGATTATACACTAATGAAAGCATACATTCCATTTATGCCGTATTCTATAAATCAAGCCTCTCAAATATGACACACCTTAATTTATGTAGGAATATATAGGGTTTCTCTCAGTAAAGGTACCTTGTTTCACCCACAGGACTCTGTGAAACTGAATGACATGAAATAAACCTGCCTATGCAGATTTCCGAGGCAGAGAATAAAAACAACTCTGAGTGAGCCACAAATTGATGCACAAAGCATCTGAAAAGCAATTCACTGGTGAGGCAACATCACAGGTGAAAGAAAATGGAAGCTCGGATTTCAAATTTAAAAACAAATTTTCTTTTCATCAGGAATTATCTTTGTCCTCAGATTTCACATACCTGTTAAAACACAGGCCTAATTATCTTATAATGGATTCTTTATTCCGGATTAAATTCACATGTCTAATCCATATTCTGCCTGCTGACTGGATCGTGATTGACACACAACCGAAACATTCAGATGTTTTTGATTTGAAACCAAAGCAACCAAACCTGCGTATGTTTTGTATCTCAGTACCAAGAGCAAAGTGTGTGTGGAAGTTGCAAGCTAAAGAACAATCTAAGATACATGTTTTTATTTAGAAAGTTCTCATTTCAATCCATGAATATTTGACCATAAATATAGTTGAAACTTTTAATTTCACACTTTTGTAATTGTGGTTCAACATTCAACATAAACAATGTGATTTTTTTCTAGTGCCCATGTGCATTGTTGCTTCTGACCCTGTTCTTCTTGCATAGGGGCATTAGGCAGTAGAATCACTAGATTTAGGATGGAAGGGAAAGCCATGTTTTTGGTGGAGAGGCTAAACATCAAACCTGTAATATTCAAGGTGCAAGGTGGAGTGGGCTAGAATTAAGTCAGTGATTGTTGAATGACAGAACCTTGAACATCTTTACAATCCAATTTGCCTGTAGTCTCTGTCTCTGAGTCAGAGAAAGTCTCATCAGAATTCAAATAAAGAAGGTAAAAGGAGAAAGAGCCTGTCTTCAGAGTCTGTCTTCAGTTGAAGGAGCCGCTATGGATTGTGTGAACACACAGTGGAAAATTAGCCATGTGGCACAAGCACACTAATGTCATTATTTGCCCCCCTAGGTGCTATGACATTAATGTGTTACTAATGACTGAACTGTCAAGTGTATATGTTCATGCATAGAAAGGAATTAAACAATATAGATACTGCAGGAACAACAATAATAAGATTAATAAGATAACAGCATGATAAGTATTTGAATGACAGCTCTGTTTTAGTTCTTAAAGTTATTTGTAATGTTTATTGCTGAAATTATTGAGAACTAAACCTAATTTTGATAAAGGATTGTAGAGGATTTAGATTTAATAAGCAGATTCAATACTGCATTCAGATTTGATAAAATTATGTAATACCTAATTGCCATTCATAACGACAAACAGAAGCTTTTTCTCATCAGACGCTAGATGATTTGCCAGTGCCTTCCTGTTACAAAGCACAGCTGCAGAAATACAACTTTTCTGATCTGACACAGCTATGGTTCAGATTTGATTAGGCTGGGTTACAAATTTTTTCAACCATTTTCATCATGGTTACACTAATAACCACGTGGTTAAGGTCAGATTATGACGATGTCTCAAACATTTTAACATTTTCAAAACATTCATAACATCAAGTGCAGTCCATTTGCCATTTACCACCAACAGTATAAAACATGGATGTTGTATCACCCATAGGTTTCTGAACAGCCGTATGTGAAGCTCAAAATGTGGTTACTCTGGCCACTTGTTAATTAGCCGTCTGAGGAACTGCTGTTTATGACACATCCACGTTGGCTTCAATTCACAGCTACAAGGTTGCTGCTTGCTCCCGACAGTCATACTTCTACAGAGGGCAGTCTCCTGAAAGAAAATGTATTTGTGCATGTCATACTTACAGCAATAATAAAAAAGACATAAATGGAAGCCAATCATGATGCCAGATGATATGTTTGCCCTTGGAGAGTACTTGTTTTTCTTTTACTGTAGGCCTACTACTTTGTAATCTATAGATGGTTGATGTTGTGCCCATGTGAGTCTGTTTTCCCAGGTGTTATTCTGCATTTTCCCCTGAGTAAATCACAATAGGCAAAAAACAGAACCAACAGCGTCTGAACAAAGGGAGACAGATGAGGGGTCACAGGGGGAGAAACAAGCAGAGGCTATTATTGGAGCACTGAAGGGAGACGTCAGTCAGTTGTACAAACATTTATCGAAGGATTCTACAGTATGCCTGAGGACACACATGCACATGTACAGTCACAGCCGCCTGCACACACACACACACACACACACACACACACACACACACACACACACCGTATCACTCAAGAGGATAGATCCTGACAAGCATATCTTTAGCCTCTTAACTCTCAAGAAATCTGCTAATAAGTGGAAATGAAGACTTGATTAGAAAATAACTAACCCAAACTTGTTCAAATTGTATGACACGCTTGAGATTTCTGAGGGGAGAATTAGAAATTTTCTTAAGCTTAGCAGTTTTATTCTACATTACATAACCAGATAGTTGCAAACACTGCAGCAGAAGTAGCAGCCTCTCTGTCTGGCTTGCCAATACCTCTCTGTCAAGTCAAGTGTGTCCTGTCCAATCCAGGCTCAGCGGGCCTCCTTCTTCATCTCACCAGCCCCTTGGGATGCAACTAGAAGGTGGTGGTTGCTTGTCATGGTGCCGGCATGACAAACATAACCACCTTCTAGCATTCAATTTTTGCAGCTACAACAGTTGTTTGCCAACAAGCTCTGTTCAGACTCTTGAGGCGTTGTCAGGATACAGAATCCTGCTTAGAGGTGAGAGTGGAAGTCAAAAATGCCATGCCAACATTCACTGGTTCCAGTTTCTCAAATGTGACAATTTGCTGCTTTTCTCTGTTGTGTTTCATTGTAAAAATGAATGTGTCTAAGTTTGTACTTTCTTGTACAAAACAAGAAAGTTCAAGGTATCACCTTGGGCTCTGAAAAACTGGAATGGGTGTTTTTCACTAGCAATTTCATAGACTAAATGATTACTGTAATTGCTTAATATAGAACAATATTCGCCAGATGAAAATAATGATTAGCAAATGACAACATCGCTTTTCCAAAGTAGCACTTTATCTTCCTACCACCTCTCCAAAAAGTTGCTTATAGCCTTTCTCATCTATTATCATCATTCTCCTTCCTCTTTAATTATTTCTCACCAACCCCTGATTATATATTCCTCCTAGACATGAGCAGGAGAGGAAGAGGGAGTAAAGTGGATGGGAATGGTCACCCCCTCAGTCAAAACAAGAGTCTGAGAAAACACAGAACACCATGCATACATCTGTAGCTCTGTTTGATGTGGAACAGTCTCTAGTTATGGCTGAACTTGTGCTCTCGTTGTCTATCTGAGTTTTAAGATCAGTAGAGGAGGAAATCATTGGAGCCAGTACACCAAGAAAGTTCTTTGCTTTATTGGCCTGATGTTGAACTCTTTGGCCAATAGAGGCCTGAGGCCAGAGGTTGATGGAGACACAGGGGCTGAGGGGAATTCAATAAGACAGCCCTCATCTCCCTCTGAGTGACCAAAATGTATAATGAATTCAATTTGAACTGATCTGACACCTTGTTGTGATTTGTATTTTATTCCACTTCCAAATATTTTCTCTCATTTAGGAATCTGGAGACATTTGCAAACTTTAGCCTCATCACGTCTCGAACTTTGGAACTCTCTTTACATGAGAATCAGCTCCAACATTGCCTGCAGCAGTAGCCCCCCTCCAAAAATACAACCATGGCAGGAAAAAGTGAAATCAATCATCTTGTGTGGAAAAGAGGATGAATAATCTAACTGGATGCTGGAAACTGATAGATCAGAGGACAGCCCTGCAGACATCAAATGCTCACAAAAACTGTTTAGCATGACTAATGTGTTAGTCAAAGTATAACAGAAAAAAAAAAAAGATAGTTGGGTTGGGTCAGAGAGAATGCCCATGATAGGAGACACGTAAAGAAGAGATGTAAAAGATGACAAAAAACAAGCAGTGATACCTGCAGATGCAAAATAAATGTTTGTATGTTGTTTGGACTGTGTCCACTCGTCCTTGCAGCTCGGATAATCAGCTGATTAAAGAGCAGCTGAGCCTCAGCCTAATGAGTTGACTGATCCAGATCCTGATAATGAAGCTTGTTATTATGTTTGTGTAATATGGTTGAAATCAATACCATAATAATATGATAGTATAACTTCAATAATTCATTTAGTTAGTTTTCTAATTACAATTAGCTTGGAACAGAATTTTATGAAACTGCATATAAGTCAACGTAAAGATGCGATTAGATGCAAATTTGCCTGTGTGGCATCTTGGCTCAGCATAATTTTAAAACTGTTTCAACCTGAGAGAAAAAATTCCACATTTAAGAATTTATGAATCCTTTCACACACAGAATACAGTAAAACAAAAAGAAAGCCTGGAACAAAATAACAAAAGGAACTGAAGTTAAACCAAGTAGCAACTCTGTGAGCCAATGCAGAAGTGGCAAAAACTGCAGTTCCTCAAACAGCCACTTGAGGCTGGCTACAGAGAGAGTCACTCTCCATGAGCCCGCATATTAAAATGTCCAACAAATAAACATGTTTACAACCTGGTACCAAAAACAGTTTTGAGCCTTATAGCTAATTTCCCCGTTCATGACAACTGTACCGGGGCTGAATTTTTACATAACTCATCTTAATTATAAACAAGGCTTAAAATTGCATAATTAACAGCGTGGCCACTTTAATTGAAAGGGCAGTTACATTCTGAGCTTCAAAACGGCTCTTCAGAAACCTGTGGGTGATGTCACAGATTCAACATCCATATTTTGTACTGTTTATCAGTTGAACACACACACAGTCTCATCATTTGCCATACATATGGTCAGTGCATGCGTTGCTAACTAGCTTTAAGCTAACATCTGTGCTGTTGGTAGCCATAGCTATGCATTTATGTCAGTACTGCTCTAAGCCAGTATACACACACACACACACACACACACACACACACACACACATAGACAAGTATCACACAAGTAGCAGATTGTGAATTATGGGACTTGTGTCAGCTGCTGAAAACTGGACTCGTTTCCTTGGTGTTTTCAGTTTCTGACTGGACTGCCTCGATCGTCCCAAATCCAAACATTCAAAAGCCTCCACTAGTCCAGAAGAAGCTACGATGAAAATGGAGGCTGAAGCTTCCAGACAGACAGACAGATACACCTCCAGGGCTCCACAGAGATAAGGAAGGCATACAGGACTCTATCTGCGTGTGACCACATTTTACAGGTACAGGACACAATTACTGATAAGGCTATCCCAATCATACTGTACGCCAAGAAAGTTTGAAAAGTTTGAGACTCATACCTGAGCGGAATGTAACTCTGCTGTTCTCCCATATGGAAAAAATGGCATCATCAGCTGATTTTCACTTTTACAGAACTTGCAAATGGACAAATATGTTCCTTCAATAAGTGTTGTCATCAGATTAGATCAATAGCAGCTATAACATTTTCATTCATATTTTTTCTGGTGACTCATTCCTCAATGAGGAATAATAAGATATGCATATATTTTTATGGAGACTGTGTACCTGTTTGCTGGCTGCTCTGCCTCATATTTTGGATTGCTGTTGCCAATGGAGGGATTGTATTGGAGAGGCTGTCACATTCATCTCCTTTATGCAGTCTCACACCGCTGCACCCTTGTGAACTCACGCAACCATTCTGAGCACTCCAGTCAACATCGGAATACACAAAACCGTAGTCAACGAGGGCACAGTCTGCCAGTCCAGAGTTTGCACATTTGGATTCAGCTGTTGCTGTAAGGAGTGGTAAAAGTTTTTTTTTTCCCCACTGAATGTCAGCTGCTAGCACTTTTGCTTGGTGGCTTATGAGAGGTGCGATACCCAGATTAATTAAGGAGACTAAACTGTATGCTTACAACTGCCTTGTTCATGATTTGTAATTACTATCATAAAATCTTTACCAGCTATTTGGAAGACATTAGTCTTGCAGTGGTTAGCACTGTCGCCTCAAAGCTTTCTGTAAGGCCTTTCTGTGTGACGTTGGCGTGCCCCACAATCCAAAGACATGCACTTAATAGGTTCATTGGTGACTCTAAATTGCCTGTGGGTGTCAGTGTGAGCATAAGTGTGAGTATAAGTGTTTTTTTTGTCTCTAGCGCTGTCATGAACTGATGACTAGTCCAGGGTGTACCCCGCTTCTCAGTCCTGGCCAATCAGTGAGCCAGGTTTTCTTCTTCCTCATGCTTTTTTTCTTCCTGGTCAGTGCTCATTTTGGGCAATACTGCCCCCAAATGAGCAGCTGTTGTAACTGCATGACGTTGCCCAGGTCTGCTTTCAAAAGTGCAGTGTGAAAGTGAACCAAACCAAATGAAGGTGTGAAATTTTTCGGCATCCCCCGCCCAATTGAACAGAGCCCTCCAGACTATCCTGGTTTGAAAGCACCATTAGATAGATAGAAATTTGTGAAAGTCCACCGTTCCTTCTCCTCCCAGAAAAGATTAAATGTAAGCACTATAAAACACTTGAGATGGAAATACATTAACTGACACATTGTGTTATTTTGTGCTGATGGATGATGAAGTAACTGTTCAGTAATCTTCCACGTGATAATTGCTGTTAGGAATATAGGTACGTATTGTTGTGATTGCTCCGAGCCTTGCCTTAGGGAAAAAAGAGAGTGATTGTCAGCCTGCCCACCCACTGGCTGTTTTTATATCTCTGAATTTCCTTTACACTAAAGGTAGTTCTCATAGGACCAAGAGATGATAGTCAGCTCACAGCCCATGATTTTGAGGCTGAGTGCACAATTCTATCCAGCTGTTTCCTCTGTTTGGGCAGTCCAGTTGCCAAACTACACCGTAATTGAAAATTCAGGCTGCTCTACAAAAGCGGCATTCCATGCAACCCATATTTTTGGAGCTGGCGCAGGAAAAGGTCTTTGAAGGTGAAGTTGTCTTCTTATTTCAGAAAAGAGAGGATTGTTGTTCGAAAGTAACAAGTAAAGAAAATAGCCCCATCTCCAGAATTTCACCACCAGCTCTTCAGTTTTGACAATGCTCACTAAGGCTGGATTTCTAAAGCAACACTAGTCAAACATAGATGAAACTTCAATTCTATGTCTTGATTCACTGTCTCAAAAGTCCTATTACTGTTGTATATCCACCAAACTCACTTGTTCTTACAGAATCCCAATATGACATGCTGTCATTTGTGTAATGATCAAAACTGTGTAAACCCCACGCTCGGCAGAATGATCTATCTATCCACCTCCACCTTTCTTGTCTCCTGCTGCTCTGTTTGAGAGAAACTCTGTCCTTAGCTCCTTCTGAGTTACAGGCCCACCTTTTCAGCAAAGTGAAAAATCCAACGGTCAACACTTCTCAGTCTGACAGCTGAAAGAAGAAACTTAGATGACAGTGTTATCTTTTAAGCTGTGGTTGTGATAGCCATAGTGCACTAGCCCCAGACAGGGCTTATGGAGCGGCTTTGCATCTGTTTGACGAGTGATGCAAACTGCCATCAACCCTCAGACGTCCCCCGTGTTAGCTCTTTTACATGAGCGGTTCAAGGCTAGTTCATCCTTCACTCTTCCCATTTTATCTTTTACACCTCAGGGAAAGCACACATTTGTATTGATCAGGCTCTTTTTAATTCACAGGCGCACACATCTTTTTGTGTCCATTTGTGACTTCCTGCTGAGTTTGCATGCAGTTGTGCCACCTTTGAAATATGCTTGTCATTCAGTCTGAGCTAACATCCATGGCTGTGAAGTGAAGCCAATGCGGAAGTGCCAAAAACTGCAGTTCCTCGTATGACCACTTGAGGCTGGCTAC
Organism: Argyrosomus regius; assembly: GCA_946959425.1. Lineage (NCBI taxonomy): Eukaryota > Metazoa > Chordata > Actinopteri > Sciaenidae > Argyrosomus > Argyrosomus regius. The sequence goes on from OX336898.1 coordinate 9,707,618, forward strand.
AGAACAAGTCAATCGCCATAAGCCCCCATGTTAAAATGCCCAACATCACCACCAGAAGTGATGGGCAGGTGGATGCAATTACTAGTGACTTGTTTCAGCAACCCGTCTTTATTCAGCTAGCCTCAGTTTCACCAACCATCCACGTTGTCGTCCATTTTTAGATTAGCCAGGAGCCGGCAGAGGCTGGACTGCCAAGATGACGGCTCTTCAGAAACCTATGGGTGATGACATGAAAAGGATGTCTATATTTATACTGTCTATAGTGTGAACACACCTCTGATTCCTTTTAGCATCAGAGGTGCTAAAAGCCTGGGAATTTGAAGTAAAATACTTGCCCAATTTAGTAGCTGTAGGGTTGTGTTTGCAGCAGGATTTAAGTTAATTATGCAATCGTTTCCTCCAAATAAAAGCGTATTTCACAGTTGGGCTGTGAACAGAACACTGTGGCAATACTTACTGTAAGTACAGTAAGTCAGTGAGAGTGACCTTTGGATAGAGAAGATTAGAGGAAAGGTTACTGTGTGTTGTCTCAATAAACTTTATTTTTTATCAGGTGAAGTACAACTGTATCAGTTAATTGCAAGAGCTCAGTTGATGTGACGTCTCAGTTGAGTAACGATGCGCGTCTCTTTGTTTGCGTGCATATTTGAGTGTCTGACAATGTGTGTTTGTGTGAGTGTGTTTGTGTGATTAATGGATTAGAGATGGTGCTGTCATGTTAGATTATATCGAGTGACAAGCTTCACTGCTTCATCTCATAGATCATATCAGAACAAAAATCTGTCACATTGCTGCTAATTTTCTGCTTCAGCACATTCGCTTTTCAACGGTGTAGGCATGTAAAGGGTGTGTGCATGAACATGTGTGTCTGCTATCAACGTTCACAGGCTTCCATTGCTACTGTTGTGTTATGGTGTCCAGATAACAATTTTCATTTCAGGGCTACTTTTAAGACACCAGAGCTGTAAAGTCTTGGTAAGGCTGCATTAATTACTGTGTTTTGATCACTTTATGACAGGAGACCTTTATAACAAGCTGACAGGCACAGTTATTTTATCATCTTAAAAGGTTGTTCGGAATAACGTGTTTGCATGCAAGTGAAATTAGCCACAAGTGAAATTTCTGCTCAACGCTGATTGGGAACAGAGCCAACGTTGTGCCAGAACCGAAGCTGGGTATGCGGGCAATGTAACTGGGCTCAGGAGCCTCTATGGACATAATGACAGAGGTGGAAAGACTGAAGGAGAAATTGACGGAGATAGCTAAGAAAAAGAAAGAGTGATCGGGCAAGGGGCCATCAGACAAGAGTAAATCTAGGACTGACTTTTCATTGTTGGTGAGAGCCTTATGAAATAATAGGCTGAAAAACAGATGCCATGAGCTGGGCTTCTTGCTGTTTGGCTATTAGCAAAGTTATTGGTCTTGCTAGTTTTTGAAGTAATATATTCATAACAAATGCCCCATGTACAACTTTCAACATTGCAAAACTTGCAAAAATGAATTGCAAAAATTCAAAATTGCCACTGAGTGCTGTGCTCAAAGTTCATATTATTTCAACTTTGACCTCTGCTGGGGCTGACCTGACAGCTGTACGTGATGTAACTTAGCAACAACACATGCAGTGGATAAGCTTTATAGCACAAGCATAGCCAAATAAGTAGAAAACATGAGTCCCATGATGTTCTTACATAGAAATTCTGATCTGTTTTTGAAGAAGAATATTTTTGTTGACCGCACTGTGCTTTGTCTCTGCAGGCGGTGAGCAAAGAGTAAATCTCTTATCATGTAAAGGCAGCTTAAGCCTGGCTGCTGGAATTTTAAAATCTGGCCAAGTTTTGAAACCAGAAGAGAAAGACAAATCTGAAAATGTTTAATTAGTAGTTAGCTAGAACAATGTGTCAGAAGGAGGCTTGTGTTTGGATTTCAGCTGGCAAAAACTTGTTTATATTGCCAAAGAATGTGGTTAAGGTCTGATTCATTAATTTCATCCTTATTCTCCTCCTCCTGATCTAACAATGTGGATGGGCGAGGTTATGTTTAGAGCTCAACATTTCTTCAGCTCACGAGTGCCGTGTCTCTCAACAGTTTTGTTGCCACATCGTTTTACTTGGAAGTACATCACAGAAGCTAAAAACACTCTAACGTCTGTTCCAGTGTGACTTTAAATCTCTTTTCTTCTCAAACTGTTTAAAAATACTCCTCACTTATATATGATCAGAATATAATCTGTATTTGATACATTTTCTTCTTCACATGACCTTTGAATGACAAGCAACCTTGAAACATAAAGGCATGATTCATGTTTTGACTAAAAGACACCTCAGGAGTGAATGTGAGTGAGCATGACTGAACCTGTAGAGTAGGTCATCGTGGTAGATTTTAATGTGTAGGTAATATGTGGCAAAGTGGCCAGATGTGTGAATGCCTCGATGTATAATGCAGTTTTCTATTTTCTACACAGTCGCGTGTCTTTCAATCATTCATCAACAACATGGTGGAGGTTTATTCATATTTTGAGTACAAGACCTTTGAAATGCACACATTTATAAAATGCTAAACATGGGTCTCTATACTCTGATGGATGAAAGTGCCAATTAACTGCTGAGCTAAACAGTTCATACTTATCATTGAAAGCAAATACAGGAAAACATAAAACCAAACCTTGTAATTTTTTTATTCGTTTATTCGTCTGCAGCTGCGGGTGGCTCCAGATGCCGTGATGGTGTTGTGTCATTCACTCTGCAACATCATGCTTGTCAACCACAATGGCATATATGGCATATGTATTGTGGTTGTGTTTTTGGTTGTGAAATGTTGATGTTGTCTATGATATAATTTTGTGAAATGTTGCTTTTTCTGTAACTTTGTTATTTCTCACATGCTGTCGTGTTTAAATATAAGTTACTACTTACACATATTTAGTAACTGTGCAGCATGTAATGGACAGACCATTGCTAAAATAAGCAATACCCACTCTAGTATTTTTTCAAATCCACATTTGATTTAAATACTTGGGCTGCTCTGATAAAAATAGTAGATCTTTATGATCAGGTAATACAGTTTTCTTGATTTATTTGCTGCCTGGGATGATTTAATGGAAACACAAGGCCACTTTATTGCTGGGATCAATAAAATAGCTCTTAAAAACAGTTGTCACTTCATTGAAGGGTAACTTTTGTATTTTTCTACTTGGACTTCATTTCCCTATTTTTGTGTCAAAGTGACTAATGAGGACAAGTATTATTTGATCCAGTATTGGAGCAATGTGCTACAGACTGCAGGTGCCAAACAACTTAATTCTTGTGGGAAATTGCGCACTGTCAAAATATGTCCAGTAAAAGTGCTTGTTTTTTCCCACTGAAGAGCTCATACTGTGATTCCACACGTCTTACAACATTATGGAAAGGACTCTAAAGAAAAATTCAACCTTTTCTGTCCCTTTCGCATTATCCGGTCTTTTCATGCACAGGAACACCACCAGTCTCTTGAGCCACCCTCAACCTCACCCTCCTCTGAATGTTGCCCATTTCTCTGTCTCGTCATCCACTCTTCAGTTTGTAGTCTTATCCGTGTATCCTGGCTTAAATAAACATGGGCAGCCATCAAATTCAAGGTTCTTATTTACATTGTCAAAATCAACTAGATATTTAGCTGTGACATTGAAAATCACTAAGGTATTTTTTCTGTCCTCCACCACAACAGACTTATCCCAGCTAGTGCACTTCTACGTTTCCACTGTTGTCTTCATGCACATACTGTAGAAGACCTCTCCCAAGAGTTCAGAATGAGAGTTTTCCTTGAGCAAGATTTGGTTAGACACATAGGGGATTAGGAGAACAGAAAACATTTAATTTCTCTGTAGAACTACAACCTTACTGTCAGACCCTACTGTCTCCCTCAGTACCGGACCAAAACCAACCAAGCTTGTTGTCCCCATTAGTCACTTTGGCACAAACGCATGGGAAAATAAGGTCCAGGCTGAAAAATACTTAAGTTACTCTTTAATGAGAAACACAGAGTATTTTAGATATATCGAATGTGTTTCGTTATATGATACTGAATAAAGTTAAACAGTTACACTTTAAACAATACTCATGCACATGGCTTAAAGGAGTGATATCCATCAGAAGCCATCCATCCATCCATGACCACTGGGGTGAAACAGTGTCATCTTCACAGCCCGGCAGTCAGTGTCTTATCTCATTGCTATCTGTAGAAATGGAGACAGAGGGGGTGTGTGTTTGTGTACACATTTGGCCCAGACAAGAAATAATTTCCCCAGTTACCTGGTGTGTGGTGAGCGTGGAAAGAGAGGTTATATTTGCAAATAAAAATTGATACAAAAACTGCAACAAACAGGCGGACAGATCGAGAAAAAAACAAAAAACAAACATTGGGTGGCAAAACGGCATCTGAAAACTGGGATGTGGCAGTATACAGTGCTGCTGAAAGGTTTTTGAACCCTACAGCAATTGTCAGATTTTTTGTAAAAAACACTAAAATAACCTTATTTAATGTTAAATTATACCCCAATTCACAATACTGACATTCCAAATAATGGAAATGAAATGGTTATATTGTCATTCTTTATTTTTTAAAAAAGGGTTGATTTAAGAAAAAAATCAGATTTCATGGGTGCAAAAGTATGTGAACCCCTTCAGTTAATAGGATATTGCAACTCCTAACCTCATCTACTTTGGAGGATATTTGCCATTACCATTTTTCTTGTGTCTCTTGTTAATATTTTAGAAGGTCGTCCACTTCTAGGCAGAGTTGTAGTCTTTTTCAGTGCTCTCCATTTGTAGATGATCTGCCTCACGTTAGAACGATGAAGCTCAAATTTTTTTGAGATGACTTCATAGCCTACCCTCTTCCTGAGGTCCTCTGAGATCTCGCTTCCTCTCGGCATGACTGACATGTATGGGTTCACCCGGGTAAGACTAAAGTGACCTGGTTTTATCTCGGTGATGCACAATTTTGTCCCTAAACATCTCTGATGTTATTGGTCCATTTCAGTGGTTAATTTAGCCACCAATTTGTCCCGCCTGATTCTACTTAACTGCTTGTTTTAACCAATGCAGCTCAGGGTTCACAAACTTTTGCACCTACATAAGTTGACCAAAAACTCTTTTTAATTTAGTCTTGACCACACAATTGATTTTTTAAAAGAGTATATTGAATTGATAAACCTGCATCTGTTATTTCATATAAAAAATAATGGTTTTGATTAAATAAGGAAATCAGGGTGAAACAATAGAACTCCAAAATGCTCAAAAGGTTCACAAACTTTTGAGCAGCACTGTATAGTGTAGGTGCTTTTCATTTATCATCAGCAAAATGTCCCAAGGTCTCACTGAAAATACTTGGTTATATAATAATAAATACAAATTCAATGAATTGTCCTATTTTTTGAACAGGTTAGATAAATTGTCCACTTATATAATTAGAGGACAAAACTGGATACTGCACGTGAAAGCAACATTGTGTAACCTCCCATAAAATAACAGATTTTAAATCATGATAAAAAAGTTTTCTCTCTTCCCCTCTGATGTCCTTTGGCTGCTCCACTTCAACTCTGTTGTCAACACTATTAGCTACTGTTAGCTCTGTTTACAAGCCAGGCTGTCTCGAGTGTGAGCTCAGAGCACCGGGGGGTTTGAGGGTTAGTGTTTGTACCTCAGGTGTTCTGGACCACTGTGAAGAGGTTTTCAGGTCTGGGGTGCAATGTCAAGCCAGAACAGGAGTTGGGCAAGCTGGCAATGTAACCGGGCTCAGCAGCCAATAGGGACATAATGGCAGAGGTAAAGAGAATGGAGAGGACGTAAATGGAAGAAGCTAAGACGAGAAGAGGACAGACTAGCAAGAGGCAGTCGGACAAGAGTAAATCTGGGACTGAAGTTTAGTTGTTGGCCAGAGCTTTGTGAAATAAAAGGCTGAAAGACAGACGCAAAGCTGGGCTTTGTTGTTGGAGTAGCAAGTAATATTAAGACTGTAGTATGTTCAGGGGACTTGAATTGCCTGAACTTAGGACTGTACTTGACTTGAGCTGACATAACCTGTGATTTGACTTGACTTGGGACTTGCTTGAGGCTTGAGACACGTTTGGTTTTAAGTGTGTTGAGATTCATTTTCACACCTAAAAATGGAGAACTGAGACACGAAACACATACAGTGAATCAGTGCTGTTCCATTATTAGTGAAAATGTGACAGAAAAGAAAGATGGAGAGAAAATAGAGAAAAAGAGTGAAAGAGGTGAGAAAAGGTTGTAAACACTGAGTAAACACTTGCCTTGTGTGAAATGGAAAGCATAGAGCAGCTCCAGCAGTTGCATTAGTGACCCCATGAGAGCGAGAGGCATACACAGGCGATTGTACTTTGAGCAAACAAACACTCCTTTCTAACAAACACTTCTGCTAGGTCACCTACCCCACTCTCAGTATTGAGCTATTTTGTTTGTTTTTTTCCAGCAAAGACTCATTCTGTGCTGCTCTCTAAATCTCAATCAATACATTTTCTCTGTAGAAATGTCATTCACAACTGATGTTTTTTGTCACATCAATATGTGGATACGTTGGCATTTTCCAGAACTTTACTGTGCATGCTGTGTGTGTATGTGTGTCTTACATTTGTATCGGACATGGAGGCGGAATAGCAATTAACATAATCCTGAACGCTGAGTAGACAGGAAGAAGACAGTGACACAATGTCCAACCCTGGAACAGCATGTCTCATTATCTACTCATTTTGTCAGGAGTGCTGGTGCTGCTGGTGAGGGTGCCAGTGAGGATGAGGAGGGGGGAAACAGGAAGGAAGAGTAAGAGAGAAAAGCTCACAGAGAATATAAAAAGGTACGAGCATTAAAATAATTGAGGAGGAAAGGGAAGTGGATGAAGAAATATAACTCAATGTGTTACGCGGGGATGTGCAGGGGGAAACAATAAGGAGATAAATAACAAACACAGAAACATCAAGTTAAGCAGAGCGAGGGCAGCAGAAAGGATGAGTAAAAAGACACATGAAGACAAATTGCAGCACAGCACTGCAGCCTATGGGGAAAACAGTAAAACAGAGAAAATATCAATAATTCTCCTCTCTCTTTTGTCTGTCTCTACCCTATACCGGGTACAATGGATTCTAAATGTCCAGCACTGTAAAAGGTTTGTTTACGTAGGCATGTCTCCTAAGATTTGAGTATTCTGCATTTAGTACCTATGCAGGAAGTAGTGATGTCCATCCATCCATCCATCCATCCGTCCATCCATTTTCTGTAACTACTTATACTTACCAGGGGCGCGGGGGACTGGAGTCGATCCCAGCTCCACCCTGGACAAGCCGCCAGTTCATTACATGGCTGACACATATGGACAAACGACCGTTCACGCTCACATTCACACCTACAAGCAAATTAGAGTCACCATAACCCATAAACATACATGTCTTTGTACTGGGGAGAATATGCTGGGGGATTTGTCATCCTCGCCCAGAAGCCAATAATTGAGTGTGTATCTTCCCAGTTCCCCTCATATCATATTATTGCAGGTTGTCATTTTAACCTTTATGGTGTACTTGAGAAATTTGAGATATCATTTTCCAATATATCTATTTTTTCACACACTTCACATGCATACAACATACATACTGTAACTGTTGTAACCAACTTAACGCAAATATCTGGTGTGATATCTTCAGGTAAATCAAACTTGTAACCACACACACCTAAAACACCACCACATGTGGATATTGTAAGATCTGCATGTGGCAGAATTAGAGAAATTATGTAGGTCAGGAAGCTCTATTTATAGAATATGTCATATGATATGCATATGTCAGTTTTGTTTTGCATTTCTCAGGTAACAAGGTGAATCAAAGGATAATGTCCAATCTCAGTCTGTAATTGCCCTTGTTGAAAGGGAGACATTCCTGCACACACAAACACATCCCTCATCATCACCGAGAATATATAAACTGAGCAGAGGAGTAAGTAGCAGGTAGACAGAGACCAGGCAGAGTTCATCACTCCTCAATATACAGGAGGAAGACAGGCTGCCATTTTTTGTTTGTTTATCATCATTATGTGAATTGACAGGGCCCTGGCATCATTTTGTTTTCCTGCTCTTCCCCTAACATGGACAGATTTGCTGAATGTTGCCAGACTGGTTTTGTTACTGTCACTTCAGTCTGCTTGTTGTGTGCTGTGGAGTTGCAATAGAGATTCATGAATTGCTGCACTAGCTTAAAGAGTTCTGGAGGACTCCATATTGCATCTCTTGAAAACTGCTGTACAACTAATGTTAGGTTAAATAGAGAAAGAGTCAAACTATCTGTCACATTCCTGTGAGAGTGTGAGTGTGTCTATAGTCGGATGGAAACCAATGTATAGCTTGAAGTGACGAGCTTCAGCTGGCAAATACTCTTATATTCCCATTACTATCAAAGTCTCTTCACATCCTTGACAATGACAGGAGTGTTTTGATGTGCATGCAGGTAAAAAAAATAATTACCCTACAAGAGTTGACTGAAAGTAGAACTCCCACACAAATATAGAGAGGTTACCTAGAGGCTGAGCATTATATCAGCCTTCACGCATCAGTGTGTTGCCTGATAAGTTGGTGTATGTTGCATAAATACAGCAAAATGAGCAGGGACACACTTTGCTGAAGAAATATGTACTTATGGAAAGATTTTTTCCTCAAAGTGTCTGTGTCTTTTTATGTCTGTCCTTTTATTTTTGACTACTGTTCTCTCTTTCCTTTTATACCAGTGAAAAAAAAAGATACCAGACCAGATACCATCCAATGATACCATCCATGGTAACTTAAACTGCAACTTTAAATAGATGATAGTTTTTCACAGTTTGACAACAAATCTCAATGTATCTGTGTTGTGCTATGACCTTCCAAGATCTTTGTAGTAGAGTATTTAAAATGCAAATTGTCAGTGTGCATTGGTGGGAAGGCAGTGAGGGATCATAACAGTATATCGTTAACTATAAATAGACAAGAACTCCATTGACAAATCTAGTGGGGCTTCTGTGTGGTTTAAGTTATTATCCTAGAGATTTCAGTCCTTGTTTCAGTATGCCAAGTGCGGTTTAATACTATGGCAAACACTTCAAGCAGCTTCTTTGTCCGAAATAGAACAGAAGAGCAACCTGTGTATCTGTTCAGAGTGCAACCAAAAAAATCTCATCTTGTTTTTATAGAGAAGTCAGTCAATAATAATTGCAACTGAGATATTATTTCACACTACTGCTTGCTGAGGGGTTTGGAGGTGTGCAGTCTGTCGCCTGCAGCTCTCCATCTAACAGCTCACCTTCTGCTTCCATTACGCCCTTGCAAAAGTGAGAAATTATCCCCTGAGAAAAAATGTTTTGCAGACGCATTTTGGATTAGCGATGGTGGTCAGACCCTAACTGCTGTGACAAGCACATTGCATTTCCTGTGGCTGCTTCACAATAAAAAACACCCTGTGTTTTGCCGCTTGGATGCTTTTGTGTGAAGTAGTGGCAGTAGCAGAGATAGTCACCTTTTAGTCTCAAGCAAGCAACCAAGTTACTGTGGTGAGAATGAAGCAAGTTAAGTGGAGCCATTGCTCAGGCCAAGCAAGTCATAAGTCAAGTCATATGAAATTCTGTTGCTCTCCCCTATTTTCCACATTAAAATCAGTTAAAAGACAGAGGTCAGGAGAAGTTGAGGGTATTTTTAACATTCATATGAAAACGGTTGCAGCCTGCTTACACCTTATTAATCTTACAGATATTTGACATTTTGTGGCAGTCACAAACCTCCAAAATGAACAACAATGGAGAGAGTGGGATCTTGAGAATGGTGCCTTACTACTGGTAATAACCTCTACTTTAAACAAACAATGTTCCTGTAACGTTTGCCAGACAGTAACAGGGAAAACAGTATCTGAGCTGTGTGGTTGTGGTCCTTGATGATGCTATGTGCCTTCCACATGCACAGCTGATGAAAGATGTCCTGTGTGGCTGGAAGTCTGTTGCCAGTAATGTACTGTGCTGCTTCCACCATTCTCTGTAGTGATTTGCAACTGTGGGCAGGTCTCATACCGGACTGTGATGCAGCCTGTCAGCAAGCTCTTAATGGTGCACCTGTGGAAGTTTGAGGGAATGCTGGTGTTCTTGCCTACCTTAGTCTCCTCAGGAAAAAGAGGCCATGGTGAGCTTTCTTAACCACAGTGTCCACGTGTAGTGTCCAGAAAAGGTCCTCTGTGATCTGCACATTGGGGAACTTGAAGCTGCTCTCCATTTCCACCTCATCATCACCAATGTGTCCACCGTCCTGCTGTCTCTAATCATGTCTTTAGTTTTACTGATGTTGAGAAAGAGGTTGTTGTTCTGGCATCAGCTGGTGAGTGATAGTAGGCTGTCTTATCGTTGTACATGATAAGGCCCATGACAGTCATGTCGTCAGCAAACTTTAAGATGACATTGGAGCTATTCATCACAGCACAGTTGTAGGTGAACAAGTAGTACAGGAGGGGGCTGAGCACGCAGCCTTGTGGTGCACCCATGTTGAGGCTCATGTTGAGAGGAGGTGGCCCATCAAAAAAATAAATATTAAGCTGAAGAGGAAGCCTTTCATTCCAAGGATTAGTGTGAATTTTGCTCTCATGTTGAAACATTTTCCTTTTGAGTGAATATGTCTTCTCAATTTGTGCAGCCTTGAGGCCTTAGGACTTTTATACAGTAGTCTAATACATAATAGTGCATGACATTTTACATTTCAGTAAATGTGTCTCTAAATCTCCAATTTACGTCTTCTCAGTACCTCTTCTCAACCCTCTCTGCTGCTCCTCTTATTTATCATTCCTCAGCCATTTCACTGTTGAGTCAGTCCTCTTGCCTGACTCCTGAGGTCATCTTAGGTGTCTCAGACTCAGTAAATAATGAGCCAATTCAGGACTAGTTAGTGCAGGAGTCAGGCGTAAAGCATCCCATAAGCCATCTGTGCATTTACTTTCCAGATGGATTGTTCTAAGACCACATGCACATACTTCATCACAATTAATACCAGTTAGTCCTGCAGTATTCTGAGTAGTGCTAATTTATACGATCTCTCTCTCTCTTACAGACATCCTCGTCCCTAAGTTCTCCTGCCCATGATCTGGAAGACAGATGATGTGATATAACAATCTTTGTCACAGTTACACAAAAGTTAGTCTTCCACCAACACTGTCTCCACTGCAAAATGTCAAACGTGTGACTCATAATAGGAACCTCATTAATCATTGAATTTATTTACCGCTTCACCTAACATTTAAGTCCTACACATCCACACCAGATGCAGATTGTTTCATGGTGATTAGATATATACCAAGTTTGTAAGAAACATCAGCTAAGGTGTTAGTTGTCTAAATGATAGATGAACCAGGGAAAGTAATTGAATTGTCATACATGAGTACTTGATTTATGGAACTCAAATTGTGCCTGTGACAGAAAAGTAAAGTTCTCATTGAAAGATTTATAATCATTTCTCACATCTAACTTTATATTCCTGGTCTTAGTTAACAAAGTTATCAGGAATTGATTGTATATAGAGCCAGAATATATAAACCCATCTACTTTATGATTTAATACAACAATCCTGTAAAGAAAACCCTTGTAAATGTCTAACTTTTACTTATTGTTGACACTGTGCCAGATTAATGTTGATTTAACTCTATATACTGTAACAAGGTTGGTCATTTGTGGTATTGTTCAAAAGTTTCTCATATTTGCTTCCTCATACTAAATATATAAATAAGGCGGACAAAATATTAGAAATACCATTTTCAGTATAATGCAGCAGCCCTGCCTCAATATGTACCATAGAATTGATTCAACACAACAACTACAGTTTAATGAGGAGAGACTTCATTGAAAGAGAAGATTAGATTAGAAAAGTTGAAAATAATAACAGTACTTTAGCAGCATTTGGTGATTATCCCATTGTGATGTGATGGGGAGTAGTGATGTCAGGAATATCCTCCCTGATGGAGTCTAGTCTAGTCTGGTGTTGATGGTGAAAGAGTGAAGACCAAGGGTTGAAGATGTGCATGGATGAGATGTGGAAGCATCCATGGACACTGATTGTAAGTTATACAGTTTTAAAATTTGACAGCAAAGACATGATCTCAGGCTCCAAGAAGTTGGTTGGTTTGTTTAAGTGAACGTAAAAGAACGAACACCCCCATTCAGTTGGAAAAGAGGAAAAGAAGGACAGGCAGAGAGAGAAAAAGTAAATAAATAAATTGTGTAATTTCACTTCAGTGATCTTCTGTGCGCAAGTGAAATCTTAGATTAATGGACAATAAAATGCCAAATAAATGCCAAAATAGCAAAGAAAAAACAAAACAAAACAAAAGTCTAAGATGGAAAACCTTAAAATTTACAATTCTGTCTATATCAGATGTCCTTTAGTGGATGTTGATTCCTTACCTGTAGTCAATTTTGAGCCTTTGAAAAACAGTGTTTTCCTTCTTCTCTGGAACATGGAAAATGGAAAATTTGCTGTGGTGCCCCTTGATGAAGTCAAAATGTTTTTCGTTTTTCAATCAACAACTGCTGCATAATCTCAGCAAACTGATTTGGAAAAAGTTCAAATTCTTAATTAAATTTTGCCTTTAAAGATGTTATGATGATATGTAATCAAAGCTGAGGAAAATCTCTTTGCACAAAATTCAGATATAAAGATATTCAAGTCTGTTGCATAGATATTATCTTTTATTCTAAGAGCAAAAACAAGAGCAAAGCGACTCTAAAATTAGTTTCGGATGAACAATTCATTGCACGTAGTGAGAGACTTTCAAGCCTCAAAGTTATGAAATCACAGTTTTAAGTTTTTCTTAAGTGAAAAAAACCCTTAAACTCCACTTGTGTATGTGGTGCTTATTGTATTTACACATTTGTCAGAAAAGCAGTGGGCAGACAGGATAAGGAGCTTATGCTAAATGCCAGGTAAAAATGCTCACTCCAAAAACTGGGCTATGCTGAGTTGGGTTGCCATAGGAATCTCACTTGCAGCTGGCATTTACAGGCACTGTGGGACAGGCTTGGTTAGGCAGGAGAAGGCTGCCCACTGTGGACTGATTTTTGTTTTAATGGACAACATGGGCCACCAACACAAATGTCCACAAAATTGGTGTTGAAATTTTCCTTCTGCCCATTTATTTTCTAATAATGACCACGAAGAGCTGGAGCCGATCCCAGCAGCGCTCTGTGTGAAAGACAAATGGACGGGTCACTAATTTATCGAAAGGTTAGTGCAAAGACAGACACAATCATACCTAATGGACAACGTAGGCTGTCCAGTCCACATGACATGCATGGCTGAGGACTAACAGGAAACCTAAACAGACAAACAGGAACCAAAATAAGTTCTCATTTGTGAAATTATGGTAAATTGCAGTGGGTGAAACTGAATAATATAGTTTTTTTTCAACTCTTTCAGCTGTTTGGGTTAGGGTTAGGGTTAGGGTAGCATGGTACAAAATGAGGAAGAGAACACATCATGTTGGCAGGGAGGTGTGCTGAAAAAGTAGGCAGACTTTTATTTGTAGTCTCCAAAACAGCCCAAACAGTTAATGTGCTGCTACGAAAGAAAATAGTGCATTCTCTTCCATTCCCCTCACATACTGTATATCGAAGGAGAGCTAAAATACTGCCTATTCAAAATAAACCAATTATTTGTACATTCAGTACTTATCTTTATTAGCTGTCATTTCATCACACATCCAGGATCCAATCAAATCTAAGAATGCGCCTACTCATACAACCCATTAAAAGGGCTTCTATTGAGGTATGCTTTTTCTTTAAACACCAGCACAAGATGGCTTCCACTAAGGACTCAAACTCTGACAGATTATGGCTTTGATCACATCTGCACGTCTATATTGGAACTAAAAATTAAATAAAGAAGAGAATGTCCATCTTTCTTTGCAAATCATGAGGGAGTTGGCGTTCACGTACAAATTTTGGAAATAATATGAGGTCAATATAATATTGCAATATTATGAGAAGAGTAGATGCTTTTAGATCTGAGAAGGTTACCCAATTAGAAGATGAAGTCTGTGTAAGCATGTGCAAACTTGATCTCGAATTAACTAGGTTTTAGTTATGATCAAAAATGCAACAACAATGACAAAAAATACATCTTAATAAATAAAAGTTGTTTGCTTTAAATACATTAAATAGACCAAAATCAGCAGTGTTATTACACCTAGATTTGTGGAGTGTAATTAGCTGTATGGGTGTACACCTGCTGCCAACCACAGCTAATTTTGGCCCCAGAGTCTAAAGCAACCGCCAGATTTATTCTTCCGAGCAGCATGGGATGATAAAGATGTATTTTATGAGTGGACGGTGGGGAAACATTAGGAAAATGGAACTGAAATGTAAAATAGATTAGGTTTTTTCACATGAATCTTACACTTAAACAGTATGAGACCATAATAAGGACAAATGGTTGCAATGTGGCACTGGGTTGCTCATTTTAATGCATGATAAGGAAACTGGATTAATATATAGAAATGAAGGAGGGCAAAAAACAAACTAATTTCCACTGCCTGTGTGACCTTCTATTCATTTATTCATTTCTTAAAGCTACCAGTGGGAATGGTGCTCCTCATCAAGGCCTTTATTGTTACTGATTGTTGTCCAGATGGGAGTCAGTCAGCCAGTCATTACCATTTGTGTACTGGGCTCTTTGACCACTTCCATTTTATTTCCCAGTATGAGATCATTTTTTGTACCAGACAGAGACAGGGGGTTGTTGTGGCAAAAGCACCTCTCTGTTCAAAAACAATTTTCTTTTTAGATAGGTAGAAGTCAGACGTGAAATATCATGCGCTTTGTGGAGGGCTGTTAAAGTTACATTATACAGAGCAGTCTCACAGATGATGCTCACTTCAAGCACCAGAGGGTCAGTGTTCTTGTTATTCCTCTGTGTGCTGCTTCTATATTTATTTCTCAACCCTCACGCATACACACACACACCTTCCTCTCACACAATCTAAACAATTTAATCGCTCTTTGATTCACCTGAGGCTCTATTTGCATACATTCAGAGAAGACGCTGAAAGAGCTTTTAACTTTGAACAACTCTCTTATGATCTTGTGACCACCAATGTTTGCCATGTTTGGCATTTTAGTTTAATATGTTAGCATAACATTTACTATTTAGCGTTAAACACACTGTCTGTATGAAAGTTCATTAAAATCTGTCCATGTGCTGCTGAAATATTTAATTGTGAACCAATGTGGTGGACATTGCCATACCTAGAGCCACATTTAGCATGGCTATAAACAGATATTTTCTGATACAGTTGCTTCTCTTTTGTATTGCTGCTTCAACCAGGAGAGTTTCATGCCCATCCAAGTCTTGGTAGTGCTCCAACTGCCAGTCACAAATACAAGATACAAAATACAAAATACAAACAATATATTTAGTTGTATTGACTACTTTGCTGATATCTCCATGCCCACATTGTTGGCTACTACAGCTCATTCCACCCAACTGCCTCTCTAGCTGCTTAGATTTAGTTATTGTTGACATTAATAATAATAGTTTTGTACAAATGTGTACACATGTTAAGGGGGATTCATTTTCTTTGTTGCTGCCCAGATTCTTTGCAAACTTTCCCAAAGAGCAACGGATTTTCTGTCAAATTGTCTGCTATAAATGGTCAATTCATTGACACGAATGTATCTGACTGAAATGAAAATAACCTTTACTTCAAGGAGTGTATATGGTTGACCTTTGGATTAATGTTCTGTTAGCCCTCTAAATTTAAATTCTCTGAATATGTTATAATAAAACTATAAACTTCTGCTTCAGGTTTGAAGTCAGATAAGAAAAAATGTTCTTGCAGTTCTACAGTTTCACTGTCAGTGTTTTGAAGGCAGCAAGACAGAATTAAACTTAACAAAAGTTCAAAATAAAAGAAAGTTCTGGGGGACTGTGATGTTTACTGAGTAGCATTTTGTCTTATAGGTTTTAATTTGTTTTCAAACTGTATTCTTTGAAAATATCGTAGCATATTTCAAAAGAATGTTTACATTTCACCACCAATATAAGGAAGTTCATCCCCCCTGGTATGGTGGTAAATAAGCCCTAAAATTATCTCGTGTTGGGCTTAGTGTTAAGGATGTCTTTCTTCTCATTTAAAGGTGAAGTGATCCCACTGGCTCACATCACCTCTCTGGAGGCTTTTTGTCCAGCTCTGATTCCCGACATCTTTACCTCTTTCTGCCAGCCGATCAATCTCAATCTCAATCTCTCTTTCTCTCTCTCTGTTTTGTATTCTCTCCAGTGGCGGTGAAGATCCCAGAGGCAGACTGCTGGAGATGAGGAGTTCTTGTGCAGTAATAGCCTATTACAAGTCATTTTTCACATACAGTGTCACCGGTTCCCAGCTTGTCCTGTCAGTCAGTCTGTGAATGAAGCCGCATAATCACCAGAAAATGGACCATTCTACAGTGAGCCACTGAGTCTTACACACATTTATAAAACGCACACACATGTTCTCACCTTAACTCCACCGCTTCAACTTAGACACCCAAGAGCACAATGAACCCTGACCTTATTCAGCCTGACATGGAGTTTTTCTTGAGGTTTGGAGCTACTGGCTGTACCTCCACCAACATAATATGCTTTAAATTGTAGTACCCAAAGGGCTGAAGAGTTACTTTATGAATAATTAAAATAATCCAAACATTTTGTGGTACTGTGGGATGTGAATGATTAAATTGTTGTTTGATTTGGACAAAATGCACCAAAATCTAGATGCATAGATCCTTGTGGTGCAGCTCAAGATATGGCAATGTTGGTCTTTTGGTCAGTCTTTCAGGCAATCCACCACTTTGGTCCAGACTAAAATATATCAATAACTACTTGAATGACTGCCATGGACTTTGGTAAATATATCCATAGTACCTAGATGATGAATCCTCATGACTTTAGTGATCCCTTGACTTTTCCTTTAGCGCCACCGTAAGGTTAACTTTTGTTGTTTTGAAAAAAAAAAAGTCTCGACTAATGGATGGATTATGAGTCTGAATTTCGGTTCAAATGTTTATGTCCCTCACAGGATGTAGAACAAGAGGAGTTGGACCCAAATTCAGACTCAGAGGCAGAGCAGGTGCAGTTCAATTATTCAATAATCAAAACCAAGTTCACAGATTTACTAAAGAGTGAAGCAGGCAAAGTCAAAACCATGAAAGCACTCCAGCATGCAAACAAATCCAAAAGAAGCAGGCAGAAAATCCGAAAAAACACTGAAAAAAGCTGGAAATACAGTAGTGAGGGAAGGGTAACTGGACAGAGGTAAACTCAATCTGGGCGGGACAGACAATCAAAATTAGTGGGAACAATCAAAATTTGAGTTTGTCAGATGGTTTATGACTATATACTTCCAAAACTATATTCCCATCACCCTTAGATGTACTTAGCAAAATGTCTGCATGCTAACACTCAACAAAGAGAGTGAATGGTAAACCTTTATGCTAAACATCACCATGTTAGCATCATCATTATGAGCATATTAGCATGCTGATTAGCATTTAGCTCAAAGCATCACTATACAGCCTCAAAGAGGCACAAGCGTGGCTGTAAGTTCTGTCAGTTTATATAGTATAAACAGTTTATTAACCACAATTAATCAGGAAATAAACATTCTATATGAAATGTAAGCATATTATCCATGAGATACCATATGTAGTTAAGGAAAAATCTATTATGGTGGAAGAAAACTCTCTCTTAAAACTCCCATCATATTTTTTTTATGAAGGCGAATGTTTACACACACTGTTTTATTTTCTAATGAGTGCTGTAATAATGGCTCACAAGATTTAATCTAATTTAGGATATTATGAGCTGAGGAAATATACATCAACAGCCCCCTCACATTAATCTCTTTCTTTATCAATTATTCAGCTGTTCCTTCTGAGTAAAAAAAGGGAAATGCAATGCTCATACATCTTTGCTTTCCTCAGTCCTTCCCCCTCTCCGTCTTTTCACCTCAGCTATAGTTTTAAACAAACTTTCATCACAAACATGTCTGAATTTTATGTAAAATGATTGTACTTTGAATGTTATTCAGGAGTGCAATATGCAAAACAACTGTCCTTGGAAAGTTGTCTAGAAAGGAAGAGTTGCATTCACTATATCATGAATATTCATGCGAATGTGACCTCTACTTGATCAGATGTGATCACAGACTTATGGAATTGCCGATGTAAAGAAAGCAGCAAGACACCAACAGCAGCTGTAACAGCAGGGTAATTGCAAACATTAAACATAGCATACTATATTAACCCCTGTGTCTGCTGCATTGAGACTCCAGAGGACTCAAGTGGAGAGATACAGCCTGTAAAATCCACCATCACATGTCTGCCCAGGTTGCAGAGAAATTTCAGAAAAAGAAAATCTGGCTGAGCAAACAGTGTGGGAGCTGCACAGCATGAAAGAGTTAAGATTTTATAGCTATTGACATAGCCTTTCTCTTCTCTTTATTCTTTTGATGTCATTGTCATTAAATTCATAATATCCATCATCTTTTCTGCCACTTAAAACATGCCATATCCAGCAGCCCCTCCCTATATGTACCTGACCTCTAGTTTCACATTGTATGTGAAACTGGCAAGTATTTGAAGGATTTCTGGTTTTTGCCTGTATTTAAAGTCCCAAGAAAATAAAACAATGTGTTACAAGGTGTTGACATTAAAACAGTTTGATGTGAAGTGGAATTCTATATTGCAAAAAAAGCAACAGGAGCAAAACACTGAAGTAGATGGCAAGAAGAAATTCAACACATCACTTACCAGCACTTTGTGCACTTGTGTGTCTTATTTTGGGACTGCCAACAATGGTTACTGTTACCAAACAGTCCTGTTCTCAACTATGTGGTAATGCATTTCCAGCTTTTTAAATAGTTTATTTGGTTCAAGAACAACACAAAAAGGAACACTTAATCCTGTTTATACAAAAAAGTCAAATTCAAAATCAATACATTTAGAGATACACGGTTTTCACTGGACAGGAAGAGTATGCATCTTAAGTGTAACTAGTAACATATTATTTCATTATTAATATTTAATGTCTGTATATACACTGTATCAAATTGACAATGACCAAACCCACTGAAGTGGTGCAAACCTAGTGCTAAGCGCCGTTAGCTTTTATTTCTGTTAGCCCCGTTAGCTGTAAACACGCTGCTGACCACCAGCAGCTAACAGCTATTTTCAACCCAGATTTATTATTCACATTATCAGAGGAAAACTTAATATGCTCACACACAGGCAGGATAGCACTTGGCTGAAGTTAGCTAGCTGAGTAGCCAGAAAATGATAGTAACTTTAGTAACACCATGAGAAGAAGTGCTTCAGGATGTACAAATTCAAACGCTCTTTCACTCTTGTATTTTAATGTTGCTGTTACAATCATACATACAACATTATTAACATTCTGTTGCCAGGGCGGATTTATCAGGAGAGTGCAGGGAGGCAGGGTGGGGAAAGAAATAAACAAAACAGGCAGAGAGCAGGGCACTAAGGCCACGGTAGCCAATGAGCATACGATTTTCAGGAAGGCATCAAGGCCAGACAGAGGGCCAGGGCCCTCGTGGCCACCGGTGAAATTCTTTCCCTCCTTTCATGCAAAATTTACAGATTTAGTGCAATGTATAAAACAGAGTGCAATCTAGAACATGTATAACATGTAGCTGAGGTTTATGAGAAGACTCAATTATTTACAGTGGTCGGCAGAGGATGTGGTGGTCGAGAAGTCTTACAACCTGAGGAAAGAAGCTGCTCTGTAGTCTGGTGGTACGGCAGTGGATACTTCTGTATTACTTGCCAGGCTGTGGCAAGGGTGGGTATTGTTTTTTTGTATCCTTTGGATGCTATGCAGGGTCCTCATCTCCCCAATGCTCTTGATGATTTAGGCTCCAAAACTACCTGTTTAGGTCGAGGAAAAGATCATGGTTTGGATTAAAATTACTTTGTTACAGTTAGGAATACTTCATCATCATAGTTACAATAAGAAATACACTGTTAAGGTTTGGCAACAGTCTTCAAAAAAACAAACAACACTGACTTGCAGGGTTTTAAATGGGGAAAAAAACATCTGAGTCCTGTGTTTCTTGTTTTTGTTTTTCTTGTTACATATTTTCATTTATTACCCATCTCAGGAACTTTTTTGTCGGTTGGATGGGGGACAGTTCAATCAGTGGAAGTGGCCTTTATAGTTTAGGGGGCAACACTGGAACAGGGACATTGAGGAAGGGATGTTCCTGGCAACTAATTTCACCGTTGGGTAAACAGAATTTTAAATGTAGACTAATCAACTAGTCTAAAAGTAAGGAAATGCTCAGAAAACAGTCAAAATTGAACAAAATTGAATGTTTTTTTAATAATGTGATTGCTGGTGTCTTACAGCTGAATATCATTGTAACTTACCAGACTGGGTATTTCCTTTTCAATGCCAGTTCCACCATCCTTTTTCTCTTGCATAATGTCACCTCAAACAGATTTGTTTTGTGAGGTTAGATGGTAGAGTGAAATCGGTTGGTAGAATCCCAAAGCAGACCACAGTAACAAGTGTGACAAAGACGATATCTCGTAAAACCAGCTTTGGCATTAGTGCAGGGAGGGGAGGGGAGTGGCTGCAGCCCAGCTAGTAGCAGGTGGCTGTGTAAACATGCAACAGCTAATTGGCATTGTACGTTAACAAGATATTAGAATCAGTGTAACCGAGTAATATTTCCAGTGTAAAGGGTAGCAATGTTTGCTACTCTCAACTATTTGTGCACATCCCTACATTAAAGTTGAGCATTTGTTGAGGTCACTGACAATTCCACAGTGACATCATAAACACTGACTTCCCTGCATCAATGCATAATGGTAAGGTAGCAATGTAAGTAACAATATCATTAACTTAGTGAATCCAGAGACTGAACAACAGAACACAACATCAGGACGAAGGCCATTTATAGGTAAAGATGATCTTGTTTTAATCTTTTTAAATGTAACGCTATAGCAACTGTGCCCCAGATTGTTTTCAACAGTTCTGCTCCACACCTCCAACTTACAGACTCATAGCATAATTAAGATGTTCAGAACGCTGTCTTAAAGTACAAAGAGAGACAGAGGGAGCTCAACAGAGAATAACAGGAGATCTGGAGAACAGGAGATGCAAACAAAATAGAGAGAAAAGTGTCAGAATGAAACTCTGTTCAGACCGACAGTGACAGGAGTCAAACCTGCGTCAGTGTTCGATCAGATTGGGGTTGAAAACAGGTCAGACTCTATTTGGCATCAGTGAACTGCCGTTTAGGGATGGGGATTTAATTGAATGTTATTGACGTTTAAACAGCATTTCACCTTATCTAAAAAAGTGTGTGTGTGAGGGAGAGAGAGTAAGACTGAGACAAACAGTACACACAAATGGCCATACAGGACACAAAGAGAGAGAGCTAAACCTGAACGTTTTCTCAGTAAACTTATAATTCTGTCATGATTTTGAAGAGAGAGCCTCTAAAGAGTAATGGGTATGGACTCATACATCATGCTGTCAGATGTATGTAGCTGAGTACAACAGTGATATATAGAATGGCATCTCAAGACACACACCTTACTGAATCCTGGTATGGACTGGCTGGACTACTGTATGTAAATGAATCCATAAACTGAACAACTGAAGAATTCTGATTTTGTTTTGTTCCTACCTGCTGTTGGCAAGGGTACAGTCTGGTAGACACAGCATGAATTCATGTATCTATGCTGCCTAGTGTCAACACACAGGCTGAAATTGTTGGTGTGAAGCCAGTGATTTATTTGCACATATCGGGCCTGTTTTTACCAGCTAAACATCATCTGAATGCAAGTGAATCACATTCCTGTCAAGATGTATTCCTACCTGTCCAGTCCAATCTTTTTTTCTCTATTGAATACCTGCAGAGGAATATTGCACCATGCCAACTAACATGCAATGGTTCAAAGAACATGACATTAGTCCTTAATGCGGAGCCTAGATCTCTGCGATATCTTTGGGATTAAGTGATACAGGATTCTCACAGCATGAACGCATCGCTGAGAATTCTGTAGGGAAGAGTGTGATGCTATCTGACCAACAGCAACCAAAATCCCTGTGGAGGATTTCTGGGATCTTCACAGCCCTGCTTCACACTGCTGTGGAGGCAAACAGAGGTACCCTACCCAGCCCAAGTTATGTGTACTACATTACGGCAAAGTACATATTTATGTATTATATATGTACTTAGATGAAATCATGGCACATCCTCTCTTCTTTGTCATGTTTCTTTGCTCTATGAGGTGGAAAGTATGTATCATTATCCCGGATGGCATGTGTTTCACCCTTTTTTTTTTTGTTTGTTCCATTATTTATTGTTGTTTTGGCATCAATTGAGTATGGATGCTCTGATAAAAGAGAGAGAGTTTTAAATCTCAAAAAGTAAACACAAATACAAGCTGGATTCGCTTTCAAGACAAACAGGAATAATTATAGTGAGTTACACACAAAGTGAGAAGTAGAAAACATCTGCACGCGTAGAAACAACATTGAAAGAACAATGTTTGGTGGATGTTGAAGAAACTTTTTATGACTGACAGTTTGTTGGAAAAAAAAAATCTCACACAAAGCGAGGTTTCTCTCTCTGTACTATCTGACAGCCAACTGATACAGAGTAGTTTTATATCTTTTTCAGGTCTGTCTGTTTCATGTCTCAAATGCAGCATCTGGCCTTTGAAATGATCCTCAGATGTCAGCACTGTAAAGGAGAAATGCTGGCTGAAATGTCCGTTCTCTAAATCTTACATAGTACATAACCCTACTCTTCGCTGTCAGCTGGCTTTATGTACTGTATGTACTGTATAGGTGTGTGTATTTTCGGGTATGTGTGTGCTGAGAATACAGTAGTGGATCAAATTCTGTCAGTCAAGCGCAAGGCGAAATACCCACATGCTGCAGTCCAGCCAAGCTTCAGTTATGATGCCTGTGTAAGAACTAGATTGGGTTAATAAAGGAATGTTATGTTATGTTACATGTAATATATAACGTATAGCGATAATTATTTCCGGTCGTATAATGCAGCACAAGTCTGTTTTTTTTTTTTTTTAGCTTTCTTCACAAAGACATTTCGCAAGTTTTCACTGAATATGCTCCTATACATTCTCAAAATGGGAGACTTTTATTATGCTTGAATGGCGAGACACCACTGAGATGCCCAGAACTTGGAGCAAGCACTCCAACTTTAGTGAGCCATGCTCTTTCGATTCAAAAAAGGGTTAGTGAAAAGTTAAAATGCAGCTTTCAAAAAGGTGTTTTTTCTTTTTTTTTCCAGAGCTAACATTAGTTGCCTTATGAAATCTTCCTGAAAGCAGAGAAACCATGCTTGTTGATGGGATTTCTTGTCAGTACAGACTACAGTTCACAGTCACAGTTCACATCAGTTGAATGCTCTTTTACAGTTATTTGTAGCTTTTTGCATTCCAAATAAAAATAGCACAAGAACAACGTTAAAAGAACATACACAATGCCACCAAAGGGACTCTTTTATAAGGGCATGGTGGAAAAATGTTGCACAACTTTCTCCTACACAGACCTTTTCCCACAGAAGACATTTTGACATGTAACAGTAGAAAAAGCACAGGTGTAAGTAATAAAATTAACAAAGCTAAATTAAAAGATGCCTCGCTGTCATGGATTAGAGGGATATGTCGTTAATTAAAAACACCTGTGCTTTTCCTACTGTGACAACTTAAATATCGTCTAGGAGAAATACCTGATTGTTTATGTTGTTTATATTTCTTGGCCTGTTCTTCAGCATTATGAACTATTCAAACTTTTTAGTGGTGTGGAATTACTAGAACAATGCAACGATTTCTTCAAAATGTATGGACTGGTTGCACAGTAGACATGTCAAACAACAAAACTGGCAGGTGTATTAATGATGGCTGGATACCACTTTGGGGAGCTCCTGCTATTGTGTGTGCTGGTTCCATTAACAGTTTGGCTGGTTCACTGTCTCAGTTAATGGGACACTTAATGGAACTGAGCTGCTATTGAATCCATTGTATTTTCCTCTGGAGCACACCGCTGTGTATGTCGAGGTGTCCTCACTATATTGAAGCAACATTGCAATGGAAATTGGTATTTTTGGGATTTAGTGTCCCCAGTTTCAGAGTGCAATACCTCTGTTGTACACGTCTATTTGCAATGATTATATTACTTATGCTAACAGCCAAACATCGAGTGTTACTTATATATTACTTACTAGTCCAACAGCAAGCCCAGGTTAGCATCTGCCAGGTTCTTGCCAATGACTAAAAGTCAGTCCCAGATTTACTCTTGTTACTCTTTCATTTTCTCTTTTTAGGTTCCTCTTTGGTCTTTTCACCTCTGTCATTATGTCCATAGAGGCTGCTGTTCCCAGTTACATTGTCTGCTTACCAAGCTCTGGTTCTGGCACAACACCAGCTCTGCTCCCCACCAGCATTCGCCCGCACCCCGGACCTGAAAACCTTTTCTTCCCGGTGGTACAAACACTAGCACTCCCCTGGTGCTAATGTTAGCTAACAAAAGCTATATTTTGCAGCAGTTTACTGTCCATCAGGAAACTCTTTAAATCACAGAGAGTTGATGCGGAGCAATTGTTGGTGGTGTGTGACTTGGTCCTGTAAAGCGCTACATACCTGGAACACAAAGTTACATAGTGTAGCAACAGATGTACGGGGCGCAAATTTAGAATGACAGACAGACACTACTCACCTGATTAGTCAGAAGTCAGTGCAGCATTAAAATGATTTAAGATCTGCTATTATATGGTAGAAAAGTTACACAATGTTGCTTTAAGATTGGCCCTCCACTGGACATCTGTGGTTATGAAAGTCTTTCATTCAGATCTTTCAATTAAAAAGGTCCTTCACACAGGTGTTATCAGTTATTCTAGTAAATTTGACCTCCCTCCCTTGCTGGGAATATAACTTTTTCACAGGACACATTTTGACTTGTTATACCAGCAGAAGCACAGATGGAGCTGATTACATTAATAATGGCTCTGTTCCACGTAAGTGTCCAAGTGACACATTATACATAACACCAGGGCCCTGGAACTGACAAAATAAATAGGATGCAGTCGTATTAATTATTAATTGTGCTTTTCTCCTGCTATGACATGTCAAAATGTCTGTTGTTAAAAAGGCCTATTATCAAACTACACGGCAGAAACAAGTAAACAGGAGATGTTAATCAAGTAGTCTTCACAATCCTGAGAGGTCACAGGACACCATGGGTGTGCAGGACCTTAAATTATATTATATGATTAACAGTAACACAATTAAATTAAAAGCAATTTTCTATTAGCAGTAAGTGTTTGTTTTTTTTCTGACAAAGGTCAGATTAACAACATTTTGTTTCACCAATGTTGATACAAAGTCTTCAACAGTTCATAGGAGTTTGCATGAAATGATTAGTGCACACACACACACACACACACACACGCGCACACAGTACAGTCATACTGTGTAGACAGCAGGCCATGTCAGAGTCAGAGGACAAATCGGCAGAGAACAGCTGCTGGTGTTGTGGGCTTTTTTGTCCCCTTCAGAAACAACATTTGGGATTAGCACAGTGGCTGAGCAAAGTGCACAGATCTTTGTGCGTGTGAATGCATGTTTGTGTGTATGAGACAGACAGCACATGTGTAGCTTTTTAATGTAGTTTCATGACAGATGCTGGTGTCATTTGGTTGTAAGCGCTAGTGTTCAAACTTTTCTGTTGTAGCTCGCTCGCCCTCCTACGTTGTTAGAAACACTGAAGCGTCAGTGTGTCGCGGTGTTCGGTATTTCTGCTTGTATCATAACATTTTGCAGTTTCAAAGATTTAATTACACTGCAATCAAAAGCAATTAAATGTCTGCTTTCCAGCTGCAGCAGTAAGAGGTGCGTCTTTTTGAATATGCATCAGTGACAACAGAATTAAGTCATAAATCAGCTTCTGACAGGGGCAGCTGCCATGTAGCTAGAGGGCAAATATAAATGATACAACTGTAAAAAAAAAAAAAAAGGAATAGATAGCAGATGAGAAATAGGGGGCAACATTTGAAGCACGTGTTTTTATGTGCTGTCACGGTCTAACACTTCAGTAACAATAACAGAGATCACCACTTCTACTGCCTTCCATTCTCCTATTATACCAGCAGCTGAGCACCAACCATGGCTGGAAACAGTTTTCTACTCACTCTGCCCTCTCTCTGGACCATCTATCATATCTCAGATGTATTAGGTGTCAGACACTGTGTGCTTAATCATCACCGCTAGTCTTGTTTTCTTTGTGTCGTATTGCAAAATGAAAAACGGAAAATGCAGACTTTACTTTATTCCAGGTGATTAATTCGGCTCTTGCTGCTTAGACTAGGGTCAGGGTTTGCTGACTGATTGACTCCCTGTGGGCAGTCGTGATTACAGTATTTCCACTGTTTGCTAAATCTATCATATGGTCATGCTCTAAAGAGTTTATCATAGCCAACATAAATGACACAAATGCCCTCTATTCAAACAGTTTCACATACTTTTATCTCAAGAAATTTGCCAACATTTTGGGAAAAATGCTTTATGCGTTTATTTTACACACACACATGCAGCAAAGAGTGCAGGCTGGAATCAAGCCCAGGCTGCTGTGGGACTCAACTTAGTTACATGGGATGTGCGTGCTACCAGGTGAGCTACCAGGGTGTTGGTACTTGGCTTCTGTCTCACTGGGAGTTAGACAAGAGTATCAACGTCAATCCATAACCTAACCCAAATAGTGTACTCATACTCGAAGTTCTCATTTGCTGAAGCTAGCTATCAAGACTCACCTAACTCCTGGTGAGTTTGTGTGAGGAGAGAGGCGTCAAGCAGGAGAGGAGTGAGAGGGAGGTCGGGTATCATGGAGGCAGCAGCAGCATGTAGAGCCAGAATAATTTTCACATCTAACTCAGTGAATTAAGGATTTAGTTTGACCAAGTCAGTTGGTGATCTTTGGAGCAGTGGAAAAGTTTTACTTTTTTTTTTTTTTATTTCTTCACTTTGAATAAAGTTTTTTGTGAAATTCAGTGTTTATTGAATTCATCCACCATATCGTGCCACTTCAGCCAGACCTTCTTTTATTTTAAAAGGTCTGGACTATTTAATTGTTCTATATCGTCACACTATTGTTAATATAAGTGGGCAATTTTAATACAAAGTGGTAACAGCTGCATGTGAATGCATGAATGTCCCTGCACTCTGGAGAAGAACCCTCATTATGCTATACAGTGTCGCCCACCTCTGAATTTGAAATAAACCTTGCTAAAGCGTGCCTTGATTACCCGCCATGAACCCATGAACATTACCCCCTTCCATTTTATAATCCCTAGCTGTACTCTTGCAGCAGCGTAACACATTAGTCTACACATTGTAAAGTAACTTATTTTAATCAGGAGAGACAAGTGAATGAAGTAAAGATGATTGTTTATTACAACAGATGATATGTGATGATTAAGTCTTGACAAAAGTCTTTGGCTCTACAGGGAAATGTTTGTAATTGAGGGGCGTCGACCTTGAGCAGTGGCAAAATTAATCCCCCCATGGAGTGCAGACACCGGTGGTGGTTGGTGATGAATAGGCTAAGGCTGATGTCAGATGAAATAATGAAGCTGATGAATCTGTGAAGACTAAGCAGAGATGGGAAGGCGCAGGAGCTTTACTGCGTTCTAATGAAAGTAACCAGTAATATGTAATATGTTACATTTTAAAAGTAACTTGCAGCACTGCCAGCAAGAAAACTCTCAGCTCAGAAAACAGAAAACTCTCTGCTCATGCTCATTGCTCCATTATAGTTTACACCTTTCAGTGAACCAGGCCAACCATTTTACACACTCCGACATAAATGACACATAACTGAGCCATTTTCAGGCTTCTCCAGCTGCTGCTCAGCACTGTCATGTAAGCTGTGTAGCATTTCATCCACCCCCTCAGCTTAACCTGTTTAGATCTGCTTTCACGTGGTGTATTAGTGTATGTACTTCTAAATAAAAGAGCCTTACTTTGCCGTCAGTTTTGGTAGAACCAAAGAATGTGATAGCTGACATCTGCTAACGTAAGCACATGTTCCAGTGGACCAGAAATTCCAGAAATTGTCAGTTAAAAGATAACTTTAACCTAACCAGGTTCTATGTGAAACAGCAGAGAGAAACAGACTCAACTAACTTTCTGTTTGGGAGTTTCAGGTGAACTTCTGGAAGCCATTGTCGTATACTAGGTGTTTGGTCATGTCAGAGGCTGCAGAGCAGATCTTGAGTCTGAGAGTAACATTTGTTCTTTGGTATGCAGATTATAAAGGGCGGCACGGTGTTGCAGCAGTTAGCACAGTCACCTTACAGCAAGAAGGTTCCTCAGCTGGGGCTCTTCTGTGTGGAGTGTGCATGTTCTCCCTGTGTCTTTGTAGGTACTCCGGCTTCCTCCCACAGTCCAAACACATGCACTTAATAGGTTAATTGGTTACTCTAAATTGGCCGTAGGTGTGAATGTGAATAGTTGTTTGTCTCCATGTGCTCTGGGATAAGGGACCCTGATGAGGATAAGCAGTTACAGATAATGGATGAATGGATGGATTGATGCAGATTGTATGTAAATCACACTTTTGCCCCTTCCCCTCAAATCCCTCCTCTTCAAGCTATAACAGTGACAAAAAGTTTCACTGAAAAAATAAAAATAAAAAAGTTAAATTAAATTATTTTTAAATGACTGTGTTTTAGTTTCCAGTGCCAATACTTGTTTTAGCGTCAACTGTTTTCAGTACGAGTGTTTCATTGCCAGTGTTCCGTTTTTCAGTTCAGGTTTTGAACTCAATGCCAGATTTGATTTTTCTATGCCAAACTTTAAAATCCCTGTTCTGTTCTGGCTCCAGAGTTCAGCTGCAGGCTTTAAAAGGCAGATGCGGAATCGAAACCTATCACCGAGCTGTCATGACCGTCAGTCAACCTGTAACACAGTGACCCATAGCAAAGGTTTTCTGTGTTTGTTGTGGAAAAACTTGACAAGGCTGTGGAGGCCCCTGACCTCCACCCTCTCAAACACCTTTGGGATTAACTAGAACCGACTGCAAGCTGGGACATCACCGAACATCAGTGCCTTGACCTCACTAATACTCTTGTGGCTGAAATTGGAGCAAAGGCTCCAAAATCTCCAAAAACTCTTCCCCCACGACTGAATGCTGCTATAACAGCACATTATCACTTGTTTATTGGTGTATGGCTGTATTGCTTTCTATTCTGTCATGAATGGTGGTTGAGATTCTTTCTCACTGTCCTCCTACCTCCATCTGTAATTGTACTCACTGCTGTGGAAAAACAGGATGAATTGATGGTCTTAATCAATACTGTTCTTCAATCTGCTTCATATTATATTCTGCTACTTCCTTTGTAGCCCCAAGCAGATGCTACCTCTCTGCCTCTGGGTACAGACAGAGCCTGGGGACTGTGGCTCTACACAAACACCATTAAATCCTTCTTCAGTTCTCCTCTCATCTGCACATCCCTGTCCCCCTTCTGCTCACCTGCTTAATTTTCTTCTCTGCTCCTTCCCATCCTTTCCTGTTCAGGTGGTGGACTGTGGAATCATATCCTCATTATTGGCCTGTCTATATGACGCCTTGCAGCACCTTGCGCCAATCCACACAAGTGATCATTTCTCACAAACTGCTGGGGGGGAGGTAAGGGAGGAAGAGAGAGAGAGAGAGAGAGAGAGAGAGAGGTGTTCTGGTGGCTTAATGCTCTCAATGTATCTCACATCTGTGGCTGTCAGGGTTGCTCTAAAACAGACAGGGAGGAGTAATATGCATGTCATTTTCACAAAGCTGGGCAACAAACAAACTGCAGCGCATAACAAATTACAGAAGCCATTTGGTGACATTATTTGTATGACAAAGCATGTTAGCTCAACAGACTGTGAGACCTGAAATGAGATTCAGAGAGGCACATTGCATAAAACCAAATTACCTTGACATACCAAGATGCAATTTACTCTGTATAGGTGGAAATTAAAAAGAAGAGGACAGACAGGGCAATATGTGGTGACACCTAGATGAACCTCTAAAAGAACCTGACCTCCTATCCTATTGTTCTACCCCCAAAAGCCTTGATGTTGATATGAGATTCAGGGCTGGAAGCTCTAAATGTTTGTCAGTTCATTAAGGTAAAGACAGGTTGCCTGCTTACCTTTGACTGAACAGAGCAATTGTCTCCCAATCAATACTCTGAACAGGTACCTCATTGCAGCTCATATATAATCAATTTGCCACAGAGCATTACAGCTGAACTTCACCTCCATTGCTTTTACACTCCACTACAAACAAGCTTTCACGCCTGTCAAAGGGAGTCGAACCAAAGTGGTAAATGAATTCTCCAGCAGCAGCAGCTGCGCAGAGACACCATATGTTGGCTGCTCTGTACAAACGATGTAATGGAGTGTGGGTGCAAGACAATAAATCATTTTTCATGAGGCTAAAGTGATACAAAATCTACCTTTTGAGTGTCAAACATTCACCTCCCGTTGGCCTGAAAGGTGGCTTTAAAGGAAAGGTGGTTCTTTGTAGTGTCCTCAATGAGAATTGACGTAGTGAGATGTGGTTGTGTCGAATTCAGTCAAATACAATGCGTGATGAGTTTTCAAGGTGGGAGAAACATATCATAATATAGAAACTCTGTCTATAGAAACAAGGCAAACCACTCCATTGTGCTGGTAATGTGTCACCGCTTTGACGGTCTCTTAAGAGCCCTGTTGAAACTGTTTGATATAACATCAGACATCTAAAGGCTCTGTTTTTGGTGTCTGTCTGTGCTGTGTGAGCAGTGTCATTCTCAAGCAATATTTTCATATCCCTACTTACTGGAGATGGACTGTGAAATATGATCGTAAAATATAAAGTGCAAATGTATGAAGAATCAAAATATATTTTTGTGCTGCGGCAGAAATATGTCACCTGGTGACTTATAGCCTTAAACTTTTATTAGAACTCTTAATAAAACTGTTTAACTCCACACGTGCAATTCTTTAACGCCAAATAATGTCTGCTATTAATCTAAAGTTTACTACCAGTTGCTCTTTATGAGTGTTCAATAATTTATTTTATAAACTCTAAATAAAATGTGCTATTATCATTATTCATGATGATACAGTATCTTTTAGCTGGCCTATGCTATGCTGCTGTAATATACACGATTAAACTAATGGATTTTCTAAATGATTTGTCTTATATTCTCTAATGTGTCCAATCAGATTATTTTATGCATGTATTTTATTCTCCTCCAACCACAGCTCTTGAATCGATGATGCACGTCGCACATTGAACAAGTCATCAGGCCATGAAGCCGACTTCTGTCACCAGTCATAAATGTTCAGCAGAATAAAAGTGAATGACTGAATTATCTTCAGTGCTGTCCAGTATTTGAAATATGCCACAGCGCTGCGGCGGTCTCTGTCTGAGTCTGTTAAGCTGCCATTCCATTAAACTCCAACCAATTTAAGATAAAGAATGAGATCTTGGCTGTGCGTTGACCACAGTTCCGTCAAAGTTACCAACATGTCTTATATATCATTAGTACGGTGATATGCAATCAGAGCCAGTCTTCTAAAAACAACAATATGTTTCCCTTTTTACCGGTGTGCTATATGTCTCTATTCATCTGTTGGTCTATTCGTCTGTTGTCGCTTTGAATTTTTTGTTTGACTCTGTGTGTTTGCTTTTCCGTCACTGTTTATTTCTCATTTCACTTTGCCTCTTTTCTATTTCTATCTCCAAATTATGCTACTGGAAGCATTCACGGAAATGGAAATCAATAACAGCGTAGCTCTACTGTAATTACAGAGCATCTATCATGGCATCATTGCTTGTGATTTTGTAAAATAACCAAATTTTCATCTCATTTAAAAATGCTGAGGTAGTCATCTGTGTGGCCGCAAATGTTTGCTGTGATGAAAGATCTTGGACCTGCAGCTCATGGAGTAAAATGCCAAGTCTGGGCTCCATGGTAGCATCTATACATCCTGAGGCGGTGGTCAGGATAAAATGGGCTTTACTCAGCACCAATTTAATCCTGCTAAGAGCTGCTGTCTCACAGCATTTCAATTCTTCATGGGAGAAAAAAATGTAGGAAAAGGTCGATATAGTCAGGGGAATGTTCTGCCTATTACTAAAATGGTTACCTTTGAATAGTTGTGATGGTGGTGGCAAAATAAAAGTTTAGATTTCTTTGTTTCAGGCTTTTTTTTCTCTTTATCTAGAAGCCAATGTTTGTGTGAATTTAGGTGTTGTATCCTGCTGAGTGTAATTGCAAGACCTAATGGGTCCAAGAAAGGGAGGAAATATCTGAAAATAGATCCTTTAAAAGGTTAACAATTTAAATTTTGGATATAATCTTTCTTCCTTTCCAATTAGCCATTCACTGGAAAAGCAGCCCCCTACGGCAAAGCCTTTAACCAAAGGCTGGTTGGTAGTTGACTCAGCCTTAATTGTTAGTTTCCCTCTCCTGCATTTGTGAATCATTTTCTCCCTGTGTGCATGTAATTATGCCGGCTTTGGAGACAGAGCCTAAAGCCTCGATGTCAGTGATAAGAGGCTGATAAAAAGTTCAAATATATCTCTGGTGAGATTTAATCAATGCATTGATCAGCTGCTCATAATGAACACCTGAGATAAAACAGCCTAAAAGAGCCCGAACAAAGCATCTAATCTACACCAACCCTGCAAACAAAATCCAGATGGATTAGCAGGGTTTCATGAGGAAGGCCATTAATATTTATAAATTAATTTCACACATTGTTTAACCTGAGCGGGTACAAAGAGTTGTCTCTTCTTCAATCATAGGAGCCCAGGAGGTTCATTAAACCCCCCGACTAATCCCAGCAAATCCACTCGCCTCCCCAGAACTCTCCAACCTGAACTGTCTTTACTCCTAAATAACAGTGACACCTGGAGCACCGACGACATTTGTCCTTGTTGCCTCCTGTCCTGTCCAACCTGTCGCTCACAGAGGGACTCATCTGGTTGGCCTACAATATGGGTGTACTGGCCAACACAGGTGAACTGGCCAAATCCTCTTTCCTGGAAGGCAAATGTGAAGAGGGGGAATATCTGTTAATGCTGCCGGATCAGCAGCATTGACTACCGCTTGTCAAATAGTATGCTCTTTCCAGACATAGTCTAATTGACACTGTAGTAGTTTATGATCAATAATTACTTTCCCTAATGTGTCAGCCTTAAAATATCATCACTGTAAAAAGCATGAAACAATGAATGTAATTCAAAGAAATGATCAGGTGGGTAAGACGTGGACTGATTGGCCCGAAAAGCAAAATGTTGCCTATGGTTTGCAAACGGCTACAGCTAGCCTTGTGAATTAGACATCTTGAAGTTTATTCTTGACATTGGAAACAACAGCTGACAAAACAATTTCACTTCAAGGTCCATTTAGCAGCTGCATTAGAGTTTCTGATGATATCACATAATGTTCATCAGCAGATGGAGTTTGCCAGTCATCATGGAATTGTAGCTATTCAATTTAGAAGTCTTTTCAAATCACTTCATGGACTTCTGGTCTATGTTGTGAGATTTGTATCTGCTCCCTCTGACCGTACATATTACAGCAGGTGAGAAGAGCCAAATGAAATTTCTAACAATCTTGTCTAACAATTAACAAAAGACGAGCTGTGTTCGAGTTGTTAGGGAGGTATCATTTAAATCACCCATTTCTGGTTGTAGAATAGATTCACTTTTGTACAAACATGAGATATTAATGCCAAATAATTTTGGCAGGACTATAGATCCTTTACTCTCTTGTCACAAGTGAATTCTGACATGCTGTATAATAGATGACAAGAGATGGCAAACCTAACGCGGACGGTTTTCATTTTTTAGTAACGCTGCCATGTGTGGCGGGATGCAAAAGGTTACAGAATTCACTGCTGAGACTTGGAGGATTTGTATTTATCCCCTCAGAGGAAAATCTATCTAATATGACAGTTTAATCCTCTTAGAGGCGTATTAACTGTGATCAAAGAAAGGACTTCAGCGCTCAAAGTTGCCCCGTATTTTTGAAACTGTGTGGTACCTTAACTCTTAAAAGAAAGTACAGCCCAAACAGCTGATTGCGTTATGTTTCCTAACTTCCTCTGGAGTGTAACCTGTTAGAAAAACCTTGTTTAAATATACGTTTCTGACATTTAAAGATTGATAATTCCTGTAAAATAAATGAATTTAGTTTTAGTTTGCACACAAACTAAATGCGACCATTTGTCATGGTGCTAAAACAAATGAAAGCCTAGTGTTTCCCTTCAACAAGGTACGTCGATAATCATCACACAGGATATTGTGTTCAAGGCTTTTAGCTGGATCTTCAGTGGCATATAAAGACAACTACAGAGCTAATTTTAAAGGATCTTGATTGTAGCACTCAGTTGGGACTTGCAGCAAAGCCTGCAGCCCTGCAAGATGATTGTACAGAGGAGAAACTGGGCTGGATATTTAAGTTTTTTTTTAAAATTGGGACTACTGCACACAGCATGAGGGAGTGAGACATTAACGATTCAGTCTGATTTCCTGCACAGAAGTCTAATCTTTAAAGGGGATCTCTCAGATGTTTGGAGGTTTAACACACATTCTGGAAGTGAAACTTGCCAAACCAAACCGACTGAACACAGATAGTGTCTTAATCCTAATCTCACATCTCTGACTTGAACCAGTGGGCTAATAACATGCAAACAAATGCAGAAATTTACATTCCGTATATTCATGAACCAACCTGTGTAATAGCGGCACATGCATGGCCAAAAAAAAAAAAAAACAAGAAACACTTTGGCTGCCTGAAGTTGTATTTACAAAAAACAACTTGTGAACACTGAATATAAAAGTGATTTTTCTTCTCCTGTTTCAAACACTTCACAGTCCTTTGCTATGATTAGATTAGATTAGTAATTAAAATCATGACATTCAGGCTTCAGGCTTCCAGGGTTTTTATCTATAAAGTAGGATGAAAGACAAATATGTAGATAAAAGAGGTGAGTGCCAGGATTCTCACATCTTAATCCAGCACCAGTATATATGTCAGGGTCATTTTATGTCCACGCCAATTTTACATTTTGCTATTTGACTTGATCTAACCAGGGTCGAGATGTGGACGCGTGGAGAAGCAGTTTTTTCCTCTCTAGGCTGGTCTCATCTTTTTGTCTTATGGAAGAAATGTGTTTAATCTAATCACCGTCTTTGACTCACTTTTTATCCCCTTGACTGACAACACCCTCAAGCAAGACTAGGCACAAGGGCAGGTACATATGTTAGCTGCATACAAAAGATGACGAATGATGTAAAAATTCTTTGGAGCAAGGCCTTGCTTTGATTTATAACAATCCTACACTCCTTCCTTGTGGGTGGTGGTATATACAATCATAGCACTGACTATTTCTAATCAGTGTTTTATTTGTTATATGTTTAAACTTTTGGACAAAACTACATTCTCCTAATTCTTATTTTGCTCTATCTGGTGATAAATGATATTGTGGACCTGTGTGGGTTGGTGCAGGTGGGTGCTGTAACGATATGACAAAGGCGTTACTCACACTTGCATAATTATGTGGCAACAGGTCAAAAAGCATTGGCTAATTTAATATGACTACTTCTAGTGAGTTATGCCAATTAGGCAACAATAACTATGTCTTATATCTAAAGCACACGCTACAAACTACTTTCCAAAAACCACTTGTTATGTGTGTATGTGTTGCGACTTTTTGCAGTATTTGTTCCACATTGCAACGAGTAATCCAGCAATAATTATCTGCCGTGTACCTGATTGTCTAAACGAGGAACTTGTGCAGATGTTTAAATTAGCTGCAGAAAAGCAAGCATATAGAAAACTGCACTGGACACATTTAGCAGCAGCGTTCTTAACATACAATTAACAGCTTACACACAAACTAGAACAGAGGCAAGGCAAGGACAGAAAGAAATATACAATCAAAAGCAAATGAAAGAGAACAAACAAAGAGAAAAAAAGAAAAAAAAGCTGATCGGAAGACAAATGGATAATGACAATTCATTAAAATTCATGAAACATCATTCAAAAGATGTGTGTTAACCTGAGAACCCGAGTTTCTACATCAATACTTTAAACAGACAAACTGCACCAAGCATATGTACACAAGTTCACTCTTCTTCATCAGTCTTTTTATGTCATAGATGCGAACAATAAAGGCTTGTACCTCATTTGCAAAAGGACCGCACATGCCAGCATGCATAATTAATGAATGGACCTCTTTGTTGGTTATTCTCAGACTCCAAGGACTGCAGCAGAATGCCATACTGTAGATGACTTTCATCCAAATTGTGTTTGTGCACTTGAAGGAAAGCACATTTACATTCAGACACTGAGATGGATATCTTGGGAAAATATTTAGGACATAAAGTGGCTGGATTTCCATCATCTTGATGGCTGACTTTGGGTATACCTCCATGTCACCTGTGGCACCCAGGGGAGGGCATCAAATACCGGTTTCTCTGCTTGTCGCAACTTCAAACAATGCTCCTTACAGGAGACTCTTGGGTCTCCTATTCCTTCAGCATCTAATCATACGATCAGACAGGATGACAGAGGTTTGAAATTAACATTACCACCTAAAGACATGTACTTTGAAAAACCTCATTGCTGAGTGGTGTTTTGAGAGTCAAGGCGAGTCTACAATAATACTGGGATGTCAGTCAGTCAGGTTCTCAGTGTTATGTGGACCATTTTATGTAAAGCAGCTGATTTTCTCCTACATTAAACCTCCTTTCATTTGAATGTGCTAGAAGAAAGTCTTTCACAGAGCTTCTGTGGTGAATCATATTGCATCCTGACAACAACATTTTTATAGTTTTGTTTACATGTTAGAGTTTAATGCAGTGAACATATAGTCTAACATAGCCATGGTTAACTTAATTTTATTTTTGAGGGCACTGAATTGCCAACAAAATGCAAAGGGTCCAGCAGGGAGATGGAGTTCATGAATTTTTCATGTGTTTCCTAATGTCAGACACACTCGTGGACAGTCTTGATCTTCACTGTTGGAGAAAATACTGCGATTAATTCTTTAGCATTGCATCCCACTGTAACATGAACCGACCGCTTGCATGCCATGCAGCCGTAAAATCAAGAGCTTTTCAAATCCCAGCCATGAATTGTTACGCAGTGTGAGTGGCAGAAATGACTGTGACACTGAATTGTGCTCTCACCAGTGGGAACATTTTCTCCATATGTAGATAAATGCATATAAGCACTTAAGCATAATGTGTGCTTTTATTCAGATATGTAAATCTGGCATATTTTCTGTCTTGAATGAATAAGAAGAGGTGGAAAGAAAAGATGAAGCATAATTGCTTTAAGTAAGCTTAACAGCCATTGTCACCATGAGACATACAGTAATGCTCCTAACCATTCTTGTAGTGTATTATTTGGCTGCTCTATTTGAGAATTAATTTACAGTAAGTAAACTGTATGCACACTTTAATAGCTTGTTCCTAAGTGTAGTTCCAGGTGTATATACAATAATATATACAATACACTATATATAATATAATTTATATCATATATAACAGTAAGTATTTTTGTTCAACAGTGATGGATTGTCCAGCAAAATTTAAGAATTAAGAATTGCACTTGATTGTGATTAAGTTTAAGACTTTATTGGAGCTATCAATCATCTGCGATTGATAGGACTTTGTTTTGATTCATGCTCACATTCATGCTGACAGCAACATGCATAACTTAATACTGACAGTGATGAAATGTCTGATTCCACTTTCTATATGCAGTAATTTAGCTCAGTTTGATCAAACTTCAGAGTCGAAGAGGAAAAAACACTTTACTGGCTGTCAAAATACCAGCCCATCACTAACTCATGTGATTTGTTGGCGGGGTCCTTGTGTACATTATAGATTCATAAGAGCACAGCATGAGTTTTAATAATGACTAGATTATTTATCTTTTTATGTCCAGCTGTTGATTTGTCTTTGTAGCTGAAACCACAGAAATATTCGGTTAAAGTTGGACACCTGCAGTTCAGAGCAAGTGTATAGAAAAGGTCGTTATCTATTATTCATGCTTGAAGACTTGAAGAAGAATATATGCTCTTCTGGAGATTACTTCTCTGTTCTCTCCAGGTAATGACAATGATTCATCACTGAAAGCACCAGGGAGAGGAATAATGAATTATTGAGCTATTCTTTTGCACAGATTTCCATCCCATGTGTACTTTTGACTCAGAATAATCACTATAAACATGAGCATGCTGCAACGAAAGAGCTCCTGAAGCAAAGTGACTTCACTTCACTTAAACAGGTTTAGTGTTGTGAAGTGGCTAATGGTCTTAAACTAAATGTGATGTATGTGGTTACCTTGAAAAAGTAATCTGATTACTGATTTCTCCTTTAAAAAGTAGGGTTAGGGTTAAGTTAGTTACTTTACTGATTACTCGATTTTAAAAGTAACTAACTTAGATTACAAGTTACTTTATTAGTTACATTCAGCAGCTGCCGACAACACCCCCCCGCCGCCTCAACATAAAAATGACAACCAAATTAAATTTCCTGTGTGATATCGCACACTGCCCATGTCTCTCTGCTTCGCACCACCTGGTGGGACTTTCTCTGTAAGTTTGACTGTGCCGTGCTGCAACTCCAAATGTTTCTTCAAATTTGACGTAGTGTTTTTGAAGCTACATAACACTTTGTCGCCAGCACAGAGTGTACAACGACCCTTAATATTGTCATCTTTAGCTGACACAAACTCAAAATAGTGACTGTATTTTCAGCTAGAAAACACGCATCTCTCTCCTCCCTCCATTGTTGTTTACGTTTGTGTCGCTGGCTGCTTGGTATGTATTACGCGTGAGTTGTCCTCATGCCGAAAACGTGACTTGCCGCATACGTGACGTCACTCCCCGGGACGCAAGAGGAAAACAAATTTTTTTTTTTACTAAGGAAAATGACAAAAATAGTAACACATAGTGACTTGGATAAGTAACTTTAATCTGATTACTGGTTTGGAAATAGTAACGCGTTAGGTTACTTGTTAAAGTGGTCATATTAGAGTAACGTGTTACGAAGTACTAAGTAACGCGTTACCGGCATCGCTGGTGGTTGGCGTGATATGATTGGTACATTTTTTAATCTTTCATCCATATGTCAGCTCAAAAATTGCTTTATTTTCTTCTTCTTTTCTAAAACAGGTTCCCATTTCCGTTCCCTCAAACCTAATTCTACATCGGGTTGGCTGTTTGATATTAGTTCTATTTTGAGAAATAGTTTTCTTCCCTCGTAGAGTTTTCTCATTGGCATTAAAGAGTGTGTTCTGCAGTTTGTTTACACCTATCCAGCCCAACTTGTTGAGCTTTATCAGGGGTAAATAGCGTCCTTGGGCTTTCAGTTGAAATCATTTTCCCATTTGATAAATGGGCCTGTCTACTCTCTCTGACTCTCTCTGAGTGTTTGTTTTGTTTTGTTTTTAAATCCAAACTTATATAGGGTCTGTTTTGTAATCCACTTTGATTGTACTATATGTACCAATACTTTACAAGCTATTACTATTATTATTTTGCCCACCTCCTGTCCATACTCCAAAATCATTTCAATAGATCCCAAGGAAAAGACACATATTCATTCCAGTCTTTTCCCCATGCTGGTGACCACCCCAACCCATGCCACGATAGAGGTCAGTCAAGCCTTAGGTGTCAGCAGCGGCCTCAGTTGGAAATGATGCTGAAAAAAAGACATCGCAGTTTGACTTTCTTCAGCTCCACCATTACCATGAACCTCTGTGAGTCATAAATGAAGGCCATTAAAGCAATGCATCTTCGAAATTAGCAAGCAATGTTAGTCACAGGGTAAGAATCACCATATCTATGGCTGTAACTTTCACACATGAGGGTTGTAATCTTGGTGTTCAGGAACAGAATGCTTCTACAGTTGCGATAATAATGTAAGGCATTATTCATTATTATTCATGCATGCATTCTGCAGTAGTTATGTGTTATCTAAGTTAGTTATCTGCAGAATCCAATTCAGATGACAAAGGGATGACCGCTACTTCTATCCCAGTCCATTTGCCTCCCAAAAATGTGCTCTCACCTGGAGGAGCTGATGAAATTAGTAATTTAGTTGGATATAGGCCATTTTCATTGGACCTTTAACTTGCACGGTTATTACTTTCAATAAGCCTGCTCATCTTCTAAGCTCAGGCTGAAAATCCTCGCCTTCTCTCCTCTTCACTTTAGACTTATTCATAAGGGGTTGGACGTCATTGTTATGAAATGGAACCATTTCATATTACTACATTCCATTACTGTGTCTACATTCTATTACGACTCCCACCTGTCCTGCCAGGAAAGTCATTTATTTTTGACAGAGCAGGGAGAATGGAAGTAAAAGTAGCTCTTTTTAGCACCAGACTGTAGTTCTCTCATCCATGAAGACTGACCTCCTTCAAATACAGCCATAGTTTTTGTCTTATGTGAACGGTAGTTCCCTACTAGTTTTGTCAATGAGTCTCTTTTTTTTGTCATTTTATGGAATTAATATTTTCACCTTAACATCTACTATTGCAATCATTTCCTTCAGCATATATTCTGTTAATTGAAATGATAAAATTTCAGTTTCAATTACATTATTCCCCCTGTGTTGATTGCTCTGATAAGTAAAGGATGAGATAAGCTCTTTCATAAACTGTTGAGTTAGTGGACTTTCAAAAGGTTAATTAAAAAGGACCAGGCTTCTATTTTATCTAATTATCAAATTAGTAGCATATTTTACTAGATCACCATGCAGTATGTGTGTCCAGTTTAGAAAATTAAAGAAGCATTTCTAAAACATCTAAAATACTGTAAATATTTTATTACCGAGGGCAGATACAGAAGGGCAGATAATTGGCTGTGTAAGGATGAAATATTCAAACCTAGTTCCACTTTGGCTATGATTTTGTGATATTACTCAGAATCTTGTTCAAACCAAACGGCCCTGTTCTCTTTGTTTATCTAACTTGTTGAGTTACATCAGAGCTAAATAGCATTCTTGGACTTTCAGCCCAAATTGTTCTATCAGTTGATAAATGGATATGATCTCTGTAAAGTTTAAAATGTTTTGAATGATTACAAATACTGCTACCCAGTGAAACTGCCATTTATATGTAACCTAGAATTCTGAAATAAAATAAGTTTTATCATAGACACACAGATGTCTCAGCTATTCACCCAAACCATGGTTACTGGAAGATGACAACATTTTGGCTTGTCATTGGCCCCGTTACAAGAAAAGTAGAGGAAAGTCTCACTTCTTTAGACTCTGTTTTAGAGGATAAATTCCCCAGTGGTTGTGGTTTTTGGTGTCTGATTGCAGCTTGTTTAGTCTCCCGCTGACTGTGATGGAGCTCCAGAGGGAAACAACTTCCCCGGGGAGTGTGGTTGACAGGTTGGAAGTCAGGAATTGATGAGCCTCACAGGAGCTGGACTGTTGGTACAATCTATTTTGGGCTTTGGGTACACATGGTTTCATATTTGGTTGTATTATTCATGGTTGTACTGTTTTGTTTTTTTTTAATTCATTGGCTCTTAGACTTAGTCTTGGTACTCTTGGTATTAGTTAAATGTGTGCTAGTTTTATTTAGGTGTCAAAGTACTGACTTCTATAATTGCCCGCATTTCTTATCTACAAAACCAATTCCAAGAAAAAAAGGGAGCTGAAAAGATATAAGACAAGATATTTAATGTTCAAACTTCTAGACTTTTTTTGGGGGGGGTATTGTTTAGCTCAGTCGGTAGAGCAGCCGCCCCATGTATAAAGGCTTAGTCCTTGCCACAGCAGCCCAGGGTTCGAATCTGACCTGTGGCTCTTTCCCGCATGTCATTCCCCATCTCTCTCTCCCCACATTTCCTGTCACTCTTCAGCTGTCTCTATACAATAAAGCTCAAAAAAGGTCAAAAAAAAAAAAAAAAAGGATACCACAGGTGTTCATCCCGACTTTTTTTGAATTGAGGTTGTATGTAATAAACTGATTAGTCAAGCTGCTGTTTGAAACATTTCCTCATTATGTTGGTTAAAAAAAACACAGGGCAAGATTATATTTCTCTCAAAACATATAAAACATATACAGTATCACCACCATCCCTGACATGGTGAATTGTTAAGCACTTTTGTTTTGGACAACCTGGAAAATTTAATTGTAATGGTGCTCATTAAGGCAAGCATTGCTTTCTGAAGATAAATGTTGGCGGACATAATCCAATTACGGTTCATTTCAGAGGAAATGTAAAACAAACTGGAGTAGTGTTAAGACTTAAAAGATAGTCTTGAACCCTGTCAGCACTATTATTGAACAAATAAAATGTAACTACACAATTCAACACAGTTGATTTAACCTTGTGTCAGTATTTGCATTTATAGTCGACACTAGCTGAGTGACTTTCACAAAGTTTTCAGCCACCATAGTGTAAACAATATACTGGATCTCCTGATTTACGAAGGCTCAGCAGCGGCCCAGGGTTCGAATCTGACCTGCGGCCCTTTGCTGCATGTCGTTCCCCATCTCTCTCTCCCCACATTCCTGTCACTCTTCAGCTGTCTCTATCAAAAAAATAAATAAACAAAGCTTGAAAAGGCCAAAAAATATCTTTAAAAAAAGATACAATGAACTCATAACACCTCCTGGTTCGTGAGTCATATCTACCTACACAAAGTTACTTTAAAACTCCAACTGTGTGTGCCAATTAATGCTGAATGCAGCCTGCTGAAGCAATCACTTAAATAAAGTTATGGCCATTAGCGTTTGCTGATCCATGAGTGTTTACGTCCTCATTACCGCCGTCTATTCATCCCAGTGACAGCTGTGGAGGGTGTTTACTGACCTGTGATTTGTTACGGAGGGGAAACAATTGCTATCACTAAATTAGCCCATGACTGCTTAATGCGTGACAGTGATACATGTTCATAAAGTGTGCTGATAATTTTCTTCACTTACCTTGAGAAATACTAAATAATGTTTCTGTTTTGTTTTGTTAAGAACAATGAGAACAATTCAAGAACAAGATTTTTTTTTTCAATATAGAGAAGCACATTTCTCTTTAGCTGTCATCATTCTGAAGGATTTGAGAGTGAAAGACACATAATTCTCAGTGAAGTAAGCGTATCTTTTTTTGACTCTATCCCAGCAGACTGTTTTTTGAACATAAGGGTACAGAGGTTGATAGATTCAGCTTTTAGAGTAATCGCTTTCCCTGCTTCATCCTATTCAAACAAATCTCCATTCAGCTGAAGTACTACATTACACTAAAAAACAAAAACAAAGACATGATTCACAGTATGTCATACTCAGTGCACACTTTCATGCGTTTCTCTTGTTTGGCTCAGATTTTTCTGTTCCCTCCTTGTAGCAACTCCCTCGCTTCCCATTCTTTCCCTCATCTGTCTTCATGCCACCTATGTGCACAGCGGAGAGGGTTTTAGCATGTGTCAATAAATCCTAATCTCCTCACCAGCACCCTGAGGAGCACAGCTGAAAAAATGTCTCAAAGTTATCACTCTTGTTTGCTGGTTTCCATTTCCCTATAGGAGAAGTGTCATGACTACGAACCAAAACAGTGAGTAATGTTTTCAATTGGCTCCCTGGTGTTGCATGCACTACTGCAGCTGTTTTTTTTTCTGTACTGCATTCAGTATTTTATGTAAACACAAGAGCATGTTTGCTTTACATCTGGAACAAAGATATTCACACATGTAGTTCCATATATTCATCAAAACATCCCACCCACTATAAGAGCAGTATGTGGCTTCCCACATTCCTCCTACACTGAGCTGTGTGCTGTATTTCATCCATGTATCACACCAGCATCAATGAAGAGCCCTCACTCCCCCACACATTTACTGTGTGTCCACTGTTTGTTTGTCATGTAAAGTCAGGAAAGGCTGAATATGCCAGCTGTATGTCCATTGTCTACATTTTTTAACGTTCAAGTGTCATTTCTGAGACTTCCATGTCTCACCCGACTGTTAAACTCTCAAGATATTCTTGCAAAAGAACAGACTTTTTAGGACATACACTAGAGATAAATAAGAAGAGCAATACCACTCTCATGTCTTTATGATAAATATGAAGCTAGAGCCAGCAGGTGGTTAACTTAGCTTATCTTAGCATAAAGACTGGGAGCATCTATCTATCTATCTATCTATCTATCTATCTATCTATCTATCTATCTATCTATCTATCTATCTATCTATCTATCTATCTATCTATCTATCTAAAAAGTTTATTCAATCATTCATCTGGCTTGTCATTTGTTCATTCATGTTGTAACCCTACGCTGCTGTCATCTCAGACCCAAACATTCCCTTCAGCCAGTCTTCTCATTACAGAATCATCTCACCTGCTCACCCTCCCCACTCACCTGTTTGTCATTTCCTCATTAGCTACCTGCTGGTTCATGTCCACTAG
Organism: Argyrosomus regius; assembly: GCA_946959425.1. Lineage (NCBI taxonomy): Eukaryota > Metazoa > Chordata > Actinopteri > Sciaenidae > Argyrosomus > Argyrosomus regius. The sequence goes on from OX336898.1 coordinate 9,752,160, forward strand.
TCCTCTGCCAGATTGTCTTTGTGCCATATGCCTTAGCTTTCCAGAATCTTGTATTTGCCTTCTAGTTTTGAATCTGATCCTGTTTCCTTTTTGGACCTTGTTTGCATGCCTGGATTATTGTATCCTCTCACATTCTGAGTTGTGTATTCAGGTTTTTTGAATTGTGACACACCCTCCGTAGAACAGTTGGTTCCTCTCATGCATCTCACTTAATAACAGGGCTGTAGAATTATCTGTATATCCCATGCACAATAGAAATGTTCATGCTATTCCTCACACACCATTCACCTTAAAGGGGATATTATGCTCATTTCAGGTTGATTTTCTTTTTTATTTTGGGTGACTGCTAATTGTTCAAAAAAAAAAAAAAAAAAAAAAAAACTGACCATAGCTGTGTACCACCTGTTTTCACCCTCCATCTGAAGCGCTCCATTTTAGCTCCTGTCTCTTTAAGGACACCTTTTCGAAGAGCCCAGTCTGCTCTGACTGGTCAGCTACCACAGTCCTATATGCATTTTATACTATGTACACGGAGTGTTGTATAAATTATATTGTGATCAACAACATAATAAAGTTTGATTGTAAAACAGAAATGTATTTCTTACATTGCATGTCATTTACCAGCTGTAGTAAAGGATTACTAGCAAAACTCTTACACATTTTTATGGTTATGATGTTCAATGGACCCTTATGTATGCAGACGTTTTGCAAGATTTTCATGAAACCTTTGTAAAAGAACATGATCTATCATACCACACTTATGACTAAATTTAAAGATGACTGAACTCTGCTTATAAATAAAACACTCTCTTATATCCAAAGTAATGGACATATAATAAAGCCATAACTGCAGAAGCAGCCTTGCTACTTAAAAAGAACTTGACTCTGTCTCTTCAAGTATAAGTACCAACCCCCCTGACAACAATTACCCCTTGAGTCTGTTCCCTGGGTAACATACTGTACCTTCCTGTCACCATTATTATGGCAGCAAAATCCATAGCTAGATCTTGCCAGTAGACCTGCAATGTTTAGATTTTCACTTTTATCTGCCCTCTCTGTAAACTGTTTTGATGGATTACTGGCTCATCATTTCTAGTTGTTCCAAAAAGTTCAGCCAAGATATGTTTTATGGAACTGAATTTTCCCCTCTTCAAAGCACATTATAGTTCCAACTGCAGATATTTCTATTCTAAATTATGAAGAATGACATGCCTAAAAATCAAACAAATATTGCATTTGGGTTAATAACAAATCACAAAAGGATCTCAGCTTGCAAGGATGGACCAGTTGGTTTCATTTAGCCAACCCTTGAAATTTAATCAATTTCATGGGGTTAAGACACCCACATGTGGGAATAATACAAACCCATACAATCTTTAATCAAGCAAGTGTACATCTGTCATTCTCTCCAGAATCAATTCACACCCTCAGGCTGCCATTTCCACACCAGAAGTGTCGGCCATCATTCCCACACCTCCCAACAGCCAATCACAGACGTTGTTGGATTACATTGCCAGCAACAACAGCATTAAGCGTGAAGAGCACATGACCCAAGGTGAGTAGTCTGATCAGACTGAAGAGACCTTCCTTGGTTTACTCCAGGGTTGACTTTCTGCAGTTCAATGAGCAATACAAGACCTATAACAAGTTTTATTTCACGCTTCTCTCTGTCTCTATCTCTGTGTGAAAAAAGAGGGATAACTGATCCCTACCCATAACAACAAGTCCTCATACATAATAACAAAAAGGCTTTGTGCCAATACCTTTCAAAAGGACCCATATGACCATTTCAAAAACGATTAATATGTTTCTGATTTGCCAGTGTTATGGTTCAGATTTGGATATGCAATTAAACTACTTGGCTGCGGCTAAGGAATAATCACAGTCTCTGTTAAAAAGACACCATTGTTTGTAGGATATGAGTGGCAAACTGCTCTCTCCAGTGTGAAGTTCAGGCACTTACTGTAGCCCTCATTCACACTTGTGCAGATAGCTATTTAATCTCAAAAAAGTGTGCACCCAAGAAGCATTTCAGACAGATTGAAGTCTGATTGTTAAATCAACACTGAGGGATGGTTTCAGAGGTATGTATTATACGTCCAATACACATACAAACCTTATACTTCTGCATGTGTTACCACATCAGTAAGTGGTTTGTTTGTAGAAATGACCACTCATCAGGTCCTTTCTGTCCCATGTAACAGCGTTTATCAGATTCCTGGCTTTTTCAATAGCTGAATGATCTTTGTGAAGAGAGCATTGAGTATAAGGGTAGAGCCACGTGAGTGAGACCCCATGAAGACAATAAAATGTATCTTTTGCTCATAGTTCGTACATACCATACATTAATTTGATAATTCAAGTTTATAGATTTTGTGTTTTTTGCTAGCTAGGTTCTATAAGACTGCAAGTCTAAACTTTAAGAGTGCAAATGTCTTGAAGTGCATATCCGTCTGTGTTGTGGCAGCCCATATTTGCATGGAAAACAAGATGGACTGCAATCAGATTTGTGATCTTGACAATGAAAATACATATACAGGCGTAAATTAAAATGTTTGTAGGCTTAAGCCCTGCCTTTAAGACCATCATCCTGGCTCTGGTGCAAGACAATCTGAGTGTGCCTGACTCCACCTGCAGGTGGATTACAGACTTCCTGTCTGACAGGAAACAGCGTGGCAAATGCGTCTCAGACTCCTGGACCATCAGCACCGGTACCACTCAAAGGTGCACCATTACCCCCTTGCTCTTTTCTCTGAAACGCCATACCTCCAGTCGCTACTCCCCTCAAGCTTCTGCAGTTTGCAGAACCCTCATTGGGCTCATTTGTGGTGGGGATGAGTTCACCTACAGGTGGTACACTGACCATTTAGTAACCTGGTTGGATCTTAACAACTTGGAGCTAAACACACTAGAGACAGTGGAGATGGTAGTAGATTTCAGATAGAGACCAGCACCACCTGCTTCATTAACCTGTGTGACACTGTGGAGTCCTTCCACTTCCTAGATTTTATCTTGATACAAGACACTGGAAATGGTAAATGTAAATAGGGCCTAATGCAGCCAAGTGCTGTAACAAGGTCGCACTGCTTCCTCCTTTCTTTCTGATACAGGACAGTCATTATTCACACAACCCCTAGAGGCTGCTGGTCAGGAAAATGTCATCAAAATGTGCTTTCAAGCATTTCAAACTACCAACTACCACCTTACAATTTCTCCCAATATTTGCAAATTAGGAACTACTGTATATCAAAAGTTTGCCAATATTGAATGACAGAGACCTTCTAGGCATCTTCAGTGTGGCGTGATGAGGTTTGTGTGAGGGACCTGTTCAAAAAGGTATTTCATCTCACTGATGCAAGGACCTTTAGAGACAAACTTTAAAGTAAAGATCTTTCATGACAAATGGACAGAAGATCTCTGCAGTAACCTGTCAGATGATCGAGTACAAAGTGGTACAGATTGGAAGACTGAATGCAACTTTGGCAGAGAATTTGTTTAGTCAGTGTTATCTGCTCTCTCTCTGTAAACTGTTTTGATGGATTACTGGTTCATCATTTCTAGTTGTTACAAAAAGTTTCCTTGTACGTGACTCATTGCTATTCTGAGAGTTTTGATCTTGATTTGGAGCTGGTCATGACAAGCTAAAAAGCCATGATCAAAACAAAATTCTAACAAATTTGTTAGGTCTAAAATAGGCTTTTATGAAAGAATTTAGCAGCATAGAACACATGGAGAAAATTGGATGAGATTTCTGGGAAACCAGGACCTTGATACACGGCAGCCAGCCTTTTAAAAGCTGTCAGTGACAGGTCCACAGAGCGACCCTGGGAAGATTTGATTCTCTAAGATGAATTCAAACAGATTGTAATGTGGAATATGTGTCAAGCACATAATGTGGGACTGCAGAGGAAAGTAGGTGCTTGGATACCTGCACACAATTGTCAAACTAGTTTTGTAATAGTAGACAGTAGACATATGCAGTCATAACCAGACTGTGAGATGTTTTATTTAAATGGATGTGATCACCTGAATTATTATTATTATTTTTTTTTAAGTTAGGAGACCTGAAGACATTTGACATTTTGACCATGTTTTATTTTCTTTGCTCTTACTTCTAATTTTGTTTAGATGGTGGAGAGGAAGTCTTGGTGCAAAGGGTATATGTGTTGAAAGTCTGTTTCGAAAATTTCTAAGTGGTCTTTGTCTCCTGGTTAAATGAATTCATTGACTCCATCTCACATGCAGCCCGAAATTGATTTAGCCTCAGAAATATTTAATTGGAAACTTCCTCTTAGGTAATGCTGCAAAGAGGAAGTTATATAAAGGATAAACAAGCACTCTGGATAATTGGAAATTAATCATTAGAACATGGTTAGAATGAGATAGGTGCCTGTGTCTCTGTCTGTCTGTCTGTCTGTCTGTCCGCCTGTCTGTCGCTGTGCACTAATCCCTAATTGATCCTATTATAAATTTAGACATTGGGCTGTACATCGGTCTTAAAGCAGATTAAGTATTATTAGAGTTTCAGCACATCTGAAATTGAATTAAGATTGAGCATTTTCCTTTTTTCTTTAAATCCCACAAAACACAAACATGTAGAAAGAATGTAAGGTATGTAGTCATGAAAAAAATGGGTTATAACCAGTCATCTCATTTAATTCTATTAAATACAATATTATCAAACAATAATTTGCCGAATTAAATAGTTAATGAGCTAACTGTAGCTATGATTTATTTAACAACATAACTTTTCATTGCATGATGAATGAATTATTAGGCATAATTAGCTAATTATCAGTATAGTGTTAACTGTCAAAATACATGTACTCAACACATCCTTGTCTTTACCTTACCACTGGACATAAATTTATACAATAATGATCTAGGATCATTAATTAATGAATTTACAAGCTAGTTAGTAAGTTAGTCAAATAAGGACAACTGTGTATTTTGGGGGTTGTGTGTTTCCATGTGCATCAAGCCTTTACCTAGATGCCCTTTGCTTCCCTAATTGATCTGTACATTCTAATTCTAATTGTTTGCTTAGTGTGTTTTAGGGTCCTAATGATGCGTTCCAACCAATTAACAGCTGTGTCATCGGAGATACAACACTCCATTAGCCGAACACGTCAATGCTTCTGGCAATACATACTTTAATGGTGTAGTGCTGATCAGTGATGGTCAGCAAGTAGTTTGGCTTTAGGTCCTTAGTTCGAAACTGGCTCGAAGGACACATGGTTTAAAAATCAAGACAATACTAATTGTCTGAAGTGGTTCAGGAAGTGTTTGCTGGTCATTATCGCTTTCATCTGAAATGTAATTAAGCTTATGAGAATATAATATATTCTAATCAAGCAGGCAGTGTAGTTCTCCTTTGTTTTGGCACAGCAGGGTGGGAGTTGATGAAGAAAGTGTGCTGAAACAAAAGCCTTTGTGTCAGAGACTTGAGCTAAACTTCACTTCATGAGCTTCTGGGGCTGTCTCAAAGGGATTTGCAAACAAACAAAATTCTTAATTAGGTGCATAATATGCCAATCGATTTAAGTGCTGTAAATCCTGTCTGGCAAGTGTACTCCTCAGCAGCAATTACTGCACACACTTGCAGTTAAAGAGCGGTGTGGTATGCTCCACAGCCCATCCAATTCCAAAGTAGACATTTTATCTGATCTTATATGCCACACATAATTTAAGCCTTTATGGGCTCGACTCTTTTCAAAACAGTCTATTTTCGCCTTGTAGGTATTAGCTTATGATCTCTGCCAATGTGAATGCTTAGTGTGGTCAGTTCACCACAGGTATCTAATGGGTTGTTTAAATAGAATATTTTGAAATGCATCTTGGCTGAGAGGACAATATGTTGATTGACGCTGTTAAAGAGACTGCAGAAGGTTTGCACATTGTATTAACTCAGTGGGAATCCCATTTAATTTACCTAATCAACACCTAAGTGCACATTTTTTTAACTAGAACATTATAAACAAATGCAAATGAACTCGTCTTCCCGTTTTATTACCCTGTGGCCTGTCATACTGTGAAGACTTGTGCTTTCATTAAAACGTCACAGCATGCTGCTGCTGCTGCTGCTGTGTTAAAAGCTTACAGTCCTCATCCTTAACCAAGCTGTATTAACATCGCAGCTCATGTAGGAGTCGTATTATACTCTAAGATATTACTACTTTAATATGATGTTGTGCTCACAGTTTTTTATTTATAGTGAGAATACTGCAACTGCAACAAAGCCCACTTTAACTTTGACAAGGTCCTTTTCCAAATTACTATTAACTTTTGTATCTGTTTGTTTCTCCTGTGGTGAGTAGGACTCAGGGGTGTGCATTGATGATCATTTTTGGCTGACAACATGGGTATCCTGGGTTTGAATCTGCATGTTGTTCTCATCTTTGCATGGGTTTCCTGTGGGTCTCACAGTGCAAAAACAGTGGAGGTTATTTGATCAGGGAACTCGGTTTGGAGATTGGAGGTTATTTGGAGGGGCCATGTTCCTGTAAAACTCATGGTCCCTCTATGAGTCAAGTTAATTTTGTAACCCTATTTTAAAACCAGGAAAACTTTTATTTTTATGTGTGTGATGTTTGATTACTCTCAAAATAGGTTACCCGCCCATAATAGAGAGAGAGAGAGAGAAAAAAAAGATCCTTTAAGTAGTAATCTCTAATAATCTCTAGTAATATCTGGCAAATCAAATCCATTAACTTTAAATACAGTACAACCTAGACTGCCCAAATAAGAAACTGGGTGGCTTTCTTATTGAGCCATCTGTTGTTCTATTATTAAATCTCTTTGTATGTACGGTAGAGTCCTGTTTGGAAATAAAAGCTGGAGAGGTAAGTTAGTCACAGATCAGTTTAGGTTTGCTATAGGCCAGGGTTTATTCAAATGGGTCTCCATACAAAGAACTGTGAAGGCCTAGTTTTACCGCTAGATTATTAAGCCACCAGGGAGAGCAGCCGTAGCATGATGACTGGATGCTTCAGTTGTGAAACCTAATTTATTCAACTCACTCTCTTGATCTTAAAGTTCAAGCAATTATGAATAATTATGATTTCCCTGCAAAGAACTAGTTTCAAACCAAAATCTGTGGTTTGGAGCATATATTTATATATACAGGATAGATATGTTTTTCCACTGAGATAGTGGAAAAATACACAGATAAATGCATGTAAATGGTGTCCTTGAACGATTCCAAACAAATTTAATTAAAGCTTTGCTGCAAAACAAGTCTTTATTGACAACATTTTAAGCAAGCAGAGCCTCCTCAGGAAACTACTTAATTTTACATAGGGAAATATAATATCCTTCAATCCCTTATTTTGACTTAGGTAGATTAACTATTGCCTCCGGGCTTGCAATTTACTCAGATACAAAAAAAAAAAAAAAAAAAAAAAACACACCTTCATGTTTCCATGTAAATAAAGCAACATATTCTCTCTCATGAACAAGGGGCTTGGTTATCTTCTTCATAACTTTTCCATAGCTTACATGTTACTGTATAATGCTTGTTCTAAATGTGTAATGTGTTATTTTTTTTAAAAATTTCTTATGACTATAATGAGTGCATTGATTTGTTTGTAGATTTATCTCAGTGACTCACAGTCATGTCCAACCACAGATTCACTGTGCGGCCATATCTCAGCTGTGCTATAAATTATAGCAGTTTTGTATTATTGCTTTGTTGACAATGATTAGCAGAAATTATAGTCTTCTAAAGCGAGCCCATCTAGAGCAGGGGTGCTAAAAGGTCAACTACTGTATAGATAACTTAATTGATTGACCGAGTTCCTGCACAAAGTGTCACTCTTCCTGACAAGCTCACACTATAATAATAACTATGAATCATACTAGAGCATTTTTACCTCAAAAAATTTAAAATACATCAACAATGATTTATAATATGTTTAAATGTTTTTTTGCTTAAAAAATAATCTAGCAGGCCGATCAAACCTTATGGTGGGACAACTTTGGGCAGCTCTGATTCAGAGGCCCCCTTAATCCTTTATAAGTAGATGAAGAAGCACAAAATGATTTTGACACAAATCTCATGGCTGTGGTACATATGCACATAAAGCATGTATTTATGGCAAAAAGGTGCAAAGTACCAGAGTATTGATGGTTTATGTAAACAGTGTATCCACAGTCAGTTGTCAGGTGCATGTCTGTGTGTGTACTGCACAGTGTACTGCTTTTGTCTTCCTTGATGCATCCTATGAAAGTAAATATAGTCTGCTGTTAAGAGAAAAGGAATCAATAGGGCAAGTCCCATTTGTTTTCAGAAGCACACAGTGCACACAAAACATACACATTAATTCCCTCCACAGACAAACAGTTTCTGTATAAAATTGACATTCAGAGCAACACCTTTACCTTCGTCAGTTGCTCCAGTGAAGTGCAAGTCTCTTGGGGTGGCCCCAATGTGTTGTGTTCTGGTTGTCTTTGAAGCTGTTATAAGAATGTACGCCTCCTTCACACACACTCAAACAAACAGCAGTTGGTCTCACCAGTGCACACCACAGAACTGATTCATCTGCTCACTGGGCCGGCCACCACTAATCTTTTTGTAGCAGGGGAGTTCCCCCCACAGCGAGGCTTGATAACAGACTTCATCTTACAAGGGGTAGACAAAATCATGTACATAGCTCAAGGAAAAATTGAGAACTGTGAAAAACCTTAATCAGAATTACAAACACGGCTACAGAGGTGAGTTATATTAGGTTGAATGTTCAAGAGCAGCTTTCTAAGCACTCTGCAAGTGCTCAAAAAATGTCAGTCCATGACAGTAAAAGACGGTAAGCTCTAAATTGCTTCTAAACAGCTTCTGTTACAGCGAGACACTGTAAATATTAGCCAAAAGAGTTAGTACTCTTGCTCTGTGTAACGGAGCGGAAATATGCCGTAATATATAAACAACCAATAACAATTTTTGCATTCATTTTTTTGTCACAATTAAATGTAGGTTACTTTGTTTACATTGTTTACATTACAATGTACCCATGGATGTACAGCTATTTTGATATTGAAAATACTTAAAAATACGATGATTCTCAGGCAAGTTTTGAGGCTCTTTTTTTTTGTTTTTCTGGACATAATTCGAGAATTTACCTCGGAGATTTTATCCTCAAGAGGTTTAATAACACTGAGAAGTGATTGAACTGAGTTATGACTTTGAGAAGGACAATTTTTGACTCACACTCTCCCCCCTCATTATCCGCAGCTCATTCAAAATCTGCCACTTTGAAATGGGGTATTGGTGTTTCACATAATTTCCTGCCACATTTCATACAGTTTTTTAAAAAAGGCACATGCTTTATAGACATCTACAAAGATGTCTTTATTTATCTTTTTTCAATTGTTGTCTTTTTTTTTATTATATTGATTAAACAAAAGAAAAAATAATAAAATGCTATAAAATGTAATATTTTCTTTGATACACATATTAAACAATGTATGTTTAAATGTGTTTTTTTTTACATCTGAATTACAAGATAATTACTGTACCTTTAATGCTCTGTCAATAGTCTCTGAAGGTTTGTCTTTTTTTAATTATGTGACTTTGCCTGTATCATGACTTTTCCATTCTCAGCCCCTCAGCAGTGTATGTTTGGGTTGGGAGCCAAGAGCAATTGGTCTATAGGTATTTCTACAGAGGATTTCTAGTTATCTGGTTTTTGCAGACAGGTTTTCAGTGGCAAGCAAGCAACTGATATGCTATGTGAAGGTACTTCATTGATGTGTTGTGATAGAGGCTTTGCTTGCCTTTTGCTGGCAATGCAGTTTGCCACCACCGACCAAGCAAACAGTCTGCAGTGCTCTGTCTGTGATAAGTATTATGGAACTGCTGAAGAAATGAGGTGAATTTCATGGACAATTCTCCATGAAAGTTATAAGTGAGTAAACACATGAGCAAAGCCTACATACAGTATATTTTACAGGATGAGTCTAATGCACATAAACACAATATATTTCTGTATTAATTGCACTAAAATGAGATGTCCTACTTGAAACAAACTCTGTATTCACTTCTGTTGTGAGTGAATCATTTAAAGATATGTATTTTTTTCATGGTAACATAAATCAGGGTATATTTGCCCCCAAGCTGCATTTCTATAATGGGCTGAGCCAAATTAAAGTACTTGTGACCCAGTTACCACCACTGCCAAATGGAAATGGTCTACGATTCTGCAATGTGTTTTCCATATACTCATTATCTGAAGTTTTTCCACACCTGGGTCACAGCAGGCTCAGCAAAGATGCCCTTCTCCTTTGCTACTACTTCCTCTACCTGCTGGAAGATCCTGATGCTCTCTCCAGTCTGATCGGACATGTAATACTTCTAGCATTTCCAGGGCGTTCCCCAGAATGCACAGAAAACCTGGAGAGAGAAGTGTCCAAGGGGCATCTTGATCAGATACCCAAACCACCTACACTGGCTCTTGTCAGTGCAAAGGATACATCTGATCGGAGGTACAGATGTCTGAGCTGCTCACCCTAACCCCAGCGGCAACATAATGCAAGGGATACTCAACTGGATCACATATATCAGCGATCTCGCTCTTTTTGCCACTACCTACAGCTTTGAGGGCACTCTCAGTCTCCATTATTTGACTACATTTTGTAAATATGCACTTCTGTCCTTCACATCGAAAGGAGCCAGCTGAAGTTATTTGGGCATCTGATTAGGATGCTTCTCTTTGGAGGTCTTTTGGGCACGTCCAACTGGCAGCAGAGCCCTGACCAGCCAGAACTTGCTGGAGCTGGAATACATAGCTGGGGAGAGGGACATCTGGACATGCTGCTACCATGAACTGACCCCAGATATGCAGAAGGAAATAGATGAATGGTCTTCTGTATGTTTCATGGCAAACACTTTAATATTGGGTCAGAGCAGAAAGTAAAACAATGTGCAGCATGAAAGAATGGTGGACAACAGAGAATATTTTGCTCAATGCCTCAAGCACAAACAAGCCAACTAGCCAAACATTACAACTTTAACATTTGGCTACCCTCTCTTACACAATTGTCCGAATAAATGGCCATTAAAGATTTGGCTGATTTGGATTTCTGTCACCCGTCAAAATGTGCACTTGATTGCATCCACTAACAATAACAATGAAATGAAAATATACTTTGGTCTTTAATAAAAAACTGATTTCCATAAATCTTTCTGCATCATTACATTCAAGCATGGACACATGGTACAGCCTGAAGCACAAATTAGTCAGTCACTTGGATTGGATGTTTTAGTTTTTTACATATTCTAGTGGATTGAAGTTTTAACATTTAGTTTTAGACAAATACAAAAAGTTCAAGCTTTCAGTGCCCTCTGCATTTAAAAGCAGCGTGCACTGGGAAACTGCCCAGTCTGGCAATGCTGTGACCTGCCTCACATCCAGTGCTGGCAAAGTGACTGAACATGACAAAATAACATCATGGTACAGGGGGAAAACAGTAGATTATGAGAGCAGCATTCAGATAAACAGATATGAAGTTTATTTTGAAGACTATAGCATCTAGCATGTACAAAACAGGACAACTAAAAAGTAACGTAACAATAACTTTAGCCTCTCCTATGTGCCCATAACTAACTACTTTTATCAACTTTAACAAGAGAATGGAAAAGTAATCCTTGAATTTACAACAAAAACTGAGTGAGACTTTGAATTTGACAGGTGAGGGTTTAAACTTGTGGTGGAATGCGCTCAGGTTTGGATGCGAATGGTGATCCTGTGTATTTTTGAGACAGATGGGATATCTGTTTGTCTGGGAAGCTTTCCCTGTCACCTTATAGCATTTATTGCTGTGTTTGTGGAAAAGCAGAAACTAGTGTGAATTAAACATAGTCTGCAGAATCAGCATGGGTATCTGTTCTTTTCTAAAAGTGACCTCCAGTGTTGTTTATAGTAGGGACTGATAGGGGTGCTGGTCCTGGGGTTCTTGTAAAAAGCCACTGCATGATTCCTTTATTCACTACAGGCAGCAGTAGGGTGTCAACTTGACGTGATACCACAAGCTTAGATTACTACATTTTCAGACATAAATAGAACAACTGTCGTTGTGTTTCCACATATCATTTGAGCTGAGTAGAGCACACAAATTCACCACTGACCATTGTTAAGACAACAGAAAGGAAGGAGAGGCATAAAAAAATAGAATCTAGAAACATTGTTCAGGACAAAAGGAGAGAGAGAAATGAGTCATAGAATTTCTATTTAGGATAATGATTGTTGTAAGAAGATCCCCGTGGGGTTCTGTCATAAAAAGGCAATTGACTAGATTGACTTAAATGAGCAGTGTTCAGGAGAGTGCAGGCATAGAGAAATTAAGCCTTCAGAAACCATCACTGCAGGGATGTTCTTGTGTTACAATAGATGCGAAATTCTACAGCAGAGAAAAACGTAAGCCCCTGTACATAATTGCAAGACTGTGGACTGACACTGTGGAGCGCTGGTCAGAAAATTAAAGTACATTATATTAAACAAGGATTCTGTTCTGTTTCAAATGTGGGTTTGAGTCTTTGGTACAATTTAGAATAACTCTAGACTGGCTTTCCCTTGAACTTCATTGATCCATATTGAACCTCAACTAGGTTCTTCTGTTAATGTGATTAATAGATCACAAGTATCACTAGGACATGCTTATAGGACTGTACTTGCATTCCAAGTCTTCAAACATATGGCCTTGGCTTTTTCATGTTCTCTAAAGCTTGTTTTGATTTAAACTGAATTAAGGTTTATAGAAGCTGTGTCTCATAGAAAAGACAGAGATTGAAAAACAGACCAACACCTTCAAATTTAGAAATACTGGTAATGCAACTTTCAGTGTAATTTTTGGTCAGTAACTGTTAAAATGTAAAAGAATACCTACAAACCATTTCCATTTATATTCCCAGGTTGTTACCCCTTTATTTCCCTACTTCAAATAGTGATTCGCTGTTAGTATTAAAGAAACACACTGTATATCGAAAAGAATTACTCTATACATTGACTGCTGAAATTCTTGATGAAAGTGTGTAGTCAGTAGTTTGGAGTTCCTAATAGGTGAGATTGCTCCTCCAAAGAAAACATACAGTACATTTACATTTAAATGACAAAGCCCACTCGTTGTAATTCGGAGTCTTGCCCAGTGGGAGCAAAGGAGGAAAACCGCATAAATACTTTATCGTTTCGACCTCGCGTACAGATGGATCCGGCTTTTTCGAGGTGTGAAACCGGTATTTTTTTGAGAACGGGTCCCAGAGTGGGAAAATCCTAAAACGCTGGATAGCCCGGAGTCGTCTGGACGGCGAATGCGGATTTTTTCAGAAACAAGGACGTATAAGCCCCGCCTCTCTAACCTTTAACCTCAGCCACCGCCGCTAGACGCGTCATAACAACAACAATGGTGGACTACAGGCTTGTGCTCGAACTACAGAAACTACTCAGTCTATTACGGCTGCTACAACAAAACCTTCTGCTTCTATATTACTGCGAGGAGCAACAAAAGAACATGTTTGTAAACAGCGCGTGACCTTTATACGCATGCTCCATGGCTTCTCTTTCGGTTTTAGTGTATTGGTGTGGCGGCGTCACAGCGCCACATACAGGCCTGGCATATGTACTACAGCGTTTTGGGTCGTTTCCAGTGAATCCGTGTGGACACAGATATTTCTGGAAACGACGCCTTGTTTACGGAGATTTTTTTCAAAACGACAGCGTAATGGGTGAGGCCGCGTATTCGTGTGGACAGGGCCTTAGTTAGAGAGCCACAAAGTCCAAAAAGTGAGGAGGTCATGGTTGTTAGATGGGTCAACAAAATGTCTTCCATTCTGAAGATGGCTGTTTGGTTTCCATTTGACCGCCAAACAACTAATTGTGATCGTTCACAAACCCTAATCAAGTAATTATTTGACTCAAACCACAACCTTTACTTAACCAAATAATTTTTGTGCCTAAAACTAACAAAAACTAAACCAAGGAGGTGTCAGATCAGATGATGCAACAATGGTTTGAAACAATTTTGGAAGGCACAGACAAATTACATGTCACAATGCCGGCCAATTCCTAATTCTCAAAATCTCTTGTCAGCTTTGTTTCCATGCCATGTACTAACTCTCCTGTCATCTCAGATCCTGCCACTCCCATCACCTGATGTCCCCCGCATACCTGCACACCTGTTCCCGCTTTCCGCATCAACTGTGATGTAGCCTATTTCCATTCATTCCTTGCCAGATCGTCTATTGTGCTTCTGCCTTTGCGATCTAGCCTTCTGTTACTGCCTGCCTGCTTTATTCTGCCTGCTTGATCTCCTGCTTGCCTATTGCTCTTCTGCTCCCCAGTACAGCACAGCCCTTTGGATCAGTTTACTTGTTCTTCTGCCTCCCTGGTTTTGACTTTTGCCTGTCAATGACAACAAATAAAAGTGAACTTTTACTTTCATTGTGCTGAGCTCCAAGTCATTCTTGTGGCTTCAGACTTGTTTCTGCTGAGCTTTACATTGTCCTACCGATCATACGCATCAGTTCAGTTAGCTCTTGAAACTTTGTACAACTGTTGCTATGTTGCAGAATTTGTCAAAACGAAGGATGTGTTGGCCATATTACCAGGGAACAATTTAAAATTGGACTAATATTCAGCAAATATCTTTTTCGTTTAAATATCTGCTCTCTCTGGCTGGAACTAATGTGTCTTCCCTTGTGCCTTTTTGCTAAAGCTGTTCGTGTCAATGACCTAAGAAGCAGATGTCATTTAACATTTATTCCCTCTCCTCCTTTGTGACCTACTTTCGCTCTATCATCCTTTTCTCTCTTTAAAGTTTTATCATACACTTTTTGGTGTCACTCTCTGTGTTACCTCTTTCATCTCTATTACCTATCTGCTCTCCTCCATTTTTCCAACAGAAATAGCAACACTAGTTTCCCCACACCCATGCACACATACATACACTTACATGAAGAATTGCACAATCAAAGACAAAGCCACAGTTCTACTCTTAATATTAGAAATGGGCTGTGAGGGCTGTTGCTGTGCAGACACTTGCAGATAAAAGTTAAAAAGCAGAACCTCGTATTACAGCTATACCAGACCCTGTGGTTTCTTTTCCTCTCGCCATGCTTACAACCCTGCAAACATCTCAGGCCAAGTGGGAGAATTCAAAATCACCACCAGGCATCGTAATCCAGTAATATGGAGATATGGCTGATGATAAATCACAAATTTCTCTCTCCTTTCTTTCCCTCCTTTGTTTTCTTTATCTGGATACTTTACCGTCCACCACATTAAGAATTAGTTTTTATGATTGTATCACAAGCTAATAAAAGCCTCCAAAAGAACAGGAAAAGAAAAAAACAGAAAAATGCACATGCCTGTTTTACATTACAATTTTATGACTTTTTTTTACTCACTCAATCATTCTTCCTCTTGTGTTGGCTTTTGGGGTGTAATAAAATGAAACAAAACTCATGAATGACAAGAGGAATCGATAGGCCTGCTAGAAACGAGGTTATGGGAGGCTGTTCGGTGCACTAATTTCTGGCCACAGCCTCTGCAGCTCTTTAATTAGTTTATTCGTTTCTAAATGCAGACAGAAGATTTAAAAGTGCTCTCTTTACTTGCTTCTCTGACCTAAATGGAATAAATTGGACTGGGATTAGTTCTCGGCACAACAGTCAGCATGTGATTGGAGAAAAATGATTCCTCCCACAGGACATCGTAGAAGCCAAGATATAAAAAGCCTGAGGGAAATGAACCATCCTAGTCTTGCAACTTTCATTTCTTCTCAAAAACTCCCAATTACTATCATTTTTAGGTTTGGTAATGGCCATGAGTTTACTATTATCACATTATTTTGCTGTTTTCTGATGCCATTGACGTCTTGAATTAAAGATCTCTTATTTTAAATATAAATATAAGCCACCATGTCCACCTCCAGGTGATGGTTTATTTTTGTTCATGATGCAATGAGCAGCATACCAGGAGATGAGATAGACTGGACTACTGTTGCTATGGTGCCGAAACAGGGGTTATGAAAAACTGGGGATCTGAGTCCAGGTACTGTGTATGTGAAGTGCTGAAGCTCATGTTGTGGTGTAAGTAAACCCCAAAGACATATTGTGTGTTTTACCTATACAAATACCTCAAATGGTTAAAACATTTGGATTATTTAGTTTGTTTTTAGCTTTTCTATCTCCAGTCACTGACCAAGAGATAGGGATGTAATTCAAATGCAAACTGAAATGCAGATACATTTAGGTTCCCCATTGAAAATGGATCAGGGGAGACATTTAAAACAGTTTGTATATGTGATTGAGTATATGTTCCCTTTGTTTATAGTCTTTTTGTATGCAGACAGGGGTGTGTTGACTTGATTGGTGATCTAATATAGTCATTGCCTTGTAGTGCAAAGTTGTAATTTGAGATTGCTAGCAAACCTATCTTTTATATTGCTACATATTCCTGTCAATCCCTAAAAAGACCACAGAGGAAATACGCTTTTCATCTTTATTGTGTTATCTTTGTAGTATCATAAATCTGTCCAAACAGACAACTATGTCTTGTGTTGTGGTCTTGGTCTTTAACTGTGTTAACAAAGTTGTTGACTTGCTAGTTTTGTGATCATATTATTTATAATCAACGTAAGTAATTTAATCATAACAAATACATACTGTCCATATTTATGACAGTATCTCCTGTAAATGCTAATTTCTAACACAAACCAAACATTTCCTACTGCTGCAGCTTCACATAAAAAGCGTTTAACTAGCGAAACATAAGCTGACTTTTATTATGAAGTAGTCGAAGAAACTATAATGTTTGTCATTGAGCTTGACACTGATGGCTATTTGTTGCTAAATGTTTTATGTAGTGCATAAAAATGCATCTACAAAAGATAAAGGTCATTTATGGCTTTTTATTTATTTTTTACACTGGGTTAGTTTGAAATATTGCAGGGAGTAATGGAACAAGAAGGTGCAGCCACAGAGAGCTGTTAGATGAAGAGCTGCACACCTCCAGCTTCTCAGTGAGGTGACAAACAACTTTCACATTTGCTGATTCATACTGTGTGGAGCATAAAATTAGATCATGATTGTTCACAGAATGATGTAAAAAAAAAAAAAAAGGTCAATTATTGTCAGATTTTTTCAAACCGTTACCATGAGTAGTTATGAAAACCTCATTAAAAATCCCATTGACATTTGTAATAGAGCAAATCACTGTACAACAAAAATACAACCTTAGTAGATGTAATTTAGTTTTTACCATCTAAATATACGAAGTGAACCACTATCTAATATCATTATTTATGAAATATTTTCCCATGAGACCTAGGCCGTCGCTGGTTAAATGTCATACATCAACAAAATAGACGGGTTCACGAGCAAGTAAAGGGGTAGCAGTTTGTTCAATCATGTCTGTAATAACAACCGGATAGAGAGGACTGACTGCTGAAAGCCTTAAGGCAGTAGAAAAATATATATTTAGAAGAGGACTTTGGTGAATTTTATTGATTTACTCAAAAAGTTTAATTGATAGGTTTCAGTGTCTAATAGGAACAGCTGTATTGATGCCAATTAGTCATAGAATCTGGAAAGTAAACCTCAGGAGCATGCTTCATTTCTTTTCTAAAAGACTGAAAGAAATGCTCAATAAGACAATGCCTTGAGCTAGCCTAGGCGTGATGTCATGCCTTCAGCTCTGTATATATGTTCTGGTCCCCTGTGGCAGCACTGAGCACTCTTCTGGAGGAAGACATCCTGTGACAACTTTACGCTCAGTTACGAAAATATCCAAGATTGACAGACATTTAGTATAGTGATGATGGTCCAGGGATAGGTAAAGAGTCAAATTAAGAAATTAAACACATGGACATCAAGGGGGCATCTTAATCTACTTACTCTGCTCTTCTTGTCTCACTGTGAAACAACAAATTTTGTTTTTTTTATTTTAAAGCCTGTGAAGATAGAGATGATAATTGCTGGTTGGTCAACTATGCCAAACACTTCAGCAGAATCTGATATGACTGCAGAGGATCTGAAAGAGGACATCAGCGGGATCAGTGTTGCTTAAAGAAATGGATGGAGAGGATAAAGTGCAGCCTGATTTCCCAGAGCTTAGTCAAGTATTGTCATTCCCTCCAGCACCATAGCCATTAACCTTTTGTAAAGTCCCTACGATACATGGATGTATACTGAGAAGATTAGGAAGAAAAAGGATGAATGTTGGGGTTGTCAAACCAATCATCCAACCCAGAGGAGGTATATTTATCTATAGTTTGCTTGTACTAAAGTAATTATGATAACCAGTGTGTGTTTGTCTTATCTGTATGTTTTTCTCTTTAGGCATGTACCTACTCCTGAGGTCCATGTGGCCTATTCCCACTGTGCAGGGTGTGTGTGTTGCCTAGTTTCCTTGTATTTCCTGTGGTGCAGCTGTGATGTGAGTAGTGTCGCTGTTTAATTGACTGGGCTCTGTGTCTGCCATGCTCTGTCACAGACACTGAGGCCTAGTCCTTTGGGAGGAATGTCATTTCTACGCAGGCAGCTTTACACTAAGGGCTCAAGGCTTTGGCAGCCTGCTTTAACATCTTGACACAACTCAGCCAGCTAATGAACAGCATTAAGGACCCATGGGCTAGCCCATACGAACTCCTGGACAAACACACACATATGCACCCAAGAAATGTCTTTCTTCTTTCAGTATTTATAAGGTCTTGAAGCTGTTCTGCTCCTCCCATTCATTTCTTCACTTCTCCATTGGGATTCCACCAAGGTCAGTTTTGCTATTAGTCTACTACATACACGGATGGTCACATTTTATCACTTGCTCAGGCAGGCAGGCTATAAATCTCTTATCTAGTGACCCCAATCAACTTGTTATGTGGAGCTGAGGAGAGGAAAAGACAAATGACAGATGTGTTTCCAGTACTAGGTTAGTATGTACACAGAAACCCAACTAACTGGTGCCACATTTTCACCAGCACTGGTTACTGACAGGTGTGTTCCAAGGGCTATCACCCTATGTGTCCCTGACATTAATTAAGCCAGTTCCTCAAAGGTTTCGTGCTTACACTTTCTTACACTTCTAGAAACCGCAGAATTTAAAGATGGGATTTTCTTTTGCTCTGTAGCTTTGACGACCTTCTTAATTAATGTGTTATTGCTGAGAGCGGCATGCTGCTTTTTCGATACCACTTACTGTGAGACACTTGTAAAAGGCAGGATATCACCATTAATACTAAGCAAGTACAAAACACTTTTCCACAGTGACGCTGTCTGACTGACTCTTGTTTACAGCAATCTGAAACTCTTTTATCTAGTCGCTTGGTACAAATATGATGAATGTTGCCAGTGTTGTTGTATGAGATGCTTAAATGATTGAAAAGCATGTTTTACACACAGAGAAATTAGGTGTTGGGAATGTATAAAAGGTATCAAACTAGTGATATCACATTTACCTTGCAATGTCTTCATAAATGTATAGCAAACTTTCCAAAGTCGAATAACAGTAATGCCAAATGGATATAATATGACCATGGGATCATTTGGGTCAACTCTGAACCACTGAACCCACTAACGGCACAGTGGTATGAACTAATGGTGATACAGTCTGGATTTATTCATTTATTTGTCAGATTTGTCCAGAAGAAGACAAGCAAACAATTTTTGAAATGCTTGTTTTCTGAACAGAGTTTGGATCGATGAAGTTCTGAACAGCACTTACCAGGTAGCCCAACTTCTCTGCTTTCCTTTTCCAAACAAACTCCTTTTTAGTGTGGTCTCTGTATAAATATGAAATAGTATCATAGAGCTTTGGATGCCCAGTGGTGGCTACAATAACAACAGTGGATGTCTGCACCTCCACTTCAGCACTTTTTATTCCCAAAAGTAAAAAATTCGCCCTCAAGTTGGCCTGAGGGGAAATATCGCTACAGTGACTCACTACCACCTCTCAAGTCACAAGTGGTATTACAATAAAGTACGAGTCCGAGCTAGCTGGTTAGCATTTTAATTTCAGTAGATTTCTCTGCAACACAACACATAGATGCATTTGACTGTCAACATTTCTGTTGATAATGTTGATGTTCTGAAAGCCAGGCTGGCTGAATTTCTTCTGCTTCCAGTCTTTACATGATGCTAAGCTAATCACTTGCTGGCTCTCACTTTATATTTAGTGTACAAAGATGAGATCAGTCTACTCATTCTCAATTCTTTACAAGAAAGCAGTGTCTTTCCCAAAATGTCAAACTACATTGTATTCCTTTAAAGGCTATGGCGTGACACTAAGTTCAAATGAACTGGAACTGGTACACCTCAATAAAATGCAGCCACCAATAGCCTGTGAATACTAAATTTAAACATTACAGATTTAATATTACATTTTACTGTGTTTGAAAGGTACTTCAAATATCAAAGCACTCCAGGACAGGTACTTTTTAAGATTATTGTGATTAGCAGCCATAACAATTCAGAAAGCCTGCATCTGCATGAATGTCACACACACACACACAGAACATTGCACCCCATGTGGTGCAATCCAAGACATAAATTATTATTGCTTCAGCTCATTCTTTTGATAATAAAACATTAGCGTAAAGAGTTGGCTGCCACTATGCCATCTTGATTGATTAGAGGGTCAGTGGATAATCCTTAGGTGCAAGTCATTTAGCCACTACATATTAACAGAGCCTGTCAAACCCAGCTAATTAAGGACTATTAAAATGGAGATGACAGTGCTTGGCAGGACATTACTGATTCTGGTCTCTGTGGATTTTTCTGCTGTTGGCAGGAATCATTTGTTCATGAGAAAGACAGACAGCATATTTTATATCCTAATAGAGACTGATTCTGTTTAAGACTACTGTACTGTCTGATAACTGGATGTACTATTTATTACTATTTACTGTAGTTGTAGTCGTCTGAGTATAATGGCCAAAACATGGGACAGGATAGGACCGGATATGATGCATCAGGTTTTTAACCTGCTACACAGACTCCAACTATTTCTATTCTAGTATGTCAGATGTGGAGTTTACACATGGTCAACCTTATGTATTGAGGTCACTGTAGGGATAATGTTAAATCTTAAGTTGTGAGACACTGACTTCTTCTCCTTGAGATATAGAGGATGTGAGGATATAGCGATGGATATGCTTGTGTTTGGGAAAGCTGGTGCCATTCTGACTATTACGATGGTGACCGAGGTCAGTGGATGGGGCTGTCTGACTCCCTAGATAGAATATAAGGGTAAATAACGTAGAAACCTCTACAGAGTCAACAATGTCAAACCACTGAGGGTAAACATATGTTTTACATAGAGTAGATGTGTCACCGTCCTGAAGGCATATAGACCAGCCAGAGAGGACAGCTTCTTCAGAATAGAGGTGGCATGATGTCATGACAAGTGTATTGATAAATCCTCCATTATCCTTGATCAAATTTCAATAAACCTTTCAGCATAAGACATCTTGGACTCCTGTGCACTTTCTTTTCTTTCCACTGACTGAACTGAACATTGATGAATAAAATTCTCCACAACACCTACGAGAATCCTTTTGCTTGCCACACCTTGTAAAAACAACCTTTTATTACCCGATTGAAGGAAGACCTTAGTAACACCCTGGCAACTGTAAAAGTTGCAAACTTCATTAAGGCCCTATAACCAGAGAAAATTTGCTGAGATATGTGAGGATGAAGTGCGTCGTCACACATTGTACTAAGCAAAGAAGTTGTAATGTAAATTACTTCAAACAGACCTTTCTACAGCAACATCAACATGGTGGAGCTATGGCATCTGTAGATATAAAAGGCTCATTCTAAGGTAACAAAAACATAGCAAATTATAGTCAATTTCTGTAATATTCTGCAAATAGAGCCCCCTAAATCTTACACACTGGACCTTTAAGACACAAATAAGGTAAATATATAATTAATTATATCACAATTGACATGCAATTTTGTTTGTATGAAACATTGAGACTAAATCTGGATTTCAAGATTGATTTAAACTTTTCTTGGACTCAAAGCACTGCAGCTCTGACAGGGGTAACTGTAAAGCAAATCTGAAGAGAGCTGATTAACTTTGAAGTTAATTTGAATGAGGTCCCAGGAGAAGAGATGACTTACACATAAGTATTTATTGCTCAATTGAGGAGAAATTAGTCAGTTTTAGAAGTGAATAAATCACAGTGCAAAGTCGCCTAAATCTGAAGGTTTCATCCTGGTGGGGAGTATTAATCTTAGGTATTTTATTAATAGATGTTTTACAAGACCTACTGGGATTCACTATGTGTCCAGATAAGATTATTCTTCATCGATAAACGTGTGATTCTGTGTGAGAAATGTGTGAAGATTCTGTAGGGTATTTCATCAAAAAAAGATACTATTATTTTTCATGTGGATCCCCGTTAACTTCCACAAAGTGTCTGTTAGTATTCCTGAGAACAATTTAAAATCACTTAATCAATAAGGCAGGAAACAAAAACAGAAAGTTAGAAAAACACAGCACCTCAAGATAAAAATGAAAGTACAGCAAAAGGGTTCTAATAAACATCTAAAATGTGAGATTCAGAACTTTTTGATTTAGTGACTTCTTGAAAGAATATCTGTTTTCAGGCAGAACAGTTCTCATCATACAATTTGTACATGAACTTTGTACATGTTATACACCCATGACAAAAACAGTGTATACATTTTTTTTCACAAAAGAAGTGTGACGTATTATTCAAGATGACAGTTTGCATGAATAACAGAAGACTATAAGCATGCTGTGTCTTTATAAGGAGTCAATTTCTACTAAATTATTACTAATTCAACATTTAATTACAAATAATCTTCTTAAGTATCTTACTTAGTACAGGGCATATACTGATAGGTCTTAAGTATAGCACTTTGGGTAAAGGTATGATTTTAGAATCTTTTCAAAGCTCCAGGAAAGTACCACTGAGTAAGCACCTATTAAAAATATGACACATTGGTTTGGAAAGCTGCCTCACTGCCTCACTTTAAAAAAAAGTGTCCCTTTGAAGCATTAAGGATCTTAACTCATCATCTAACATGGTGAACTACTGCACTTTACAGACCTTTTTCTGGAGTGTGGAGTGTGGATGTCCACCAACTTCACAAATTTGTCCATGAAATTTTTTTGTTTGCATCATTTCCCCAACTTGGACATTTTAGTCTTTCTTGTTAAAGCAATCGGATTATGGTCACTGCATTATAATGCACTTATACTGCCTGTGAACCAAAATATGATCAATAGTGACTATTTAGGTATCCAAGAAGGAAGATATCCTTGCATTAGTCTGTCACTGTGTCTTAATTGTCACGTATTCTAATAATAATCTAAATAATTCACACTGGGACTGGATGGCATATTATCCCTATGTCTTCAATATAACCTTTTTTTTTTTTTTTTTTTAAGTGCTGAACAATCAAAAAATTTAAGCTGATTGAGCTGGGCATGATGGCCACTTTATCATACTTCATGCTGACTTTTTCTCCATTTTCTTTGGTAACTTATGTAACAACTCTTTCCTCCTCAGTTGCACAGCCTCTCGGCAGTCTTCAGCTATGTGGATGATAGAAAAAAGGATCCTCTGTCTTTAAAGCTCAAAATATTTACAATGGTTTTCCTTGGCTTTCCCACCTCCTGGTACTGGCCAATTCTCTGAACACACTCAGTATCAATATTTGTTCCATCGAGACCCAGGTTGCTTGAGAGCATTTGGCAACCTTCTTCTTTGATTCACTCAATTTCTTTCCTTTCTCATTTGCGATCCCATCAGTTAAAATGTACTAGTCCAAAAGTAGTTCAGCTGGGTAAATATGCCATCCATTTCCTGCTATGAATCTTTTTCAAATTGCTTGTTTCAATCTCCTTTTATCCCATTCTCATCTCTTCAAACCATTCTTGAGTGAATTCTGAGCTAGTCTTCATCTCCTGTACATCTATGATATGATAACACCACTTAGTGTTTTGTGAGTTCCCTCCATGATCAGTTGAACAAAGTGTTTGGAATTATCTTGTTGCTGAAGAAGAACATCTCTCTAGGGGAGTACTCTCATTGAAACTACTGAATCACCCTAACATGAGGATGATTACCATGTTTAGCAGGCATGGTCTGTCTGAGCACAATGTACGAGTTGATAGATGTTGAAAATGTTAATGTCAAAGGTCTAGTAGGCCCAGAAGCCCACCAACTTTGACTACAGTCGCAAACTACATAGTTGACGTAATATTATCCACAATGTTAAGAGAAAATGTGGATCAAAATCAACTTGATTCAGTAAATAGCGGTCTTTCTTGGTGGATTTAGACAAGCCAGATTCTCTATGCTTACATAAACTAGTTACTAGTTATGTTGTGTGTCTTCAGGTCACACACAGTACCTTCTAAAGAGAGCCAGTCAGTCTGTCTGTCTGTCTGAAAGAAAATCAAGCTAATCTTGACCTTGGGTTGCCTAGGAAACGGACCAGAGTGTGCCTTATCAAGGAAGCTCTGTCAGTCTAGTCAACCAAACAGACAGAGAGGAGAGAGTTAAACTTGTTGCTTTAGAAGAGGCACAGGCTGTGACATTTGGCTTACTTTACTCAGCCAATGACCCAAACATGATGTGAGGAAACTGACGAAGGAATGTTCCAATACAGTTATGTATTAAACTTAAAATTACTGACAGACATTTTCCAAGAACTGGGGATATATTAGGTCAAATCTTCCTCATATTTTGGGAAACAAAATAATAATAATAATAAACACTGTGTTTAGACTTCTTTCTATTTTTTTGGCCAAAGACTGTTTTGTGGAGCAGTATTAGGAGATGTAGGGAGCAGCTGCCGGGAGTTTATAAAAGGACACAGTCATGGCCATACTGAATAAGGTGACCCGAAGCAGATTATTTGCAGACAATGAGGTGTGGATTCTGGCAATCATGCCTCTTTGTCCAACCCCCGACCCCCCCTACCTTTATCTATCATGACCAACTCTACTGCCGTGAGTCCTTATCACATCCTACCTTTCATATCATTGTCTGACACCCTGACTGGCTGATGATCTACCCCAACCCCCTCTGTTGCACTATTGTTTTCTGGTTCATTTATCTCTATGAATGGTGCACCTGTCTCGTCTTACCTCTTTCTCACAGAGCCTCTTGTCTTGTATTCTTATCTGCTCTGAAATCATCTCCTTCCCAAATTATTTTACCTTCCTCGTTTAGATTTTCTCTCCTCTCCTCTCCTCTCCTCTCCTCTCCTCTCCTCTCCTCTCCTCTCCTCTCCTCTCCTCTCCTCTCCTCAACCTCGCAGTTTCTCTATCTTTACAGAACAGGTTTCAGAGATACGATACTTTTCCGTCTGGTTTTGGGACAAACTTTCATGATGTCAGTCCTAGTTTCAGCTCTGACTCTCCCTCTCTATTGTTTCATTATCTCTCCCTCAGCCCAAACAACAGATAGTAAACAAACAGAAAGGTAGCATCATCCTCTTATCGCTACTGCTGCCCTGCATTTGTCCCGGACACTCAATCTTTTGCTCCAGCTTTGTTTTTATTTCTTCACTGCTATTCTCTCCTTGCGTTTTATGGCTATTTTGTTTCTTTCTTCTTCAATTTGTCATTTTTACTCATTATTATTTCTTTCCTCATCCGTCTGTTTCTCTTCTCTTTATTGCTCTGTCCTAGCTTGATCCTATGTCAGTGCAGAAACAGAGAGTGATGACGATGATCATGAGAATAGAGGATGGAGAGCGAGCAGATAAATGGAAAGAATAACTCACCTCACTCACGGGACAGCTTTAGTCATTATGAGACCCCCACACACACACCTTTTGTCATATGTGAGGACATTGCGTTGATTTATTTCCTAGTGGTTCAACCTAACCTTAACTGTAACAGCTAACATGCCTTACCCTAGTGACTGCTATAAGGATGTATGTAGCAGTACTTTGTGTTGAATCCCAATATCGGCATGCGAACATGCTCACAAAAACAATGTTACCATGCTGATACTTAGCAGGTGTAATGTTTACCGTGTTTACTATTATAGTTCAGTGTGTTTCCCATTTAGATTTCATTATAGATTTTCTAAGAAAATCCAGGAAACACACATATAAATAATGACAATACAACAACACGATTATTGCACAGACAAGACAAACCAGTGGAAGGAAGGAGGGGTAGGATTACGTGTAAAATTTTATGCATGTGTTTTTATTTAACACAGTGTGTCCATAGGAACAGAATGATCTTGCCCGTCTTGCATGTTAACATCTAATTATCACCAAACACAGCACAACTGAGGCTGCTGAAAATGTCATCAGTTTTCTAAGTATTTTGTCAACGTTTTGCATGTACTACATCACGAAAGGTTATTGCAGTTTATACTGAGGGAAATAAGAATGTGTGTAAATAGGAGTGTCACAATAGTTGATGTAATATATGACGTGTTATATTTAAAAGTGAAATATTGACATGTAGGGGGTCAGGGACAACAGATGCAAATTAGCTGTTAGGAACTCTGGTACAATTACTTTTAATTGTGAGCTATCCCTGTGAATTTTACATTTTACTCAAATCCAAAAATGTTAACCAGTGGCACTAGAGTAAAAGTCAGAGGATTACCAAAATCATTGGTTAAAAATTTCATGGCAATCCATCAAATGGTAAATTAGTTTATTTCAATCTGGACTAAAGTGGTGGATTGATTGACCGAAGTGACCGTTTCCAACCTTAGAAGCAGCCCACATTAACAATCGGACTTTATATAGCACCTTTGATTGAACCATGTAGTGCAAAGTGCTTTACATAACAAAATTGAAATAACACAGGCAAAAAGTTTTTGCAAGACTAGCAATTATTAGAAAAACAAAATGTAAAACATCAATTAATAAAAGTGGAATAAAATAAATTTAAAAAAAGATATAACAGCAACGACCAGGGATTTAAGAAAAATATGATATGATTAAAAATAAAAAATAAATAAAAACAAGGCTATAATTACTCCAAATTCAAAGCCAGATTAAAGAAATAGGCCTTTAATTTATTTGTAAATAGTTACAAACAAATAGTTTGCCGTAATACCCAGAGGCAGTGAGTTTCACATCTTAGGGGCATAAAAACAGAAGGCGCTCTCACCAGTGGTTTTACGAGTCACATAAGGAACATTTAAAAGAGAAGTGGTGGAGTTGTTTGCCAAGGTCACCATGCATTGAGCACAGTTTTTCTCTTGCTGTTTTGGTTCCTATTGAAACATATTTAAGTATGTTGCGTTGGGGTCAATTGGTGACACAGAAATGTACAATTGTGTATCATCAGCATAACAATAGTAATTGACTTGGTGATCATTAATAATGGTTGATGGTGGGAGCATATATACTGAAAACAAAACTGGACCAAGAGTGCTTTCTTGAGGAATACCACAATCAGTACCATGAGTAAATGTTAATACATGGTCAGAGACCCAATCATTTCTAAAGTCGGTCAATTAAAATATGGTCAGCTGTATCTATCATGAGGTTTAAGGGGATGACATATTATTTGCATTCATAATACTTCTTGTTATATACCATTTTGGCAGTATTTGTGCTGTGGTTTGAATAATTTGGTCAAATGAACCAGTAGCTGATAAAAGTGATTTTCTAGTTTACTAAGGAAAGGTAGAAAAGGGTTTGTAATTGCTCAGCTCTGAGAAAACTAGATTGGATTTCTTTTTTTACCATTGAAGTCTTAAAAGCTGTTGGGAAGATCCATAAATTAAGAGAATAATTTATTATACTTGTTACTAGGGAGAGGTTTTGGAAGCAAAAATTTAAACAGCTTGTTGTGGATGGGGTCTAAAGCACAAATAGAAGACCTAACCCCGACATTGTCTGACAGCATATCAATGGATGACATTTTTTTTATTTACAATACTGGCTCTAATAGAAAGAAAAGACTAGAGTAAGTGAAACATGGACTGTGATGGGATACAAACACTGGACTTCTTAAAGTTCAATGTCTACCCACCCACATGTCACCTCAACATCCACACTTCGATCTCACTAAATACTGAAGCGCGCTGCTTCCTACATTGGCACTTAATGTTGACATCGGACAAACTGGAGACTCTGCACTGCAGAATCCTCCAATATAAATGTAATTCTTAGGGATACTGGGCTGCACACATCCGCATTGAATTCTTCAGGGTTGCTTACTTGCCTCTCTCTGCTACTTACTTTCACTGAAATGTAGAAAATCCTGTTTACATGAACAGGGCTCTAGCTATTTTTTGTTCTGTTTTGAGGCTATGTTTCCTGCAGAGAAGTGTTAATGTAAACAGTACCACTCATGTATGACTTTGTTAATGAAGGGAAATGTGCCACTTTAGATTTCTTTCACCTCGAGAGAGGTTTGGCCCATTTTTAAATCGCCTGTTCACCAGAACAGAATGACTTTGTTTTCATTATTTTAACTTGAATTATCTAAGGATCTAGAAAGCACAACAAATCCAAGGATTTAAGTTTAAATGATATCAGTATAAAGACATAATTTATATTAAAATGATCTGAACATTTGATGGGTAATGCAAGCTTTCATTATAACCTTTACCTATGCTATAAACTTTAAAAATTAAATTTTAAAAAATACTTTTTTACTTGAACATACTAGCCTTGATGTTTTAGCTGTGAGTATGGACCAAGTCTGTCAGTATAACTATTCATGTTGATGCTGTCCATATGATGCAACTTGTGTTGTTATATGCAGACACTCCTGGATTCATCACTACCTTCAAGACAGTTTTTTTGTTTCTTTTCTGTGTTCTTCTTCGCCACTGCCTGAGTCTCACAGTAGTTGCATCCACAGCACTGCAAGAGCAGTTTGGTTGTTGATGACCAGAATCAGGAAAGGATGCGTCATTCTCCAGTCTTTGTTTCACTGCTCAGCAGCAATGCGGTGGAGTGCTGTCACAGACCTAGTCTGAAACACTGTTGATATGAGAAGGGAAACTGGGCTGCACACATAGTCACATTAAAGCTTTCCTGAGATTTACAACAACACAGAAAGTCAAATTTTACATGTTTGCATGTTCAGTTTATCTGCTTTGCATTCACTCTCTTGGTTACACTAGCAATTAAATGGAAATACTAAATGAGACATGTACCCATCAAACACTGTCAGTTATTTTTCTTTAATTGGTACCATGTTCAGTATATTTTAGGAAAGTTTCTTGTTGATTTGAAAATTATGGATTCAGATTACTGATGCAAGTAGTCATCACAATTCCATTTAAACATGCTACCTCTCTATCTACTGTAAATATATGCTGGTTTGAATTCCTTCGAGGGTAACTTTAGTCTTTTTGGACCTTATTTTCCCATGGTCTTGTGTCAAAATGACCAATGGGGACAACAATCTTTGACCTTAGTCCAGTGAGAATGAAATGGGCTACAACGTAATCTTTGCAAAGAATTGCACACTGTCAAATTACATCCATTAAAAGTGTTTGTTTTTTACACTGGCTGTCTTAGATTGTAATTTTAAGTCTGGCAATATTTTGGAAATAAAATGCTACCTGTACCTTTAGCTTGAGCCAGTCTGAAATCTCCTGTGTGAGTATAAGATCATAGTATAGGGTCACAACAGGAATACCACCCGTCTCTAGAGCTTTGCAGCATTGTAGCTCTCTCTCTCTCTCTCTCTCTCTCTCTCTCTCTCTTCATTGGCTCTTCAATTTGTAGATTTTTCCATATTGAATATGAATTCATAATCCTCATTCACAATGTTGAAATGATGCAGCCATGACATTGAACATCTTTTACATAACACCAAGCCGAGCCAAACATTTCCACTGTTCACTTCCTACAACAAGTCACCTCACCTCTCAGGAGACTTCTGAATGAGTGCATGATTCCCATACAGTTTACATTGTGGCCTGTTTTGAAGTGGCAGACTACAGCGCTCTCACTGGACCCTGTCACTTTGACACAAAAACATGGAAACAAAAACGGGAAAATAAGGTCATGGTTGAAAAATACCTAAGTTACTCTTTAAAATAGGTCTTACTAAAGTACTTTGATTTTAATTATATAATTTTTTTAACTTGTGTCAGTGCAGTGCAGTGATCATAGCCTCAGTCACACATTGGTTTATATAGGGATGGCTCTTTAATCATATATCCAGCGATGTACTAATCTAATTTGAGCAGACAGTGGTACAATTGGGTAATTAAAGCCACTTAGGAGTAGACAGTTAAAACTAACCGTGAAGCCCGAAGGCTTCATTGTGTAGGATAACCCACATTATTTCTTTTCTTTTTATTCACAAAAGCTGAGCAAGGTTTTTTTTTCTCTGCAGGAAGGAGATGGAAATATAATTACTATCAATTCCTAAGGCATTTTGCTATAGCTGGCTTCTTTTGAAAATAATTTTATTTTTACTTATTTTTTTGCTGAAGATTTTACACCAGCTGTTTAACAGTACCTCTTTTATATCTTAATTAGTGTTGAAAGAGCAACAACTACAAGGCTATCAGTGAAGATACAATGAATGTCAATTAAATTTATTTAGCCATATAGATATTAAAGATCAGTTATAGTGAAATGTATTTCTGTGAGCTTAATGAACCACTCTTTGTAGGGCCTTACGTGTCTTGTTCAGTGCTGTTCCATATTTATATTCCCCATCAGGATGCTCTTGATGGTACAGGAGTAGAATTTCCTCAGTACTTGAGGGGATATCTGGAATTTCCTCAAGCATCTGGGGTGAAAGAGTCTTGCCTTTCTCACCACAGAGTCAGTATGCTGCTCCCAGGTCAGACCCTCAGTGATGTGAACACCAAGGTACTAGAAGTTGTCCACCCTCTCCACCGCTGACCCGTAAATATTCAGGGGGGAATAATTCCTCCCCAGCTTCTCCCCAAAGTCCATTTTCATCACCTTAGTTCTTGGGATTAGTCCTTCTCCGTAGTCAGGAGAAGCTTTTTGTCTTGACACAAGTGGGTCAGGTGCTTTAGTTCTTTCAGAGAGTTTTCTTTTTATTGTTCTCAGTGATCAGGCCCATCCCAGCAAACTTAAGGATGGTGTTGGGGTGACTACACAATTCTGTGTGTACAGGGAGTACATTAAAAGAACAGAAAATTCAAAACTAATACACACTATAAATGTATGGCTGACATTTAATGCTTCTGTCTCTTTAAATATCTCGTAGCCAATGCAACACACTTAACTTCCTCACTAATAAATGGAATACGGTTGCATAAAATATAAGAGGTCAAAGTTATTGAGAATTCTGTAAAATTTCTCTAATATTTTAATAATGTGTGCAGTGGAGCTCTCCTTGAGAGCACAAACAGCTTGGCACACACAATAGCTGGTAATATGCCACCGTGAACCATGTTTAGTGTTAAAAAGTAGGCTTATTGACAGGTGGGTGGAAAAAAAACTGGCATATCCCTGTAAATTCTTTTGGCATCTCCCACAATGTTGGTATTCAAGGATTTTGCAAAACCCAAGATTTGTTTTAATAGTGATGTGTTTGTTGTTTTTACTGTCACTATTTGATCACTATCTCCTTACCCTTACTTTCTCTCTCTCTCTCTACATAAAAGACACATCACTACTTCCTACTGAACATTGTCACTGTATGCAAATCATGCAGTCTGGAATCAACCAGTATGGACGTATTCCTAGGTTTTCCACTTGTTTATTTATTATTTATTCACAAAATTGTCTATCCATGGTTTTGAGCAGATGGTTACAAAATCTTACTTTGTAAGTAGTCACTAAGGTTATCAAGTACAAGCACATTCAGAATGGTCTGTTATATTTTCTATGATCATACTTTCCTGTAAGCCATCTTTAGCAGTTCGATTTTTATTTCCTTGTTCTAGAGTTCAAATCTGTTGTTGATTTATTTGATGTATTTAGAGAGGAACACAGTTGAAGCTGAAATCTTACCTTGCTCCTTTTGAAATGTGCTGGATTCCCATTTTTGTAAAGCAAATAATTTATTTAAATAAACCCTTACTGCTACCCAAGTGGTATTGATAAGATCCACAGTACTTTTAGACTCTAAAACCTGCGACAAAGCAGGAATAGTGAATATCTGTTATCTGAAAGTAAATTTGTTCTGTATTGGGGCAGTTCAGATGAACACATTTTGATTATTAATTTTCAAATAGGAGATTATATCTCATTTATGTATCTGTGGAGTCAAATTTTGTGAAGAGAAGATAAAGCCTTTTCATCAAAAATGTGTGATGAAAGTCTTGGAGACATTTTACACTGACATATTAAGATTTGTCTCTTTGGAACACGTCCAGGAGAGAGTGAACTGCTAATGGGCAGTAAGTCAGGGCCAAGTCACATTTTTAATGTGATTTACTAATGGGCTGAAGGTGGCCTCATCTGTGACTTTACAGTATGTCTGCAAGGTCTCACAATGAGAGCACAGTTGTTTTTGGAATTGCACAACAAAGGGTGCAAAGTAACAAATCTCTCAGATATCTTTCGTATTGTCAAGAGAAGCATAAGTTTTTCTCACAGTCACAAAGATAGGATGACAGGAAGAGAATCCAGGAGAATTAATAGGACAAAGAATAGGAGTCTTGGTTTGTGACTCTTGGTAGTTATAAGCTCAAAGACATATAACGGGGCATATAATGTTCTTTTAGCAGATCATTTTTCCTAAGGGATCTTGTGTCAGACCTAATTGTCTCAGTTTTACAAGGAGCAGTAATATCAAATGAAGAGAAGTAGACGTGATTAAAATCACAAAGTAGTCCAGCAGTACTGCCTTACACGTATTATTTCATTTACATTAGTTGAAGTAAGCCATTTTAAATGTTTTAAGTCTACAAACTGTTACAGGAATGACACATCAAGACAGGTCTTAATGGTTTTGATGTTATTACTTCATTTGGTGGGCATTTTATTCTTTTATTAGAAAGTGCCCATAGAGAGATGACAGGAAATAAGGGAGTTCAGCTGGGGACATTGCAGTTTATGGTTGGCATCTTGGCCAGACAATTAAGTGGTTGGTATTTTTGGTGCCTAAACCAAACAGAGACTGTTTCACAACGTTAAATGGTAAATGGACTGTACTTATATAGCACATTTCCCACTCAAAGCACTTTTACACTACATGTCTCATTAATCCATTCACACACATTAATACACTGGGGTGGGAGCTAACCATTCATACACATTCACACACCGATGGCACAGCCTCCGGGAGCAAGAGATTTGGGGTTCAGTATCTCACCCAAGGACACTTTGACATGCAGACTGGAGGAGCCGGGGATCGAACCAGAGATCATCTGATTAGTGGATGACCCACTCTACCTCCAAGCCAAAGCCCCCCTTTAACCACGTGTTTATTAGTTACCATGATGGTGAAAAGAAAACTGGCCTTCAGAGCAGTGGTTTTGGGGTCAACAGGCTGTTGGACAAATGGATCTTCGGTCCAATGAGAAATCTTTCAGACTGCTGGAGTTTTGGAGCAATGGGCATCCCGGGTAATTTGCTGTCTTTTATGAATTTGGCAACAGAGCACTCAACAAGTGATTGCAAAATTATACTTGACTCTGTAATTTAGATTTTTAGATTTAGGATTTTACCCACTTAAGTCTGTTTACAGGTCTTGGGAAGTAAACTGCCTATGTGAAAAATGTCATATAAAGCCTTTTGTGGCTGATGAGTGTTGGTTGAGAACAATCTGACGGTGTGGATTTATAAAGAAGTATGTTTACCTCTGCTTGAGGCTAGCAGTTTGAGGCTACTTAGCCACTACAAAACAACAGACCCAGATCTCAGACTCTTGAATGTTGAGTTGCATTGTGGGTAAAGTAGATGCCCACAAGGAAGAAGAATAGGTGAAATAAAAAAGACTACTTTATCTGCAACTGCAAGTCTAACAGATAGATTTTTTATGTTTAGTTTTCATAGCATTTCAATTTGTAATATATGCATTTAAGTATGAGAACCCAATCATGTAAGATTTTTTTAGCCCACAGTTTTAATTAAGATGTTTTGTGGATTCTAGTAAGAGCTTAATGACTGAGGTTTACACAGGAAAAATGCACAAATGGAAGTACTTCAGCAGCTTCATTTCAATCCTGCCATCTGTGGGTTATCTCACTTGCATTCTCGTCTCACATCCATTTCCTCTTGGAAATTCAAGCCAATTTGTCATTATCAGTTGGCTGTAATTATGGACACTTTATGGTGCCATTCTGATGATCCTTTGAGTAAATTCTACAGATGGAATCATTTAAGTACCAGGTTTGAAAACACTTACAGTATGTGAACTCGCCAGATATTAAGAAGATCGAAAGGGGAGGCTGTCTTTCTTGCTCATTCCTCCTCCAGATGTCCTGCAACTTAACTCCGCTTAATGAAGTATTTTCTGTCTTTGCACAGTGGACTTTATCTCCTTCTCTCCGTGTCCTTGCTGTTTCTATCTGTCCACTCTTCTCCATTCATTGATCATCCTGTCTGCCTGTCATTTCTTCTCCCTTCTTCTCCCCTCTGCTGGGCAAATCTGAAAGGATTTTAACATTGGCTCAGATCAGTCCACCCCTTGGTCAGTCTCTCTGTTTCATTTATCACTCTGTTTCACTATCATGAGTACTGATATACATAAAAATTAAACCAATATGATCACATGAAAATGATCTACACAAGTGATCAAAATACTACTACTACTACTACTTTTCACCATTTTGGTCACTAGGTTGGTAGATTTGGGCAAACTTGGTTCAGGAAACCAATGCTGACTTTGCTAATAAACAAGTCTATTTAAAACAAGAAGAGAAAACATTTGTCACAGTTTGAGGCATTTATTGGACAAAATATGCTAAAGATTAAGTATCAGTGATAAAGTTATGCACGGCGAGGATGTAATGTATGGTTCCAATTAAAAGAAGATGTATACTCTTATGATCCTTTTTTTTTATGTTCTTCTTTGTTCCTTCCCAGGTCATTTGTTTCCTTACCTGCCCACCAGATGTCTTCCCACATGCCAGGGTCTTCCAGCTCACACCAGCAGCTGTGTCTAATTAGTTATTAGCTCCTATATGTCCCTCTGTGAGTGCTTTAGTGGTTGAAACTCTGAGGAAGTCTGTGTAACTCTACACTTTCCTGGTAGCAAACTTTCTTTTTCATCACACCACTCAAACTTTCACAGATTGTTCTGCTATATCCCTTCCTCTAGACCAGTTCCCAAACCTTTTTACTTAAGTGGTCCCCTCGTCTGTCATTGAGTAAATTGACTCTCGGCCATTGTTCGGTTTGCTCTTTGGTTGATTTACCTGTGCAAGTTTGTAATGCAGCAAGAGGCTGTTTAGCAGCGTGAAGGCTCTGTGACTATAGTTTGTCTTCACCTTGCCCTTATCCTGTGAAATTTCTTATATATCTTAAATAATAATCCAATAACAATTTAGGCCAACTGTTCATCCATCCATCCCTTATCTGTAACCGCTTATCCTCATCAGGGTCACAGTGGGGCTGGAGCCTATCCCAGCTGACTTTGGGCGAGAGGTACACCTTGGAAAAGTCAGACCAGCCTATCACAGGGCACATAGAAACAACCATTCACACTCACATTCACACCTACAGCCAATTAACCTATCAAGTGCATGTCTTTGGACTGTGGGAGGAAGCCGGAGTACCTTCTTGCTGTAAGGCGACAGTGCTAACCACTGCACCACTGTGCGAACTGGGCCAACTCTATGCTTTTAAAAAGTTTTTTTTAAACTTATATTTAAAAGTATGTTAACAATATTAGTGGGACAGCAGCCAAATAATCTGTGAATTAACATCCAGCTTTTACACCTAGTGAACTGCCACTGCAGGCCTACATAGCACACACTTATGGGTCAAACCAATTTGTTAGAAACTACCTGCTACAGATTTCAACTTTTTATGCTGACTGCTGTCATACAAAAGTCTGTGAGCACGGAAAGACACTGCACGAGCAAAGTAGAATTTATAACAGGTCAGTGGAATTTTCCACATAGATCAGCCACAGCAGACACTGACTGTAGGAAAAGCACATGTGTTACTAAAAACATTAAATGTCCCAATAAGCCATGACAGTGTGACAGTGAGCCAGCATGAACAACACCACGATCCAGAAATGGAATTAACACATTGTTCATGTCAAAATGTTGTGCTATGAAAGGCCCTGTTGTCATTTTGTTGCCTGTTTATTTGATCAGTTGTCAAAATGTCATCCTGCAGTGAAAATAGAGAAACTGAATGCATGTTGTAGTTTGGTATTACAAATGCAAATTAGATTAACTTTGTAAAATAATACCAACAGTACACAAGTCACAGATTTTACAGCTGCTGTAAAAAAAAACAAATATCTAGCACAGTAAACAATGGATTTAATTGAGCTTGCATACACTTGGCTATTTTATTTATTTATTCATTTTCTTTTATATGTGTTAAATTATTGAGTCATACAAACATACAAGAGACATACGAAGAACAACACACAGTCATGGGACATGGGTTGGAGTCTACAGTGTGTCAAGGTGAAGACCACACTAAAACAGGACAGGCCTGCCTTCAGTCTGGCACCCTCACAAAAGATGAGAGTGCAGAGTAATAACCTTTCATCACATCAGAGCAAATCATCAGCAGGCTCATTCACACCAGCCAATAAATCATCAAGATACATGGGGTAGCGTGTACATGCATTCAAACAGACAAAAAAGCCATACAAACTCCTGAAAAAAATGACATAGTAATAAAAACATCCAAGGTATCACAATATCACAAGGTTCAAAAGTGCATTTGTGTGCATGCAAATATTTTTTGTTAGAATACTATGAAATCAAAAGTCATAATTCTAGGTTGTCTTTTAGCATTATATAGCTAACTTGTTAGCTAACACTAGTGTTAAACAGTGTTGGGAGTAACGGCGTTTAAGTATAACGGCGTTACTAACGGCGTTATTTTTTCAGTAACGGAGTAATCTAATTAATTACTTTTCCCATCGTTGCAACGCCGTTATCGTTACTGAGAATGTAAAGTGGCGCGTTACTACAATTTGGTAGAATGAAGCGCGAGGTGTCAAGCTTTGGCTACATCAGCTGCCTGGAGAGAGCAGGAGTGGGCATGATGATGACCCCGTTGCTAATGCGATGATGATTGGCTGGGTGAGCGGATGCCCTGCTCACGCTGTCTCACTGCACGCTCTGACTTCCACCTATGACTACCTCTGAACACACAGGACAGCGACAATGGCGACGAGCCAGGGAAATTCAAAGGTAGCGTTCTCCAACTGGAAGTACCGGCACTACTTCTCCCTCGTTGAAATTAAAGGCAAGAATGTATATGTATCATGCACGCTATGCCCAGGAAAAAAGATTTTATCCACGACTGCCGCAAGAAACTCTAACCTTATGAAGCACGATATGGCAGGCTGCAATCTAAGTTCAAATAAATACCAAATGTTCTAAAATACTGTATAAAGTGTTTTTATTCTTCAATCAGTTAATATAAACATCTTTGACGTTAAAGATGTTATAGAACGTAATAGCGTTATAGAACATAAATAATAACGTCACAGTTACTTTGCTGAGTAACTAATTACTTTTACAGTGTGGTAACTGAGTTACTAACTCAATTACTTTTTGGCAGAAGTAATTTGTAACTGTAACTAATTACTTTTTTAAAGTAAGATGACCAACACTGGTGTTAAATGCCACATCATTACTCAAAGCCTTAAATCCACTGTACACATTTGACCAAAACCAAATTGGCAGCAGCTAAATGCTAACTTGACTCCACTTTTTGTCACAACTTTAGCCAGCTAGCATGTTGCCTTCTCTGTTTTTCTTGCCATACACTAGTGATGTCAGATGTACAAACGATTTGTTCTTTTTGAACAAGTCTTGTGTCTCAATTTATAAAACCTTGCTTCTGTATGGTGCGTGCACAGTTGGGCATGAGAGCCTGGTCAGTCAATGTGGGGAAAATAATCTGACCTCCTGGCTGCGGCCTATTTGATGTTGGAACAGCCCATCTGTTTGGGGGTTATACAGTGTATAACCCCAAAATTGTCAATAGGCTACCTATACTGTAAGGCATGTGCAGGAAGTGGTACTAACTATTGTCACCTCCCTCTTTGAAGTGGATCTGTTCATCTTTGTAATATCAGAGGAATCAAAAATGAAATGGATGAATAATCCAATAATAAAAGATATGATAAAGGGCTGAAAAAGCTAAAATATGGAACAAAAAGGTGAGAGAGAAAAAGATGCTGCAAAATGTTAGACATTAACGCAAAAGTTAAAACATTTATTGTTTAAAAATAATGTTACCAGTGCCAGTGTCACACAATATTGTGCTTGCTGCAGTGATTACATTAACAGAGGACGAGCAGCGGCCATTATCTCTCCTGTTCTGAATTAAAAATGAACTGAGGACTAACATGACAAAAAAACAACATTTTTTTTTTTTGTTAATGTGCTGTTTGCTTTAATTGAGTATACCTGTGCTACAAATCCTGTGCTGTGGAGATACAGGTGAATTTATTTTCAGCTATTGTGCTGTCAGCTTTGAGAGTTCTTGTGCGCTTAATTCTGTTCAGATGGAGGTGGGTGTATGTCTTAGTAAATATGCTGTTGGCACCATCCTTGTCCCCCAAAAATTACCTGAAAATGTAATGAATGTGTTGCTTGATTTCTGTTTTTTTTTGTAACACATTTGCTGCCAAAACATACCGAGGACTTGCCCACTCACAGGAAACAGAGCAAAGTAAAATTTTGCAGTTGGATTGAAAACCAAATCAAATTAGAAGAGGACTAAATGGATTGAAGGGAGAATAAAGGCACAATGTTGAGGTAAAGATAGAATGAATAAGTAATGAAATAATGTGGACCTTAGGCTGCTTTGTGTGTGCCATTCATTTGTCAGGCCAAAGTGAAAACTATCGACCGCGCTGCCATCTCTGAGTGAGAGAGACATCAACTCAGTAGGCCTTCGCTTATTCAGCTTTGTTCCTAAGCAGGGGGAGTAGTTTCTTTTTCTAAGCCTTATTTTATTCTGAAAATGAACTAATCACTAGAGGGAGAAAATTTGTGTCTGCTTATTTTATGCAAATTTCAAAATTAAATTAATATCAGTCATTTATCTGTAGACCATTATGTACAAGATTATAGGGGCAGGGGCCTCATTACAGAAACTTCCTTGTTATGTGAGATTAGGATGATATTTAATTTATTTTTTCTTATTACAGAAACATGATTCCTAACCGCATTTAGGACTGATCTTAGGATCTTATGACAGGAATTTAGCTGTTACAAGACCGTCCAAATGAAGATTTTTGTTAGGATGGCATAGAAAAATAGCAACATCAAGCTCAGCAGCAGGATCAGACTGGGTTCGAGTACAGCCTCTGAGACCAGCACGGTATAACCTATTACCATGGTGATTTACAGACTTTCCTAATGGACGGATAGCTACAGTATGTAGTGATCTACTAACTATCATTAGTGCAGTCAGCTGTAAAGCTAACTAAACTGACTGACCAATCAGGAACCAAACCTGCCGAGAAAACTACCTTGGTAGGCTACTGTGTTCCCTGCTAAATGGGCCACTGCTAGTTTCAGAGGTTTTGTTCGGTCTGTGTTTTCTGGAGGGGAGAGGCTTACGTTAGCACTGAAATGCATAGCGATGGGGGTATAACACACACTCAGCACTATTGGCTACTGTAAACGCCAATCAATACCTGAAACAGGTCTTTTCCTATCTGTCTGTTTTTACAGGAAACTTGTATACGGATGCAGAAAGCACTTTCTGTTTTATGGGAAGTTAAAATTAAGATTGGACAATTTTAATTTTGTAATGAGGCCCTAGGAGCCCATCCCTGCATACAATGGGGAAAGACAGAGGCTAATCCAGGGCTACCACACAAAATGTATAATATTGCTTATTATTTTAAGTGTGGCATTGTATAAATGTTATAAAAGTATCAATCATTCAGAGTCATGCATATGCCTTTATGAAAAAGTAAATAAAAAGAGAATAACTTCCACACAAAAAACTTCTTTTGCGTTTGTCATTTTGTGTAAAGCAGGTAGGAAGCAAACTGACTCATTTTCTCCATCTTAACTTTTATTTCATAATCCAGTCAGACCAGTAGATGAATAGCAGCATACCTACACCACCTACGTGTTTACTTGTAGGAGGCCTTGAAAGAAAAGAAATACTTTAGTAATAGTATTGCACTAATTCCAGATATTCGGATCTAATTAAAAGAAAAATCAGTGGAATCTCAATCTCAGTTGTAGTGGGTGTTGGTGAGAAGATTTGTTGACCTTCAGCAGAGATTTCTTCTTCAGACACATTGGTGCCTCTTCTCACACTCACCAGTGGCACTCAAGCTGACCTCGTAGCATTTTGTCAGGAATAAATTGAGAAAATTCATCTGCCCCAATAGATTGAATCTTGGATTGAATTGTACTGAATCTTTCTGTAGCATTGTAAATCAGCTGACTCTTGCATGTTCTGGTATGTTCTCCATGTCAAGTTTGAAAATTAATTTCCAGAGGCTCCAAGCTGGTGAATGCCTTGTATCTTTCTGCTTTGACTGCATCCTTTGAGTGTGCAAGAATCCAGGTTTCTTTAGAAATGAGTGATTTCAGATATGTACAAAACAAACTGTGACATTCGTTTGGCTTACCTTCAAGAAAATCACATCTGAGTATGTTGTTTTGATTGAACAATGTAAGAACTTGGTAAAACATACATAACTATTTTGATATTTAACATATTAAACATGAAGAAATGGCATGAAAGTCTTTAATAAGACAGAAACAAATTCACATTCAAGACACTGGTGAGAAAAGAGCAGTTTGCTTTTGACTCTAAAATTAGTTAATGGTCTTGAATGGTGCTAGTGCTGAATTCACACATAATGTATTGGCAGATGATTGTGTACGTGAAATTAGTTTTGACAGATGGCACTCACTGCATAGATTTTTGCTGGAGAGGCCTAATAATGTTGCCATAAGGAAGGGACATTCACAATTTTGTATTCTCTGGCACTAATGAGGATGTTTTGGCCACTGGCCTTTCTGGTATTAGGCTCTGTGTAAAATAGTATTGCAGTGTGTGCTTAGTGTAACAGGTGAAAGTGTTTTCCTGCTGACCAGAGCTGGAGCAAGGCAGGCCAAAATAAATTGATGACCCAAAACTCATATTTGTTTGTGGAAATTGGGATGGGCCAGCTCAAACCTGCTGGCTGTGGTGGGGAATTGTCAGAAATCAACCATTACCATACTTCACTATTCCTGGGCCATGGTACTAATGGACTCGGCAAGGATCATTGCAGCAAACAAACATGAACAGATTCTATTCTGCACCTTAGCTTGACGAATGAGGAACCACCAGGGAAAAGTGTGCTATTAATGTCATTTTGCAAGGTAGCTAGCTAATTAGTTAGTCAGCTACAGCTCATTAAACAGCATGTAAACTTACCAGCAAATGTCACTTCCATCTGTTTAGATGCTGGTGTGGAGCTTTCTCTTCAATACCACTGCTTTCAGCAAACTGTCTGCTCATGGCTTTTAAACTACAATGCAAGTTTATTTACTTTGTCTCTTGTTCCCCTTCTGGAGCTCAGCCTGTCACCAGCTATCAATCAAACACAGAAACCAACATGCCGCTCTAGCAGGTGATAGGAAAAAGGGTGTTTCTGATATTAACTACATTTGTCTCTGCTTTGTCTCTACAGTGAAACCCGTGGCAGGTAGACTAAGCACATGGCATCGATGGCTGATATCTTCTTCCAGTCCCAAGGTTACTATGGCCAAATGCACATTTGTGTCTTATCAAGAGTGCTTGCCTGTTGCATTACCAACTCCAAGTTACATCCTTGCTGTGAGGTCCATCAGCTAATAAAAGCTGTGATGTGGTCATCATCAGTTATAAAAGTACATATTCCATCACTGCTGAAATATTTCCATTACAAAAACTTTCAGCTAGGAAAGGACATACCAAATATTAAATAAATAAATAATTGATTTTTATTCATTATTTTTATTCAACTCAATGTAGCAGGATAATATGGGAAATTCCTTTGAATAATAATGCATTCAACAGAGTAAAAGTACACCTGATCTAAAGAGGTGGTGCAGCTCTGAATGCAGAAAGCCTGTAGTGTAGGTCATGGTCCAAAAAGCTGCAGCTGATGGAGGTCAACAGAGTGTGAATAGAGAGTCTGCGTTTGGCCTCAGCAGGCCTGCAGCTCCAGCCACAAAGTGAAAACAGGATCAGCTTTCATTGTACCAGATGGAATTTGTAGTGTGTGTGTGTGTGCGTATGTGTGTGTGTGTGTGTGTGTGTCTGAACCTTTCAACTCATTTAATTCTCTGCTTCTTTATAGCTTTTCACTCATCTCTGATTAAATTGCCAGTGTCCAGGTAAAGGCAGCGTTCCATTTCCTGTCGCTCAGAATTACACCAATCATCCCTTCATCAGTGCAACCCTGTTTTGTATCGGAGTCATCTTTCCTCTTGTAGTTGTACTCACTTCTTATAAGTTTGTTAAGGCTTATTTGAAGCTTTTCATCAGCTTATCCTGAAAGATGGATAGCTGATTTTTTGTGGTTCCCTTTTTCTGCCTTGCTTACCCGATTCTATCTTTTTCCTGTTCTGATTTTTCCTCTTCATTTCTTCTTCTCCTTCATCTGGCTCTTCTCCCTGCAGCTGTAAAGCAAATGACAGCATGCAGTACAAAAGCTCCTGTATATTCGTATCACTCAGCAGGTCATGCCATTAATACTGTCAAAGCGAAGGTTTTTTTTGAGTAGTTGCATGTTTACAATACAAGTATGTATTTTCGATGACCTCACTAACACAATGATGTTTTTGCTGAACTAATGTTTTTCATTGTTGTAGTACTCGAGATCAGTAGTTGTGAGGCCAAATTTGTAACGTTGCGATCTCATCTTGGAATCGATCACATCTTTATTCAGTTTTGCCTCGATCTCAGACAAAGGGGACTCAAGATTTATTTCAAGGCCGGTCAAAACCACAAGTGGATATCACTTATTTCTTAGCGTCATTACATAATTGGATGTAAAACCTCCTGCTTTAAATGCAACCAATAATTGAACTCAATTTATGCACTCCAAGAAACTGAATGTGGGAGACAGTAGAAGAAACTGTGGCTCACCACAAAGACTTCATCTGCACACAGTGTCCCAAAGAAACAGCAGCACGTCCAGAACAGTCTGTAAATCCTGCAATGCAATGCTTACTGACACAGCAGGAACCTCACACAAAGAGATTTTGGGAATGTTCACTACATATTATCTACCTAAGTAGGCTATGTAGTCAGTCTTGGCCTTGGTCATGACTTGGTCTCAGTTTAGGTGATCTTGTCAGCAACACTGCTGTATGCATTGAATGCTTTCTGCTGTGATGCCACATGTTATCCAGGACCTTCAACAGACTATCACATCTGCAGCCTCGCATACAGTAATTTCACAGTTAGAGAAGTTTGAGTTTTCTTGTATGTGACAAGGAGGCAGCATGCATGCATGCATACACTGCAGAGAGTGGAGATTATGCTATTTTCTTATAGTTTGGTGTTTGCCTCTCCTTTCAGAGCAGTTCTTTATTTGGATCAGAGAGGTTTATCTCATTTGAAAACAGAGGAGATGAAGAAAATGCCCATCTTTATATGCATCTAACCTATTCAACTTTTATCAATGATAATACTAACTTAACTGTCTTTTTTTTCTATTATTTTAAATGATTTTATCATTAGGATTTGAATTATTTTACATATTAGTTCTGCTTTCGACACTGCTGACCACAATATTCAGGTAGAAGAATAGTCTGTCATCACAAAAAGTTTGAGTGGGCCAATACTTGGCCAAATTTGTTTTATACTTTATTTCTGAACATTTTCCCAAAAAATTCTAAAAGATGAAGGAACAAAATATGTTGTTTGTCCAAATGACACATAGAGGCGTTTTCTGATCTGATCTTAGCGGACGTCATCATTTGTCTGTGTCTTCTAAAACTAAAAAAAACTAAAAATACATGTAATGCTGTACTTGAGGTTTGGTTAGGTTTAGGCACAACTGTAGTCATGGTGGTTGGTTTGATAAAGAAAACCAACAGTAGTATTTTGCTGGCCCATCCATTCACCCTGACAATAACTGATTTATTACTTCCACTAAGGAGGTTATGTTTTCAGTTTGTTTGTCAATAGGATTACGGGGAAAAAAAACAAAAAAAAAAACTACCG
This sequence comes from Argyrosomus regius, assembly GCA_946959425.1. NCBI lineage: Eukaryota > Metazoa > Chordata > Actinopteri > Sciaenidae > Argyrosomus > Argyrosomus regius. The sequence goes on from OX336898.1 coordinate 9,796,387, forward strand.
GCCCCAATTTTCATGAAGTTTGTTGGAAAGGTGTACCAAGAGAGACCGAGGGGGAGAGAGAGAGAGAGAGAGAGAGAGCGCTTTGGTCGAGAGACATAGAGTAACAATAACAGTGAGCGAGCGCGGGCCTCGATAAAGCTGTTAATTAGAGAAATAAAAAGTTATTTCCTGATTATTTCACAGCGGTTAAATTCAGCACGTATAGACACGCCCACGGCAACCCACCTCAGCTCCCCTCACCCCTCAACCCTGCTACGAGTTGCCGCAATCCCTAATCCTTTGTGAATCCGCGCTAATGATTCATGATAAACCATGTGAGAACAGCACTAAAGCAGCTGCAACAGAGAATGTCCAGGGTGGTGACACTCGGCACGCAGCTGACACTCAGGAAAAGATATAAATGTAAACATTCACTGGCGGAGTGTCAGGGGTTTAAGAGGTGTGGTCACACACAGCCATCCCTAGCAGTTTGTTCACTGTACAACAATGAAGTAAAATTAACAATGATATCATTATGGGTTATGTTTAAGATTAGCATTACCTCGGCATAGGCGTGATGCACCACCTTTTGAGCTGAATTCGAACCTCGAGCAGAGTGTGGACTGCATTGCACAAGGCTCAGAGACAGGTGAGAACAACAACACACTTGGTTGTAACTCACTGCCCAGATGAGAACCACCAACAACCACTGTGTTGCCAAGCAACATAGCGTGTGTGCATGTGCCATGCGGCGTATAAAAACTGCATGCTCTCTTTTTGTTTAATGTGTGTTTGTGAGCTGTAGCTGCCGTGGAATCTATTTTGTCTATACATCTCTGTGTTTTTTGCCTTGGTGATGCTTGTTATAGTGTCACATTGTCCATCTATTTTTATTTATTGACATATTGTCATATTTGATTATTGTCTGAGTTTTGCCCTGTTTTTTTTGGTTAGTTCTAGTAAGGCTGCACTGAAGAAAATACATTGTATTTATAATTAATAATCAGTGTAGGTGCATGTATGCTTAGGCGGCCACAAAAAAGGAATTTACCTGGACATAAACCAACACGCTCTGTAGCATGATGTTGTTTGGCCAGTGTATAAATTGATGTAATGCACTTCATTTTGTATCCTTAAGGGCTGTGTCCACCAATGCGTGTTCTTCCCAGCTGAAAACACCAGGCGCTCCTCTGAAAACACCCAGAGCTCTTGTGAGTGCTTTAGAGGCACAGATGATTTATCAGCTTATGTGTTTTGGTTGCTATGAAACGGAATATCCGCATTAGTAACTCCAGCTGACTTGTTTACCTGATAGACCTATGGCGAACCCATAGTATTCCAGGGATGCCATCTAGCATATACATGGATACTCAGAGACCTGCAGTAATAATTTCTCCTCCACCGTTGACGTTGTTCAGCACTTGACTGGACAGGTGGATAACAAGTGACAGTGACAAATGCAGCACTTTACCCGAACTTCAAATACCTAGCACTTTTACTGCTTAAACAGTTTTTACTGTTTAAAATTACCTATGCAGTTGTCACTACCAGCTCCATATTTCATAACTGGTAGTTAAAGAGTTAAAGAGTTAAAGAAGAGAGTTGCTGCATGTAATGCCATGTAAAATATGCTTGGTAATTTGTAGTGCAATGCTAACAGTATCACATTGTGAATGTGCTAGATTCACATATGGTTCTTGCAGAATACTCTTTGTAATAATCACAAATCATTAGAAGCCCCAAAACAATGTAAAACTGTGTGAATATGGATAAAAACAATAATCTAAGCCTGTGCATCTTCCTCCTGCCTCTTCTCTTTTCATTTTGCTTAGATTTTTCCTCCCCCTGTGTTCATCTTAGATTCATTTCATCTGGAGCCTCAGCAGGTTCATTATTGGTATATCATGTCTTGGGCAGCGTTGTAAGCGCGAACTGAAGAAGCTCACCTTTAAGCAGAAATATCTGGTTTCATACCTGACTGAGAAAACAGCTCATCAGCTGCAAGGTTGACATGTGTTTTGGTGCAGAGAATTTTAAGTAGGGTAAATAATTCATGCACTACAGAGTCTTGGATCCTGTTTAAGAAGAAGGATTCATATTTTCTCCCAAGTGATAATGACATTCTTTGCAGTATTGCTTAATTGTGAAGCTGCCAGAGGGTTATATTGTATCCCTCTATTAAGGGTTGTGTTTTTTGGGGGAGTTTTAATATTTAATTTCTCTCTGCTGTTGTTTTCTCTCTCATTCCCTCTCCCAAACTGTCTCTCTGTTCAGTGCCTCATCAGTTTCACATATGAAGCTGTTTTTCCATGTGAGTCTCAACAGTGTTTAGTCTATTTTTTTTGTGTTTTCTTTGTACTTCTGGTTTGTAGCAAACTTATTGTGGCGCTATGTCCTTGTGGAAAATGGATACAATCCCCCCCCCCCCTTTGATTGTGGGCTCCATTTGAAAAGGTCAGGCATCAATTTTATCAATTTGATCTAATTAAATTCATGATTGATTTATCGTTCACAGACTCTTACAGATTGCAATAAGGAGATAATGATCAAAAGGAAATTGCTACTTGTTGCTGCTCTCGACTGAGACCTTTATATGTTGCACAATGTGTTGTATGAAATAAGGATATGTAGGGTAAGACAGAAGTAGATAGTTCAGATTGCTTAGATTGATTAGCTTAAAATGTCTTTTACATAAACTAATTCTCACCTAAAACAGCCATGCACAGACCATGTTACCATGATGGGCTCCTGGCCATGGATGCCTAAAAGCCCTTTGATGGTCAACTGACCACACAGTTGTACACTTTTTTGATTTCCTTCTGCAGATTTGGAGCAGCATGGTTGCTTCTTGTGACACCATAAAAATGAATCTTTAGTGCCATTCTTCAGAAATGAGAAATCTGAAAGTGTTTATTGTCCCAGATTACATAAAAACAATATTTTACACCTTTTCCAAGTGCTATCTAGTGGGATGCTTCTGTCAAGTGACTATTTCTTCAGTGGAAATAGTCCAAGTGAAAATAGCTGACAGTAATGTCTATGGATATGGACCTTGTTTTCTGCAAAGAGACATCACTGTTGAATTTTCTGAATGTTAGTTTCACCGTTTTGAGCCTTCTCCTTCACCTCACCTTACAGTGGGGTAAAGGCTGAAATTATAGATATATCTTGCTTAATCCTGTGTAAACAAATCTAAATCTACTAAATCTTTATGTAATTTGAGTTTGTCCAAGCTTGTGCAACACTTCACAAAAAGGCTACCTTGAGCCCTTAAGCCCATCTTTGCACTATGTAGGTAAAAATAGTGTTAAAGGGGAAAAAAAAGCATTTTTATGTCCCAGTGGAGACTGAAATTTGGGTGTCTTGTACAGGCTATCCCACGTGCCACTTTAGGTGAACATCAACTCACCTTTTCTAATGCTAATCGTCTTGAGACATCCTTTTTAGCTATATTTCTTCTGAATGAATAAATGGAAGCTTAACATTGTGTGGGAAAAGGTCATGGTAGAATAATGTTCAAATCCACAAAAATGCTCCTTGTGCCAGTTCATATTCTTTGTCCATGTACAGTCACTCTTGGGTAATTTACAGTGGTACAACAACAAAGGAGGAGAGATTTTTCCAAACCATTCACCACTGGTCAGTGAAAATCAAAGCCGGCTTGATAAAGGATGTCTGTCTGGATGTGTTTGGACTGAAATCTTCCAGTAATCCCAAAGTGTATGAGATCACAAAAGGCCTAATTTTTTGGCATTCCTTACCTCCATCTGTGAGTGTCTTGCCTTGATAGGGTATGACACATGGGTCAAAAATTCTGCCGTTCTCCCGGCCAATCTTGTGTATGTGTGAATGAAAAGAGTTTTATTTGATGACTGCCTTTTATCTGCCTCTACAGCTGTGCTGGCTTTGATAAAGCAGAGAAGTGAGGGTTTTTCAACGCATAATTGTCCACTGCCACTGAGGAATAGATGTATTTGAGTCAAATCAAGTGGAGTGAGGAAGCTTTCTCACACTGAGCCCATTCCAAAGCAGATATTCTTAAATCAGATATTATTTCTAAGCATGTGTGAAGATTCTGTGACATTCAGCTCTTTCAGCCACTATTCAAGATGTCAAAAGGAGAAGGGGGAAAGGTCACTGCTAAGTTAAGTACTCCAGGATATCTGAACCAGGTGGCGTACTTTTAAATGCCACCGAGAATTGAACACAAGTTAAACCCAGACTGAAGCTGTAAAGTCAAGATTTATTTATATAGTCCTAGGCCACACTTCCTCTCAACACCAGCTTCCTCTCCACAGCCTTTCGTCTAATTTTAATAAGGTCTGATGAGTAAGCTGCATGGTAGTACAGCCAAATAAGGGAATATATTGGGGGGAACTCAGCCTCAACTTTGTGCACTTTTTAATAATATCTGCAAGAATTGCTGTCTACATTTCTTATTTAAAAGGGCAGGCTAACCTCTGTGGGTTACAAAGGTTCATCGTGGCTAGGAAAATGGATACTAAGTGATATAATGATATAATTAATATGAAGGTTACATGATTTTAACTGAGTAATGTGGGAAACTGATAATAATATGCACAGTCCTGTATCCTGCTGCAAAGCAGTGTTATACTGTTGCTTTTTTTAAAGAGGACTGTGAATGATCCATCACATTAAACTTGATAGTCTAGCAAAACATGCTAAAATGTGGGAGGGATATGTCCAGACACAATGCATTGTCCATTCTGTCTTCCCTCTGTATATTGGTGTGTGTGACCGTCCTTTAAATTACAATTTTATATTAACTGAATTTGTTTACATTTTGTTTAAGTTAACAAATATGCAGTATGTCTTGAAATACTGACAATATACTGGTGAGTTGCAATTAATATATAGACATTTATATTTGGTATTTTATTTGAGAAGATAGTGAATTTTCTAATGTTCTCAGTAGTCCTTGAACATCTCCTGTCATTTTTTTCCTGTTCATTTGGTAACCAGGTGTCAATCTGTTATTAGCCAATCAGTGTCTATCTGAGATGAGCATGACTAACCTACCGGATTCTGAGAGCGGGATTAGTGAGTTTGAACGACAGGAGAGAGTTACTGTAGTAGAGAGACGTCATTCATTTATTCATTCAAGTTCATTAACAATGTTAAGTTACTGTATTTCCTTAAGTTAAAGCCAAGTTTGTTTGTCTGGACTCTGCTGAAAGGAGGAAGAAGACGAGTTTGGAGCGAGTGCTAAACAAACACATATGCTGAAGCCTCATGTGGACTGTTGTTAGCTAACTAGCTTTAGCCGTTGCTAGTCAGCAGCTTCCACCAAGCTGCTGATGGCCTTTGGGAGGCGGGCACACATCCGGCTACAGTTAAGGTGCTCAGTGTTTGCCGTTGCAGAAGAAATCTGTTTTTACATGGAGCGAGCTTCAGGACTTTCATCGCTGGACAGAGGTTTGGAACAGACTGGTACTCACAACTTTTCTATCCAGGGAACTGTGAGTACAGACTAAACATTAATGAGGTATTTCAAATGAGCTCAAACTGTGCGCCAACATGCATGATACCATAAACTGAGTAAACTGCAAAACCTTGCATTTTATTGGCGTCCTGTTGAATAAATGTTACCCTATTTTTTGCATAAGAGTATGCATTGGAGTTAAGCGAACTTGGCTTTTCAGCATCCTAGTAAGGATCATATGATCTAGTTCAAGCAAACACGTACAAATTTCACATTTAGTAGGCTCCTACCAATTCACCTCCCATGCTAAATAATAATAATGCGTATAATTGTTCACACCCTGACATTATGGGGTCAAAGTTGACCACTGATTTTATTTTTTTTATACTTTTTATTTAACTGGATATGTCAATTGAAGACCATTTCCCAATTGCCGAGAGGTAGCAACAGGAGGCAAGTCAATACCAGACATTAGGGCCATATTCAGAAGAAATCGGGCATTGTGGCAGCCACAGGGCTGTGCGGCAGTGTATGGGGTTGCTGAGCCAAATCAAAGAAAGCTTCTTGGCATTACCCTTTTGAAGCATAAACTGCGAGCCAGACACAGACTAGAAGGCGGGTACATGAAAAAAACAAAACAAAACAACAAAAACAAGAGAGAACACAACTGGGAGAGTATCATAGTTTAACCCATGAACTGAAATTGTCAGACTGGCTACTGAAGCGTGATATCAGGATTAAGAAAAATAAATTAGAAAAATCCAAAAATCAAATCAAATGTTTTGTATGTATGCATGTTGAATCATGGTCTGTGTATCCAAATACAAGATAAAAGTTCATTTTAAGTGTATGGTTTCCCTAAACTCTGACAGGTCAAGCAAACACTGACCTTTCATGTGTTATTATTTCACTGAACCTGAATTATTTGTCCACTGTGGTTGGATTTAAGGGCAAAAGTCAGTAACAGCTATAAATTAAGTGTAGGGAGTATGAATCTTTAATATAAGAGTGAGAACTTATTGCATTTTTGTTGGATGAAGAACAAACTTTTCTGGGAATGTGGTGCATATAAAGAGCACAACAATATATCTGTTGGTGCTTATTACTGGTGACATTATTGTAAAATCAGGAGAATTTTTGTCAAGATCTTTAAAATAAGAGTGAGAACTTTTTGTGTTTTTGTCAAATGATGGACAAACTATTATTGATGACAATGGTATTGCAATCTGAAACTGCATTAAATAGCAAAAATACCAATTTCTACATAATGTCTCTTTAGGTTGTCCTAGATTTTTATACAAATAAAGCAGAATGTAACACATACAGATACTAATGAGATATAACTGCTCACTGCTGAATCATGATCAGTGTACAGTGTATTGATGTAAAATAGATTATTGGATAATGATAATGATCGCCTGTCTCTGTTGCACTAGCATGATGTTTGGCTGTAGGTAAAGTGGTCAACTTGCTAGTTTTTATCATCAGTAATGTAATCATAACAAATTCACATGTACAGCTGTCCATATTTATGACATATTTATGAGGTATTTCACTCTGAAACTGGGGGAAATAAATCACAAAAATACCAATTTCTACAAAATGACACTTTAATTAAGGCTTCTAGATTAGAAATATTTTTCCTAAATGCAAAAAAGGAACAAAAACATAACAAAGAAAAAAATGGCATTTTTCTTCAGTTATTAAAATAAAATAATTAAGTCTAATAGACAAAATGTTGAGAAAAGATTGATGAAATAATTTACAAAATGTACAATTTTTTTTTTATTCTAATGAAATAGTCTCCATATTTGTCAGCCTTTAGCCTTTCAAAAACATTTTCTCCGTGGTCACTAAACTGTTTGCTCTCAGACGTGCTGCACACAAAGGGAAGCAGCACCCGTATTAAGCGGGCGGTCAGTTGAAACGGCCACACTGTTAATTATGCATAACTTTAAGTGTTAGTATAATTTGAACAGGTGAGTCATATAAAAATATCAGTACAGTTGTCATCAGCAAGGACATTGGTTATAGAGACCAAAACTGTTGCTGTAAAGTTGGACATTTTAATATGAGGGCTTATGGATTGACTTATTCTGTACCCAGCCTCAAGTGGCCCATTTGACTAAATGTTTTTGGCACTTCTGCACCGGCTTTCACTTGACAGCCGAAGAGGTTGCCACATTTCTGACACATCCGTTGGGGGAGATGATAGGAAATGATGATAAGTTTTGGTTGTAGAACATGCATTTTGTTTTATTAGTATTTAGGAGGTGAAGGTTTTTTTTTTTTTTTTAAGTTAAGGCTTGGTTTTTTGTTAAGCATGAGTAGAGGAAATACACTTATTTATTTTCTTGCAGAGAGTGAGTTGAGAAAACCAATACCCATTTGTTTAATCCCTACAAAAACAGAAATGTAAAACATGTCAAGCTGTGGTTTTACTGGTGCAGGGACTATTTCTTTGCTAGATGCAGTGATTTCCTGGACTTCTGTCATCACTATGAGGTTGAGCAACCAGCATCTGTGTGTCTGTGTATGCGTCTGTACATTTTTTTCTGTATTATTTTCTCCCACATTGTCAAAACAGATAGATGCAAGCTGTTGGACTGAAAACACTACACTGCCTTTGGGTGTTAATGCAAGTGTTAATGTTAATGTGGTGTGTTTGTTAGTTGGGTCAGTCTGACAGGACTCACACTGTATATTTCTCCACATTTGCCGTATCCGTAAATCAAACACCTCCGTCTGAACTCTGTACTGTGCTCTTTTTATCAGACTAAATGCAATGTCACCCTTGATTAGGCCCACTTATAGTTGCTGCACACTAACTGTAGTATCTCTTTTTTATGTCTTGCCTTTGCCTTTCAACCAAAAGAATACTGACTTTAGGAAAGAGCAGTAAGAAAATGGTTTGAGATAGTAAGTAAGGAGTCATGAATGCTAATTGGTGGGCCATTTGACCCTGCATGACTGTGATTTATGTTGACATTTTGGTTTGACTCCTGGTGTGCCTTAGCTCTCAAAAGGTTGACAATCCACCAACAGCCACCAGAAATGTTAACGAAATGGGATGAGGTGAAAAATCTTCTCCCTCCATTTACCCAGACAGATGCTGTGATGTCCACTTATTTTGATGGGGCTGTCTGCCAAATGCCTAAACTGTAAATCCTAAAGGTAGGCAGACTGGTAGCTGATCTGATAGTTCAGAACTGCTTTAGTTTCAGAGGGTTAAAAAAAAAGAGGGAGATGAAAGAGGCAAAAATAAATTAAGGAATCAGGGACACACACACACACAAGGGCTCACCGTTCTGTTCACTAATTACCTTTTAAACATGTACTCCAACATTTTCCTCTGTGTCCCTGGTCATTCTCTGAAGTGTTTAAATATCTGAGTGCCTTCAAGTGGATGCTTCAATTCTTTCACTCCTCTTAGTGGAGCTACACAGTGGGGACACATCATCCCTGGTGCTTTTAAAACCACTTACCAACTTGTGCACTCTGTGCACACAAAATGTTTAACTTAGCCATTAATTTTAGCTTGTCACATTCATGTGATGTTGCCACAGCTTGAGGTTGAGTATTTGTCTTGACCACACTCATCATCTTGTCTCGTCTTAAGTCTCTGCCTCCCATCTCTCTCTTTGTCTTCTCATCTGTCCAATTCTGTCGTGAATTGTTCACCTGCATTTCTTTTTCATTTTCCATTTTCGGCTGTTTGTCATAACCAGTATTTCCCTTTAGAGAGCAGAATTTAATAGATGGGGAAAGATAGAGTGTAGAGGAAGTGGGGCACAGATAGAGAAAACCAAAAAAAATCACAGTGTGCACACAGGGACTTAGTCATACATAGAAAAAGAATAATCATTTCAGTCCAACTGACTACTGTACTGTATGTGCAGTGAATTACTATGTTTGTTTAGGAGAGTATTTTCCCTCGAGGTCTCAGCTGGAGGTTCCACAGTGCATGCAGGAATGCCAATCGGCCAATCAGACTGTGACAGAACACGGGGGGGAGCACTGGAGCTTTTGCCCGACTCAGTGGACAGCAACAGCAGCAGCCATGGTGGTTGTGTCCGTCTTTTACCCCAATCTGTCCTGCCTTTTCTCCCCTTGTGTGTGTTGCAGTCTTGGTCTGTTCTCACAGACAAGCAGCACTGCTTCTCTGGACCCCATGCAGAGTAAAGCACCCATTCTTCCACTAAAACACAAACTCCTTCACATTCATCCTCTCAGGCTCCAAACTCTGGAACATGGGCAGAGCTGACTAAACAATAGCCCCCGAATAACTGTGCCATTAAAAATGCAGACTGTTCCACTGTAATTGGAAAAGACCACTAATGAGTGAAACTGAATTCTGAATGCCTGACCATGGGCCACCAAGCCTGACGCCCAGGAGTTTGTATTGTATTTCTCAGAAGTGTTTGGAGGGGATAAATTTAGCCCCAGAAGTGCACTGCAATTATGTCAGTACTCATATTGCAATGGCATTTTCCTTCACTTCTCTAGGAACAACCTCGCCATGCTACGATGGATTAGAGCAGAATCCAAGTCAGTTTGATTGACGGCATAATGCCCAAAGGGAAATAACAGTATTTGCAGCATGGGTACTGAAAAGAAAGAAAATGTAAATGTATATGTATAAATTCAAAACTAATTAAAAATACACTTTGATCAGAACATCCATACCGGTGGAACAACACAAAAAGGACTGACACTACAATTTGCAAACACTACCTATCACCATTTTTAAACTTTCACCTCTGGTGAATGCAAGCTGAAAGGAGAGAAGTGCCTAGCAACAGCAAGAAAATGAGGATCAGTGACAGACAAAAGTGTTTTCTCTCTGCAGCGGGTTCAATTGGTGTAATTTTACTCTGTTTGTGTTCCTGTGACCAACATCTTACATAATTTCACTGCCTTTTTCTTTGCTGCCAAATGGTGTCATCGACACGCCAACCAGAATTCTACCTCTTTATAGCAGAATTCTCCTCTCCATGATAACCCTTCTTTCTCTGCCAGCGACACCAGAGCAGCAGTGGTCTCTTGCTTGCTCCGATATTACACACCAGCCTCTCTACATTCAACAAAGAGTGAGGTTGCAACCTGTCTGAGCTTCATTCTGACTGGCAGACATGATGACCCTGCTGAGTTTCCCTTGGCGCCAGTAGAATCCGGCTTTGACACAGCGAGCAATACACAATTTCTGACTCAAATAAGACTCAAGTGATAAAAGATAGCAAAGCAATAACAGAACCGTGACACTGCCCCCTCAGTGTTTTTTAGATAGAAACCAAGTAGAGTGTTTTTTCAGTGTTTTGACAGTTATATGGACCTTTTGACCGCTGTGCTCCGTTTATGTAATAATTGTACAAGTTCCTTCCAGTGCAGTTAAATGTGTTCCAATAACTTCTTGACAAGTTCTTGTGTCAGTGAAACAGAATGAAGCAAGCTTAAATACATGACCCACATTTTAAGGGAGTAACTAGTCTCATGCAGGCTAGCACTGGGTAGTGAAGAGTCTGTTAATGATTTGTGCATAGCAACTCAGAACCTCTGATAAATTGAACTTGAGGTTTTTCACGGTCTCATTCTTATTTTAGCACAAGCCATCTGCTCATTGTAATGTTGCATCATGCTGTAGAAATATTGTCATTAAATTCCAGGACAATTCTTTTAACATTTAATGCCAACACTATTCTGTACAGAGCAGATCAAACTGGCTAAAAGTCAGACACACAAACGGCATAGAGTATCCAGTCGATTTTCAAAATAAAACACCCTGTGCAAACTTCTGATCGTAAAAACAGCCAAAAGAGAAATAATTTAACTACATAGCATATTTACCCAAGGTCGAAGCACATAAATAAAGGGAAAATAAGATGTAATGCAAAGATCTCACAGGATTACTTTTCCCTTAAAACCAAACTAAACTATGTGAATGGCACACTTCATAAATCACGTGCTGCAGAATCATCCAGTCCCAGCATTTGTCAGTGGGTTTGCACCAATGTCAGGAAGACAGAATCCTGCACATTCATCATTCATTAGAATCCGGCATATTTCATTCTGGTGACGCTCTACAGCAAGGGAGGCGAGAGCAGAACATCTCCTCGCCTGCTCTCAACTAGTGAGTGATATAAAAATGTCACGACTAATCAGCCACACTTCTAAATCATAATGGCTTTTTAAGACAGAACTGTGTAAAAATATTTGCGAGAGTGATGATTTATAACAGCCTTTCTCACAAACACACGTAGACACACACACAGCTGCTAGACGCTCAAGTAGAAACAAACCAACCATTACCTATACAGAGTAACGATCGGGCTCAGATTCATTGCCTTCAGCAGCCATAAAATACCTTCATTTTCATTAACCCTGAACTGAACCTGGAGAACAAGAAAGAAAGGACTTCTGGGTGGACAGGAAAATTTACAGCTGTATCGTGTTTCAGATGTTTTATATCTCTAAGTTTCTCTCAAATCCAAATGACGCATTCATATCTCATTAGTTGTTTTTTTTTTTTTTGTGTGTGTGTAGGATGGCCAACGGAGCCCACACAGTTATGCACAAATATAGATGCAGGCATTGAAGAAAAACATGAACATATATAAGAGTTCATCTTCTGTCCTCTCGCAATGACACTCCATTTAACTGTTCCATTAAACACAAGTGGACCTGCAAAATCCAATGACTTATTCATAAGCTAGCATCACTGAAGCACAGTTTTAAACCAGCAGTGAACAATTTTTCCCAAACTACTCCATGAACATACTTAGTCAACTTCTCCAGGGTAGAAGAGGGTGTTTCAACATTGCAGCACTGAGCAAGTTATTATCCCCACTCAGTGCTAATCATATAAACTATCTGTCTGCATGAATTTAAGAAAGGATTAATAAGAGTATGAACGAGGATCCATAGACATTCCCATTTTTCAATTTAACTGGATTATCATCATCTTTTTCAGCTCCATGAAATTTCCTAAGCTGCAGAGATGCTGATACACATTTGCCCGGAGACACTTCTTTGGCCTTAAGTTAGCAAAAGACGAGAGAAGCTATTACTCTTTCCAATCCTACAGAGTCCCATCATTGTCTACTCTCTTCCTTTTCATTTCTCTTCCCTACCCAGTCTTCCCCCCTCCCTCCCTTCCTCTGTCTATCATGTACTACTTCTCCTCAATGCCGCCCCTTTCCACCATCACCCATCCTTCCATCTTCATCCATCCTCCGAAATTAATCTAGTTAATGGGCCGAGCTCTTGTCCAACTGAGCGGAACAAGACCTACTAAAATGCTGAAATGTGCACCGACAGGAACATGCTGAAGCGCAATTCTCATGTCCATGCATGTATACATACACACACACACACACACACACACACACACACACACACAGAAACTCACTGTAATCAGATATCAGAAAGCAGAAACAGTTTTATTGCCAAGTAGGTTTTGGTGAAAACATGTAGTAAATATATGTACAATATGTTTTATAAATGAAAGGACACAATAAAGCATGCATGTACTACAAGCAACCATGCACAGATCTGAAAGCATTTACTTGTTCTCTGTACAGTTGCTGTGATTATTTCTGCAGCTAAAAAGAAATTAGATTTGTGTGTCCTGTGGATGAACTGGGCAACCCTGTCATAGCACTCCCTTAATTAGTGGCTAGATCCAAGCATGTGGCAGGCGGGGCATTATGGGATTGACTAGTTGGGGGGGGGGGCGTTTGAGGCTTTCTCCGGTATTACTTATCCTACACTTGTATCTGGGGACGACACCAAGGGGAATGGAGCACTGAAGCTTTCTCTCTTTCAAAGATGCACAAAGCTTCCAGAAGATTTCCCCGCCATGCATATCTTCTCCACATCTTATCTGTCAACAGTGCTGCAGGATGTTTAGGTTTAAATGTAAGCGTTTTTACTTTTATCCACATTTTAATACTTTTATTTGCTATAAAGCCAACACAAAATTGATTTTCCAGACATGGCCATGAAACAACACTGTACCAGTAGTCTAATTTTCCCATGCAACATAAAATGTAACTGATCATCATATACATTTCATCATTAATTTTCTGTTATTTCCTTCCAAGGAAACTGCCTTGATGGTCACAGAAAGCATGTAAAGGGTGAAATCACAGATCAATCATTGTATCATCAGTCTCGGTATGATCTCTGTCTAATGAGCCTGGAAACAGCTGCTCACACGCGCTTTTCTGAATAATAGATGTGATGGGACGATGCTTCCACCACTCATCATCTTGTAGGTTTCATCGGCACCCAGATTGAATCGGTTGGTGAGAGGAAAGAAAAAGAATCATCACCGTTCAGTGGAATTCACAGTCGAGGATTCATGTGATTATTCCTGCGTCTGTGGTCCTTGACGTGGTTTTAGAAGTGTAAATGTACGTTTCATCAGGACACGGATGACTTCTCTCTGGGAGGATATGATGTCTGAAATGAACCTAAAGCTACAGCAAGCTTATAATTGTTTTGTCTCTTCTGTTTGAATTGTGAGAAAAGAAGATCTAACAACATGGGTTAGAAAAATGTTACCTGCACAAAATGCCATTCCTACTTTTACTACTTTTATTGGGTTCTCATTTGATGGAGCCTGTTTCAAATACTCATGGACATCCATCCTGCACCTCGGTCTGATCTGTCTTCCCAGATTATTCAGCACCAGTTAGCATTTTTGCTTCACTGTTGGCCTCAGTCCAGATGATGGCTTCTGGTTTTTATCTCCATCTAGCATGAGAAAGTGCTGGGTTGATGGTTACTTCATGCTCACATGAGGATACAGTGATCCAGTGGAGGACGAAATGAGCAATCTCAGGCTTTAGATAGGAAAACGGCATAACAACTTTGACAAGTTGACTCTGCACTGCATTCCTGGAAGTCAGACGTCATTAGCAGTAATCGGGGTGAAAGTGCACTTAAAAGATGCTGCCACAGCTGCATGCATATATAGTACATACACCCATAAATGCACAAGAACATCTAGTCCTCTGAGATCATAATCTACGTATTGTTTAACATGCATCACACACGCTTCATGCTGTACCTTTTTTGAGAGACTTCTGAGACATTTATGACATATGGACCGTCTTTAGAGCTGTACTTTCCTCTTGGAGTGTTCCTACATTCCTATACGCTGTTTTGCCCACGGGCTCTGAGGAATTCAGCAGCCTTTATCCTTTTCTCTGGCCTTGGTACTGCATTTACTCTGACTCATCCTGCTTCCCGTTCCTCTGATCACTGAGCTATGATCATGTACCTTTATCTTCTGTCCTCCAGAGACTGCAAATCTGGAGATTTCATCTGCTTACAAACCGCAACATAAAGATGACAAAGGTAGTTGTGGTAGTGAAGTAAATATACAGTACAAATAGGGTCAGATCCATCTGTTCTAACCCTGTGTTTATCGATTCTTCTATTTCTGGTCAGTGCAAATAAAAACTTGGTCTGATGATAGATACCATTAAAATAACAATAGATTTAATTATTATGTGTCATGTGAAGGAACACTGCACATTCCCTCAGTCCTATGGCCATCATTATCTTTCATGAGCATTGGTTTTGCCACAGCAGGCAGATGCTTCTGCACAAAAAAACTCTTATAAACTTGTTATACATTACCAAATCCAGCATTAAATGACAGACAGGCAACGCTAGTGACTAGCTGGTGAAGAAACTGAAGCCGCTAAACAGACAGATTTTGGTGGAGACCAAATCAAAGCTAAGAGACTAAGAGACAAATATTAGATAAATAATAGTGCATGAAGATAAAGATTATTAGCATGCTTGCAGTATAATTATATTGTAATATTGATTATACTTTTTCTTTGTGCAAGCTTACCAAACCAAATTGGTATCGACTCTGTTGAAATTACAATAAAGTTATGAATGTTGAATCTTGAATACTCATATAATAGTAATAATAGTTACATTATAATAATATAGTTACATTTTGATCATTGTCATATACTCATTAATGTGTATAAGATAGAAGTCATTATTTTTCATCTTAATTGCTGATTAATTTTATTTATTTTTGTAGAACAGTGTTTTGCTCATTCAATAAAATGCGAATGATTTTTAACAAAATTCGCAACTTTCTCAGAGACTTTGTATTTATATTTGAATGGGAATACATTCACATATGAGAATAACAATTACAAACGAATAGTGCAGCGCAAACACACTCTCGCTAAATAAAGGCACTCTCTTTAATTGACAGCAGTCAGTGATTTGTGTTTCGTGTTGAGCAGCATCCTAGCAAACATCCTCCCGGCTGGCATGAATAAATTGTGCATCTCAATCAGCATTTCCACAGCATCAGCAAACTCCCTCCTCTCCCAAAATTTTTTTATTTATTTATTTATTTATTTTTGTTATTGGCGAACCATGAGAGAACGTCAGCTCACGTCACTGCTGCATCAGCTGCACACTAACCTCCCCACACTAATCCTCGGTCCACTCATATCATCCTCATGATGTTTGCTCATTATTCCACCTAAAACTCAGGGATAATCTCAAAAGGGAATAGATGTTAAAAGGAGTGTGTTTGACTTCAACTTAACACAAGGATACTACTTGCTTACTTATTTTATTTCTTGTAAATATTTGATCCTTAATGCTCACCACTCCATCAGAGCAATCTATCACAAGTCATTCATGAAATTCTACTAAATTTAAAAAGTTGATTGCAATATAACAAGACCCCCTGGAATAGGGACGTCTTTGACAGTCATGGTGTGTTGCCTGTGTGAGTGAAGAAATAAAAACAGCCCTCCCTAAAATATTTGCAAATTAGGCATCCCCTAAGGACAGAGAGTTCTATTACTTTTCTTGGAAAGTAATAGTCAGATGGCATCTTATAACCCTATTTATCTAGTGTTGAGAGGGATTTGATCCTTTTTTATACTGAACAACGCACACAATAATACAATAAAACACTGAAAGTACCCGAAAAGTGTTTTGTTGCCCAAGAAGATAAAAGGTTAAGAGGATATTTATGTTCATTCCAATGAAAAATGACATACAGAAATCAGCTGGAACTAATAATTCATTTCATTTTTTTACAGTTGAGTAAACACACACTCACAAGCACATACAGTACACTGATTCCATTCACACACAGCCAAACACATGAATAATATTACAGAGAAGCCCGGATGCCCATTATTCCCATTCAAACAAAAGTTCAGAGTTGTATCTAAGGGAATTTACATCGTCTTCCAAATCCAAATTATAATCCATCTTCCTTCTAAATAGCTCTCTAGATAAAAGTGGTTTTGTAAATGTATACTGTAATACAACAATATATCCAACACAAAATCAAAAAGCAAGCTCATTTGTATACTTCAGCAAGGCTATAAAGGAAGTAATGGAGAGGAAAATCTCTTTAATATATGTCACACTGTGCTGTAAATTATGGAGCCTCTGAAAGGCCAATATTCCAATCTGCAAAATGGGACCTTCCTCTGTGCTGAGGCCAGATTGGGCAACCCTGACTTGCTTGGCAGGGGCAGGGGTGGAGGAGGTGGCAGAGATGACCATGGCCTCTTTGAAGGGATTGGAGCATGTCCAGGTTGAGTGTCTAGAATATATCTGTCATTAATGTATTGATGCACATAAATGTTGGAATGGACGTTCTTGTCCTGAACGGTAGAACAGATGAACAGAAATTGTGTTAGAAAGAGATGTGAGAAGACAAGTTTTATGAAATTCAGTCCCCAAAAACTTTTTTATTTACTGATGACACCTTTTGCTTTACACGTTTGCTTTTCCATTATATCAGTGCACTCTCAGACAACTTCAAAGTAATTTTAGTGCATTTATAGTAAATTCAATAGGTTGTTTTTTTGTTATTGTGCATTGCTGGGTGCTGCAAGCAAATGTAATTGACTGCAACATGACCCTGGGGGAATTTAAAGCGTATTGTGTGGGAAAATGATAAAAAAAAGAAGAGCTAAAATTGCAGTTACATTCATGAAATATTGAAAAGGGCTGTGTCCATGCAAGTTAATCCTGTTCAAATTCTAATGATTTTAACAGAAGTCAGGAAAGATATTTCCTGAAGAACTTTAAAAAGGCTGATTTCAGTGCTGAAGCTGCACAGAACTTACTGATGGACTAAACCCACAGAGACAGTCTGCATATGGCTAAAATATTTCTCTTTGTCTGCCCCCTGCCCTCCCTGGTCAATAAGTTAATGCAGAAATCTGTCCAGACCTGAGGCAACCACGTGAAATGACCTTAACACCTGACCTCCCCTGTATCCATCCTCAGAGTGAAAGGTCCCTGCACATCCCAATCCCAATCTCCAACACTGTGCAAATACCAAGTCCAACCACGATGCTTCCAAATTTGATTAACCACTTCTTGTGGAGGTTTTCCTTAATACCTCTAAACAATATCTCCTGCAATTGATGGCAACCAACAAGATGTCACTACAATGTGTGCCCCACTCTCCAAGCCTTATAGTACACCTCTTGTCAAGAATCATCCATCCTTACATTTTTAAGAAAACCTAACTGCCGTCTGGATGTTGGACTTAATTTTCATTTTTGTTTTTTATTATTACTTTTTGGGGGGTTTTGCCTATTTGTAGTGACAACCAAAGATAGATAGGAAACTGGGATGAGAGAGAGAGAGAGACATCCAGTTGAGGGCCAAGGGTTGGAGTTGAACCCAGGTGAGTACTCAATTTAGTACATTGGGTACACAGTACCAGGCTAGGTAGCAGGGTGCCCCATACTGTTAATTTACAAAATGTGTGTTTGTTGGTGAGAGAGAGGAAGAGGAAAAGAAGAAGATAAGGAAGCTAATGTTGCTGTGCTAATGTTCTTTTCAGCTTGTTTTTGCCTCATTTCAGTCCTGATGGCTGCCCTACTAGCACTCTCTGTTGCCATCTTGGCAGCTTTCAGTTTGCTTTCCAGTGGACAGAGGCTAACCTGGACCTCCTGGTACTTTTTAAAGTCCTGCTTCGACTTTCATCTATGAGGCCCGTTAAAATACAGACCCAAATGCACGCACTCAGTGTCCTGATTAAAATATGTACCATGCTTTTGGGTATATGTCTCTATTTACATTTTGAGCACTCTGTGAAGAGGCTTACTCTACTTCTGCAGCTCTCCATCTCCTGGAGCTCCTCATCCAGACAGGAGTCACTACTCCTGATAAGAGACCTTGCCCTCTTCCTTTGTGCCGAGTCATTGGGCAGCCCTGTCTTGCGTCCTGCAAGGCCTTGGCAAGGGCAGAGGTGGAGGAAGCAGAGGAGCTGGAGGCAGAAGCAGAGGAGGCTTCCTCAAAACTGCCCTCCATTAAATTAGGGCATAAAGCCTTTTTTCTTAATGGAATACAGCAAAAGGACGAGTGACTGAAGAGGACTCACGTGCAGACACAGCTGTGCAAACTTCTGTGAAGCTGGAATTCCTTGGCAAGCCCATCTCTGCCCATGCTGTCTAAGGAAGGCGTTTTCCAGAGGTGAAGAACCAGGTCGTTGGTGGCATAGCACTGATCCCGTATCTCCAGTAGATTTGGGCTGCCCTGAGATCCTTGCCTGTTTTGTGCTCACTGGCTCTAATACACAGAAAACAGATGAAAGATATCAGATGAAACATAATAAAATAAAACACATATAATAGGTGCACATCATTTTAGACTCTCAAATTTACACAGATGATGAAGCGGGTGGAGGATTGGCTGCCTGTTTTGGCTGTCAGCACTTCATTCACATGGTAGAAAACCTGCAAAATTGATACCACTAGCTGGGGCACCTGGCCAGCCTTTAGTCTCTCTGTAAGGAGGACACAGCAAAAGAGTGAACAGATAAAACATTCAGGACCTTGGAGAGAGACACATACACACTTACTAAACTGTCCACTAGGAATCATTCTGTATGGGAAAAACAGGCTTCTGAGGTGGACACAGATCTCGTGGGAAACGCCATGGACATTATGGTCATTGTAACACCTTTAATGAACCAAAGCCTTCCCCGTGCGGATGTGCCCACATGGAAATCCACCACTTAATACTTAATAAAACATTGTATATAACTTAATTCACCAATTCAGACTTGAAAAGACCAAATCATGTCAAAATCTAATTTTCAATGCAGTATTAAAGGATCGAATATTTTTTTTATTGGGCTATCTGGCTGTGAGTAAAGCAGGGAGAGAGAGAAATGCCGTGGGGTGGACTTTAAAAAAATCATAAACATTTTACACAACCTTTCACAGTTGAATTATGATAAATCAAATGTATAATTAATATTTAAAGCACTGAATAGAGCTTAATTAGGCAGTTGCACATGACCAGAGGGAGAATAACAGGTAGTATGTCGGTGCTGGACAGCCTGTGGCAGTGAATACTGACTTCAAAAGCCACCTGAAGTCAAAATCAAATGTTCAGTGCTTATTAAAACATAAGATATTTTTTACTGAACTACCTGGCTGTAAAGGGAGCAGAGGAGAGGGAAAGAAACACTGCAGGTCGGAGTATTAAAAAAGCAATAAAGTTTTAAAAAATCACCCACAGTTCATACCTCCATGGAAATGATAAATCAAGTATATAATTCATATTTAAAGCATTGAGTATAGCTAAATTAGGCAACCTGCACAGATGGAGACAGCACGTGATCAGAGGGAGAATAAAACATGTGATGTTGGTGCTGGTCGGTCCAGGGCCATAAATTCAACTTCAACAACACCAACTGAAGTCAAAATCAAGTGTTTAATGTTGTATTAAAGCGTCAGATCTGTGTTTATTGCGCTATCTGACTGTGAACTGAGCACTGAGGGAGAGAAACCTGCAGGTCAGACTTTCACAGGCAATAACATGTTGAAGACATTATACATATAAAGATGAATCAAATGTAAAATTTAAAACTCACGTACAGCTAAATTTTACATATACAGGTAAAAAAAAAAAAAAAAAAAAGATAGTATAGTCAGTCTTCATCATATGTCATCATTATTATTATTAATATATAATATATAATAATTTATTTACAATGGAAAGATTCCCAAATCTTTGAAAATGGCATGTACATTTGGGAAGTGACATTTTTTGTCAACTGCTTAGGGAAAACGGGGACTACACGGTTCAGGAATGGACATGTCCATAAACAAAGGTGTTTGTCCATCTAGGTGCATCATACCCCACAAAAGCCCTTTTCAGCCCCAGGCCACTTTTATAACAAAAATAATTGATCAATAACTCCAGATCAAATGACTCCAGATAACAGAAAGCATCCTATTTAGCAGCTAAACAAATGGGCAGCATTTTGCCTTCGGTTCATTTACCATGAATGGGGGAAATTAGCTTATATATTGTATTACTTATACTTATTATAATTTGTACCAGGCTGTAAACATGTTTATTTCTACTGTGAAGTTTTGCATTTCATGACAGTTGCTTATGGAAACTTGTTCTGTAGCCGGCCTCAAGTGGCTGTTTGAGGAACTGCAGTTTTTGGCATTTCCATGTTGGCAGCCACGAAGGTCACCACTTCTAATAAATGACAGCATAAATGGCATAATTTTTTTTTAAAAATGTGATTTCTTTTGTATCAGAAGAAGATGAGCCAGAACTTTATGAACAGTGTGAACCACAGTAACAGAACTGCGTGCCAGAGGTTTAATTTATTGAAGCGGCTATAATTATTGAAAATGAATACAGTGCAAGGACTAATAAAATCTGAAATATGGTTAGAAATTAAATTAACAATAGGACTATAAAAGAGAGGTGAACAGCCTCAGCTGAATAATGGATGATGGTCTGATTTCTGTCAGGCCTATTTCAAATGACTGTGACATTTCCTACAAATAGGATGCCCAAAGAAGACAAACAAACATGACAAACCTTCATAAACCCAAAGTACAGACACAACAGATAATGGAAATAGCTTGAAATATAATTCCTGAGGCCAATATGTTCATGTGGTAGTGCAGACCTAATATTCTAGGTATGAGATACCAGCTTATGGTGAAGTGACAGGACTAACGATGGATAAATGCACAATTAGGTTAAAGGGTAAATCTCTAAAGATGGACCCTGAAGCTTTATAAAGTCCTCCTGCCATGAGAGTCTGAAGGAAACTGGCTTAACATCAAACCAACTGGCTTCCAACATGGTTGTTGAAGGAAAAGAGGACTGAGTGGAAGAAAACAAGACCTTTCCAGGCATATATATCAAACAAGAGGCTGACGAAAGGGGCCTTTGATGTTTTACACGGACATGGTCGAGCCACAAACCTGATCAAGCGGTCATCTGCCAGTGTCACAGAAAGCAGGGCGATATTTTCCACTGTTGGCTGTGGGATCAGTCAGTGGGACGGTAGCCTCTCAAACCAAATTTAACCTTATTTTGAGAAGCGCTTGCCATATTGTTGAAATCTGAACCCGAAGCACAGTAATGTTTTGAGTGAAGCTCATGCAGTCACTTAGAGAGGTCAGTCAGCTGGAACACTAAACTTTGCATCCAGGGAGAGGTCAAACACGGTGCAAAGACACAGTTACATGTAACTTTTAGAGCTGTGCCAACAGAAACTTTTGCCAGTTTAAAGTTGTTTCTTTCACTGATTTGGATCCAATACATGCACATTTGTCTCTTTAGAGATTTCTTTTAGAGACATATTCATGTTAAAACAAAACAACCAACACCATGAACAGCCCTAGAAGAGTAAATTCATCCTGATTTGTTGTTGTTCCTATTGAAAGAGACTCTGCAAAGCGATGAACTTCCACAAGAGTTCATTTGATATGTAATATATCTGCAATGACAGTCACACACAAGATCTGTTTTGTATTTATTGTAAATTATTGCTTTACACTAATGAAAAAATGCTTTGAACCACAGAGGAAAAATGCAGTATTTACATGCTCTGTAATCATTTCTGTGTAAATTGTTTCAACACCCAGGCGGTTTCATTGCAGAATTCTTTACTCCATGCAAAATAATATCTTGCTTTGATTGACTGAATTCTTATATTGATTTATTTTTTGCTTACAAACATACATGCACAATCTACATTATTCATAGTGGGAAAGGAAGACTAGAGTATAGCGCTTTTTTTTTTTCTTTCTTTTTAACCAAATCGAATGCTAAAATGAGGAGCAGGGTTGATGGCCGGTCAGTGCTTATCGTCTCATAGAGATCCCAAATAATGTTGTTCATCAACTATGTGGAACCGAGTACTCCACCAAGTCCTCTCGTGAAGCAGGGAAATTCTGTGAAGTTTGTTTACTTGCACTCTGATGATTCCATTATGTTAATTTAACAGAGGAATCAAAGGGGGAAATGGAATATTTTGAAAGCTCAAAGCAGAGCACATTCAACTGAACTATGTTCCTATGAATAAGTAATCAGGAAAAAGGTTAAGACTAGTTATTAATAAAGTCATGGAATAAAAATCGTATTCTACTTACTTTCTTGTGCCAAGGAGAGCCCATCAGTGCAAATCAAACCCACTGTTGTTATAAATAGTACCTGAGGCAAAATGCTCATCCACAGTAAGCAAGAAGAAAGAAGTCTTACAGTCCTTGGGGTCTTACTATTAATCCTAGATCATATCATATCATATGAGATCAATTAATGGCAGGCCGAATCCACTGAAAAAATACACAATTGGATTCTGTGTAATTAGACCTAGTTTCAGAGAAGCCACACCTTTGATATTTCTTTCATGGCATGTCTTTCTATTCCATTTCCTGACGTTTACACCCAATTAATGTCTGAACTCAACTCAGACTGTTGGATATGGATGCTCAATGTGTAAAGCATGAGTTCTTCTTACAATCTCTTGGGCCTTTCATCATCTCTAATACCTCGTTATTTGCAGTAAGCCACAAGCTAGCTGAAACTGTCACTTGATAATAATTACCATAGGATGAGTCTCTAGCTGCCTTCAGTTGTAGCCGTTGTCAGGTCAACACATGCTTCTGGCTCTAATTCACAGTATCATGCATTTATATGTGGAAACTGTGCATTGCTATTATCTGGGTTACCTATTTAATCAAGGATTTCATTGTTTTAGGTTTTTTCTGTGTTGAGTTTTGAGAGTTTGGTGATTTAATGTTTTTCTCTCGCTATCTTATACAGTGCCTGATAATTACGTTCATTTCCTGAAATGTTAGTTGATTGGAAAGCCACTGTCCAGACTGGACCTAACTGAACCCTAATTGTTGTGTTAACACCTCAGCCTTTTGTCCTTCAGCCATACTCATACCAAAAATGTCACTTGTCTCCTCCCTTGTGAGGGACCACTACAAAAAAGATGCTATTTCTGTAGCTTCTGTAACATGGGAGGAGGTTCCTAATCCTAATCCATGTACTTCTTGGTACAGAAGAAAAATAAAAATAGTTCCTGGCCATTCTAAATACATTCCCGTTCCCTGTTTGAACTAGTCCCAATGGATGATGGTTTTACAGCTATATACTTCAAAAACATATATTTTTATGTCACAGTTGCTGAAAGGCACAAGAAGTCATTGTGACGCTGGCCGCAATACACCACCTGGTAACCATCCACAAAGTAACCCCCAAGAGGCTACTTCCCACTCTGGGGACATTTCAGTGTTCACAGATACCATGGACAGAATAGGAGTCTCAGAGGAGAATCAGGACCAAACAGAACTGACAGCAGTGGTCTTGCAACATTAAACTTGGATGCAAACAGAGGTGGCTAACAGATTGTTTCATGCAGAGCCTGCACTGCTGAAGTTGAAGGCCACAGAGAACTACTGTTTTTTGGACATCTGAGGTAGTATTCTCCCCTCCCTCAGGGCCCTTCACAGTCTGTGCCCTGTTTGTTTGCAAAACTAACATGCCTGAAAACATTGCTTTGTGTCTGTCCTTCATGTAAATCCCAAGCTGTCGGTGAGACTAAAGCAAGAGGAACTGAAAGACACGGGTAGCCCCAAACCAGACAATGATAAATCAATTCACAGAGGTGCCACCATGACCATGCAGAATACAATAGCTCTTACACACACACACACACAAAAAAAAAAAAAAACACTGGATCGTCCTATTGATCCCATTTGTGTCAATATACAAGCAACAACTGAACATTAACCTTCCTCAGTGCCCATGGGGACACAAGGAGACAAGGAGTTGTTTTGATCCAGTGTTGATGTTATTTCTTCTATAACTCCAGGGTTACTTACCTAGATTAAAGTATGATGTGCCTACAAACTCTTTTTAAACTTATATGCAACTATTGTTTCCTGATTGTTCTATCCTTTGTAGTTCTGAATGCCAAATGTCATATCACATTATACAATTGACCACCATTGACTGTATAAAACATGGACGCCATATCTGTGACATCACAGGGCCTTTTGAGGAACTGCAGTTTTGGCACTTCCATGTTGGCTTTATTTCCCAGCCATGGAAGTTATTGCTTGCTAACAAGTGAACTTATTGTGTGGGACACTGGGTCAAAATAACTATTATAAATAATCCAACATTAAATTATAGAAATTGGGTAAATTGGCCTAAGGAGCCCAATTATCAGCCTCCTCATATGTTCCCAAGCTACAGTCACAATGCAGAATCATTATTACTGCTCCTCAAATTAAGGGCTATGGGAATAACATATGCATGAAGCTTACACCGCTTAATAGGCACTTGTCCTGTTTTATCAGATCGAGGACAGAAGATTAATGGTTCAGTATGATTTGTTAGTTGTGGGGCACCTCATGCTGATGTGTGTTAATGTATTATTTTTGCTTTATATCACTATTATCAAGAACTGTCGACATCAGCTGTTTTCATATGCTTATACAACCATTATTGTTGTGCAGAGGACCTGAAATGTCTGCTGGCAGTTTATCATCAGAGAGCGGCTTAATGACAGCAGACTTAGACACTAAGTTTTTTGAGAACACTAAGTCTATTGTGTTTAGTTCTAGACCCAAAATAAAAAATAGCTGAGAGTTGTTTTGAGAACTGAGGTCTTTGCATCCAAGTCTCCTTGTAATTACTCAAGGAAGATTAATGCAAGAATGAAATCCCAAGTCAGAAAGACTAATCTTCTGAATAAGGATGGTCATGAGTAGGTTATTAGCATCTTGCTTCATTTTTACGAAGGTCAATCTATGTTGCTGAGAGTACTGAGAGCAGCACAATGTCATGGGTTTGCTCTGTTGAATAAGCTTTTTAATTCACCATATTTTTTGATGTACCGGCACAATAGACAAACACACACACACACACACACACACACACATAACACTGCCATGAAAACAACATCTATCCATACAGAAAGAAAAAAGCAAGGCAGAGAGAGAGATTAGTTCTCCAACTTGGCAAATTCTCAAGTCTTAAAATGCCTTCCAGTTGCAACTAATATTAACACAACCTATGCTCATTGTGCTGCATGTACTGCATATTAATAATGGGCCCATAATCATCTTTCTCACAAGATCTGTATTTTGTAAGGTTTAGGGTACAGGCTAGTGCTTGTTCTTTTACACTGCAGCCAGAATAAGCTGCCAATACTACTTCAACATTTTTGAAGGAAAGTTTGTACACAGCTGAGATGGCCGTACACAGTTCAACACATAAAAAAGTAAAAACCCATTTCTCTGCATTTATCCTCTCCTTTCTAGTGTGATGCAGAATCTACAGTGGCCACAAAACTTGCAAAAAAAAAAAAAGAAGAAAAAAAGCCCTATCTAAAACCAGTGTTTAGTTTATCTGTTCTGGGCTAGCATGGCGGACTCTGCGGAAGAGGACCCACAGCGTCTCTAGATATGAAAGGCTCATTCTAAGGTGACAAAAACATAACGATTCTTACAGATTCATTGGGCATTAGCAGTGGGCAGCCGCTGTGCAACCCCTGGGACTAACTCCACCTCTAAGCCATTGCCCCAGTCAAGGGCACTGACAGGAGAATTACCTAACATGCATGCTTTTAATGGTTGGAAAACCGGAGTACCATGTGAAAAAATAGGGAGAACATTCAATGGCCCTGCCCCAGCTGGGAATCTAATCCATGACCTTTTCCCTGTGAGGCGACAGTTTGAGGAGATTTTAAATGTGTTTCCATAGTTGTTGAGTATTGTTTTACATTATTACATCCACTCTTACTACCAAGGGACTAATGAAATTGTCCAGGAAGAAAAGACCGCATTGTGAGAGATTATGTCATTACTTGGCAGAATCTCGGGTCTTTGCTCTGATTGTTTCACAGGGAGAACAGAAGCTGTGGTCTGATAGTCGAATGACCAAAACACTTTTTTTTGCTTTTACTTGGTTCTATCAATGCTGCGTATGTCTCCATGGCCTATTTTTGTTTGTGTGTCTTGTGTATAATGCCATATACCAAGCTACCGTGATGAACAATTAGTGTGTTTTGAAGGACAGCTAATTAAAACTCTCCTTTTACTAGTAGCTAATTTGGGGGTCCTTTCATACAAAAGATGCTTTCTACTAATTGAAATTGTAGAAAAGAGTTTTTGAGACGAGAGTTTGTGCATATCTTTAATGTAATGATGACAAATTCCTTTTAATGCCCCTGTCCATTGAATGATTAAGGTTGTAAGTTAGCCTTAGACTATATGTGTCAGGCTGCAAATTCATTGGTCTGTTGAAAAACACTGACAACCCTGTAAGTCTAAATGACTGCCTTTCAGAGACTGGTTTTACCCGGATTTATTTTCAGGTGGGAATTAATAAGTGTGTATTTTGCATATAAATAACAGGTGAAAATACACCAAAACTAAAATCATCCAAACACTGAATTGAAAATCGTATTTTGAAAGTAATGTCTGCAACACAACCAGTCTTAAACTAATTTTTTGTACTTTTACTCCAGGGAGGCTGGTGCATAATCAGCAGCTCTGTGTTTTCTCCAATTTAGTTTTCTGAGCTGTGCAGGACGTTTCCTGAATATTTACTGAACCTATGATTGTGAATTTCCTCTTTCAGCACAAAACAGAACAACTGAAAAAAAAAGTTCAAAACCTGTTTTGTGTTTTAGTTAGAGGAAAATATATAAAAGCTACATTTTGTTACCCATATTGTGTGTAGTATTTATCTTCTTTTTGTATGTAATACTAGGTGTATAGCCTATTTTCATAAAGATTTTTTTGTTTTGCTTTTTATTGCCTTCGTAGCCAGCAGCAGTGATCCTTATACAAAGGCGACTTAGGATGACTTAAGAATCTGCATTTTATCCACATTGACAAGTGTAAGGAGGAGATGAAAAGTGTTAAAGAGTTAATAGGAAAAAGGAGGACAGCAGAATGACTACAACATTGCTTCCATGATGCATTACTTGGCTCCATCCCCTATGGTGCAGCTCTTTATTATCTGTCAGGGTCACGGCACCATTGAACTGCGGGAGAGCAGACAATACTAACTGGCCCTTCCTGCGCTGACACTTATTAACATTGGAGAAATGAAGCCAAGTAGCCCACCCGGCGCCCACACATACTATATAGGCAGAGAGGAAAGCAAGGCTAAACTAATAGGCTATAGTCATGCACTGACCTTGAGTCAAATATTCACTTGTAGAAAGACATCAACAGGTTTTTTTTGTTTTTTTTTGCCAATGTGTGCAGCTGGAGCGACATGGGGCCTGAGAAGAAAAAGACGACTTCTGGGCATGTGTAGACGAGCCCCAGGCACAGTTTCTGAGAACCAGTTCCAATCTAAGACACAACTCTCACAGAACCTCTGGGCAGGAGGAAGCGTCAGGATTACACTCCAATCTGATTAACATGGATGGAAGAAAGTTGCATATCTATTGCATGCACAACCTCTTGGCCTTTCTGATTTCACTGTCCTATATCTGTTTTCCTTTCCTTTTTTTTTTACCACTTTAGAGAACAATGGAGGAGACGGTCGATGTTCAACCACCAGGCATTCATCTTTTTTACAGCAGTAATTTTGCTTGTGTGCATGCAGCCCTCTTTCAGCCAGGATATCAGATTTCATTATGCTGTGCTGCAGCTAGGCTGTTCCAGATTTAATCAACGGTCTAATCTTACTATTGCCTCTAATCACAAATACGTCTTTACATCAATATGCATTTCACACATGCAGGACCTCTCATCGCTAAACACTGAGCAGGGTGCGTTGCATTTTGTATAAGAGAACCATGAATTAAACATGACTATCATAGTGGTACAACTGAAACCTCCCCTGTTCTTTTACATCAAATTTAACCTGTAATGAATAATTTATAATAACGCTATAAATCCACTTTAGAGTCTTAATTGGATTAATTCGATCATTAATTAAAGAGAGGGTGATTGAGCGAACACCCCGCTCGCTACTGCAAACTTCTGTTTTCGCAGAGCTGCCACATGATTTCAGGTCACACATAAATCTATCATATCATGTTAGGATACAAGAGATCTCACAGGGTTGTGCATGGACCAACACACAGCTGGATAACATATGATTGATGAGTTTGGCTTTAAATAAAAATGTGGGGAAAGAGGAGGGGGTGATGGAGCAATTGAAAGCAGTGTTTATGTAAATGTCTCCACACAGGATTTAGAAATAAAAATGACATAGATAGATAGATAGATAGATAGATAGATAGATAGATAGATAGACAGATAGATAGATAGATAGATAGATAGATAGATAGATAGATAGATAGATAGACAGATAGACAGATAGACAGATAGATAGATAGATAGATAGATAGATAGATAGATAGATAGATAGATAGATAGATAGATGAATAAAGTTATGTAACAGTATTTCATGTGCATGTGGGATTTATTTAATGAAAAATATCTCCAGACACTTGTTGTGGTTTCTCATAACCAGAGTGGGGTCACTAAGTGACAGAATCTGTCCAGGCTCTACTTTTCTTCCCACTGCCCTTACACTGCCACGCCTCATTAATCATCAAATCCCTGAGCAGAACAGAACTGAATAACAGGCCATGAAAATCTGTACTTACCCACCACTTCAACTTCAACAGTATGGCTTAAGAACATTTTTTTAAACTATGTATGTAGGATGACTTTGCATTTAACTCAAATTTATATTATTTTTTATCAGTCAAATCAACTGCATTCTCAAATCTTACATTACTGACAACGATCCTCCTCCTAGTTAAAAAATTATTAAATAAATACTGATCTACCCCCTGCTGTTACACAATGAGTAAAAAGTTTTAGTGCAGAGAAAACTGAGGTCAAACAGGAATATTGGATTTGTATAGAACCACAAAGTGTAAAATATTAAACAAATAAATGTTTCTGAAATAAATAGTCACATAAATAAGTTGTGAAAAATATATAAATGAAGTAATCTTTTGTGAAATACTTTAAGAAATCATCAAAAACACCTCAGTAATAAACAATAATGTATGCATAGTAATAAGAAATATAATAATGTAATGTCATGCTGAGCTTTCTTGTGTTCGGTATAAACGTCCCGACAGCCTGACTGACCCTCATACCAAATGACAGGTGACAGTAAACACAACGCCAAAACTGTTTTAAATTACTGTGACTGAAACGAAATGGGAGCATGCAGGTAAATGTCCTTAAAATAACCTTGTAAAAGGGTAAAAAGGAGAGTTAGTAGGTGCCATGAAAATATTAAGTGACACAAAAAA
Organism: Argyrosomus regius; assembly: GCA_946959425.1. NCBI lineage: Eukaryota > Metazoa > Chordata > Actinopteri > Sciaenidae > Argyrosomus > Argyrosomus regius. Next base: position 9,826,413 of record OX336898.1, read on the forward strand.
AGAAACTGTACTTGAGTAAAAGTACTTGTACTACTGTGACACAGATACTCAAGCATGAAAATGCTTTAATGAGCTTCAAGGAACCTGTAGGGAGCGGGGTAAACTAAACTACTGCCTCAAAGTGAGGTGAACGAGCAAACATCAGATTGCTTAAGTTTTCCCAAAGAAGATGTTCTAACCAGCTCTGTGCGTCAACAAACAGACTGAGCGATGTGCTTTTTGAAAACCACACCTTGGTTCTTTTTTTTTTTACCAAATTTTGCACACCTGCTCCACCTCTAAAGCTGATAAAATTAAGTTAAATCTTCACATACTTAATTTAAAATAAAATTTACTTGCCTTGATTACTTGAATTGACATGACAACACATCATAAAATACAACAGCTGTGTGAGCAGGATGTCTATCAGCATGCATGGTGACTGCTTCCTGCTTATGGTGGAGAGCAGCAAGAATGTCCCACAGGTTGCCTATTTATACCCCCCCCCTTAAAAAGGAGTGCTTCCACAGCTGCGGTTGTAACTGTAGTGAAGTGCTCTGGATCGGGGATCAGTGTAGAGGGTATACGCATGATGTCACTGAAAGTGCAGTCACCACTATCAGTCGCCCCTGGGTGCCAATGATGTATTTACATGCAAAAAACAAGGCAAACACTGTTTTTTCAGAGATAATTCAAGCAGAGGTTTTCACACACTGCTGAGGACTAATGAGAAGAGAAGCAATGTCATGCTTTCTAAGATGCTGTGAGGTTAATTAACCAAAACTACTGTTTTCTGGATTAAACATCACAAAATCAAAATATTTTTACATAATAGTCCACAGAGAACATAAAGAACTGAGAGAACTAATGTCATTTAAATGTTTTCACCAGCAGTGTGTGAGCACCACAAGAGAACAAGGGGCTCAAAAAAGAACAAACATGTAAAAACCATAGACTGTGTAAAACATGGACCTCGTATCCGTGACATCACCTATAGGTTTTTGAAGAGCAGTTGTGAGGCTCAGAGTGTGGTGGTTCTCCCAGCTAATCTAAAAATTGGCAAAGATGTTGATCATGGATTGCTCAAACAATCAACCTGTAACAGCACCCGCCTGTCATTAAAATCGACCATGCTCTAAGCTATGCAACTTTAAGCCTTAATATAATTTGAATTTGAGCTTCAGTCCAGTTGTCATGAGCGGGAAAATTAGCTATAGAGACCAAAACCGTTTTTTGTACCAGGCTGTAAACATGTTTATTTCTGCTGTGAAGCTGGACATTTTAATATGGGGGCTAATGGAAACTGACTTTCAAGAAACTGCTTTTTTGGGCACTTCAGAGCCACGTAGATTGCCGCTTGGTAAAACCCCTTTAGCACTTTACATTCCATACAGCAATACTAGCTAACATCAACATGCTAACTCTACCTGTGTTTTCTCAAATGTAAACTGAATCTCCAGTAATCTGGCAAAAGAAGTGCGAATGAAAGTTTGTTTGCATCCATGAAATAAGCAGTTGGTGGCACCAATTCTCCAAAGAACAGAAGAAGGGGGCGCAACAAGATGATGTTATGAAGATGAAGAGTGCCAGTCAAACCTCAGTCAACCCCAGTCAAACCTCAGTCAGTGACAAATAATGCAAAAGAACAGGATGGTTTGTTTCATGTCTTAATGTGAGGCAGGTTACATAAAATCTGTGTGGAGTTAATCAGTTATGTGAGTTAAATGTTTGTCAAGTCAGAACTTAAACAAAAAATGTGTTTCAATCAGCTATTAACCGAATTAACCATTTTTCAGATTGGCAAAAACTACCTTTTTGTGTAGTGTAATCAAGGTCCTGATAATGTGCATTAAAATACATTGATGGAAAAAGGGTTAATAACAATGCTAACAGTCTGTTTAGCATCACCATCTTAGTTTAGTATGTTTTACAGATATTTGGTCAAAATTGAAAAGGACTGACCAAAGTCAGTAGGCCTCATCCTCTGGGGACCATAAATGACTGTAATAATAATCCATCCTGTAGTTTTTGATATATTTCAGTGTGGACCAAAGTGGTGGACTGACTGACCAGCTGACACTGCCATCCTAATAGAGAAATGCCGCTAGCATGGAAAAAGAAATGTCATCACATACTGTAGGACAAACAACTAAGCACTGGCAAATGGTCTACAGTATATTTACATGCAGACTTTGACATCTTTTTGCCAGCTGTCTGTTTTTTTAATGTGTATTTGTTTTTGGACACTTCTGGGCCCCTTCTGCCATCACCATTTTAAAAGACACAATCATTATGAATTATGGATCATGTCCTCGAGCAAAGTCTACTCACAGAAAGTGTGCATGAAAGCCTGAAAAAGTCCCATATGAGGGAGAGCCCTCATATGCATCGACTGTAGATTTTATGGTGGGGCAGCCCCGAGCTGTCGTGGACTTACTAGAACTGTTCATCAAAGTCTGTGAGTCTGTGAAAGACAGACTGGGCAAAGGAGCCTTTGAGAGGAACGGGGAAAGGAGAAAGAAGATGTGGAAGGGTAAGAGGATGTATTGAAGTCAGTGACACACGCACATATACCATGTGAGATTGATTAATTACAACTTGTCTTTTACCGTCATTGATTTTACTGTCCAGAGTGATATTGACAAGTCCCCCAAACTAAATAAATGTTACCGGAAACATTAGCTAAATAGTGTTTACTACATTCAAACTTCCCAGCGGTGAGTATTTGCATTTAACCAATTTAAGTTTGTGTTCTATTTATGCATGGTGGTGTATCTCAGGGGGGAGTAAAACTCTCTGTTAAACACCACAAAAAGAACTTTTAAGAGTCAGAAAAAGGACAATGTCTTTCACTTGTCACTGCTGCACCAGACTGGACGTGAATAGAGCAACAGAACCTGCTCAGAAAGGGTAAAAAAGTGACAAAGGGACATGGATGACATGAGAAAAAAGGAAGATTTCAGTGAAACAGAATCTGTACTGGCTCTGGGACTCTAAATAGTTTAGGAGTGGTCCTTTTACACCTCCTCTTCAAAAAAAACAAACAAAAAAAGCAGCGATCACTGTGGATTTTTATCTGTTTTTACAAAATGTAGAGCATATGGAAGGGACTGCAGGCTGATGCCAATTTTCTTGCTGCCAAATGATATGATTGGTCAAACTCAAACATAATTTCCAACATAATTATGTTATATATATACATATATACAAGCTATGAAACTCTACAGTGTGTCTTTTCTGTATCCATGTAGATGTTCAACTCAGAGGCTGAATTCATTTTCCATTGTCTCCATGTTCAAACAGCCCACTAAGCCACACGAAAACACTCACGTCACTCCTCATATTACATGACATTATGCAATGCTACAGCCAGATATTTGACAATATTCATCTATCTTTTGAGTTTTTAACCTCAGCAGTGCACAAGGTCTGCAGCCAACTTGGCACAGCAAGCCTTGACAAATATTTAAATGCATGTGTTACAATATAGCAGCCAACAAACTCAATTCGGTCCACGTCCGCACTGGCCAATGGGTTTTCCTATAATTATACAATCTGACCGGAGAAAATGAGCGGAATTTCTCTGGGAAATAGAGTGAAAATGGTAAAACACTTCAGGTGAAATGGGCAGAGCAGACTGAGATGAGTAAATAGATGTTTTAACCTTCTGTTAATATGAAATTGAATGACTTGAAGCTTCTTTTTCGCCAGAAGACATGCTGTGAGACACAACATTGAGATGCTACAATTATCATAATGTTGTGGCTGTATACGACAAGTCTGACTGGGACTGGAAGTAGTAAAGTTTTAAGCCTTCAGCACTAAGACAGCAGAGCTTAATGCTACAGAGCACAAAAACCATATTTTTCTCTTTCTACTCTGTACCAGTGAAGAATGACTGCTGTAATGGATCTGAATAAGAAATGGAAGTGTGCCTGTGTGTCCGTTCTTCATTCAGTTCAGATATTTATGCTGTCCCTTTCACTTTCACAGAGGCACATCAACTCGTCTGTCGGTCTATTAAACGGTTAATATACTACAGGGGCATGTAGCTATTTGTGATTGTTAGCATGTTCCTTCATTACCTGGTGGATTTTAATATTATGTAACACAAAGGAAATAAATAAGTACATTAATCTTTTCTCAGAAGAAGAAAGCCACGGGATGATACAACTGTTTCATGTCATAATTATCTCTGCGGCTCAGCAAATTGTTTTGTGCTTTCCTCTGATGTTTTCTCAAATATGGTGAAAATAGAAGTGTAATGAGGGGTACAAAATAAAACATCTTTGCATTTCAGAGACATATGCAGTTTCTCTACTTCAATGGACTAGCTTCTGCTGATATGTATATTTAATTGGGTGTAATTTAACTCTTTGAATGCTCTGCCTTCATTTTAATCTAAACTCTTTATTGTTATTACAGTAGTAGCAGGTTAAAACGTTTTTACAGAGCACAAAGATAAAGAGGATGTATATGTGATAGAGGAGGTACTTGGATAGGAAATAAATGAATGACCTTTTTTAATGATCTAGTTTCAGATTTCTGTCTCTGGTGATGCAGTGAAAGAGCAACAAAAGACAGTCGGTTGACTGGAGGCTGCATACAGAGTTTAAAGAGTTTAAAATGACTTACTTTCTTTCTTCATCCCTTGCTATTGCCTTTTCTCAATCCTTTCTAACCTTTACCCTCATAACCACGTCTCAGCTTTGACCTGGGCAAATATAAACCTTATTAGGCAAGACACACTTCCTCCCATAAGAAATAATTTGAGAATTATACAGTATATTGAAAAGAAAAATAATAATTAAGTCCTAGTGGTATATACACGGTGGTGATTTTCTGCAATATATGTCTCTTAATATGTGCTATTTGCAGGTCCAGGTGGATTCATTAAACCTAATTGAATCTACCAATGTCCATTTTACATGATTGTGGCATTAGATTGGATGCCCCCTTTGATATCACACATGCATCAGCTCTGCATTTTGCTATTGTGTAGGCAATTTAATAAATAAATTAAGAATATGAAAAACTGAAATGAAAAACAAAACAAAACAACTGACTGGTTGGTATTCTTAAATGGAATTTATGCATACTAACTGATCAAAGCGGACTGATAATGGAAGGGACTGATATAACTGATCCTGGACTAAAAAGGTCCTGGATCCTGGATCCCACTTTAATACCTAATTTTGAAGTCCTGTCTTGTATAAAGGCCCTGTGTCAACAACACTACAGACATGCAAGAGGCTGCACTTCAGGAAGGAGGTGCTCAGAGCTAAGTGCTCTAAGCGTGGGCACATGAACATGCTCACACTGGCAATGTTAACAAGCTGATGTTAAGCCGCTATGTTTACCATGTTCAGCATCTTAGTTCAGTGTGTTAGTATGCTTACAATTAGCACAAAACAGTAACAAAAAGTAGAGGCAGGGGAATGTCAGTTTTGCAACGTGGTCATCTACCAAAGTGCCAAATCATAACAAAAGTTATCTCATAACACTTTCCATACAGAGCAAGTCAAGACCGTACTCTTTGTTCATGGTGGGCATTGTTGGGTCTCTGTGAATAATGATATAAACACTTTGTGAGAGTGTCAGGTAGAAACCTCTGAGCACTAGATGAAAAATTACTTTAGTGTTTAAGTTATTACAGTTCATCCTGAGGGGGACATACTGTAGGTGTACATACCAAACTTCATGGCAATAAATCCAACAGTACTAAAAATATTTCAGTGAAGACCAAAGTGGTGGACCAACCAACAGACAGACCAACACTGCCAACCCTATAGCTGCTCTATGGCTGAAAACTATTTATATTACCTTCAGTATTTATTTTATACACATAGTGCATTTTTCTGATTAAATGTGCTTGAAGGTGTCAACAGGGGGCCCACATTTCATTTTTGCCTGAGGGCACTGAAAAACTCACATCTTTTGACCTCACTGGCAGCAACACTTTAGAAGCAGAGCTGATGATGATGATCAGGGTCCAAGAGATTTAGGTATTAGGATTCCATTGTTTAATTTCTTGTAACTCATGTTTGTGTTCGGTTGGGATAAAGTTAAAATAAAAACACATTTAGCTCTGACATATTTTTCACATAAATTACCATAAGAGAGTAACTGACATGTTTTGTGTCTTTGGTCTCAACCCTTAACCCTCTCAAATTACGCACGCCGGGTGTCGTGAATTCAGTAGTGTCCAAGTGGGCTAAAAAGGCGCTGAACTCCCATCCTCCCTCTCTCCTTCCTTCCCTCCCTCCTTCCCTCCACTCACTGAATCCTTGGGGCCAAACACTCATCCACTCTCGCAGCGTGTGCGTCAACGAGCGGTCTCTGCCGCTGCTCGGGACAAAACCGCACGCAGCTGCTTTCATTTTCCAGAGCTCGAGACCACACGATCAGGAGGGGAGCTCGCGCTGCTTCATGCTGCAGGGATATCACCTCTGATGGACTTGATATAGGACAACAAAACACACGTTATTCATCTGATTATGAGCGCGTAAATGATAGTTACAAGTGCATTGTGAGGGATAAAACAAAGTTGTAAATCCCAAACGTCCTTACCGTCACTGGTTTTAATGTGTTTTATGTGTTTGCGCTCAACAGTGAGGTAGACTTATGCGGGCTAATTTTCCAGGAGTGTCGGCGTGTGATTTATCCCGTGGATGCGGCTGTCGGGGTCGGTGTCTGAGCCCCGCAGGATCAGCCTGTCATAGGGCATCATGATTTCTCGGGTTGTTCACAAGTGGATGAGGAATATTTCTCCGGAGATGCTGCTGTTGGTGCCCATATTGTGGTTTTTACCTCTGACTGGAGCGGCTCCTTCTGTCACTACCGAGCAGCTGGACACTGGGGTGGTAAGTTTTCTACCTTTTTTATTAAGGGGATTGGAAGTTTTGCTACTTACTGCCACTTTTGGACATGGGGGGTGGGAAGTTTGTCCACTTGATACCACCACTGGGCATATTTTCCTACCATGCGCCTCTCTTAAAAAGGACACTTTACCCTTACTTTTGCATGTGGAGGCAAACCCTGTCCTCTCTAATACTTGATCTGAATTTTAACACCTCACAGCAGTCCATTGCACATGCAGGGGAAGCTTTGGCGTTAAAGGCTGGATGTGATGGAAAATAAAATAGGAGCCTGTTCTCCCAAAGCAGGAATCAGGATTCCTGTAATGGCTTGCAATAAACAAATGTAAATGTATTTGCCTTGGCGGAATATCGACCTCCTCCACAGCATGCTGACATAGTATGCTGCGCTGATGAATGGCAAACGGAGCTCACTTCCAGCACACTGACAAACCAAAGCTATAAGACGTTATTGGCCATTTCCTTTCCCCAGTGATGCCTCTGAAAGTCTGCTCCAATATGTCGTCTGACGCCAAGTTTAAACAATTACTGGGTTTAGAGATGGGTTGTTTAAATGGAGATGTGATGGAGCAGCAGATCCTGTTGAATCAATTAAATAAAGCAGGTGATGTTCTATTATTTAGAATTTAGTAGTACAAGATAATTGTGGAACAAATCATTAATATTCGCCTAATTTCTTCTGTGAATGTTTTATGATCATTTTAAAGCAAATTAGACTCACCCTAACACTTTCAACTAACTGTATCTGAGTGAATTAAAGCTATTATATGATGTTTTCATTAATAGTTTAGATCTACAACGTACTTTGGCTTTGTGTTTCTAGTTTGATGAGCAGAGCACCTGCAGATAAAACAAGCTCCTAATTAGTACCTCTTGAGATGAATGAACCCATTGTTGATTTCTACGTCCTTTTGGACCATTCATCTGCCTGGTCGTAGAAGCTGCAGACATAAATTGCCCCCCAGCTCCACAACTTTTGTTGAGGACAGTCATCTGGTGTTGTGTAGGACTGGGGTTAGTGCTCCTCTCTCACACAGTCTTTGTATTTGCTTTAATCTTGCTTTCACTCAGGAGATTCAACATGTTAACTGGTTGGATGTGAATGATCTGCTGTTTGATCAGCCAATCCTTCAAGCTGCCTTGATACTATATTATCCCTCATCAAATTAAGATTGAGTGTGTGAGCAAACACTTGGCTTCTTCCACATCCAGTAGAAACTGAGTCATGTTGGCATCACTGGAGTTCTTTTTCTCACCACGTATCTAGTGTAAGTTTAAAATTCACTCCTGGTGTGTACCTGGTTTGGTTTACCAACTATTGAGAGAACAATCTGTGTTTATTGCTGTTGAGGTATTCAACTCTGCTCATCAGCTGTGTGTTTACTGCAGCTCTCTATCATTTCATGATGTACAAATGGTTTATACGAACTCCTGTGCTGGGGAGCAGCTGCCCGCATTTTTTTTATTTTTTATGAACCTACAAACCAAACCAATAAATTGAAACCACGTAAAAGCTGGTTGGATAGACAGAAGCAGGGCTGCGACTGACAATAATTTTGATTAACCTGCCAGTTAGTTTCTTGATTGATCGATCAAAATGCCCATCACAGTTTCAAATGTCATGTTTTTTATAAGAGTCCAAAACCTTTATAGAAATCCATTTACAGTGATATGAAACAGCAAATCCTCACACTGGAGAAGCTGGAACCAGCAGATGATTGGCATTTTCACCCGAGAAATGAATCAAAGATTAACTAACGATCAAAATAGTTTAGGACTCGTTTTCTGTTGATTGACTACTCGTCTAATGGAGTAATGGTTTCAGCCACAGTGTATAATGTGAGCTTTTTTTGTACAGTGACTTGTTTTCATCCTTCGAGTGCATGGGATCATACACCTGAGTGTGATAACTGGTCTCAGGTTGTCTGTTTGTTGTTAGAAGGGTTTAGGATGACCAGGGGAGTTGAACAGACAAATAGACAGATGGGCACCCGTCCATAGACACACTCCTCCCCTGTGACCGGCTGATTGACTTTTAAATAAGATTTGATGAAATTGCTCTCAGCTGTTGAGAGCAGGTGGATAATTGGTAGTCTCGGGTTTGAGGGGGTTCTCCCATCTCGTGTTCCCTGTTGTGTTTGTAAATGCCATACATTTGGGATTCGGCCCATGAAAACAACCATCTACGCACAGAACCGTGTCCTGATCTCGAGCTCTGCTGCTCCCCAGTCCCATTATACTTCACAGCCAACGTGCTGCATCACTTGGCTTTTAGTTGAGCTTGGGCACTGAATGTATCTGTCTCTCTTTGTAACTGCTGTAAAGTGCGACCATAATTAACTGAACGACAAACTTAAGCACAGCTCTAAGGTACCCAGTTTCTAGTTTTTCTGTTATCTTGCCCAGTTCATCGCTGCAGAGCGCCACTTTGCACTTTCAGCCTTCTAGGGACCTGCTACATAGCAGCTATAATCTAATCTGCACTATGTTTTCCGCTCATCATATCATTTTACTCCTGATGGCTAGAACAGAACAGAGTTGGAGGCAGGGCTGTACTTGCTTTAGCAGCTTTCAGAAGATTGAGGTGACTATACCAGCCATTGATAAAAGTACCTTAATTCCTTAATTCCTATTTAATCTGGACGAAAATTAAATTGAAGAATGTCAATGTGTAGCGTTGAATCTCTTTTAATTTCTGTCATTTTTCATGTGTTGTAAGAAATAAAACCAAACCAGTGTGCAGCGGTCTGATGGGACAACCACACCCTGCCAGTCTGCTTCTAATTCTCATTTCGCTTTATAATTTTTCAATGAGAATACCATCTGGTCTTGTGTCTGCTGAATAGAATAGAAAAGGGAGGGAAAAAAATCCTGGTAGACGCCACCCTCCTCCACCTACTTTCACCACTCTCCCTCCCCGCTAGGTCTCGTAATACTGAGTTCTCTCCTGCAACTAGCCAGCCCGGCACCAGTACCACCACCCCTTATTAGCTCTTTCTTTGCCTTCTGTGAGTGCGTATTTCAGCAGTATCATATTCTGTCCCCTTAGTCTCCTTCCTTCAATTTTCTCCTCCCAGTCCAGATAGGAGGCCGCCTTCTACCAGCACATCATGGTTCTTCTGATTACACCCAGATGCCCAGACGTAGAGGGGGGCTCAAAAAGAAAACTAGATGCAAGGACAGTCAAGGGGAAGTATGATAGAGGAATTGCTGCATTGAAATAAGTAATCAACCAGGGTCAAGAAAGGGAAATAAATATGACAAGGACGAGGAAAAGGGACAGAAGAGTTGCAGACATGATTTCACTTTTCAGTGTTATACCTGTGAGATCATTTTAAGAAAATGTCTTCAACAGCTGTGGCATGCCTGCACATAAGTAAAAGGGCACAAAATGCCAAATAACTTTTTATTTTTCCTCATTGCCATGCCATGCTGGACTATCAGGATACTTTTAGCACCATTGTCCCACTTTTATGTAGCCGTGTGACCTTTCTTTCTGTAGCACTGTATCACAGGGCTTATATGCAGGGCAAGGACACCTTTTTTTTAGGGACGTCGAGTGGGAGATGACTACACAGTAGGAAAGAATATATCATTGCATAATGATTGACAGAGAGCGCAAGAGACAGCTCAGCATGTAATATATAGCACATTCTCTGCTTCTCAGGAAGAGGGAGGTATTGTGGAAACCAGTCTAATCCGTCATCACAGCTTTACTAAGTTTTAAAGGTCTTTAGGGAGTGGCAGGTTTCTGTGGAGATTTAGGAGTTTATGACATCCTTAGAGGCCATTTCAACAAGGATCTTAAGGGGTCCTAACACTTTAGTGGCTGCCACTGTAGCGTGGTGATGTGGGACTGATGCATGGCAGCTGCAACACTTCTGCTTGATGTTTTTAGTCAATGACAACACCAGATAAATTTAGGTGAATTCATGACTCAAGTGGATAAAATAGACAAAGAAGCCCGCTGGTTAAATAGAACATTTTATTTGAAGGTCATAGGTTTATAAATAACTCATAGGTTACTGTCCTTGTCGTTGACCAAAATGGTAAATCACTGCCTGTGTTTGTGGCACTATTGAATCTGGCAGACCTGGGACCAGTTTGACAAAGATAGACTTGACTATTGACTATGACCTACATCTAACTAGTAGTCAGATTCCATATAGACATCTAAATTCATCCGTTGTATATTCTGGGCAAATTAAAAAGACAGATGACTATGCAAGCACAGCAGACAGTTCATATTCTCATTCTCGCAGATAATGTTCACCTTCTGGAAGAATTCAACAGTTACAAGGACGCTTTCGTCTAAAAATTCATTGTAACATTACAGAATCTCGACAAAGTGCAGACATGTAGCAGGGCTGAGATGCTAAGGCTTTTTAATGTGGCAGGTACTTTAGCTAACATGGATTTTAGTTCTGGGGCTCTGGTGGATAACTAACTAACTGCCAATAGGTTTTCAAATAAGTTTTACTTCTTTTCAGTTCCATGCCAAAAGTTTTTTACTACTTCAATATATCAGCCTTTCAAAGTCTCACATAAGCATCAAATATTGATGAACTGCAGATTATTTCAGGTGCTTTCATATTATAGCCCTTTACAGAACAGTAATCCAACTAACCAGTGACATCTGTAAGATTCATAACCGAAAGATTCAGTCAAAGTACTTTTACTCATGTTTTCCTCATGTGTCTGACCTCATAAAGGTCGAGAGTCAATTACTAGATTGTGAATTATTTACAAAAACATCACAGTAAATAAAGAGAGGCAACTATTGAGTGAGTTCTTTACAGCCTCTTCCTCCCATAAGTAGAATGTGATACAACATAAGTTTGATGCCGTTGCTAATAATGACCTGAACTAATGACATGTTGATTGACAGTGAGATGGATCAGTTTGTGTGCAAGACTCACTTAAGCAGTAAGCGGGAGGCTGGTGGTTTTGGGGAAACTGTCTAACTTGTGTCGGATTTAAATGCAAAATTATGACTGGCCTAAGACGACAGACCAGTCTGAAATATCTTTGTGAAACCAGCCCCTGGTGCTCTGGAGAAATGTGTTCATGTATTGCATGTGAATTTCAGAGTAATATGCAAAGACGCTAATTGATTCTTTCTGTGCTGTTTTTTTTTCCTTATGCAATAGTACGATGATTGAACTGACTCAAGAACTCTCTGCTGCATCTTATCAGTTAATTTGCTTTTCTAAAACATCCTTCTGTAGTCACAACTTAGTTCTACCCCAGCTATTTTCTGTTTGATTTTACAGTAGTGTTTAATATTGTGGGCAAGTGAGTGCTGTGTTCCACAACAAAGCTGCACGCGATGTTGTCTTTTTCCATTGGCTTGAGCTGACTTCATTACTTGAGCAGGCCCACTCCAGGGCTCCCCATATAGAAAACCTCAAATCAACTCCATGTGGACAGTTCTATTTTAACCCCAGGAGCCCCGCCTCTCCTTCTTGTCTTTGACCAGATCAAGGTTTTGGTTGCCATTGCTATTCAAAGGGCCGACCAGATCTTGTAATTACAGTGGTTTCTGGTGTTGCGCTGGCTCACATGCTGAACCCTAAAATAATCCATAGCGCCGCCAACCAAACTGCCAATAGACTGCTTTAATAGCACGATCAAGAAAACCCGAAAGCAACAACAAAGCTACTCTGAAATTGCTTGCAGAAATTGGCAGAATTATAATAAGTGTGGTTTTGTGTGTGTCTTTGTGTATCTCAGTTTCTTCTTATGTTTCGCCATAAAATGTGTGTATGCATGATTGTGTGACTGGTGATCTCATAGCTTGTCTCTCATTAGCATTTGTCATTTCTTAACAAGTCACAGTGGAGTGGATGATGGAAAAAAGGAAAGGGGAATGGATGAGGATGATTGCTTATCATCTGTCGAGTCAACTTGAAGATATTTATGTTCTCCTGATCCCATTTCTCTGAAGGTCCCAGTAAAAAATGAAGAGAATTATACAGGAGGAGGGGGAAAAAGAACAAGTGAGATTGAGTGGGTGGCAGAGATAAGCTGCGCCATCAACTATCACTGGCAATTAGGGCCACTTTCTTTTAGTCCAGTGTTGATACTCAACTTCCTATCAAGTGAATGTAATGAGCCACTAACAGTCTGCTGAATTTCAAGTGGTGCTCATGATTGTGTGAATTGCAGTCTGGACTAGTCTTAATCTTGCAGTTGGATTAATGTTAAGAACAGGGCCACGCTCCTCTAGGTTTGAGTTTATAAATAGAATCAAACACATACAGAGATGAACACACATGCATGTATGTGTGTGATTTTGCACATGTGCATAGTTACTGTAGACATGCCAGTTGCCAGCATTCCTCAGCTAAGACTAGAGAGACATTGTCTTCTTTGTGAGGATCACTATAGTAACACATGGCAGACTTTTATGTGGGCTTTGTGAACCGCATACAAGGACCGTACATAAATACATTCTCAGGTATGTATATACATACATTAGTAGAATAATATATCACCATATTATGTTGCCCGTGGTTTCTGTAAAGTGGATTTGATCGACGTTTTCCATATCCTTGAAGGTCACTGAGATTAAATACGATCTACATGTGATATTGATTTCCTGAATGATGGAGGTTTTGACAAGAAAAACAATTATGTAATGGTGAATGACCTTTCATTCTGATGTAGTCTGAGATTCCTCAAATATAATGCAATGAAACGGAGACAACCCCTCGTCAAACCTAAACTGTGACTGGAGCAAATATAATCCTTCTTATACAATTGTGATGATCACATTTGTTCACATAAAAATGGCTTCAAATTTTATAACTTCATGCTATAGGACCATAATCCTGAAATGCATGCTAGTACTGACATTTAATATGCCTAAACAAGATTCAGTCTTGTTAAAATCTGTCCGGTGTGTGTATTTTTGAGAATATATTTGTGTGTGGCTTTGCGTCCTTCTTCCTTATCATGACTATCAGGAGACACTGGGTGAACTTTATTCGATCCTTGTGTTTGTTGGCTTTGGTTGGGTCCTATGCCACATTACCGCCCACAGAGAGAGGGACATCAAAGACGGTTCAGGGGCTTTTACCCCTCAGTGGAGCCACTGAAACCTATGCCTGTTAAATGAAGCTCCAGTTACAAGGGGGATGTTCTAATTGGCTCCATCAGTTTGTTTATCTTTTATCTTCATTTATGAAGTCCTCTTTCTCCTTCCCATCCATTTCTACCCTTTTAACATCCCTCATTCCTTCACTCAGTCTCGATCCATACATCCATCCATCTATACTTCTATTTGAAGATGATTCATGACCTGAAGCTGGATGACTGATTTTGTCTGTAATAGATTCATCTTTGATGAATGTTTGTGCATGTATGTAGGGTTGTATGTGTGTGTCTGCCTTTCATTCACTCTCAAGGCTTTGTTGAATTTGCCACAGGAGTCTTGACTTGTAGTCAATTTGGTCTCCCACAATGATGCACGGGTTAATTTACTGTGCACTGCATAGCTGTGTGCCACAGAAAAATTTAGGGCTGCCAAATTTCTAACTGAAATGTACCAATGCCTAAAAACGGCAGTGGTGATAAGACTTTAATATGCACAGGGAGGCCATCTTGTTGGCCTCTCAAATTGAGCTTGTTTGCTCCTGGCACAGATTAAGAAAATCTTGTCCATGGCAAACAAGGCAATCTTCTGGCTAGCTATTGATTAACAGTCTCAGCAAAGCGGTTCCTAAAAAAACAAACATTTCTCAAATCATTGAGCACAGAAAGGTCAGCCGTTGTTTGCATCATTTTGAACAATATGTGGGTGTGGCTTCTATGATTTGACTTAACCTGAACCATTATTAGCATTAGCAATATTTGCATATTTGCTGGTTCGGTTTAAAATGATGTATTTTGTGCATTTAACACAGTCTAACTTCCAACTACCAGGTTTGTTGTGGAAACCTGGGCATGCACAGTTGACTCATAAAACTGTGCTTACACATGCTTGATAAATGAGGCCCTACCTTATTCCAATGTATTAAAACATGTTCCACAATGTCCTGCTTCAACCTAATTTCTCCCAATAACCTTGTTTATTTTCTTCATGGAGCTATAGTGGCTCATTTTCTCTTCTACTTAACTTTTGTTGCTCACATTCTTTGTCCAACTTCTTTCATCTCTTCTTTTTCTGCCTCTGTTCTGTCTGTTTTGCACGTTCTGCATTACTTTTCCCCCTGAGTCTTCTTTCTCTCACCTCTTTATGTTGCTTTCTCTCGCTGCCTCTCTCTCTGTGTCCTTTCCTCTTTGTATTCTCTAAACATCTCTGCCTCTCCACCTTCCTCCTCTCTGCCTCCAGAAACAGACAGTAGTTGAGTCTCAGCTTTCTGTACAACCAGCTGTTCTTAAACCAGGGATTAGATGATTCACTTACAGTCACATCTTAATCCCTGCCATCATGCTCTCTAACACACAAACATACAACAAAGTAGGACAGATTTTGGCTCCCATGTGTCTATGAAATGACATTCACACTTCAAACTGAATGGGTGTCAGAGTAAACGCATCCATCAGAATGTACTGTATCCTTTCAACAAGTCAGACTTGTGTCCCATTAAATGAACATTGTATCAGCAGAAGAGCGACATACTCTCTGAAGAGAAGTGATTGAGTGTTTCAGCATGGTGGCGCTTGTGCCATCTGCTTGCAACATAGTGGGCTGGAATAAAAGTGATGACTTTTATTGTATGCCATTCCTTTAGTCTGCTGTCTTTCTTTCCTGTTCACTGCATACAATCTACAATACAGTTAAATATAACTTATCCTAACTAAAGGGGTGAAAAAAGTCTGTACAACTCCTCAAATTTCAATGTCTTCTTGTGTCCTTGTTGAACAAAACAGCAGTTAACATTGCTGTATTACTGAAGAGCTAAGGATGTACTATAGGCATAAATTCTAGACTTATGTTAAGCTATTTTGCAGCAGATGCCCTACTAAGAAAAAAGACTGCAACTCTGAATGTTCATTCCTTCCCTCCTGTGTTGGTCATTTGCAGGAAGAAAAATTCAGATCCTTTACTAAAAGTAGCAATACCACACTGTGAAAATACTCCACTACAAGTAAAAGCCCTGTATTTAGACCCTAACTTTAGTAATGTAAGTATTTTCTGTAAAATGTACTTGAAGTATCAAAGGTACATGCAGAAAAGCAGTCCCTGCCAGTGTTTTATTATCATGATGTTTTTCAATTAATATTACTTCTACATTAATGTGTATGTTGCATTTTACTGCTGTAGATGTTTATGGTTGAGCTCATTTAAACTACTTTACTGTTGGGTAGTTTAATCTACAGTGATGCATCATGGTCTATAAGATCATTATAGGTTTGTAGCATCGCTGTCCTGTGAGAATCACATCTCTCTCTCTCTCTCTCTCTCTCTCTCTCTCTCTCTCTCTCTCTCTCTCTCTCTCTCTAAAGTCAACTTTTCATGAGCTCAGAAAAACAGTTTGTTTTTAGCTTTGTGACAATGACTTTACCAGCTAATCCAAGAGAGAAGCAGGAGATTTTAATCAACCCATGAAGGAACACTTCATCCTTCTGTTTATCAGAAAAAATCTAAATCAATAAGTATATGGTATGAAAAAATAGTAATGTAAAAGGACCTAAAGCGGAGACACAAATGTAGTGGATTCAAAATTGCAATATTTACCTCTGAAATGTAGTTGAGTAGAAATATAAAGGTGCATAAAATGGAAATACTCATGTAAACCTCAATTTATACATTTATTCAAGCGCAGTATTTTAGTAAATGTACTTTGTTACGTTCCACCACTGATTATTTGTTCTTTGGTGTCCGCTCGTAAAGGGATATAAGAGCTTATATGTAGTGTATTCTTTTTGATGCCTACTTGTTAAAGAGGCTTTGTCACATCAGAGGCAGCGCTACGTGCCAAGTCTATTGTGGATCCAGTAGAAACATTAATAATGTATGCACAAATAGTGCTAATTATATCAACTGGGCCAGTTAATTTGAGGTATAAAATGAAAGTGGTGTGGTTTCACATAAAGCTCATTGTTCACAGAATATATACAGATTTTTAAAATGAAGTGACTGGTTTAAAAAATGATCATGCTCCCACGCATGTTATATTTCCTGCTGAAACAAGAAATTGATTACTGATGATCAATTTTAACTGCTCATTATGGATAGAGAGGTCAGAACATATGCTTCTGGTGGTGCAAAGTGAAGAGTGAACAATGCAGAGATGCTGTGATTTCTGCTAAATACAGTTTTGTCTAAGGCAGTATACAGACAAAATCTATCTGCTGCTGCTAAAAGTGTCTAGTTGATACTTTCACTGTAACAGGAATATTGTTATGTTAAATATTCAATTGGTGAACATATTGTGAATCTTGCCATATCTTGTGTTGAAATCCACAAAGGTATCTCTGTGGAACTGTACCAGAACATCAGATCCCAAGAGTTGGCAGATCTATGTTAGCAACAAATATCAGTGTCAGACTTCTGCAAAGAGGCTTATGAGGTCTCTCGCTCACTCATACTGTGGGTTACGATGGGGCTCAAAGACTGAAACACTCATGTTGCAAAGATTCAGCACCAGATAACTTTAGACTTGAGTATTTCAGTTTGCCCTTTTTTTTTTGAGGTGAGGTCTTGGTCATGGTCACCAAAACAACACTCACAAAATTGATCAATGATCTCCTGCTCACGACAGTTGTCCTGCCTGTTGACCTGAGTGCATCTTTCCATGCATCAGGTTCTCTGAAAAACTTGAAGCAGTGCTTCAGTGGTTTCCTGCTTTTCTGCTGTGTGTTAAAAGGTTCTGTAGCTTCGGCTCTCATAAAGTTTGGCATTAATTTTGTTACACTAATGAAATTCTCTATTCTCATTAAAACAAATGACTAATCCAAATGAATACACACCTATCTTAATTCAAACAGTGGATGTCCCAAAACCATTTGCTAAGTCTAATAAGGTAATTCCAGGCCACATTATATTTACTTATACTAATTGGTCAGATATGACAGTTAATGAAAACATAGATTAAAATATATGGTTGGTAACATTGTGGCAAGGCTTTTTAAAAACGAAGCTCCACTTGGAAGATTTCAAACAATAAGAAAATGGAGTTCGCCCTGCAACACACACAAAGGAGACAGAGAGAGAGACAGAGAGGTCGTGTTCAGTTGAAAGTAGTTAGAGGAAAGGTGAAGAAAATGCCTTAGAGTAGACAAATGATTTCTGGGTATGGATTAATCCTCACTCTTCTACCGCCTGGCAATCCAGCCTCAATTTTCTGTTCGATTAAACTTGTCATTCAGCCTGAATGTTACCCCCAATTTTCCTCTCTTTCCATCCCCCCTATATTCTCCCTCTTTGATCTTATCTGTTTGCACAAATGAGACTAAATCCTCCATTCCTTCTGTGAATTGTGTTTACGCTCAGGTCAGCCTCTGGAATAGTTTCAAGAGCTTCTCAGTCAAACACACTTAAGCTTTCATTCCTTGGATCCTACATCATTCCAGTGTAATACTTTAAGTAAACTTCCTCTCACTGAATGAGCTGGTGAAACAAACTGGTTGGCTGCTACAATAAATAATGATAGCATCTTTGCGCAGACACCCGTGGATGTTCTGATAAGATTCGGCTGAGAGGCATCTCCTCCGTGGAGAGGAGCATAAGAAGCAGAGGGATGCTTGATGTGAGGCATTTACATCTGTGTGATGTGTGTTTGTTGATGTATATATCATCGAGTTCAGGCTTTGCTCTGTGTGCTGTCAAAACTGTTTATATCCGTCAGAAATTAATTTTTTGGGACTTTCCCTTTGATTTCTGTCTGATCTTTATCTGCGTCTGGAGATCTTACCACTCACATCGTGACGCTAGCAACTTAACATCATCTTGCCAGCCATAAACAAAAGCAGACACTTAGTAGGCATACCACTGGTGGCAATCATCCCCCCTGATGCCCCAATGTTCAAAAAAAGGCAGCAAAAGTGAAAAACATGATATAGGGAGCCTTTCCTGTGGACAAAATGTGATGAAGTAGCCTCTAGGGCGCCCTTCCAATGGACAAAACACAATAAAATGCCCTCTAGGACGCCCTTCCAGTGGAGAAAATATGATGAAGTGCCCTGTAGGGTGCTAACCCTAACCCTGACTAAGCTGTTTCACCATTAATGTATCACAACTTTTTGTCCTGGTGGACCCCTTGACAACCTTGACTATGAGACGACCCCCCCTTTTCCAACACCAGATTTTGGAAATATATTTTTTTCTTTTAGAAACAGTGTCCCAGAGCTATTAATACAAAGATAATTCCTCATTCTTGATGAATTTCCTCTTGTAAAATAAAGTATGAGATGCTTCCACTGCAGCTTAATGTAAATCCACCATTAGTCTAGTGTGTCCAAGTACGTTTTCTACAGCAAATTCATTGTGTCTGTCAGTCACATACTCACACACTTATTCATTTTCTCTGGCTGTTAGCATTTTTCAGCTCCTCATCATGATATTTCATGACTACAGTAGTTCTTGGCTGCTTGACTGATGGTTTGGTTCCCAGTCCATTTCTGCAGTGAAAATCTCAGGATAAGCTTTTGACTTGTTTGCACTCAGAAATGTATTTCCTCTGTGGCAGCAAAACGTGCAAAACTGGGCTTCCTAAACACTTTTGGGGCTGAATAAACCTAAAAGGCGCACAATAAACAGAACTGAAGTAACTTGCGAGCCTAGCAACATTAAGGCTACAAACAGCCCATAATGCAACACTCTCTAAATGTAACAGTCTCTCCCTGCAATGCAGTCATGGATAGTAACTGCATTCAAAGATAGAGAGGTGGGCATGTAATCCACGAAAATGTTTAGTCCCCCCTTTTTCAGCCGTAATTTTCAGAATTTATTTTTATATATTTATTATATTCAGGCCAGTACAATAGACAACTGCTTAGCTGTCACTTTCAGGTCTTCTTAGAATAGTCTTAACGTTGTCACATACATCAGAATTTGCTCTTCACTGCTGTCCACAGCAGAATTTGCTACAAACTGCATTCACTGCAACAAATATTTAGTTCTGTTCAGCTCCCACTGAAAATGGCTACTTTTCCGACATGTGGTGAAGAAATGTTTAGATTTATCCTCCAAGAGTCCAAGACCCTTTTTCAGAAAGACATTTTGACATGTTGCAGAAGGAAAAGCAGAGATGTAAATAATAAAATTGTGATGGATGAATTCCATTTAGCTGCCTCAGTTTCAAGGTCCTGCTGTTGTGCATGTTGGCTCACTGTCACACTGTCATGATACAGGGCATTTGGGGAATTTTTGGTTGCATCAGTTGTTGTATTCAAATAAGTTTTTGTCTCTCAAGAGTGAACTCCTCCTCCTATCTTTCCCATCAGAAGGATAGAAGTAAGTTCAAGACATGTTGTGTTGAATTAAGGTTAAGTCAACTGATTATTTTTGAACAAGCTCCGATTTTGAACTTTTGGGGACTTATTGATCCATTTAATTCTACTGTTGTCATTTGTTCAGGCACTGAGGTGAAATATATGTAAAAAATGGTAAATTCTTTGTATTAGCATGGTCAAAATCAACATTTTTGAGGCTCCCTGAAGATTGTTAAGGTTACATTCCATAGCTGTAACCATATTTTTTTGTTTTTAGGGTTTGCATTGTGGACATGAAATGTCACATTTTCTTCTCTGAACAGCTCAAAACAAAAGTCCCAACAACAAAAGCAGTGTTGTCAGCAGAAAGCACCCAAGAGGCAAGGGAAAGCTTCATCCTTCATTGGCATTAATTAATGGACTTAGATGATGGTATCTCCAAACTTTTAATGCAAAAACTCACTTTTCAAATGACTTCACTCGTCAAGTATTCCAGTGCAGCTTCATAACCTCATCTTCGAGGTAGTCAGGAACAATATAAACACTACTATGGACCGAGCTACTTCATGACCCTTTGGGAGTCAGTGAGGTCATAAGGTTAAACGTCTCCAAGTGACTCATTTCCTGTCCGTGAGGCTGAAGATGAAGGCACCCTGCAGCTGTTCATCAGAGCTAAACAGGGAGGTATTGTGGGACAGATGAGGCCATGTGCACGGGGGCAAAACTGATTCTGATTTTGAGTGATGTTGCTGTGGTGATACTGTCATCACAGCCATTTTGTGTGTGTGTGTGTGTCTGTGTGTGTGTGTGTGTGTGAGTGAGGACTGACCAAAAAAAGGATGTGATGTCACAGATCAGTAATAATGAAATAATGAGTAAAGTGTGAGACTGATACTGCAGTTTGTAGTCTGGTAGTGTGATATTGTACAGTACACTGTTAGAATACTGACTCCTCCATTTTCAAACATAAGATTCATTTGTTTCTATTTGCATGTCAAATTTAAACAACAGTGAACTTTGACCTGCGGTTCTGCCAGAGCTTGCACTGAAACAGGAAACTCATTCTTCAACTCAACTGTTGCATAGGTTTCAATTACAGTGAATGAGAGATGAAGGAGTATTTACAGAAGCTGGTGCAAGTGTGAAATGCCTTAAAATGAGTTCCAACAAAGCTTCTAAGAAGATAATGTGGTGCAAATCTTTATCTTGAGCATTGTGCTTGTTAAAATATTTATGTTATATTCTTGGTTTCATGATGGGGCGCCCCCTAGTTTTGTATTCATTTGTCAGAATACAGTTAGTTCTCCATCCACGTAGGTGGAGAACGTCTGTCAAAATGCTTCATGGTCACAGTGACTAACAGCCTGACAGCCTGCAGCACAAGAGCCACAGACTTTGAATCACAAACCAGATTAGCTGTTTTATGCTAAACTCTCCTTCTTATCTAACTTACAAGCATGAAGCTGGCTGCCCGAGCAACCCAAACAATCACTGGGGAAAAGTGCACTCCTAATGTCAGTTTACAGGCGAGTTAGCTAATTAGCTAGTAAGCTGCAGCATATTTTTTGGGGAAAAAAAACAAAACAAAAACACTTAGGTTCGGTTAGATGCTTTTTTGGTCCCTACTCTTCCACCCCACTGCTAACACACTGTGTGGTCATGGCTTGTAACCTTTGTTTACTTTTTCTCTTTTTCCACTGCCAGTTTTTGTTACCAGAGCTCAGACTGCTGGCTGCTGTCAATCAAACACAGACACCGACAACAGTTCTAGCCGACTGAGACGAAAAGGTCCATTTGTGACATTTCCCCAAAGACCTTTTCTTTTTAATAATAAAAAACTATAAACAGCACATTTAAAAAAAACACATTGACGTTATGTTTGACTGCACAAAGGGATAACTACATGTTATTTCAGTTGGATTTTAAATCTTTGTTCAGTCCTCTCCTGTTCTCTGGTCACCTACACTTTTGAAGCTGGTTAAATTAAAAAACACTTTTTTTCCTCTTCACTTTGTCCACATTAAACTTGCATTTCCTCACCCAAACATCAGGTCTTTTCTAGAATGGATAAATCTTAAAGCGCTGGCAACAAAAACAGAGTTTGGCTATATTAATGCTGATAAGTGTTTAATTGTTTCCCCCTGCCTTTGGTAGGAAGATTTAAAATTCTTTGCATTAACAAAACAAAAGGAGGTAAAATGTATTAAATCACATAAACTCACTCACCCACACACTGACTCTCTCCGTCTCAACCCTCCTATTTCAAATGCTGATCACCGAGGCATCGGCAATCCAGCGACGCTTCAAATCTGTGCCCACACTAATCAGTGTCTCACACACATGAAGCTTGGCTTTCTACCTCAAATCTATTTTTTCCTTGGCTTGGACAATCGGCTTTGTTGCAGAAAGTCAGTTAGCAGTTCTCTCACTCTGTTTGCTTTGTCCACAGCTACACATTGCCATCAAACAGATTATTTAATTAGGGAAAGTCATGTTAGACTGAACTGCATCCCATCTCCAACAAGCTCCATACATAAATACTATAAATTCACTATACCATAACATACTATAAATACTCTAATGAGGTGAAGAAAGATGATGGCCTACTTGGAGTATTTGTAGGCCCTATACTCTCTTTCTGTTTGTCTTTCATTCGCTCTGAATATTTCGTGGGAGCTTCTCTTACTATATTAAAAGATTAGAGGGACCACAGTTCAGGATTACAGAGATGAGAGAATAGCCTTCACATCTAGATACTGCGGCTCATACTGGGAGTAAGTCAAATTGTATAATACTCACAACACCTCAGTTATGTGTACGTGTGTGTGTGAAAGTGAAAGGCAGAATGTATGTGCAGCATCCGCTGTGATTTTCTGTTTTAACATGGATATAAATAAATTATGTGGGTGTGTCTATGAACTCTTTAATTAGTGCACAAGTGTATGTGTGTGTGTGTGAATCTCGTAGAAGATGGTACTGTACTCTAGTGGAGTAAAAATCTGTCATCATTTTCATCATTGGTTGTGTGCATTCGTGGGCGGGCTCATGTTTGTAGAGTTGTGTTTTGATGCATCGTATAGTGCAGAATTTCTCTCCATATATTGTTTCAAGATGATTTAGTGTCACAGATCATTGGAACAGAGTAGGTAGATGTAATATGAACAGAATCTAATATCACAGTATATGTATTTTTTTTTTTGTATTGTGATATAAATAAACAGCAGCAGTCTCAAACTACTAGCCTGAGGGCCATATCTCGTCCATGAGACAAGTCCTCTCTTAGGATTTACTGTTAGTTCTAGCCCGCAAATGTATTTTTTCACATTCAATTTTTTCGCTCAGTCTTTTATTTCGGAGTCATCATTTAATTTAGGAGCAAGTCTGCAAAAAAAGAACAAAGAAAATTCCCTTTATATATCAAATCAAAACATTTTTGCAGGCTGTCTCACAGGTCTGACAGCAGCAAAACAACCGCCTGCTGTTCACTGGAAGAACCCTTGTGTTATCCCAGACACATTTACACAGCAAGGATGCACACAGTGTGTTTTAGTGGTAAACAGAAACTTTACAAGAAGACTCCAGTGGGAGCCTTTAAAAGTGTTTTTAAGATTCCCTTGCCAAGTGTTAAAGTGGTACCTAGGTAATTCAAGTTTAAGACCAGTGAGATGTGATAGTTGTAAATTTCCTGGAAATTCAATTTGGAAACTATTTTGAAATAAAATATAATAATAAAAATAATAATAATAACCAATTGGTTTTTGGCTAATCCTCTGAAGTAAATACCTGAGATCAAAGTACTCCATCACATTAATGCAAAAATATTGTAAATCCAACACAGTCCAAAGACCTGGGGCCTGTTTCTCAAAAGTGACTGGCAAGGATTGATCGCAAAAGGTGGCAGCGTCACATTTAACAAATACTTGACGCTTGCAAATTGCAGATAAATTTGTGAGCTCTACAGGACTTGTGTGCTCTTAGCACAAGCTTTGCATTTGTGTTAGTGAAATGTGTCTAAATTAAAAAAAACAATGAGAAAATGATGATGATGTTGCAAATTTAGTGAAATTGGCTCCTGCTCACTGATTTCCAACCTCGCTATATGCAACCACAGATATCGAGAAGAAAGAACAGACACCAAATCTCTGACATCTGACAAATTTCTGTTGTATCGTATTACCGTCATAGCACCCAACAAAGGCAGTGGAGGTATCCAGAACATGGAAAAAGTACGAAAAGATCAAACATTGAAGTTAACAGATTTGTTAGGATGCCTTGAGACAGAGAGGTGAATCTGGCTGAGTTACAATCTGAGAAAAATTGACTGTTGTTGCAGTAGGTGGTACATCAACAGACAAGTTTGGTTTTAGAGGCTGTCTAATTGTACCACAGTAAAGTGCATCCGTGCAGCCCTGTTTCCCATGAAGCATACAGCGAATGATAAATGTCAGCTTATTGACAGTGATGAAGTGTTTTTCAGATTGATTAAATGCAGCAGCACAGCTGCCAGTATTCAAATGATAGAGCTTAAAGAGGAAGAAAAACATGCGTATGTCGTTTTAGAGAGCACTGGAGGGACTCTGCATCACTAATTACTTTTTTATGCAAACATGACTGGAAGAGTTGATGAAGGAGTAATCTGGAAAAAGCAATGATGTCACTGTGGAGGAGACTTAAAGCCTCTCAGAACATAGTTTAAAATCTCAAATATTCTCTGTAGGGTTTAAATTTTTATGATTATATAAACAGCAATCAAAGTTAAAGTTTGGAAAAAGTAAAGTATATCTTATTAATACTCAAAAACTCACTGGGGTGCTGTGGGGGTGGTTTAATAAGATTTGATTGACTAGTCGGACTCCATTGCTCATAGTAAGAAGGTGATCGAAATAATGTGTTTTTAGGGACTTTTAAATGTGGGTTTACTGAAAACTGAAGTCTGAAGTTGCATTGATGCTATCATCCACAAATAATCAAACTTTTTGCTTGGAAATGTTTGACATTTTCAGACCTGTTGTCCAGCAACCAGCAGAAACTCCAGGAACCATATTTCCCAAAATGACCAAACTTTTTTGCTTGGAAGTAGCATAGGAAGCACTTTGATTTCAAACAGATGTTTCATGGCTTTCACTCAGGAATCCGTCATTTAAGAAAAAAAAAAAAAAATGAATGTGGAGGATTAAGGCAAACCACAATGGAGTAAACACTCACGGCTGAATCTTGTTCTTCAAGTCAGTGTTGTTAGTGTTTAACCCAGACCGCAAACCTTTCCTAACCTTAAATCCGATACTAAATGTGGAACTACTACTCTTCTAACCAAAAGCTTTGAGTTGCCTTAGGGGACGATCAGATGGAGGCATATTGCTACAGGCGCGGGCCTGTAGCGAATCAAGAAAATTGATTCAAGCTGAAACCAAGCTATGGTGTTGCTGTTCTACTTGATGAACAGGAAAAAAAGGTTCATAGAAAGCAATGGTTTGGACCGTATCTTGTGTGGTGTTTTTTGAGTTTTGTCTGCTCATATCAGCCTCTCTTCTGCTTTTGCTATTGTCCCAGCTTTCCTTTCACATCTTCTGACATCAAAAAATAAGGAAAAGTAGTAAGGCCCAACAAACAAACAAACAATGTTTTTTCTGTCTACAGACTTATGTTGAGTTGTTAAGTGTAGCTATTGTGGGGAAGCAATTATGTCACCAACCTGTAAAGTTCAGAAAAGTTCTTGTGTATTTGGTTGTTGCACTTAGTGTGTTGGAGTTCAGACAAATGGGCATATAACTTGCTCAACTTCCTCAGTGTTACTTCCATACTGTAAGGATGCCATACTGTAGGGACATATTCCATTGTTTTAATTTGGAAAGGCTTAAACACACCAGTAAAAACTGAATGATAACACACCAGAACTACTCAGGTCTTTGGAGCAGCAAGAAGGCTAAGTGGTAAAGACCCCCTGGGCCTTAGTTAGGACATGGGGTCAAGCCCCCACGTCAGTAAGCATTTGTTCTGTTGGAATCATTGAATACCAAGCTTCAGGGCCGCACTGGACTGCAGCTGAGCCATCGCTCTTACTTCACTGCTGGAAGGAAACAAAGAATAAGGAGAAAGTTAACGTGGCTGTTTCCATTGAGCATTGCGCCCTCCATGATATAAGTAAAGAAGAGGTGCCCTATAGGTATGCTGCCCTATTGGTATCATCTTACAGGCGAACCCATGGTTAAATTTTTTTGTTGTTGACATGCAGCTTGTGCATTCACTCAAGGGTTCACAGGCTCACTTTCTGCACATTTAAGGACGGGTTGCACAAATAATAAGTGGTGATTTCATAATAAATGAACACAATAATATATTAATGACCATTTTGTCATACCAAACAGAGGAAATTGTGACTTTGTGCTCAATAAACCTGAACTTTATTTTGGCATTCACCGATTTTGATTGCAATTCATCCCTTCAGCTCTCTTTTTCATTTCATAAGTCATATTGTGATAGCTTTACAAATATCTCTATATTACTTTCTGCCAAATGCCAAATAACTTTTTGTGCAGCCATAGTGGTTTTAAATGTCTTTCTTGCCTGAGTTTGCTGATCTAATGCAAATCCCAACCCTGGACTTGCAGTACGCATTCATAAGGCAGTCGTATTGTTGCTGATTATGTAGTAAGTTGCTGCATTATTAGATCAGAAACACTTTAATAGGCATACATCTTTGTCATAATTAAGGCTTCTTTTCTACACTGATTTTTTTTTGTTTTATTTTCTTTGTTTTCTTTGTCCAAAGCTAGTAACACACAAGATGACCTTACAATCTTCGACAGGGAACATTTATTTGCTGTCCTCCTGTCATCTTTTCTCTCTCAGCTTCCTGAATAAATTATTAGTTGTTTTGTCGCTTGAAGCAGTGCTTGAACTTTACACCGTGCTGTTCAAAATGTTCTTTAGTTCTGTAAAGTCCATATACTTATTTTTCTGCAAAATACAGCACAGTAATAAAAACACCACTGTGATTGTTGAGGCAAATAACTTGCCACTGTAGCATCAAAGGCTTTACAAATGATTTTTTTGTTTCTCTATTTGAACTCAGATGACTTGTTTACAGCCATTTTTTTTAAAAGCACACCCAATCTCACCTAAACACAGTGACATCCCTCTATATAATTTAGCAGTGTTCAGCATGTTATTGAACTTGTTGGCAGGTTTTACACCCCCCACCCCCCCCCGTGAGCTACGATGTCAGGGTTTAAATTAGTTGCTGGCTCTACAAAAAAGTTTGATATAGTGACTTTATGAGTAGTGTGTGAAAACAGGGAGTTGCGGTTTTGTAGACAGTACAGATGTAATCCATCACTTGCACATCTTGCTTACAGAGAGGAAGAAGTTTCAGAAAGTAAGAGCACAGATCGGTCGTAATCCCTCATTGCACAGGAAAACTGTCCATGCAGGTGCAACTGCAACAAGTCAGGGAGGTCACATGGCTGTCCCAAACTTATACTACACACTTAAATATGTACTACATACTAATTGCCATACAGTACTATGATATTTCAGCAGGTTGTATAGGGAAAAAAATCATTTCCTACTAACAAGAAATGCCGGATGTTTGTCAAATTATTTTCGTAAGACTTATTTATTTTTTGTTTTCTAACCTTTTTCTGGAGCTTTCTCGCCATCATTCCCAATTAGTTTTAAGCTAAAAGCAGCTCTTCCATTTTCTTTGTACCTTGCACTGTGGAGGAATAGTGTCCATCAAGATTACACTCAAAAATCCACCATATTTAGTACACTTGAGTATACTTCATTTGAATTTTCCAACACTAAATACTCACACCTGCTTAGAATTAATATGGATTTGGGACGAGATTTGAGCCTGCAAACTGTGATGGAAGTTTACAACAAGCAGCCATTTTGACATGAAATAGTCGGGTAAACACAGGTGTTTCTAATGATACTAATTACGGTTCCGTTCCATTCAGGTCAAACAGAGTCAGGGTGCTGCTGTGGTGCATGTCGGCTCACTGAAAAGTCTCTGCTGCAATAAATGGAACAAAACCTTTTATTCCAAATAAGTTTGGATAACCTGAAAGTTTAAAACCTATGAACTGACCGCTCGTGTTTTGTGCCTCATCTGACTTCTTTTTAGTGATGATGGTCAGCATGTTACACCGATAGGAACGATAAACAACTTAAACTTAACTTCTGGAAAACAGTGTCATTACTTGTGTTCTTTGTTGATTCATAGAGTCAATTTAACTCCCTTGCTTTCTTCTGAATTATTTGACCTCTCCCACGTCCCCATGGCAATACAGTTTTAAACTCCTTCCGGAAATTGTTGTTGTTTCTCATCCTGCCTCATGTTGCTAAGGGTCAATTCAATTTCCCTGTAAACCTTTCCCAAGCCCTCTGCAGGGATGGCAAAGACAAGAATGAGGAGGCAATTATCAGCCAGCAGAGTTAGTCGTTGAGTTAATGGGATTTTCTCAGCGTTGTCAATACAGAAGGGATCCCTCGCTATCGATTCGTGTCACTCACCTCTGATGAGTGCTGATCAAAAACCTATTTAGAATCTGCCATCTCTCATTGCCTGTCAGATCATGACAAGGGAAGAAGAGGAGAAGGAGACCATAGTGGAGCTCAGACACATGAAGGAAGAACCAAGACACAGAGAGATCTCAGGGGAGAAAACGCTCAAGTTGCAGCTCAAATGCATTCACCCATCAGATCTTACACATACCGATCAATGCAGTCAGCTCGGCTGCTTTGATTGGCAGCAGCTTTGGCCTCAAATGGAAATAGAGCTGCAGTGTTACCCTCCCAGTCTTTTATTTTTGCAGGACTATGTGGCTTCTGTTAACTTGTGTGTGTGTGTGTGTGTGTGTGTGTGTGTGTATGCTTGTATAAATCATGTTGTGTTGAAATACCCGTTCCACGTTGTGGAGTCTCAACTCACACCTGGGTGTAAAAAGCTAGTCCTCACAAACTAAATCATTATATTTTGACGAAAACCTCTCACTTGTATGTGCATAAGTGCACAGACACACGGTATCCACAGACAGTAAACATGATCAGGTGTCAGACTTTCTCAGCAGCTTTGGACTTCTTGAAATGCCTGGAATGAACTCTTGAACTCATGTGTCTACTGTTTCCCTTCCAGGACTGGCTGAGTAAGTTTGGCTACCTCCCGCCCCCTGACCCAGTGACTGGTCAGCTTCAGACCAAGGAGGCCCTGACCAAGGCCATCAAAGCCATGCAGAAGTTTGGGGGGCTGAAGGAGACCGGAGTCTTCGGTATGTGGCTGTTTTGTTTTGGGGGAATCATGAGGGAAGAATTGGTACTTTGGCTGGATGGAGGCAAAATATATGAAAAGAACAAACAATTTAATGCAGTCTAGTCAAGAAATCCATCAAGTACAGTCTTGGTGAAAAAGCATCTCTCTGACACACATCTCCTCTCTTTCTCAGACCAAGCCACACTGGGTCTAATGAAAACACCCAGATGTTCTCTGCCAGATGTTTCTGAGGCAGACACAACAATGGGCCGCAGGAAACGAAGCCTGACTCCTCAAAACAAATGGAATAAGAGGCATCTATCCTGGAGGTAGGAAACAGTGAAATATAAGATGAGAAGAGACAATATGTTGCTATCACTATCATACTGTAATTTACAGATGAAGATGGTGCACACTATATACCACTACAATAAAGGATGTGGTGACAGTACACATTTTTCAAACATTATATTAGTGTATAGCACAGACAAGTACAAGCATAAGTGCGTACAGATACATACAACACAGCCCCTCATTTCACACCCTGCATATGTCCCTAGTTTAGGAGCTTCACGATAGAGGAATGAAAGAGTTTTGTACACGTACCTTTTCCTGTATTTTATTAGAGCGCGATAGCGTCTACATGCAATCATTTTCATTTAGCCTTTGGAGGGAGAAATGCTCCCTCACTCGCATCACTTTAATTGCTGTGTGGACCAGTCTGTTTATTTATGATTTTAACTTGATATGTTACCACACTAAGCTGTGTTTGCATAATGTAATATACTCTCTATCACAGCACGATGAAATATCATCATTAGCCTCTGTCCAGCCCCAAACACCCCGAGTCTTCGCAAGAAATAGAGCCACTGTCGGATCCTTGTGTCACATTTAAGGCTAAGAGTAGTGTTCTAAATTTTAGGGTTATTAGTGAAGTTAATTGTTGATTATGTAAAGGAGAGTCATTCCGTTTAGTTTGTTTAGTGTAATCTGCGTAATCAGTGTGTCTGAGCCAAGTGCACTTCTGAACAGATTCAGCCCAGGACATCACATCAGTGCAGTGCTCTTCGCAGTAAGTCAGAAATCCCTCCACCCACGTACCCAACCCATCTGTGCATGTTCTGATTGATTAGATTAGAGGACTTTTACCCGAGCCAGGAATCTTTCACTCTCTGGATCAATTCCCGCTCAGAGGAAGGACATTTCGTAAAAGTGGTAAGCTGATTAGAGACCTCTAATAAACAACAAACAGAAAATTAACAAAGACACAGATCCCTCATTAAACTTGTAAAATAAAATGTTGTGAATGAAGTGATTAAAAATCGCCACAGACACTGATTTCTTAATTGCAGCAAAGTCCAATGTTGACCCAGAGTTACTGCAGAGATGTAGTTAAAACCAATAGAAACTTCTCAAAGCGCTCTAGAAGTATATTCCACTTCTTTGCTGTTCACAACCTTCCAACCTTTACACTGTGTTGCCAAATGTGCTACTACTTTGTCACACCATCGCCTTCACCTTTCTCAGACGCTTCACCAGAGGTAGTGCATTTAATAATCTATTGGAAGGGAGAGGATTGTTTGTAATATACTGAACATGAAGATCAATAGCAAGGAAGTAGATAATGCTGCTGGAGAGCTCTGAGAGGTTTCTATGGATGTTTTGAAAAGTTTTTGGCCGCGACTCTGGCTCACTGTTGGAATCAATCTCAAGTGCTGTGAATCCAAGCTGATGAAGGCTGCATTCCTCTACAAGAAGCATGATACAAACTTTTCAGAGCCACCTTTAAAGCCTGGAGGTGGTGAGTACTTGATAAAAGCTGCTGTAGATTCATACTGGAGTATTCCTTTAATGGTTCATAAAGTATTTCACACAAGGTATCAGGCTTGATTCGACAATGAGCAGCCATCAGCTGTGTGTGTGTGTGTGTGTGTGTGTGTGTGTGTGTGTGTGTGTGTGTGTGTGTGTGTGTGTGTGTGTGTGTGTGCAGAATAGGAATACATGCATAATTTGAAATATCAGGAAATTCAACACACACGCATACAGTATATATGCACATACACAGGGGTGTATGCATTGCCTCCCTCCTGGTGGGCTTTAACTTTCTTTCGTCTTTGTACTGCTGCCAATCATCCACCAAACTCCCGTCAGCTCAATCCACTTTGAAATCAGACAGGTCTGTTTTCAGTCCAGCGAAGCACCTTTATATTCACGGCACTCAGATTTGTAGAACATTGCACTGGAGTAGTTGTGGATTATGTGCTGGCTTCAGATCCAGGGAGATTTCCATAAGTTCCAGATTTTCAGTAAAGCACCATAACAAAGCATTGATATTCTGCATAGATAGATTGCCCTCCTCTGTAATTCTCTTGGCGTGCTGATGTTGTAGCACTTGCATAGTGATTCCTTCACTGCTTGCTTTAGAAATGTATTTTTATCATCTAATATTTCATGGTATCTCTGGTTAATTAGATTATATGGGCGAATAAGAGGACTGACAGAATGGAGATAATGCGCAAAACTGCTAATGAGTCAGATCCAATCTGACAGGCATATTAAATGTGAGTATTCTGATCCACCACAGCATTCAGATTAAAGACAAGTATGACTATTTATAGTTATGCAACATATATATTACGTCAATAGATACATTTTCATTGTCCAGCCAGGAAGGCAAAGTATATGAACAAACATTGTTTATTGATATTTTTTCTTTCAGAACAACCTTTGTTTTGGGCTTTTTGTCTATTGTCTATTGTCATTTTCTTGTTTTAACATCCCATCAAGAAAACTGTTTATTATATTAACCTTTCAGGTTAAGCTGACATTAAGCTTTCCATCTTTAATGATATTGATGGTTCCCAGAGCTTGACAACATCTTCTTGCTTGCCCATAGCTATGTAAGTTAACAATACAATCCGAAAGCTCCCTTGTCCACATTCTACAATGATGGTTTGTCCATACTCTTCCAACATAGAGCATTAGCCCTCCTGGCTTGAAGAAGTCCATATAAAGTCTTGTGGATATATTCCAAGCACACAGAGACTGTCATTTAAGGGGACTTTGGCGACATGTCTGACAAACATTTTATAACATCCTTCCAGAAATTTCAGATCTTTGGACATTCCCAGTGCCTTTCTCATTCAAACATTTAGAACAAACATCTGGATTGGTTCTACGTGTTAGCCACAGCTGATGTAGTCCTCAGGACCTGAGAGGCATCACTATTCATCTGATACTTTTGACACTAAGGCTGAAAGAAGGTGTAAAAAGCAAAATCTTTGATTAGTTTTGCTTTTCATGCAGCACTAGTCCTGCCAGATCCCAAAAGAGGCTATTAGGATTTGTGGTGGACTTTGTTCAGAAGTGAGAGTATGATCAGTGAATGCTATGCCAAGTTTTCATTCATTAGATTCATAATATGGAAACTGCCCTGTTGCCTGATTATGATAGTCATCAGTGTTGTTCTTGTCACACAGCACTGTACAGTGTGTTTAAATCTGTGCACATGTGCCACAATGAACTGGACAAAATGTGGTTTGTTTTCACAAAAGAATTGTACAGCAAAGCAGATTTTTTTTTTGTTAACCTGAACAAAATATTGTTGATAACTGTGCTTGTGTCATCATGCTCTTAATCAAAACTGTATACTGTGCGAAGGAGCGAATAGGTGCAGGTGTTGGCATGCAAAGTCCTTTCCTGCTCTATAAAACCATTACCGTGTGAAATAATGAGCACAAACTCCCTTGAGTTCCACTGTAGACTACCACACTGTCTATCCACGTGTTAACTCAAGGTCAAAACACTCAAAGTAACTGCAAAGCATTTAAATGCTTGAACAGAACTATGACTTTTATTTGGGTGGTGACAGAAACAGACATTTAGTACCTGCAGCGGTTTAAATGTGACTCGTTACGGGAGTCAGTGATCTAGCAAAGGTCTGCGGCGTTGTGTAGAGACCATTTAATTAGAACATCATAACTTACAGTGAGAGAGAAAGACAAACCCACTCATTCATGATTTAACTCACCTCGGTAAGATTGACAATGGCTATCTGAATGAAGCTTCACTCTCTCCACTGCTTGTTCACACACATCAATCACATCATTATGTTCTGAAAATGTGCAGAGTAGGTGGTGAGTGCCAGTTATTTCATAGGGGGAAAAGATAGGGAGATGAGCTGAGTAGCTATTCTTTTTAGGAACTTAAATAATATGTTTTTCTGCAATAGTAATATATAAGTAAATAATTTTTCTGATGACGTCTGGGAGTCTTTGTACCCAGGCTCAGCCCTTAATCCTCAATTTAACTCCTGCTTACCTCTTTTTCTTTTTCTCTTACACACACGCCCATACAGCACACTGCACTCAGTCAGCCAAGTATGTTACAGTCGAGTTGTATAACAGCCCACTGTTAGCTCATTATCTCATATTGTTAGCCCATTATCACAGCAGACAGCCTGACAGTCATTAGCAGCCCGACTGATAACTCAGACAGATAGGTGTAGCGAGCTGAGTGGAGGAGAGAAAAGATGGGGAGGTGGATGGGGATAACGAAGAGGCAAGAACAGAAGAAGCAAACATGAAAAGGAAGATTGCATCTTTTGTTTCTGCATCTGATACAGTAGGTGGGTTTTACTGACTAAAATGCTCTATTGCAACATCGCCAAGTCTCACTTGTCTCTTCAACAATTTCAGTCAGCTTTCTCATGACATCAATGAGCAATGTAGGGACATGAACACACACTTAGTGACCATTAGAAGAAAGCTATCATAGATGTAAGTCCACAGGGGCACCATGCTCTTTACATTTCACTGCATATTATTGTCTTATTAACACACTCTAAAGCTCAAATCCATTGTGTTGTGAGACCTGCATGGGGTAGCCATAGTCGAACACTCCAAACCCAGCGAGACGCTTTTCAAAACAGTAGAGTCGTATTCAAAGTTGAAGGCGGTCAGTAATGAGAGTATTAAGTGCAGCCATAGTCATAACTCAGCAGCAGGGGTCCATCAAAGTAATAATTACAGCCATACCTCACTGCGGTTAGTGGCTTTCAAGAAATTCCACAGCTGTATCCAAAGGCACCAGTATGTTATAGTCCTATAGGTCCTATAAGAAGTAATAACATAAAGCTGCTAGCAATGATGACCAGCCGTACTGCAGCATGAGAAAGGTTTTTTAATTCTCAGGTTCCTTTGGCACCTCAAAATCAAATTCCTTCAATAACAGCAAAAAGTAAGTTGAATAAATTTGATTTCCACATAAAGTAGGATTCTGAATTGCATGAGGAGAACTTAGACAAAAAATCCAATATGGCAGGACTAAACTTGTCACTATGAGAAGTCATTATAGCACCCTGTATGGGGTAATCTATGAGCTACACAATAACAGCCTATGCATGAGTTACTGGACTGATTGCAAAATAATAAGTTGATGCTGAAAGAGTCTACAGCAAGCTAACAGCTCTTTGAGAGCTGTACTTAGCATAGCATTTTAACTAAATGCTAATATCCATGTGAATGGTAACTGGACTGTACTTATATAGCGCCTTTCTAGTCTTTTGACCATTCAAAGCGCTTTTACACTACATATCTCATTCACACACATTCATACACTGATGACATTGGCTGCTATGCAAGGTGCCAACTGCTCATCAGTTTTAGGAATTGCTCATCATGCCCCCGCACGTCGAAGAGTCGTTGGAACCGCCGATCGTCTGATTAGCCTATGACCCGCTCTACCTCCTGAGCCACAGCTGCCTGCTGCTAACGTGATGATTATAACCCCACATAATTGTACACAATTTTGTAGATATCTTGGCTCATTTCATCATTATTCACAATGTTTTGTTTTTACAAAGGTACACTCAAAGGAAGTGTACCTATGCTTTTGGTGTAGATAATAACAAGCACTCTTGGGATTACATAACAGAGATGACAGTAGGAGAGGAGTAGGACTCATACAGGAAACAGGACTGTTATTTATCGTTGTTGTAAATGTTATATAATATTTGAAATGATTGCATTCTCTAAAATACATCCTTGCTTACGTGCAGTTTGAACAAAGTCTTGAAATTCTATATCTTAAGTAATACTGTTGATTTCCTTATAGTCCGGGAAGCAAGCAGCTTGAGTTTCCCTCATTTACATGAGAGATGCGTCTGTTATTGGGCAATCACAAATCTGTCATTGTGTCCGTAACACAAAGCAGTTTAGCCACACAGAAGAGTTTATTTATATCATGCCACCTAATTCCAGGGTATTGAAGTCCTCAGCATTTCATCTCCCTGCTGCCATTTGAGGCCACCAACCTGTGAAATTGCTTAGTGGAATCTTAAGAATAAAAATAACTGTTATTGAGTATTATCTTATTAGGGACCCATCGTATTTTTCCCCCATCGCCGGCTCAGGGTCTGTGGCTATGATAGTCAGGATAGACAGAGAATGAGGGATGAGGGAGACTCGGACTGAAAGGGGGGTGGGAAAGATTTGTGGTGAGAGAGGAGACTCGTGCACAACCTTTTAATTTAGTGTCTTTCATCTTTAGCCTGAATGACATGATGTGTGTGTGTGTGTGTGTGTGTGTGTGTGTGTGTGTGTGTGTGTGTGTATGTGTGTAAGAAGTATGAGTAGTTTTTGGTAGTACACAGCATGATTCTGTCTCTGTCACAGAAATATTTTCATGTTTGCGAGTGTGATTGTGCTGCAAACGTATGCATCTACAATCGCACACAAGCACATGAATCACTGTCTGCATATGAGCTTTCAATTTTCAGGGTAATCAGCTTATGTCTACGGAGGGTACCAGAGCACAGGAGGTGAATATTGTGTGTGTGTGTGTGTGTGTGTGTGTGCTTTTCAGCATCACTTTTGATGTCAGCTCATGTCTCTGTGGAGCAGCAGAGCCGCAGGAGGTAAGAGCCTGCTGAGAAGCTGAAGGCGGGGGACAGCAAAAGAGTCTTAGAGTTTTCTTCATCTGTTTCTCTCCCTCTATCCATCCCTCTCTTCTTCCCTCTCTGCCTCTCTTCATCTGAATCATCACTCTGTGCATGGAAAGGTCCATAAGAAGTACGTGGAAATTAAAAGTCAAGCAGGTGAAATGTAATAGGAAATTGTGTGTGCGTACGTGTGCATGTGTGTGCGCAAACGTTTGTGCCTTTCTATACTAGCTTCAGCTCGTACACATGTAGCAGACACGCACACATAAACCTAGTTTGATCGTACTCATTTGTCAAATTAAGGTGGATATCGTGCCTTGGAATTAAATAGGTAGAGAAAATTAAGTCCACCTTAATCAGTCTTCTGACCGTCCGACTAATTTCAAAGTCTCTTAAATCGCTTTTTCCTAATCTTTGACAGAGGAATACTGATAATATCATACTCTGTTTGGTCGTTCGAGTGAAATAGCGACCTGGAACGTGACTTTTAGTGAAAGTGCATTTAATGCTGAAATCAAGCTTCTTCTTTTTTTTGCCTTTTTCATTACCTGAAATAATGTTTGAACTGCAGCAATTGTGGGAAATGTGAAACCTGCTGTTCATGAATGAAAAAAACTTGGAGAACATGAAAGTAGCACAGTGTGACACAGCTGACTTCATGGTGAATACAGATTCCTTCATTGAGTATAAAAAGCGTCTCCAGCTGTGGTAAACTATTATTATGTTTGTACATATATAATATTGTATAACAATCTCATTCATCACTCATTCATCTAGTACACTACTGTTTATCAGTCTTTTTTGCTACTGTAAATTAATATAATTCACTACAAAGTATTTTTTTAAACCTTGAATTTTGTCCTACTCCACTTACGCCCCTGTATCGTCGGCATCCCTCCCTCTTGCAGGCTAACACCTCTGTGCTGCTGTACAAGTCTGGAATACAAGCCATTTTTGAAAAGCTTTTGTAATAAGGAACATTTTTTTTGTGGGTAAGGAAAAGAAGACATCAGATACTCTGCCAGAGATGGAAATGTGTCTGTGTGATCACTGATCCCTGAGAGTGTAGTAGCCTGGAGAAACACTGAAAGTTAAGGACCCGTCATCCTCGTGGAGAACAAACTCCACGATTCTGACTAAAGTTAGAACTGTGGAAGATGAAGCCATGGGGAGTTGTCAGAAATATTTCTGCAATAGGATAGTTTCTGTGATTCCACTTTTTACTCCGTCTTTTGCTCGCTTTCTCTCATATTACAGTAGGTCTCTGTTTTCAAACTATTTTTAAATCTCTTTCCTTCTCCTTCCTCATTATTTTCTTCTTACCTACATCATTCGGGTTCATTCTCTGCTTTTGTTTCTCTGCAGATTGGACATGTACAGTGTGTTCTTGTCAAATAAAATAGTGTGTATCGCCTGGTGAAATAAATAAGAAGAGGATTAACAATGTAATATTAAATTGTTTAATGCTATTCAAAGTTTCATTTCCCATTTACACATTCATTTGGAAGCATGCACAAAAATACACACACACTGGGCAGACAGATGTCAAAACGTGTGATGAGCAGCCCAGTATATTGGTTGTGTTGAATTGAACCATTGGATTCTTTTTTATAACAAAGGCAGAACAGAGAGAAAAATAAAAAAAACATAAATTAATCTTTGAAACCATCATTATGAACCGCTAGTTGTACCACCACCATGATCAGAGATCCAAGGCTGGTAAAAGGGGAGAAAACAACACAGTGGGATGTCAGAAGGATAATTCACGAGTCGTCAGCAAGGAGTTCTTATAACCATGAAGAATTCAAGTGTGAATTAAAACAACTGTCAAAAAAATGATTTGTTTGACAGAAACTTGGCTTTCAAGATGCCAGTTTTAACAAAAGAAGACATGAGGGTGACAGAGTGTGTTTTATGAACAACATTGTTTGAAGTGACAGTCTCCAAACCTTTTTGTGACCTACATGTTTACCATGATTGGCACAGTTTGAGTTTGACAGTCCCATAGCTGGCGCAGCTTGTCTAATCTCATCAAACATAATGATGTGTTGTGTGGCGTTATTGTTGTGGAGTGAGATTTGTATATTTGAGCTGAAAGTTCTAATAATAAGATTTCAGACTTTGATTTGACCAC
Organism: Argyrosomus regius; assembly: GCA_946959425.1. Classification (NCBI taxonomy): domain Eukaryota; kingdom Metazoa; phylum Chordata; class Actinopteri; family Sciaenidae; genus Argyrosomus; species Argyrosomus regius. The sequence goes on from OX336898.1 coordinate 9,864,980, forward strand.
AGCAAATGTGATTTGATAACACAATAAACTCTTCTTGAGGAGTCACGTCACCATGCAACAGAAGAGAAACTGGTGTCTGCTTACAGTGTTGGAGGTGTGCAGCCTGTCGCCTGGCTGCTCCTTCTTGTTCGTTTACCCTGTGCAATATTTTAAACATGCTTTGTTTCCTGAGAATCCCTCAATTTAATGAAAATCTTAAGGACTGTAATTTTAACAGCCATACACCAGTGGTTCTCAAACCTCTTCTACCATGCCCCCAGCGGAAAAGCATTCACTGAATCTTAATAGCCTTCCTAGCATCAGAGCACTCTCTTTTGGTCATTGTTCCTAAATGAACCTGATTTATTCAACTTCAGCTATGCTCTTTGTTTTATGTCCCTGTCATTATGTCCCCAAACTCTGGCTCGCTGCCCCCGAGTTTGAAAACCACTGGATTTAATACAGGCTGTTAAGTTGACGGTTTAGAGATAAAATCAGATAGTGTGTGATATTGAAGTATTCTGATGTCATGCTCAGTAAGAACCAGTTGATCCTAGTAAGATTATTTAAATACAAATGTTTATAGCTGACATTGAGTTAACAAATATGTGCTGGATAAAAACACCAGTGAAAAAACAGTGTGGTATCCCTTGAGTGAGAAGTAATTAATTTCTAAGCTGGTTTATCCTCTGAAACGGAAAAGTCACTTAAGGATAAAGTGCACCTACAACTCTTCCTAAACTGTTTACAGTCCTTGTTGCATATTGAACATTTATCCATTCAACATTTCACCCATATTTGTCTTTTTTCTCATTTTCAGTGCCGCCTTCATGCAAATTGCAGCATAAATGAGAAACGCAGGTGGTTTGACAGAAGGTTGTTTCTGTTTTGGCGCAGGTACTTTCAAGAACTGTTCTCCTTTCAGACCTGATCTTGTGGAATTGAGTCTTCATGTTTTCTTGTATTAAACTATCCCTCAGATAGATTATGACAATCAATACGTGAATCAACATCAGCATTTGTGCTCCTTTTTTGATTGAGCTACAGTCTCATTTGATGTAAGTCACGACACTTTTCACAAATTTGTCAATAAAATCCAGGTGTCCAGTATGTGGAGTGCAAATTTGGATGGTACCTAGATAACCCTGAATACCTGTGATATGTTAGTGGAAGGATGTCATATAAAACTCTAAGATTTCCTGTTCTCTAAAGTACTTTCAGTGTGTCTTTCATGTATCCCATCAATTAGTGATGCAAATATTCCAATGGTGTCTCTGTCTTGTTAGCTGCTGGCATTTAAATTAAAAAAAGAAGCTCCACCGGTACACCACTTTGCTCATTTTTAATCGAATTCTAGTAGGTTATAAGCTGGTTGTGGCAGTAAGACAGGGAGGTACTCTCTCTAGGCTGAGAGCCCATCCTACTGATGAACACTCTGATTAAATTTCCTCGAGCAGCCTGATATTACCAAATCGCCTCTCGTATTTAGACAAAGCGCTTTAGTGGGACTGATGGGTAGATAGAAAAGAAATAGAATGAGAGAGACAACAAGAGAATGCAGGAGAGGAGATTTAGATGGAGAGGGGGTAGACAAACTTAGCGGGGCGTCTGAGTGGTTTTCTGTTTATTCCAGTCCACTTTTCTCCCGTCGCTGATGAAAAGAAATGTCTCAAGAGATGTTAAGGTGATGAGAGGGAGGAGGAAAATTAAATATGGAGTGGAAAGCAAAGGGGAAGACAGTGAAAAAAAATGAGTTGCTCCTGAAAGCTGATGCCATAATCCCTTCGAATGCACATTGTATTCTCAACTTATTATCAGTATATGTGAGCAGCAGGAGCGTCCAACCATGAAATACAAAAACTAGGAATCATATAAAACATTCTAACTGAAGTTTTTGTTTTCACGCAGGTTTGTCCCAGTGGGAAACATTGTGTCGTTGACCATTATGTTTTTGTGCTTTTATGCAATTCTGAGCCAATTCTAACCACCTGCTCTTCTTCTGCCAATGTCGATACCAACCCTTCCCTTTTCTTCTTCCCGTCTGTCTGCTTTTTTTCCCACGCTTTTACCTTTCTTGTCTCTTCCCCGTCTCCATATTCATCTCTGTCACCTTTACACTTGACATACTCCTCTTCTTCTTTTGTCTCCTCCCACAGACTTTACCTCTCTTACCCTTTTGTCCTTTAATTTTCCTTTTCTTATCTTGTTTCTTGTCCATCATTTTTCTCCTCCGTTTCATCCACCTCTCCTCTCTTGTCTCCCAACCACTTCCTTCACCTGTCACCTCTTCTCTCTTCTCTTTTCTTGTCCTCTCAACTCCCTTATGCCGCCTCTTCTCTCTCCTTCTTGTGTATAATATATTCCCTCTCTCTCTTTCTCCCTTTCTCCTCTCAGAGTGAGAACCTTCCCCAAGGATTCGGCCTTACTGGGCAGGGACACTGTTCGAGCCCTCATGTACTACGCCTTGAAGGTCTGGAGTGACATCGCACCACTTAACTTCCACGAGGTAGCAGGAAGTGATGCAGACATTCAAATCGACTTCACTAAGGCCGACCACAATGATGGATATCCCTTTGATGGGCCAGGGGGCACCGTGGCGCATGCATTTTTCCCTGGAGAGAGGTTCACAGCTGGCGATACACACTTTGATGATGACGAGGCCTGGACCTTCAGATCACCAGGTGATTTTTGTTGCAATCTGCTGTATAAAATATGAAACGTGTCTATGTGTTTATTTGGTGCCAGCGGTACACAGTGAAACAGACTATTTCCCAGCTCTGATTATATCCTCTACTTAATGTGTAGGAGTTAAAGATGATTAGGACTGACTATAAAAAGGAATTATCTCAATCGTTTTATTCATTACTTTCAGCTTATTATGTCAGCTGTTTATTTATTACAGCTATTTACTCACTAGCTAGTTTTCATGCACTCTTAAAATTTAGTTAGAAGTTAAATTTGACAGGTTAATGATAACTGGTACAGTTTCTAAAGATCAGCATCACCAATTTATAATCCTTATTATTCCTTTCTCTTCCTTCACCCAAATATTTTTAGTTGAGTTAGCTTTCCACGTACCTGCTGGCAACTGCAAGTCACTGCCCTAGGTGATACTGTAGTAGAGCCCTTAATTGCTTTACACTTTCATGATTCAATTATTTGCAATGCTGTGTACATAGTGACATCAGAAAATAGGGAACTTTGTTGGTACAGAAGATATGTTCACGACCCTAAACAATTGGGACTATCTTCATTGTGGAAAAATATGAGACAACCAGCGGGCTCATGTCCAGGGTACACAAATCGAATGCGTAGTCTGGAGGTTCTCCTCAATGACATACAGAGAAACCTCATTTTGTGCATTTTTTATGCACCAATTTGTATTTTTTATGCACCATGCTGCTCTCATCATGAATGTAAAGGATATAAAAAAGTCAATAAGAGTATTTGCAGGCATTACAAAATAAATCTTATTTTAGCCTTCAGTCAAAAACCTCTCATAAAGAATTGGGCAGCATAGCCTTTGGCAGATTAATGTCCAACAAGTGGGTAATTGGTTATTTCTTCTTCTCTCACACACTTGAACATGCAGAGAGTTATGTCTTCTGCTTAAATCCTCAGAGAACTCAGCTAACATGACACATGATGACTCTAAACACAGTACTATCGGATAACAGTATACACATCACCCAACAACAACTTACTCTGGGGAAGTGAATGGTATCATGAATTGAGTGATTTCACACTGGGTCCTCTGCCCTTGTGCTGCTCGGATATGGTAGTCCCCTGATGAATGTGGCTTCAGGTCAGATAGTCCATCATCAGTGACAGAAAATACTCATTCCCACTGACAGGACTGATCGTGGTCCATCTACCATTATGTATGGTATTTGGACAGCAGTTTTTTTTTTTTTTTTAAAGGCAGCTTAAGGTGGAGGTATCCGTCGACATTTAAAAAAAAAAAAATGTATGTCAGAGTCTCCATAACTAGGGCAGTGGTGACATTGAGTGACAGACAACTTTCCTGTCATTTGAGGTGTCATTTTCTTCTGCGAAGTCTGATTTAACGAAACATAGTGTAACTTCTCTAGCACAAAATAACAGATTTTAATTTATTTTGATGATGCATTGACATGTAATCAGGTGAATGGTGTCTCTATGGTTCCCACTCCGCAGTTTGTGCTCCGGGGAACGATCTCCCACAAGAAGTAAAGCTCTAGGGCACTAAGTCACACACCACCAACTATTTTACTTACTACTTTTCTCAGTTTGTTGTGAGCATTTTTCACATTTTGCATTTCACTGACTAGATGAGTTGCAATGATTGAATGATGAAAAAATGATTCATGAATATTCACTACTTGCAGCCCAACTGTTGAGATTTAAACTATAATTTTGTGCACCAAAATACAATTCTGGTATCCTATTGTGTTGAGGTAAAAGCAGAAATCTCTTCACCTCATCCAAAAATCTAAATTATCTGCATTATCAAGTCTGTTATTACAGTCATCGACCCACAGGCTGTGTTTGTAATGATCTATATTCATTCAGTGCATTTTTGCTTTGAGCTGTTTGCTAATAGATTGGTTTATGCAATGTTATCCTGAATGATCTGGCCAAATTTCTTTCATCAAACAGTTTTCAAAGAGCTTGATTACCCGCTGAGGGAGATCTGCGAGTTTGAAATGAGGACAGGATGACAGCAGCACAAAATGGAATTCAGTCATCCCTGCCAATCAAAAACAGACGAGCTCATATTAGAAATATCCATTATCCTTAGACAGCTCTGGAAAACACAACGTAGTGCTTTGGAGTTCTGGCTTTGAAAAGTAACTTCCACACATTCACTGATTCACTTTCATACATTCACAATACAATATCTGTCCTCTGTGCAGACATCATCAGTCAGGCGCCTCCTCTTTGCACTCCTAACTGTCTGTGTCCTTGTTATCTCATGAATAATTGTGAATTCCAGAGCCTTTGCTGCGTATGTGTGTGTTCACTCTGGTGCAAATGACATCATTGGTGGCACAACGGGACCATTTTTCAAAATGTGATCTAATTATCACATTCTGCTGAGAAACGCAGCCGTCTTGTCACTCAGCATCATCGTCATTGCTCCCCACTGTTCCTTGCTTAAAAAAAAAAAAAGAAGGGAAGGGTGTGGGTGGGGTGGGCATTGTAAGTCCACTCATCTGGATGAAATGAGCGGATGGGGTGATCTAGTCGCACTGAATGCACCATCAGGCAGAGGCTGTCTCAGTGCGGTCACATGAATGACAGCATAAATCATTAACTCTGTTTTTCTCTGACTTGGTTTCTTTAGTCTTCCTTTCATCTGGATGACTGAACTTAAGATGATCTTTCTCTCTCCTCCCCCTCTCTCCTCTGCTCAGTACCTCCATTCATCCCTTCTTTTTAAAAGATGGATGGACAGAAGAGGAGAGAGAGGGGATGGGGATAAGAAAAGAGGAGAGAAATAGTTTGGAAACTTTGTGAGAAGGTTTTAGCCAAATAAGTGGAAAAGACAAGTCAAGTTGAGCATGAAAGTTCGTATTTGACCTTGGAAATATTATTATGACACAGCAATTTCAACTCAAGGTCCACTGGGAAGTTATCGTTGGATGAGACAGATTTGCTCAGCTCTAGTACTTTTCTAGGTCTAACAAGTCAAAAACTTTTTGACCTAGAAATTCACACTGCAACAAAAGCTTCAAAATCGGCCAGTGTCAAACACTGTCATGAAGATTATGGATTGTGTGAAATTAAGTTCAAAACATAAGCGAGTAAGCAAGAACCCATTGCAATGTTTTGTTAGCGTCTAAAGAAACTGCAGTACTACAGTATAACAAGTTGGTCCATTAATCCTAAAATACAAAATGATATCAGGCTGTGTTAGGTGGGGTGATAAAGCAAAGGTTTGCTGGGCAACTGCCCTGAGGGTGTATTCCTGAGTTAGTTTAGCACCAAGCTAAAATGGATATTGGGCATACGGTTTACGTAACTCTGAAGTGACACACACACACACACAGGCTGGTAAACAAATGAGCAATAAAGCATCTCACAGTAAAGACCCACAGAAATGTTTTATTATCACCTGTCAGTCATAAGGAGACTGCAGCTGCTGCTCCTCAGAGACATTCATTGTGTTGCGCTGTGTTGTATACTCACAAAGTGACAGAAATAATGACAATTTTATCACCTGTGCACACCTGGCCAGTTGCTGCGTGAAGTGGGGATGCTTGTCTGTTTCAGTAAGTTACAAAAAATATTGATTTGAGTTTACTTTTGATTGATTGATCTGATACTTTTGAGTTTCTATTTAATTATTTCAGCGGTTTCTGGGTAATTGATGCCTGTATTTTGCTTTTGTTTCTATAGAATTGCAAATAGGACCTAAGCAGGGCATGAGTAATTGTTACTGCCGCGCCGTATATACCACCATCTGCTGAAAAGTCCCCAAAGCCAAGAGATGAAGGGGTGCCAAAAGTTTGTGATATGTGGGGATGCCATTACTCCTTCTCTGATTCCAAGTGAAGCCTTTTTAGCTTGCAGGAGAAACAGAACTGCATGACTTGGCAGCTTATACCTATTTCTAAATGCACCTCTTTCTCACCTCACCCTCAAACATCCCAAATAGAGTAATTCCTGGATGAAAGATAAATTCACGGCAAAACCTGACATAAATACCTCTTCTGAAGCTGGAAGCAAAACAGAGAGAAATCTGTAGGCAAGCCGCATTTTATGAATCAGCAGCGCTGACAGTATGAGTGATTTTTCCACACAGATGCGATGACAGTGGGCCTATACACTGTGTGATTTTTCGTGGGTTATGCGCACGTTATCTTGTGCAATGCACTGAAAGAGACAGAGCTCAGCTACCGTGCATGCTCACTAAGCATCAGTGCTTTGTTTGATGCTGCTTCAGTCTGAAAAAGTTTGTGGGCCATTCTCAGGGCGAATTCTGAGAAACAAGCATCCAAATAAATCATCTGTTTGTTCACAAATATTATCCATCTTGCTATTGTAGTTTTGAATGTCATAGAATATTGAGTTAGATATAAATATAAATATTTTAGGTTGCTTTTTTATGATTTTATACAGCAACAAGTCCAACATTATCCTGCTTTTGGTGCATTTTGTCCAGATTTTTCTCAGCGTATCAGGAGCTCAGATGTGATGTTTTCATCACCTAACCTTGTCATTTAGTCTGCAGACAGTTATTTCCTTGTCCTAGAAAATAAGCAGGACCAGAATTTCAACTCCATTGCAATATTTTGTGACACAAAAAGTCAAAGATGTAATGGAATAACTTTGCTATCTTCATCAGTAAGAATGGGGTAGCCTTCACAGCAGAAATCAAATATTTTGTGAATCTAAAAGCTCAATCTCCATCCTAAAAAACACAGATCTGACGGCTGAAATTGGCTCATTGTCAAAGTATCATCATCATTCCACAAAGTAACCTAACTGTCGTCCACCAGAAAGGTCTATAGAAAGATTCAGTGTCCCATTGTGCATTCTGACCTCCTGTTTTAGATTAAACCTCAACCTGAGGGATGGAGCTTAGAGTGTGTGTGTGTGTGTGTGTGTGTGTGTGTGAGAAAGAGAGAGGCTGTCTACCCCAGCTGTCTGTGATGAGGCCGGGACCTGAGTGGATCCCTCTCTTTTGTTTCGTGCTATCAGGACTGAAAGCCATATGTTACAGGACAGCAGCTCAATCTGCTCCAATTAGACCTCCCACTAGGCCGCAGCAGTGGCAGGACAAGCAGAGGATGCTGTAGCCTGAGTGTGCGTGTTTCAATGTGTGTATAGGCCGATGGAGGGTGGGAGGGGGGTGGGGGGGCTTGCCAACAGCTGCATAGATGTGGGTTTGGTTAATGGCAGCAGGGCAGTGACGGAGGGAGGGGTAATATGTGTGACCCCGTTTATATGAATGTCATTTATTGCTCAACCACTAAGCTACAGAAAAAATGTGTGAAAGACATTCATGTTGAGGACTAAATCAGTAAAATAGCTAAAACTTAGCCTAAGGACAGTATTTTATTATAAAAACTGTATTGACAGCCATAAAGAACTCATAAAGAGAGACTGGGGGGTGGTGGTACGTGGCTTGTGTTGGTACAGTACAGTACAGTAAAGTGGCACTTGATGTGGGAGAAAGGGGAGAAAGTAAAGCTGGATCGATTGTGTGAATCATCATACCTTTCATGGATGGTTCTTTCTTCCACTGTGATGAATCCCCTCTGGGGTGAAATTCACATCCACTGAATCAAACTTTTTCATCTGTAAAACAAGTACAGACTGCTATTTTTAACTCTTAACACTTTTGAAGACAAAAACTCCTCCCAAATGTCTTTAATCAGCTCCCCAAAGATCTGGCAGAATTCTGTCTTCTTCTGTGCAAGTGGAGTTCAGCTCACCTCTGGATTTCAATGCTTTGTTTAGCCGTTGAGTTTGCCTCCTCTCTACCACTGTGACTGAGGCAGCGGGGGGAAAAAAGTGAATTAAACAACTCGTAATTTCTCCAAGTCACACTCTGCCAGCCTCGCCTTGCTGCCTTGCTGCTCTCTCACATCACCCTCCTCCAATATCACCACCTTGTCTCTAAGGCATTGTTCAGCTGATGTCCCACTGCTCCTATGTATCGTTCAGCTTGTAAGACAGTGGACATAACATTCATAAATTGTTATTGTTAGCAACTTTTTCAAAAGCATGGCAATCCCCTGAGAAGACGCAAACTTGTTAGGTCAGCCCAGAAGGTAAAATGTGAATGTTGGTGCTTCAGCAGATTGTAGCACTATGTAATCGTCTTTAGAAAAATGAGCCTTATCAGACAAATCCGTAGCTGAGTAATTGCCTTCGCTAATTCTCTTCCCCTCTCTCCCGGTGCATTGTTCTCAGCGGGACCCTAAATCTGGGTCCGCTCAGGCCATCTCCTAATGTGTATGATGATGCTGAATAGTGGAATATTAAGCACCACATTTAGCAGACCAGCTCACCCCTGCTGCGTGACTGATGCTTCCGCCGTCCATTAGGAGTCGTGAGAGGCGGAATCTTGGTGAGATCAAATGAGTGGAGGTCTGGAAGTGCTGTTGTTGCTTTGACAGGCAGCAGATTGCTTCTATTAATTATCACTCTGCCAGCAATCTGCTTCTGCAAACTGATTACCCTGACTAAAACAAAAGCATCATTAAGCAGGTGAATTTTTCATGACATTTCATTTTTTCTGTGTGTACGTGTTGTTTATGTGTTTATGTGTCTGCGAGGATATGTTCCTCTGTGAGAGAGAAGGAAGATTTATAAAAAACAGACAAAGGTAGACAGATTGGACCGTTTATTGCCACCATATGCCATCATTTATAAACTTCTTTTTGCCTCTATTTGATAGGTGAAGTTGTTGAGAACAAAAAACCCCAGCTGGAATCAAACCAGGGGCATTGAGGTTATATGGCAGGCGTCCTAAGTTAACAATTAGGCTACAAGGACACTTGTATGTTTTGATTTTTGAAGGATTTTGAGATTCAGTGTTGACTTTATACACAAGTTCACCACCTTCATACCATCGTTCTCCTACAAACCTGTCAAGTGTGCATTAGGCTCTATTAACTTTGAATCTTGAATCTCCACCAACTGAGACTTTGCTCCATGTTAGAAAAAGTTTCTTCCCAGGTATGTAAATATTTAAAAATTTTCTATGTGAAATCTGCAGGGAACACTTAAGGTTATGGGACTGTGAATAGGATACTGTCCTTGTCTTTCTATGTCTGTCTCTCTTCTGTGTTAGTAGAGGAGAATAGGAGTTGTGTAGTTACAGCCTGAGAAAGAACAAGCAACGCAGCAGAGTATAAAAGGAGAATTTAGACTCTCAGGGCTACATCATATTGTTAGATGTTACTTACATGTTAAATGTAATCTAAAGTTATATCTTTAAACCCACCCTCTAAATCACATCACATGGGGTTTCTCACCACATTTTCAGACTGATGCTGGCTGTAACATAGCAGACAATAAGAAGTCAAGTACAATAGAGAATAGAAAACAATGATGCAAAAGAATCCAGACAATAGCAACAGGATCAGAATCCAGACAATAAACAAACCATAAAGTTAAAAAAGGTAGGAGGGCAGAGTGACAGTACTGCAACAAGAAACCGTATCCACTAAAGTACCATAACTTATTTTTGGTTTACCTTTTCTCTCTAAAAGCAGGTCAACATGACATGAACTGATCATTTTAGTTCTGCCATCATCTATTAAGGGTATACTGTATATCACTGTCAAAATCTTTAGCTTCCTCTAAAAATTAGTTCAAAAAGAAACTATGCTTTTCAAAAAATATCATTACTGATTCAGACTGATCTGATTAAAATGTCACATATTTTTGAGATTTAATGGATCCATTTTTTGTCTTTGTCAGGATACAGCAGGAAAATACTTGAATAAGGGTATCACTGAGAGTTTTATACTATATATATATATATATATATATATATATATATATATATATATATATATATATATATATATATATATATATATATATATATATATTATATTATATGTATATTATATATATATGTATATGTGTGTTTTCATCTACTGTGTTTGGATGATATATGAGGTAACACAGCACATTAGGTTGCTTGTGGTCACTCTCGTTAAATTTGAACAACTGTGCCGGTAGACAGACTTGCACTGTCAGCGGGTTTAGATGATATAAGACTGGGTTGTGTTCCTGTACCTCCAGTGGATAAACATGTAAACACACAGCTCTGTTAGGGCTCACTGAGCATTCAGGATATATGAGGAATGGATTGTACTCTTGTGGCCTGCAACCACAGACAATTTGTGCTTAAGCTGAATTTTTACACCATTACTCTTACTTGATCTTACTTGTTCATATTGGGAATTTAAGATAGGCTAATGGATGAGCAAATTAAGATAATAAATGTAAAAGTGCTTTAATTATAGGCTACAGAATTAGTAAGACTCAGATCAAGCTAACAAAAGAGCTAGCTGCTTCATCATGGCACATCACCCCTGTTTAAGCTTAGCCAAGTACTGAAGGCCACAGTGGTTACATATCACAATAAAGGATGCACTTCAGTGCACCATATTCTTTGCACATGTAGCAGGTCCACAGTCAGTTAATCTTTTCAGCTTGTAAGATATACAACATGGATAAACCTTTTCCTTTGCTATATATGTTTTATTGTTTGTTTTTGAGAACCTGGGAAGAAGCTATTGAAACCGTTAACAGAGAAAAAAATATGTCGAATATTTACCTCAGTATGTCATCAACTTTTTTTTTACAGAGCTGATAAGGAATGAGGCACAACACAACATGAATGGATTAATTATGTATTACACAAGGATGGTGCCGGCCCATTATTCAGTTTGCTTTCTGTCAGTTTCTCATTCATTTTCTTGTATGCTTATAGGCTACTAAAACACATTCTGAATGTGAAGGGGAAATGAAGGGAGTAGGTTGCAAAGCATCTTTACCATAGCTGACATTGCCTCTGAAACCCTTGACAAAGAAACAGAAATACACCTCTAGAGGATACTGCAGTGGGCTCACTCTTTAGACTACAAATACGCTAATTTATAAATATATTTAAATGCAGTTAGAATAAGTTAGCCTGGGAACGAGAGGAATCTGTGAGCTCATGTTTTATTTGCTCTGGCAGATGTTTCTGGTCCCCCTACGGTTCAGACAGACTTCCAGCCAACAGTCACAGCCATTTATCTAATATGGGGTAGGTTTGACCATGACCATGTTCAGCCTTTTGTACTAAACAACAAAATTGGCTGCCACTGATGTGGAACGACCCGTTAAATCTACTATGGCATCAGAATTAAACAAACAGGGTAGTATGGTTTCTCTAAAAGAAAAACTACACTTAATTTGCCATATTTCTGACAGAACTCACACGTTTTGTTGTACTTATTGGTTGTAGGTCTATCCATTGGCGTTTAGAGGCATTTTGATCTGTGCCCATTGGAAATTGAAAATGAACTGAGGAGACTGGTCTGGAATGTCACGCTAAGAACAGAATTAATTAATAACAAGCATGACCACCAACTGTAGACCTTCTTTGCTGAGGAAAACATTGTTAAAAAATGTAAGAAACCTTGAGTATACCAGGTAAAAGAGGATTTTTGCGATGGTATAATATGGTGCTGATGTTCATCTACTGGTTTGGGGTGAAACATATTGATGAGGAGCACTGGGTGGGGAGTCGGGGGGAAACGCTGTTCTTGCGTTTGGCTGTTTTGGCTCCAATTGTCCAGAAATGCTTCATGGAAGGGAGAATTTGGACAATGCATGTGGAAGATGTTGGTAATGATGTTGAATACAAGATGTTTGGGCCTGGAGTAGCAGATATTTTGGAGAATGGGGAGGTTGTTGGCAATGCTCTCTGGTTACTCAACTATTTGTTTGGTTTGGTTGAATCCCATGTGTTCCAAACCAGAGAGCAATGTTTTGTGTAATGGTGGAGTGGATGTTGACTGTGGGCCACACCACCGTCATTGACCAGCTGCATGTCCTCAGCTGTTGCATGAGGTGTCTCCTCTGCTGAGCACTTATGGTGAGTCATAGTGACCTCAAAGGAAGATTGTGTAGTACCAATTCCTGACTGTTAAATATTCAGTGATCAAGAGGTGGTTGCAGCAGCTGTTCAAATTAGTTATAACATGTTAAGATACGATTTCCGCACCACTAAATGAAAACATAGGGATTAGTTGTTACTAGATATTGACACCCTGTAACTCCCAGGGCAATGTCAGAGCAAGAACAAATATCAAATATCAAGTAAAACCATTTGGTGGTATGTTTCCCAGGAGAACATTTTAAGAAAGAAATCACAAAAATATTGCATTCTCATTGCTTTCAAGGAGAAATCACTTAGGTGTAAAAAGGACAAACACATTTTACTCTCACACACACACATTTGAATAATCTCAATGTGTTTATATTTGCAGATTGAATGTTAAATCAAAAAAGAGCTCTCTCCTAGTGGCATAGTCATGACAATTCATGACAGAACATTAGTTTCTTGTTTGTTACATGGCAAAGATCTATAATATCACTCATTTAACAGTCATATAACAGCATTCATTATTTGTACAATAGATTATCTTCAGTAAAAGTCAGTATCCACAGTCGGAGCTCTTAAGAATCAACAGGAAAGAAGAAAGAGAGCAATGTAGTACCAAGTAACAGTAGTGGAGAAGACAGAGAAAGAGTGAAAATACCAGAGGGTAGGAATAGTAATATTTACCAGGGTCATGAGAAAACATGACTTTCTATCATACAAGTGAGGGGGTTAGTGAAAAACACATCTTACTGACAGTTGATAAAAAATGATTGGAAGTTGGAAGATTTTAAAATAAATAATACAACATACCTCAAATTATAAAACGTTATATTAATAGTATTTTGCTAAATTACCAACTAACATCAGATATGTGAGCATATTTAAATAGTTTCCCATTTAGTCGAAAACTTTATGAATACAATAATATAAAACATATTTGTCCACGTATCATGAAGTATATACATGAAACACAGTAATACCTGCATTTACAAAATTATATAGTTTGTCCCCTCTAGTGTCATTTTTGGAAGTTATGTTACAGCTTGTGACATTACAGTGAACTCCTGTTTGCACATTGCTTTTGATGGGATAGTGCTACAGATGTTTCGTAGCCGTTTTACTGGTTTCTATGGTGACAGTGCAACCCAGTTTAGCAAATGTTATGACATGAGCTTATGTGATGAGTAAGGGATTTGCAAATAGCAGGTGCAATCCAGGAGACACAAATAAAGGTGTTAATAGCAGATATAAGTTCCCAGGCTGTCGAAAGTACTGAAGTTTCTTGTTGACTGCATCCTCCATAAACATGTTGGCCCTGTAGGCAAACTTCAGGGCATCCATGAAGGGCCGTGTGATCTTTTTGAGGTATCTAGATGTCTTTCAAAGGTCTTCTAAGATCAAAGCCAGACTAGTTTTTGATGACTGGAGGAGCTGAAAACAGGATGAGTTTAGATATCTAGTGGATGAAGACCTTAACTCTGATCTTCAGCATCATGCACTGAAAGCGTTTGGTTGATAAAGTGCTACTTAATAGCTTAATGGTGAATCCAGCAGAACAATATTCTGTATTCAATAATCTGTGGAGCTACACAAAAGTCTCTCTATCTCTCTGCCATCCTAAGTGAATCTGGTGCATCCACCCAATTCTCTCCGCTGCTACTTTGTCCACAGGCATTACATTTATTCTGTCAGCTCCACATGCACCATAAATATGATGACATGGTACACACTGTTCCCAGCCCCTGTTCTCTACCTATCCCTCCTTTTGTCCACCTTTCCTCTCTGCACCATGTGTTCCTGTAGATTAGAATTGGCATTTGTCTTCTGAACATCCCAAATGGGTACTGCAGGCAAGGGTGCATGTCCCAAGTTGAGGCCAGCCTTAGGTAAACTGAATGCAGGCTTTAGCCTAACCACCAAGGAAATCTAAGCTAGCTTGGCTTGACATGCTAGCTCTCCATATATTTTGCTAATTTAAATCTCCAAGCCCCAGGTTTTGTCTTGCTTCGCAGCATCCTACAAAGAGTTCAGGAGGCTTTTTCCTCTTCTTTTTTTTTTGCCAAACATAGAGTGGAAGGTGTTTTAATAGCCTTTAGGTGTCTTTCTGCACTCAGGTTATGATTGCCAGCCCAGAGACTCAGGCAGTATTACCATAGTTATCTCACTACACCACACGCCTAACAGCACTCAAATCCTCCTGAGCTGCCTGTCATGCCTCTTAATTTGCATCATAAGCAGATGAGTTCAAAAAGGATAAAATACCTGAACAGGGGTTTGACTGGGTCAATTCAGGACACAGACTTATAGTGGAAAGGTCACATTGGCGATGACTGGCGCCGCTAGGTCTTTCCAAAACCCTTGACTAAAGATCTTTCATGCTCTGTTCATACACAAGCTCACAGTATAGTGAACAAGGCTATAAATGTGTTTGACCATTTGAAACATGCTGTTGGTCACGGATAAAAAGCTGTCTAACCGTAACCCATTCACACATTAGCCAAGTCTGGAGCTGCAGCTAGTGCAACTAGTTCCAGATATTTAACTGTAATGTTTTTAGACTGTGGATTCATTTCATTATTCAGTTGTCTAACAGTAAAAGCATCTTTGTGATCTAGAGTAGGGGAAAATACATTAAATGGGCTGCAAGTCCCCTTCCAAGACACCATTTTATGACTAAATTAATGGTAGGACCTCAGTTGTAACTCAGTAGTAACCCCACTATAACTATAGGAACTATATTTTTAATGTTATTCATGTTCACCCCCTCATACAATGCTAAGCAGCATACACATTAAACTCAGGTTGGGATCAGGTGTTTCCACATATTTCTTCATCATGAACAGGGCATAGATAATCTATACTGTTCAATGTAGAATTATTAGAAATGTCACATTGACCACACACTTCCTCCCAGTAAGTATTCTATATTTTTTAAGAGAAAGATTCAAATTACTGTGACACAAAGTTGTCACAGTCTTTGGATTGTATTTGTAGTGTTTTAATTTCCCTTTCTTGTCATTTCTGCATTTCCTTAAGATGTTTTCTCACCATGATGTAACCTCTTACCTCTCTTTGTGTCTCTTTCAGACTCTCATGGGATGGATCTGTTTGCGGTTGCAGTCCATGAGTTCGGTCATGCCATCGGCCTGGTCCACACCTCAGCCATAGAGTCCATCATGAGACCGTACTACCAGGGTCCTGTAGGAGACCCTCTGAAATATGACCTACCCTATGAAGATAAGGTCCGCGTCTGGCAGCTCTACGGTATGAGGGAACCGTGGTACTTATGTGTATGTGTGGAAGAGAGGAATAATGGAAAATTCAATTAGTTGCATTTCCATCAGAATTTCCATTAATATGTCGAACTTGAGTGTTACAAAAAGAGCGCACATGGCAAATGGCATTTCAGTAATTGATTAGTAATGGGGAAGATTAAACAAAGTGGCCATGTAACTATAAAGGGCGCCTTGTGAATGGAAATAACAGCCATGTATGACATTTATGGAAAGTCATTTTTGATTTTTCTTCTTTACAGTCAGCCTTTCCAAGCATTTACAGAATACTTGGATATGCTGTTCTCCACTTTTCTGCACCGATGCCATTATATACTAGACATACAGCATACTTTTCCATCATTCTTCACGGCATTATATCATTATGAACATATATACTGGCTAAATCAGTGTTCGAGTCTAGAAGATGTTTCTGCGTCTTCTCAATGTCTGATCGGTGCTGTGAAGTCTCAGTGTGTGTGTGTGTGTGTCTGTGCGTGTAAACATTGCGGAGGCATACTTTACTCATATCTGCATTCACATAATCTTCCTCTACTCCACTGGCTATGACTCATGAGCCTCTGCTGTATTTATGTGTTTTCCGGGTGCAGTGGTGGAAACGCCCGTTTTGTGGAGGCAGCTCAGCACAGTGAAGATACTGAGGCTTCCTCATGCAGGAAGCAGCAATTGATGAGTTCTGTAGAGCGAGGTTATTGATTTAATGAAAACATGGATGGAGTTAATTGGACCTTGTTCTGGCCTGTGACCTTATCACGCCATTCGCTGATATTGGAAATGGCAGTGTGAGGAAAGAGAGTGATGAACATGAAGACGAGGGAAGTGAAGTATATGAGTGAAGGAAGAATTAAAATTGATTAGACACAGTTTGTGCCACGATATGGAAAATAGTAACATTGCAAAAGAGCAAATAACCATGAATATAATGTGTTGAATATTAATCTGAGTTGGCATTTGACCTTTTAGGTGTCAGAGACTCAGTGTCACACACAAACCGACCAGGCAACCCCTCCCAGACTGCTGAACCTCCTGTCTTGCTGGACCTTCCTGAAAACAGATCCACTGTTCTGTAAGTAGATGTAAAGATACTTGGAATTATTCATGCGCAAAAAACAAAAAATGATCTACAGTGACAGTACTATACTACAGTCTCTATCTCGAGGACCCTGCTTGGTGTTTTCCAGCCTTCACTCATTGTGTAAATCCCATTCAGTGTGACGCTGCCTGCTCTGTAATGGCCAAAAGGAGTGACGCAAAGAGGAGCGCTTGATGCTAAGATGCTGCACGGTCAACTCAGGACAAGTGCTGCTCTTTGATATATATTACGGCCTCAGTTGGCAAAGGTGGACGTGCTCATAAATGTCTGCAAGAATCACATAAACTTTTTTTTTTATGTATGTTATGTTTTCCTGTTTCAAGGTGATATAAATTCCTTAACAAGACATATTTACACAGCCATAAAAATGTAGATATATTAAAGTTAGGGCCGTAATAGACGTTGAGCTACATCCATAAGAACACTGTACTGTTACACAGGTGGTATTTATTGCAGGCTAAGTGTATTGGATCTCATTATAGAGAGATCTCTATTTATCTGATGGTTCCCTGCATCTCATATACAATCATATTGTGATTGTTTTTTTAATTTTCTTACAGTTTTCCCAATTCGTACTGAGAAACAATGTAATGAATCCGTGCAGGAATACTCAACATTTATTGTAAAAACAGTTTTTTTGTAGTTTGAAAAGAAGTCATGAGGTGCCAACAAAGTAAATTAGCTACGAGGCCAAGAGTGAGCTTGGGAGCCTTCTCGTCTAATTAAGTAATTCCCTGATGTAAGTTGGGCAGCTATCAGCCTGTAGTTTTTTAGATTATCAAGGATAATTAGACTTAATTTTGTCCATTTATGTATTTTGAGTGTATGCTCACACACAGACCCAAACCACCAAGCACTAACCTTAAAGTAGCCCCCAAGAGGTCCAACAGTTCTCAGACATGTCTTTCTGAAGGTCTGCAGTTCAATTTGTTTGAGAAAACACACACATGTACATGCACACACACATCAGGAAACAAGACAAACAGAACAAGGCAGCACTGGGAAGGATGTCTAAGCTAAATAGGCAGTGGCGGGATAATTAACAATGTTTTGCTCCCCAGTGTCAGACTTCCACTGGCTTCATTAATCATTTCCCACTGACTCCATCAGGACATGATGTGTGGAAAAGCTGGATTAGGCCTGACAAGGGCACCTGTACTGACCACAAGGCAGTGGTGTAGTGTTAATAGAGCTCTGAATAGAGACCTTTGTTGGTAATATAAGGCCTGGCGGGCTCCCACTCTCAGCCCTGTGGTGCTAATGGCTTCATTATTGGTAGGCCGGCCACGTCAGTGCTTTAAATCACTTAAAATCCCCGGAGATAAATTCACAGAGGGACCTCATCGTGTCAGCCCGATAGCATCTCCTCTTTTGTTTTGCCTGGTTACTGATTCATGCACAGGCACCCAGTCGCAGAAGCGTGAACAAAATTTAGATGCATAACAAGATCTTGAAAACTGTAATATCTAATTTAAAGAAAACAAATATTGGATTTTGCAACAAATAAACTTTTCTTCACTTTCATAAATATGTAATAAATAATTTTAGATGACAGGTAACTCATCTGAATACAGAAACGTCATCAAAGATTTAAAGTGTTAATGTCTCTTTTTTTTTCTCCTCTTTTAACAATCTTCCCTCCTCCTACTTTCTTCACATCTCTCCCAGGCTGGCGCGAGATGCCCCCGACAGATGCACTAGTCACTTTGATGCAGTGGCCCAGATACGAGGGGAGGCCTTCTTTTTCAAAGGTATGTAGTCACAAAGGGAGACAGACACGCGCAAAGCTGCCGAGCTGCGTGGGAAAAATAGAAAAAAAATTAGCTAAATGAGCGGAAGTCAGAGGAGGAAGAGCAAATTAAAGAAGGGAAGAGACAAAAGGAAAGAGGATGAGGATGAGGGAGTGTGGTAGATAAAGACTGAGCCTGCTGAGCCCTGCTGAGAGACCACAGTCCAAAAATTACATCAGGCTTTCATGCTTGCCCTCTGGAGAAATGACCTCTGGCCTCCCACTGACAACAGAAACAAGAAACAGATTCACATACAGCTGCAGAAGAGTTAGCAAAATATCCCAAATAGACAACTGACATTTTGTTTAATATGACTTACAAGAGGTTACATTAAAAATGTATTTATAGTTCATACAAGTTTCATCGTTACGATCATTTCCCTTTTTTCGGATGTTTGAGTTGATCAAGATGTAGATTATTCTTGCAGTTGTCAGAAGGAAAGAATCCTCATTTCCAGCCGGCCTTGGACCACCTGTCTGGAGACAGAAATGTCAAAAAGTCAAAAAACAACCACTAGTCAACCTTGAAAAGTGACATTTACATTCACAGCGCAAGTTGCTGTTCTACACAAACATGAACCTTGTTAATCTCCCATTAAATTAATTAAAATTTGCACTGTTGCAAGTTTCCCTTTAGGGAATGCGTAAAACATAACAGGTAACATTAGCTACCAGAGTCATTCTTATTTGTTATCAGAATCCTGAATAGTGCTGATCCTCCTAACTCCAAACTGTCCCGTTCGTCAAAGGAAAGTACTTCTGGAGACTAACAAGAGAGAAGCACCTGGTGTCTCTGCGTCCCGCTCAGATCCATCGCTTCTGGAGGGGCCTCCCAACCAATCTGGACAGTGTGGATGCTGTGTACGAGAGGCCTGGGGACCACAAAATAGTCTTTTTCAAAGGTACAGTATAAATTTATATATATATATATTTCGTCTTTCTTTCTGTCACAAGTACACTACATTTTTAAAATCCATTTGATAGCTTAAATACACAGTTTAATAAACATAATTTAGCCCATGCTGCCCATCTGGACAATGTGTCCAGGTCTTCTTTTTTTTTTTTAAACTGTTGATGACCTCAAGTGTGATCCATCCAAACTATAAATAGGCGAGGTGAAAAGAGGCAGTTCACACCTTTCTGTCAGTGTGGCTTGGACTTTAAAGGAAATTATGATTTTTATTCTCTATCAAAGAGGTATAGTTTTTTTAAAGGGTGCAAAAAAAGGGCATGTTTCACATTTGATATAAAATTTAGAACATCTTTCTTGGCAGAGAACTTCTTCATTGGCTGTGTAACAAAAATAAGTTTCGGTTTTTACATTTCAAGAACGCTTGTACTTGATCTTTCAGATCTCTCATATTTTCAATCACCTCAAGTGTGCGTGGGGTATAAAACTACATTTTAAGATTTTGTTTGTCCACCCTCTTCAGGTCTAAAGTACTGGGTATTTAAAGACAATATTGTGGAGGAGGGTTACCCTCGTCCAATCAGCGACTTTGGCCTACCCTTGGAAGGAGTGGATGCAGCCTTTGTTTGGCTACACAACGACAAAACCTACTTCTTCAAGGACAACAGCTACTGGCGCTACGATGACCACCTAAGGCGCATGGACCTGGGCTACCCTAAAGACAGCACGCTTTGGAAAGGGCTGCCGTCACAGCTGGACGATGCCATGAGGTGGTCTGATGGTGAGTAACTTTAAAAACACTTTCTGCTTTCGTCATGTAAAACGATGATACTGGAATTGTAATTTTCTAGCTGCCGATTGAGATCACGGTTGTTTAATATTCTCCAGAACCTTCCTTTAGCTCCTCCTAAGGAATCCTATGGTACTCACAGGCATCTTGGGAGATGTAGTCCCTCTAGTGTATCCTGGTCTTGTGCTCTCCTAGTGTGTCATGCACCCAAGAGAAACAAGTGTTGACTTCTTGGTCCTTTGAGCTTGTCAAACTGTCACATAGAGTAAAACCAGTCACTTTTCAGAGAAACTAAGTTTTTACCTCTTGTCTTCTAGAGACATGATCTCATTCTTCTTCTTGGCACTAGCCAAAGTTTGAGACGGACGGTAAGGGGTTGGAATGAAGGTGAAGTGATGCAAGCTTTACTTTGGGGCTTAGAGCATCAAAATGATTTTGTTTCAAATAGCATCTCAAATCACCCCCATAGCTGAAATGACAGGCCGTGTCTAACAATTTTTGCAATTTTCCAAAACAGATAATCTGACAGTCATGCTTGAACACTTTTGACGTGGTTGGATGACACACCACAGTGTAGTCAGTCGAAATACGTTCAATATGGCCCAAAGTGCAGTCAGTCTTTCAACCTCTTTTACTTTTGAATTAAAAGAATCCGAAAGAAGAAGTGTGTTTTCAAGGTGCTCATCCTTGAGGTTTAAGTAAAGTAAGTAAACAGAAGTTAATGTATAAAACACTTCTCTGGAGTCAGGTGTCACAAAGTGCTTTCCAATAAAAGATGACTAGAGAAAACCAGAAAAGTAGATGTCTCTTTTTGTCTTTCTCTGTTGGCAGCTTCTCTAAAGAACTTCAAATAAATGTATGTGGGATAATAAAGCTGTATCGCTACTTTTTTTAATATTCCACAAAAAAAATGATCAAATCTTTACCCCCAAAAGTAATCTAGTGAGTGTGTGAAAAGTTGTGTGCAATCCAGTGACATATTTTGACCTCCTCTATCTTTATAAAAAAAAACAGATCATTAACATTCTGATTGATTACATTCAATGTATAAATGATGAATCACACCTGTCTGTTTCTTCCAGTGATAAATGATTACATGTCTCAGAGAAAAATAGAGTTGTAACACTCCACCAGAGCATCAGGCCACTGGTAGCTCTGGTATTTGCAAGCCTCTAAGGCAAGACTGTGCAATATCCTTCTCAGGGGAAATCCACAAAGAGGAATGAATTACAAGAGAAAATTATGCAAGTTAGCAAACATGCAGCCTCAAGTTTTAGGCCAACTTCCCAGAAGCTATAAAACACTAAAATATTTGAATATAACAGCATGAACTTCAACTTCACCACTTTGGTCCAAACTTATCCATAACTTAATTAACAAAACTAATGAGGTCAATGCTAATTAGCAAATGTTAACATGATAACTAAGATGGTAATTATTCTAAACATTAACATGCTACCATTATCATTGTGAGCTGACATAAGCATTTAGCTGGAAGCCGCCCACGGAGCCACGAGCATGGTTGTCTTGTTTACTTTTAATAAGGGACCAATGTCATTAAGTGACATTATCATGATGTTTGAGTTGGAATTAAAGCAACATTATGTAGAAATTGGCATTTTTGTGATTTAGTGCCCACTCATAAATGGACAGTTGTACACGTGTATATATAATTTATTATAAAAAAAATAGGGAGTCAACAACTTTTCTAACACAGTCAAACATCAGTCAAGTGAAACACAAGACATAGCAGCCAGCTAATATTACTTACTAGTCTAACAGCAAGAAGCCCAGATCAGTGCTTCAGCTTTTTATTTCACAAAGCTCTCGCCAACAGCTAAGAGTCAGTCGCAGATTTACTCTTGTCTGGCAGCCTCTTGCCTGGTCACTCTCTGCTTTTCTCTTCTTCTTAGCTTTCTCCGTCCCTTTCAGTCTTTTTGCCTCTGACATTATGTCCACAGAGGCTACTTAGCCTGGTTATACTGCCCACTCTGACCTGACCTGAAAACATCCTCTCATATCCCTCATATCAGTCCGAGCAACTTGCCTAACAACCTGAGCTAGCATAACAGCAGCTATAGTTTATTTGCAGAGCAACCAGAGGACATCAGAGGAAAAAACAGAAAACATTTTCCCCATAAAATACAATCCAGTTCCACCAAAGTAAGTGAAATAGTTGATGGCGTGTCACTGCAGGTGATTGTACCCGGAACACAAAGGTAAATAGTGCAAGAACAGATGTATGGGGCGCAGAGTGGGAATGACGGACACACCGTTCACAAAGTTAAACAATTTGTCTTTAAGGGTTTTCATTCATCATATTTTGAAATGATTAATTGACTTCTTATTCCAAACTAAGATTTGTTATACTTCATACAGTGTATTCTGCCATGCCATTTTATTTGAGTTTATTTTGGCAGCCTACCACATTTTCTGTTGGCATAGCTGCAGTATGTAGATTAGAGGCCCATTTGCATTTGACTGTTTTTTTCATGTGTCAAAATATTTTTTTAACCTTTTATCTGTTATTTTGACGTAGCACACATGGTCTTGTTTTTCCAACACTCTGCTTCACATCCACGCAGTCAAACACATTCAAACCTTGGAGCTCGCCCAGTGTAATCACAGTGAGCAGCTCCACTGTAGCAGATGAATGTCAAGGTCGCAACACCTGCTTCCGTCAAAGCAACATAGCAACAGTCATCTGATGACATGTGCATGTCACTGAGAGATGTAAGAGAAACTTTATGCAACATTTATTTTCTGTCAGGCGGTTGTGTGTCTGTATTAGGCTCTGAATGATGCAAGGGGCCTTTTTAGATTTTAAAAATACCCCCTAAAAACCAGCCACTGGGTCCTGAAATTTGAGGCTACTCTCAGTGGGAGCCAGGATGTCCCTAATCCCCCCTGCAGCATGTAAATACAAGGAAGCTCTTTCCCTGTCAGGTGTTTAGTGGTCTGTTTTCTGTCTTCGGTCTCGTTCCAAGCTCTTTGATGTGTGTGCGCACGTGCATGAATGCCTGTGTGTGAGAAGACGCCAATGGCACAAACCTGACTCTGCTTCACCCCTGACCATTATCACCACAGGGCCTGGAAGGGTAAACTTGGAAACGCATACACACACATGCATAAGCGCACACAGACAGACCATGGGGCCTGGGAACTGGAGCCATATCAAAGCCTATTCTCTGTTTGTTTCACCAGTTCAGGGTGAATAGAAAGAGAAAAGAGATAGAACAGACGGGGAGAGAAAAGAGTGATATGACAGCAAGAGGGAGAGAGGAGATATGGTGACACCTTGTTATAAAAATACAATAGAAAGACAGGCGGGGGGATGCATATGTGAAGAGAGGGGAAATCCAGACATGAGGAGATATAGGGACACCTGAGCATGAAGAAAGATAGTAAAGACCAGGGAAGAAAAAGAAGAGATGTTAGATAGATGGCTTCACTCAGAGGACAGATAGAAAAGTCAGATATGGAAAGGCAGTAAAACCAAAGAGAGTGGTTGCTGTGGGGGGAAAAGGGGCATAAAGGGTATTAATGTAGCTGTAATGATGATAATAATTGGAACTGCTGGCATAAATATGGCACCCAGGAATAGTTTAGCCTTTTTGTCGTGACCAGAGAAAGTTAAAAGTAGAGGGAAATTAAATTTATCATGCATATTATCTTTAACCTGTGGAGGACGTTCAAATAAACCAGTGAGCATCCATAATTGTAGTCGTGCCACATTAGTAGATTTGAAGTCAGAGCCTCTGTTCCCATAAGGTCAGGAGGGTCTTCTTTATTTTATTTACATAATAGTGATTTTGAAATCAAGGGTTTAAAATCTTGGGCATTTTAAAAGCAAATTATGCTGAGGAGATTTCTTAAGAAGCAACATTCAAGCAAAGTTACCAGTTCAACAAATTACCCACAAAAATGTTTGCTGTGCTCATTGAATGGCTTCTTTAATATACAAAATACAGAACTTATTAAAGCATTTTAACAAAGATCAACCTACTAGTAGACTGGAATTTGGGACGTACTCTTTTAGTCTGCAGGGGTCCAGCAGAGGGTGCTCATGTTACAGACCAGTTCCAGGAGGAAGCTAATGTTAAATTACTAAAATAACAATATTAAGAAAAATAAAATAGCATATATCCATAATAGTCAAATCGGAAAGTGCTAGTTAGTTAGTAACAAATTAAACTGACGTTTGCTAAAAACTACAGAGCTCAGCTGTTTTAGGACATTTCCAATCCTTTGTTAGAAATTAAACAATATATTTGTGACCAGTTTTAAAAGATTTACTTCTACAGTATAAATGAATGGGCCTGAGGCGGAGTGCCACAGGCAGTGTAAAGAGAGAGAAAGATTAATGCATTGTTGTTCTATCTTGTGATATGTGATTTTTTTGACAAGAAAAATATGAGGTAATCCTAGCCTTATTTCATTTTCCTTTTTTAATGACAACTTAATAGAGAAGTCCCTCAAAACCTGACATTCCCATGAAGTAAATCTAATCACCCTTTCAAGAGTATTATGTTTTGGCTCAAGAATTGATTCAGGGGTTATTAGCCAGTAGTAGTAGGTTTTGGGTTGTGGACAAAAGACATTTGAGGGCTTTGGGAAAACATTTTTCACTATTTTCTGACATTTTTTTGGACCAAAGAACTAATGTATTAATCGAAAAAAAAGATTAACAGCATCAATAATGAAAATAATCATTATTTGCAGCCCTAATAAGGAGAGTGAGTTTGTGAGTGTGTGAAACACTCTCTGTCTGTACTCTCTGTCTTTGTGAAGATCCAGCTCAATTCTAGACTCTTAAAGAATGGACACTTTCAAAAAGTGAAAATATTATGGCCAGACTTCACAGCAAGGTGCTTCAAAGCCCTATTTCAAGACTTGTTATGGTTTAGATAGGACTGAGAGAAATTAATTCTATAGTTCCTTGTATGTTTAGAGGTTCAATGTGTGTCTCCGCCACTATAACTATAGAGCATACCTTATTTTTATTCCAAAAGCTGCAGCCCAGCTTGAATATATATTCTTATGATCATGCACAGGAAATGGACTCCACTAAGTGCCATTTCCACACAGCCAAGAAAACTGCAGAGACCAGCACCACTCCCGTTTTACATTACCTTGTACATTTTAGACATTTTAATCGTTGCTCTTCCCCAATGATGGTGTTTAGTAAAAGCATACCATTCAGTGGGGTTCTTGTGAGGATTCAGCTGCTGGGTTTTCTTTATAAATGAAGGCCAAAATAAATGTAACTGATTGTTTCCTGAGGGCAGCACTACCTACAGTTGAAGTAAAAACTTTTAGGCCTCATTTTTGTCTTTCATATGATTCACATTTATTTTCAAGGTTAAAGCTTAGATAGAGAAACAACGAGCTGCTTCTACAGATCACCAAGTTTTCACTTTTCTATAGCAGAAAAGGGAGTGCAGACAGTACATTGCTGCAAAATCATTACTACATTGTTCATTTTATTTAGAGAGTGATGCTGGAACATGTTTCTCACAATATAAAGATAATATAAAAATATAAAGACTTTGGATGCTGGAAAAAACATTCAAGTAGCAAACTGAATGTTTTAACTATTTTATGATAATTATGTCCTCATTGTCTGATTTCCTCGTGCATTTGATGAATGCAAGACCCTTATCTGTACTATCTGGTAAGATTTTGTTATTCTCTAGCTTTTGCGAGACAAGCATCTAAACAGAAGGAATATTTACTGGCGAGCTCCAAGGCCATTAACAACAAGAGAACAGTCTTCGCTTGTTTATCTCTCGCCTCCTATTCATTTGAGTCACTAGTTGAGCAAAAGAATGAGCCACAGTACGAGCACATATACTTCTCTCCTCCTCCTTTGTCTCAGTCACTGGTTAATGAAGACAATGAACAGAGATCAATACCATCTATCTTGTGTTTGGTTAAGTGAAAAGCCTTGTAGGATGTGGTCACCTTCTACATAACAGATTCAGTTTCAGACACTTTTGAGTTGAATTTGAACTGCTAAACCAAATTCACAGTTCTATTTAAATTTAAATACATATCATTTGTCCCATTTTCACCTCCACCAAGAAAGTTGCATTTTCGGTGCCGTCTGGCTGTCAGCAGGATTACAGAAAAATACTATTGGCCCGATTTTCTTGAAATTTGAGAAGATGTGTTCTGAGTTTGTCAGACAAAAGGAGTGTTATTAACCATCCAGCCAAATTTGAATGATTAAAAATATCAACAAGTTTATGAAATTAGGTGTCAAAATTGGGTAAATGAGCAGTGTTCTCAGCTCCAGGACTGTGGGGGCGTGTCTACTGAATGTACTGAAGCCACGCCCACTTGTGGGAGCAGTCAATCAGCAATTTTGAAGCGACTGAAATGTGTCAGATGAGTTCAGAAAATGACATGACTAACTTTGAAACACTCTGAGCGAGATGAATTAATCTCTGTCTCTCTGCTAGGGGTGCAGGGGTATGCTCAGGGTGGCCTCAGTGTGTCATCGAGCCACCCTTTAGGACCGCCCAAAAAATCCTGGACTGAAAACTGATGAAGAACTGTTTTAACCTCTGACTCCACATTTCAGTAATATATCGTTTAAATTTTCCAACATATTTAATGTATTTTGAAAGAAATCTCAGACTTGCCTTTACACTGACTTTAACATTGCGTGCTAGGTCAATTGTAATACCAATATTAGTGTCTGTCTCCACATGAACTGAATTTGTTGCACAATTAAAGTGAATGGTGTGCTGTGACTATAAACCTATAAACCAGCCACCTCAAACATCACTAAAACAAGCGAAACAACTTTTTCTTAGAGGCTTTGTTCCTACAAAGTGGTATTTTCATCAGAAGCACACTGCGTTTAGTTTTTTCTTTTGTTCTGCCAGTGCCCATTTGGTATTTCGGTGGCTCTAATTAGCTTTAATACCCTGAAATGAAAAGACAGGCGCAGTAGGGGGCGTGTCAGTAAAGATCAAGTAGCACAGTGCAATTATGATGTCAAGATTGCCCAAAAGGCGTTGCTGAGGTCTCTGCTGGCCAGCACACACACAGAGACCCTACAAAGTGACATGAACGCTTTTCATGTATGTAATCCTGACCCGATTTACTTCATTTTTCTTCATATAGGACAATTAAATGTGTAATTGTAAGTTGAAGCAATAATACCAGTAAGGCAGAATCTGTTCTGGTTCTTCCTAAACAACAAAATACACCTTCTCTCTGAAGACTCTAATTTAAGGACTGTTTGTGCATGCTCCTACTGGTGTTCAATTATCCAGTTTCCTCCAGTGTGGGTGCTAAATCTTGCAGCTATCACTAGCAAAGTTATTGGCCACAACTCAGCTATTCTGCACAACATTCAGGTACATACGGGATGTGTCTGCCACCTTAGATTTGGCTCAGATCATCCATCAGAGTCCCAAGTTAAATTATCGTCGTCCCATGGGAACTAACAGCTACTGAGAAATAAAAGCAACACACACAAGACAGCAAATGGTCACTGGCAATACTGCTGTGTGCCAGCTTAGCTATTATTTTCATATGAGGAGAATGGAACCTATTATCTGAGCAGCGAGCACACCAACTGCTAATCAGCTAGTCTTGTGTCAATAGACTAAGGGCTCTTTGTTACGTGAGTGCATCAAGCAAAGATCTAAGTCTGAAGAATGTGTTTCCTTAATATACAGATACAGATTCTTGAATTTTTTTGAGAGAATCACAGGAGGAAACAAATCAAATTTATATTATACTATATTCATGTCTTTTTTTTCTTTTCTGCCAAAGTTGCATCACCATCTCATGTTTGCTTAATGGCTTATTGTACATCCGAGAGCAAGGTTTGATTTGAAAACATTTCTTTGCTGAAATAGACAACATATTCAGACAGTTTTGGAAAAAAAAAAATCGAAATATCTTTGATAACGATATATTTGTGAGCTGATCTGGACTCTCCTCAAAACTCATTAGTAGGATTGCACTGCTGATTTGATTCTCCATGATGGAAGTGCCTGTACATGCTCACTGATATGTACCTTCTGTAAACCCACCTTGTTTCAAATTATTCCCAGTCTGTATTGAAATAGATGCACTGTGGATCACAGATTTGTGAATTTAAGGCCCTTGATGTTCTGTGCTTGTTGTGTTTTCCAGATGCGGGCAAAGACAACTTGTGTTGAATAATAAAATACACAGTCTTGTATTATAGTCTGTTCTATGTTATACACTCGCACTAATAACCAGCCCTGTGATCTCTATCTCTGATAGGCTCATCCTATTTCTTCAAGGGGAAGGAATACTGGCGAGTGCCTGGCAGCGACATGGAGGTGGAGGCAGGATACCCCCGCCTCATCGCTAAAGACTGGCTGCTGTGCACCGAGATGCAGTCGGACTCTCCAGACACGGAGCCCAAAAGCACCGAGACGAGAGGCAACGCGCACCATCACCCGGACCACGCAGAGAATGGATACGAGGTGTGCTCCTGCACCTCCGATAGCGCCTCGCCTTTAGGCGCCCGCCCCTCCCCATCTCCCATGTGGCTGTTGCCACCTCTCTGGACGCTCTCGCTGGCCCTCCGCTCTGAACTGCTATGATGCCAAAGCATTGGACAGGGTTCCTGAACTGTTTGGTGGAGGGCCAGTTGACACTGGAAAGTGGATGAACTGAGAAATGTTGTTCTTATTATATGATTTGGTATACTTTATGGTATCTAATTTTGCTGTTATTTATTTTACAGGTCTTGGTGGGCACTGCCAACTAAAGCAGCCACCCTTATAGGCATCAACCCACTCACAATGCTAAAGTTTTTCATTGAATGGTCAAACTGCCTCATCTCTGCAAGGAAAATGGTTATTGAATATAAAGAAGAGCAGCCAACAGCAGCAATGCCTCACAAACAGACAAGTAAAAGGTATTCTGGGATGTGGGCAGGTGCAAAGGTGAACAGCATGCCAACACACACACGCCTGTTTTATGAAATTATAGCAGATGCTATCAGAGTAGTTCAACAGGACTAAAATACGTTTTCACTCTTCCTCTGGTGTTATCTAGCCTGTGGATGGTTTGATGGTTTTTACGTAATAATTTCTGCCTCTTTCTCACAGGGGCGAAAGGAATTTTGTTTGTGTTGTTCAACACACTGGGAAATGTTACTGGAAAAACAATTGTGTTTTCTTTGCAAAAACAATGTCAGTGCTACTCCGGATGATCCACAGAACTCCTAGGGATTATGTTCAAGGTCTGTAGATAATCCAGACTAACAAGGACGCTGTTTCTGAAGAAAGAAAAAAACATGTCTGCAATTTTAAAGGTCCAGTGTGTAAAATTTATGGGAATATATTTACAGAATATGGAAGAAATGGAATATAATATACATAACTGTGTTTTCATTAGTGTATAATCACCTGAAAGTAAGAATTGTTGTTTTTACATCTACAGACACTGCAGGCCCTCTTCCACGGAGTCTGCCATGTTTCTACAGCAACCCAGTGTGGACAAACTAAACACTGGCTTTAAAGAGCCTTACGTGTATTTCACACATTTTGTGGCCATATGTGACCATAGTTTCTCCTTCATGCTAGGAAGGAGAGGGTGAAATGAGAGGGTTGTAATCAGCAATGCTAGATGCCACTAAATCCTACACACTGGTCATTTAAAAGTAATTTTTCAATTCAAACTATGTGTACATTTTACACTACATGACAGGATAGCACCAGAGGTGACTGATAATATATACAGTATGTATAGATTCAGAACTTGTTCGACTAAAGTGCTTGTGATAAGCATGCATGTTTGGGCTCCTCTTGCAGGCAGTGTCCAAACTTCTTATTGTGGGAGCTGTTGATGGATGGATGAGTAGGTGGCTGGACTTCTCAGTTTTCTTGCCCAAAGCCCTCAACTGTATTCTAAAGTGAGCTGGTGCTGCTCGTGTACCTATTTTAATGGGTTCATCATTTTCACCTCTGGTTCGGAAGCATTCCCTGCTCTTGGTTTTGTTGTATGTTTTGTATCTAATTCAGATAATTCAATAATACCTGTTCACTTTACATTGTTTTGATCAGGTCATAGAGTTTATAGAGCCTTTTTGTGACTGTTGGATGAATTTCCTTTAATCACCTCTGGCTCCTTGAAGACAAGAGTCAGAACTTGGCCCGTGGATTTATTCTTGCTGTAAAGATATATTTACCTATAGACTGATATATTTGCTTTGAAAGGTACTGCAGTTATTGCAAAACCGAGTGGACTGTGTATATTTTAAGCTGTGTTTTCTAATGTAAAATATTTTTGTAGAAAAATAAAAAGAATCTGAATGACTTTATTGCCTTAACTGTGGTCACACAAATTTGTATTGAGTCGGTTCATTTGGAGTACTCAGAGCTGCAGCTGTCTATTATTATTTAGTGTCATTGAAAAGGAGCCCAGGCTTGAACACAGATGAAGGTAACATGACAGCTTGCAGACACCAACTGGGAGCTGCTCTCCATCTCTCTGATATTTTTAAGCATGTTTTCTCTTGTAATGGTCACTGCTTGTTCATCAGGAAAACAAACCATGTAGGACCATGTCAATCAAACCACAGGCAAGACTTCCTAAAACAGATTTCCTGGCAGAGGATTATACAGTATACCCATGTTTCAAGGAAGGAGAATCAGAAAAGTAATGTCGCCTAAATCCAAAAATATTCCCCAGCTCAGATACTGCTAATTCAGTGATCAAAGTTAACAGGATGTCAGACCTGTCGAGTCTTGGTAGACATGCACACACACAAGCGCACCAGGGCGTAGGCTTGGTTTCAGAAGAGCAATAAGTCAGAGGGCGTTAAGAAAAATGCAAAAAATATATCATATGTACATTGTGAATGCTATTTCTGGCATTTTACATATTTACATCAATCTAGAAGATAACTTTTATTATTATGAAATGCGACATGTCACACTGAGTCTTTCAGGGTTTAATGATAATAGAAATGCTGTGCAAATTGATGAGACCACAGGCGTCATGATATGATGCTAAATATCGTGCATCTTCACTAAAACCAGCAAAGTCCTTTTCTGTAACTTGTTATTCAAGGGGCAAAAATTCACAAATACACTTTGAACACCACAAATTTACACCTTCCTAACAGTTACATTATGCACTGTTGGAATTGTGCACAAACACAAGCTTGTGCGTGTCTATGCAGGTGTTTTTCTTTGTGTGGATGTTCATTTATTCTACCCACAGGCTGCAGATGAACCCCCACCAAAATAATGCAGACCCCAAACCTTCTCTTTTGAGGTAAAATGGAGTTTAAAAGTTTAAAAAGTCACTCAATCGCTATTTCTGCCAACAGCAGCAGTTTTCCTTCCCTCCTCTTGACACACTCGAGCGGTATTAATTAACTGGTGTGGCTCAGCAGCCACCAGGAGAGCACCTGCACCCACAGGCGAATGCAGCAGAGATGGGTGACTTTCTAGCTGTATATCCTGTTTGGCGAGACAACATTAGCAGACCAATTAAAATGTGTTTAATTTAGTAATAATGGATTGTTAATGAATATAGAGAGGTATTCTTTTTTAAAAATACAATGTCACTGAATATGCTAAAATACTGTCATCGTCCATGGAGCTTGCTATGTATCTGACACGTGGTACTCTCGCTCCTTGAGTCTCCAGATGGGCCAGGCAGAACTAATCAATCGCTCTGTAACTAAAATATTCAAGAGTTGCAAAGCTGGGAACTTGCAGTGGGGTTGGTTTACAGGCAGAGAGTGTACAGTGAGAGGAGAAACAAATGGACAGGAAGTGACAGATTAATAGACAGATACACCGGGTTAGAAACAGACAAAGTGAAAACTGGCAGGCAGAGAACAAAACCACCAACACAGAAAAAGACAAACAGATGTAGAGATAGAAGATGAAATGCCATCTCCACAGAGACAGTGGCAAAGATAAAGAGGCAATTTAGCAGTAAGCACATAATCCACAGAGGAGATAGGGGACTGTTTCCACACAGTAGCTGTTCATACAGTCTGTTGAAGGACCCTTCTGTTTATTGACCATCATTTCTATCCGTTATAACAATATACTCACTAAAGCTTATATGTGGGAACAGGGTGACAGAAGTACTTTAAGGTCAGACAAGATGATAAACTCTAAAACCAGATTATCTAAACCTTTGTATTTGGAGGTGAAAATGTTGTAATAATCTGTCATTGCACAACTGTGTGCACGATCAGTAATAGCAAGTTGTTATAAATAGAATTATGCTTTAAATTGGTGATTTCGAAATAAAGGTCTGGTGGGGAGTGCCCAGTCCTCGTGGTAAGACAGACACATGCCAGATGTCAGACCTATGACAAGCTGTTACTACCAGAAAAGGGCAACGTGAAATCAATCAGCGAGTTTGATTTGTGTGTGTGTGTGTGTGTGTGAGGGAGTGCGTATGAGGGAGAGAGAGAGCTTGCCTCAGACAGGGGAGCTTAATGCTCTGCAGTGATATCAGTTCTGAACCATGCTCTCCATCAGACACTCTCACACTCTCTTTGTACCGCTGGTAGCTTGGCTAACCCCACACAGACACATGCATATGATTAGTTGTGTGTGTGTGTGTGTGTGTGTGTGTGTGTGTGTGTGTGTGTGTGTGTGTGTGTGTGTGTGTGTGTGTGTGTGTGGTTTTTGGCTTTCAGGATAGCCCTCCATAGACCGGGAGGTGGTGGTCATAGGGGAGAGCAGCAGCTGTTGTTGTGGCTGTCCATTTTGCATTTCGCCTGTCCTCATGCACACATCAAAGAGCTCAGAGCAGGACCCCTGAAGCTGGCACAGGTGCAGAATACATAACACAGACCTCCAAACACCTGACAAGTAACAGCGTTTGAGCCATTGAAGCTGCTGCGAGGGATGCCAGAGTAATTTCAGCAGCTCAGTCGTAGGAAATACAGT
The DNA here is from genome assembly GCA_946959425.1 of Argyrosomus regius. Taxonomy (NCBI): domain Eukaryota; kingdom Metazoa; phylum Chordata; class Actinopteri; family Sciaenidae; genus Argyrosomus; species Argyrosomus regius. The sequence goes on from OX336898.1 coordinate 9,898,361, forward strand.
AAAAGGTAAAACCTTGTATACAGTGCATAAAATCCACATCTAAATGCACATGGAATATCCCACTATTTAACTCGCTTACACCCTCTGCAAGCATGACTAACCTCAGTCAGATATGAGTAGGTTCAGCCTGCATGTGCTTTACAAATATGTACATGTATTTAAATATGTAAGATACTGCAGGCCAGCCAAGGATCCTTTTCTTTGGCAGAGCCAATCAATCAGGTAGAGGTGAACCACGTCGAAGCTGAAGTATTCACTGCCGGGGCGATTTCCTGCAAAACTTAAGAAAGTGTCATTCAACGGGTTTGAGAGGATGTGGTAGGATGTTAACTGTAAGAAGCACCATCTGGTGTGTTGGCAAACAGTTTAGCACTGTTGTATAAACATGTATCCAATGAACAATATGAATCTTGAGCAGCTGGATTCTTCATGACTTATTCAGGTAATGTAAGATTAGGAAAGAAATCCCAGCTGCTCACAGCAGGAAGGTCCTGGGTCTATTCAGGTTGTTTTTGTGTGGGTTTGCTTCAGGTGCTGTACTTTCCTCCCTCAGTGCAAACACAGGCAGTAAGCAGCCATCGTGGTGAGTAAATACAAAGTATGGCTTAGCTTTTACTATACTTATTAACTCTGAAACACTGAACGCTGAAAAAAAATGTGTGTGTTTGCTCTTGAAATTGTTTTTAAAAGTTGCGCAGAGAAGTCCAACCTACTCCGATGAATGCATCTTTGGACCTACTGTTTGTTAGTGCTGTGCTTCCCTCTGCTGGTGAAACAAATATTACATTTTTGACAATAAGAGTTATCAAATTAGCAGGATGATGATCTTCTTAATAGTGGAGACTACATGCTCCTACTAATCTAATTCACTGAAAGGAGGAAATACAGTGGAGTCAGCCTATACTAATGACATGCATGAGAATTGCCTCAGCGTAGTCCTCTCCAGTGATTGATTAGAGACTTTTCTGCTTAGAGCAGTAGAAAACCAAGGCACAATAATGGGTTCACACAGGTCAGTGTTTCTCTTATTCATACCTTCAGATTTCACCTGAGCCAACTGAAGCAGGTTAGGTAGCAGAGGTCTCCGCTCTGATCTCCTCAGGCGTCTCATTAAATATTTCTTCTGTTCAGAGGCTTTGACTAAAGGTCTGCCTCTGTCCTCCTTAGACGCTGTCAGTTTTTATTAAATCTACAGCCACTTGAGTTTCTGACGAGTGAAAAAGTTGTCTTATCGATAAATATATATTCCTTCATAAAGCTCCAAACTCTGTATCCTCACTTTGAGGACCTCCTCTCTTTATTATTGTCTTTTTCCCAGATGATGAAATGTTCTTTCAATTTCCTTCTACCTTTTTATCTTTAGCTTCCCCTTCCTGTCTCAAGAGGTTTTATTTCTTCTCTTGTGCCCTCTCTCAAGGGCTTCTTCCTCATCTTTCATCACTTTCTCTTCTGCCTTCACTTTCTCCTTGTCTTGCCTATTTTACGTTCTTCCTCCTTTAATTTTTCACTTTAATCGTTTCATTAATTTCTCACTTTCCTCTCTTTCCATCAATTCCTTTTCAATTTCCTTTCATTTGTCACGCTTTTCACCCTAAAAGTTGAAGAGTCGTTATTCCCTTTGCATGAAAATCTTTCCCTCCCTTTGACTTTCAATATGTCCTTTATTGGACCTTTCCAGGACTCATATTATATTTACTTTCTTTGCTCTTTGTATTTCGATTTTGAAATATGACTTTGTTTATCCTCTGAATCTTGTATCTGCATACACACTGAGTCCTGCCCTTTAAATCCACTATAGTTTACCTAAAAAGTGAGAATTAATAATGTGATTTGCAACCTTCATGCTTCTCTGTGTTATTTGTTTGTAAATGATCAGTGCTGGAATAAATTCAATTTGTCACACCCATAAAAACACCTTTTTATGCTAAAATAATGAATGCATGGTAGAAACTGAATAACTGTAAATATGTCTATCATTTACAATAATTGAGTACTCCTTTTGACAATGGGATTTCCTTCCTCCTAATATTTTTTTTTTGTTCTGGTGAAATAGCATTATGTGTTGTTAAAACGCCTTCAGACAGAATATTATATGAGGTTCATAAAAGCTCATTTTCCCAAATGCATGTGTCAGCGTGCTCAGCAGACCAGGGAGTTATGCTCTGCAGAACATGCTGCTGTATTCCACTGTATACTGTTATATGGTAATCTTCAAAAACAAAACTCATCTTACATTCTTCACTCTCTTCAGATGAAATGTCTTCATTTCAAAGGTTATGAAAAAACACTGCATTCACTAAAGTACTGTGCATACTGTACTTAGCTGTCTAACTGATGTTTTTGTTATTCGTATGTATTTGTCTACTTACTTGCATTCTGTTTGCTGCTGCTAAATTTTCCTCCTCACGATCAAATCAACTATCTTTTCAGGGTTCTGTTGAGGCTTAAAGCTGAACTGCATTGTGGGTGACACATCACACAAGACAACAACACAACGCAGACACATTTGAACTTAAAATAATGTAAGGGCGAAGCAGACCATTAGTTTGCAGCAATTTAAGTTTTTTATGGAATACTCCAGTAGGTGGCAGTGTTAGCAAATAAAAGCTGTAGTCAAACTTTATTTGTTGTTCGCAACATTTCTTCTGATCTCTACAGTTGTGGTACAATAGTGAACAGTAATAGAACCACAGATGTGTTCATTTATTGTAAAGCTGCAGTAAAAGGTACTATATCTTACTACTACTTGCGCCTACTTTCTATATCTATTTTATTGTTTTTGAAGGAATGGCAATCTTGTGAATTCCCCCTGCCCACACAAACACACACTTCTCTTTCCCTGGAAAATAAAATGCCTTGTCTGGGGAGTACCTTTAGAATTCAGTTCGTAAAGAAAGAGATTATTCATCCCACCTACTCAGTCACCCACTATATCCAAGCGGTGGTGAACAGATCACAGAGCCACATCTCCGCACTACCACCACTAGGGTCATGCATTGCATCTCCCAGCTGCAGCTTAGGCTTACTTGTTGAACTGTTGAAACCACAACGTTTCCTGTGCTATGAGATATTTTTACTGCAGCAGAACTGATGCATTACAGAAAACAAGACATAAAGTTGCACTTCTCTCTACTGCAGTACATTCACTGCAAACTACTGGACCAAACATTGAAGCAAACTCTAAAATACAGTGTAAAACAGTGACATTTACATTCCCATGACAGCACTGACGAGTCATTCTAAAACATTAGCAGAAGCAGATGTAAGTGATGTCTTTTTCTACATGGACTTGACTTTGCAGCATAGTTGCAGAGGTGACACATGCCGCAGGCAGGAACAGACTGAATTCCATCTTCGAGTCTGAAGTTGATTTAAGCAGAGGAGAAATGTTTCAACATGCCTACAGTTGCAGCGGAAAGGCCTCAAAAAAGGCAGTGAACCGCTCTTCCTAAGAGTGTTGTAAAATCAGGAGAGGTGGATCATTCTGTTCAGGTAAATAATATGATGCTACAGTACAGTATGTACATCCTCAGACACAGCTTTCCCATTGTACGCCTATGGAACTTTTGAAACACAAATGTCAAAGTTTCAAATTTAAGGCGGCAGGCATTGCACCTCTATTCTGAAACAAACATTTAAAGGAAGCAATATATTTATAGTTTGCAAGTAGAAAGTGAAACTAACTAAAAACAAGTTGCACAATGAGAACAGTATTGCAAGTAATTATTTGCTTTTAGTTTTCTGGTCATTCTCATGGCTGAATAGGATTTAAATCACATATGTTTTAGCTTCTCCTGACAGAGAGTGCATTACATAGCAGCAAAGGGCAAAAGGAAGTAATAGCTGGTCTGGATCTCTTCCCAAATCTAAGCTCCATGAGTTCTTAAAGGGTGATGAAGCATTAAGGTCAAACAAATACCAATGTCTGACCTCAGATAAGCACATTTTGATGCATGATCCTGGTGAATCTGTGAGCGCTCAGGACAATCCACTGAAAAATGTGGCCTTTTTGTTTCCTTTACGTGACCATATTGATATTTTTTCCATTCCATTCATGTTAAATTCCACTCTGGTTTTCTCAAATGCCACTCTGCTGTAACCTTAGGCCAAAAATGTCGCCCCTCAGAGAGCTGCTGCACGACATATAAATAGAATTTGGAAATTTGGTTTGATGTCATGATTAAAACAAAAACATGCACACATGATTTAATGTTCAATTCTGTCTTCAAATCATTTTTACTCAATTATTAAAATGTTTTATATAGTACAAGGGTTTAAGTTTAGTTAACCGTTGCCCCACAACTGGATCATGTTTATTGAGTTAAATCATCTAATTCATGAACTCTTTCTATGTTTTTAAGATATACTAGATTCTTTTTTCATTTCTTGAATGGAGAATGGGTGCATTTTCAACCCTTATGTAGTTTTTGTTCCTTGTTTCCTGAAGTAGCTTTAAGGTTAAAAAATTCCACTCTGACAGTGCAGTATATCCTGTAGCAGCTTGTTCCAACTCTTCATTGAAGCTATATGATGTTAACATTGATGGAAATATTCAAACCCCAGAAAGATTTCATGTTTTTTTTTATGGCTGCATCATCCCACCAACAGTTTATACACATCTCCCCCAAATTCAGCCTGATACATGGGTATCTTTGGAAACTTCTAGATCGCCACTAGAATTTTAAATTAAGCTCTGTAGGCCTGAATAAAATTGTTCATTCATGGAGGATTAAATTCATTGGGCTGTAAACTTTGAACATTGTCCTCTAAAGTCCAAACTACTGCTGTTCCCTTCCTCCCATCAGGCTTTCATGTGAATGGGCTGCTAACTGCTGGCTCCATTAGAAGGCCCATTCTCCTCCCAGAGTACTAGAGGTAGCTAGGTAGATGAAGGGGTGAGGGGGGGCAGGGCCAAATGGCCTCGTAGGATTAACAGCATTGTCCGCCATTGTCAAGGCTACACCCCAACTCCAATCACCTCTGTAATCTCCAGACTTGTTTTCAATACACAACCAAAGCTGCCAGGAAGGGACCTGTTTAGTCTGCTCTTCCATCCCCCCAGGGCACTTTGAAATTCTGCTCACTGTCCTTCAACATGGACTGAAGGAGAGTGAAACTTTATGCATTTTAGGCCTCTTACATACATACTATATGGTTGACACATAGGGGAGCACACTAGAGTCATCATAATCAAGTTTAGGGTAGATTATTTTGTCTTTAAGCGGTATCTACAAATACATAGAAGCCATTGCTGTGATCGTCCCTTCAGATCTGTTCAGAGGGCACTCATGACAACAGCAATATGGCCAAACTGAATAAGTAGGCACACTAATGTATTAGATTTGTTTAAGTTTTATCATCCATATCTCTATATTTTATATATTGTTAAAGATCTAAGAAGAACATCTAATTTTCTCTCTGTGATTAAAAAATATCAATATAGTATGACTTTACACGTCTCTATACTGTATATAATGAGAGACTTTAACCCCCAACATACCAGGATTGAAATGGCTTGTGTACATGTCATTAAAACAAAGGACATCAACATCTACACACAGTCCAACCTACACCTCAACATCAGGTAATATTCTCACCTGCCCCCTTACTCTGCTCAGACCACACCCCCACGTGTGTTTAGACCCCACCCTCTCTGTGATGACCAATCAAGTTCAAGTCTGAGACCTTTCAGGGATAGAGACCCCTGATATATTTAAACTTCAGTGTTAGAACACCAGAAAGCAGCACTTTGTCCCAGAACTTCTGCGTTGGTGGTGACGATAGGAGGACACAGTAAAATGGAACACATCTCTGGTAAGTTTTATCTTATTATATGTAACTTTGGTGCCTTAGCATGTGTGTGCAATTTGACACATACTGTAGTCATTTGTTCAGTTTGAGGTGTAGGTATGTCATCACAAGATGCATTTGGCCATGAAGTTGATTGTTTTGCTTCATTTCTGATTACTTTCTACCACAAAAATGTCATTGATATTTTACTCATTTGGAGAGGACATTGCATTAAAATCCCTTGTATCTCAGAATAAAACTAAAAATAAGTGGAACTGAACACAGAAAGATGTTCTGCATGCTTTGTGAAAATATATTCCCCCTGCTTTTGATACTCCTATAACCCCCATACTGCAACAAACTCATACTTTCTATAAATACCTCTGATTTTGCAGAACTTTTACATGTCTTTTCTCCACAGACCCCAAATCAAATCTGAGCATGCCCCGGCCCACTCCAGTAGCTGACTCATACCAGCAGGGCTGCATCAGGATGACCCTGGAGAATGCTGATCTCTGGAAGTCCTTTCACAGCATTGGAACAGAGATGATTATAACAAAGCATGGAAGGTAAGAATGCAAGCACGGCTATTGAACTAAGCCTCAGTACACAGTCCTGTTCCCAGGGTGTTGCTTGCTTTCTGAAAATACTAGTAATGCTTTGTATCATTTATCACATAGACCAACAAGTTTGCCCACACCAGTGATGCAGGATGCACAGTTTCATTATTCCACAAAGACATTTAAACCACTTACTGACTTTGTGTGTTTTCTTTCAGGAGGATGTTTCCACACTGCAGCATCTCTCTGTCTGGGCTCCAACCTTTTGCCAATTATGTCATAATGGTGGATATGGTTCCTGTAGACAGCTTCAAATACAAGGTAAACACATATGCAACACACACACTGTATGCACCCTTTTGGGTCCAGACACAGCATGTTCATTTTCTCTTGGATATCATTGTTTCCCACATTTTGTTTTGTTTGTTGTGGACTAAAAAAACAACATATTGCAGTATGTAAAATACAGCAGTCTGCAGCCAGACATTGGCCTGCCCACTCTGGGCCATCCACCACTGCATATCAAAGCCTTTCATTGCTTCCTGTTTGTGCACTCTCGGCTGGAGGCCCAATCAATTAGCATCCCTCCTTATTCACAATCGGTGAAAGAAGGAACAGACAGCCATCCATACATTAAACGGCTCTTGCATCAACTGCTGTGGCCCATTTGTTCACACATCTTGTTTTTAGCACTCACTTGAAAACAATGAAGTACACAATAAAGGAAGAGTACTGTAGGAGAGCACTGAGGCTGAATTTGGTTGTGGGAAATTTGTAGAACAGCGACTAAAGACGAGAAAAATTGAAATATGTACATCATGTAAAAAACAAATCTTGCACCAGCTCTCTTGCATCAGTCATTATGTAGTGGAATAAAAAAATGAAATAAATAAACGCATCTCGTGCTCCACAAAGACTTAATCAGACAGTCCCCAGGTATCACACTTGGTAACCTTGCATCCTTCCCTCCCCCATTTCTCTGTAGTGGAAAAAGGAGCAGTGGGAGGTCGCGGGGAAGGCAGAGCCCCAGCCCCCATGTCGGACATACATGCACCCGGACTCTCCTGCCCCGGGAAGTCATTGGATGAAGCAGTCGTTGTCTTTTCTCAAGATGAAGCTCACTAACAACACTTTGGACCAGCACGGCCATGTGAGACATTATTTTACAAACAGAGTTAAAATAATGATATAATGTTGTGTTTATTTTTCACATTGCTCAAAGTGTATATGTGTGTGCTCACTCTTCTTTTTTTTTTAAACCCATCAGATCATCCTGCACTCTATGCACCGCTACTACCCCAGGTTTCATGTTACCCAGGCAGACAGTCCTTACACTGTCCGTTGGGGCCCATTTCAGACCTTCTCTTTCCCAGAGACGACCTTCACTGCAGTGACTGCTTACCAAAACCCAAAGGTATAAATGTGTACAGCGGTTTATGAACCCAGAAGTGTTATATATATCCCTGCACTGCACCACCAACAATTTGCTAACAATAATTTCTTCCTTTTCATAAAGATCACCAAATTGAAGATTGACCACAACCCCTTTGCCAAGGGATTCAGGGAGGGAGGCACCCACTCGCACAGTAAAAGGTAGGAATTACATTGTTAATATGGAGTGAATTTGTAGCAGCATTTCTGAGCAACCGTGTCAGCTACTTTGAATTAATGTTTATTTGTTAAACATTTGTGCATATAAAACGTTATATTTGTTAACATGAAATGACATGGAATTAAATGGTTTTGTTGCAGTCTTCTGTATTTAGGCCACAGGCTTTTTGAAATTGCTATATATAGTTTAACCATTGTCTGTTATGCTTTTTTACTTTGTGGGGCTGAAGAGCAGCAGTTCGTACTTGGTGTTCAAAGCTCACAGCTCAATGAATTTAATCATGCATGAATTTCATAAAAACCCACAAAACTGAATTAAAATACTAGTGTGCATGTGAAAATTTAAGCCAACATGAGCATGAACAGTGAAAATTTTAAGAAATGCTCCATTGTTTCATAGGTGTCGTCCAAATAGAAGCCCTCCTGCTAAAAGAGCCGCACTGGACAGAAAAGCTCTCTGCAACAGTCCTCCAGGTAAGTTTTTACTCATACAGCTTGTGTGCCATTGTCTTTACACTTTTATGAGAGCCTATTAAACATTGTATTTCCCTCTCAGGCCTGCAGAGGATGCCCTCCACCTCTCAGACAGTGGAGACAGAGAAGAATCAGGCCTCCACACAGCAGTCATTGAAGGCGGGTGACCTTTCAGCCTGGGCTCTGGAGCAGGACCCATCTGAGAGTCTACACGCTGAGCCCCTGGAGCGCCACGAGTATGACTACAGCTGTGAAGAGCAGATGGTGCCTGCATCCATGGCGTATCAACCCTACAGGTATGATTTAAGATATCCAGGATGAGATCAAATCCAAGGAGACTTACAGTACAGGAAAATAAAACATTTATAACATACAAATAAAAGAAATTAAGCAAAAACGTTGAACATATCTGAATATAACAACAAGAAGGAGATGAGTATAATCATTTAATGCCCTCCACGCCTTAATAATCTCAGAGACTCATTGACAGCTTAAAAATACATGGGCAGTAAGTATGACTATGCATGAAAAGTAACCGCAACATCACTTTCTTTTCTCCAGATCTGCAGACTACGCCAGATTTCCGATGCCTCCCAATGACGCAGATGCAGCGCACACCACCGTCCATCCTCCACCTCATCCACTTGCCACAGCTGAACACAATGCCCAACAGCACGGCTACTACCACCATCCTCACCACCACAGCCATGCGGCGGATTGGAGCCAGTATCCACTCTTCTCCTACTCCTGCTGGTGAACTTTGACCCCTTTCAATGCTGACATCATTGATGGAGGATAAAACCACGAAAGCCTTGAAGGAATGCTGTTATTATGAGTGGAACAGCAAAAGACTGACAGTCTACTTCAGTAGTTTGTGTTAAAAGTGTATAATTGTGTATGAAGTTTTTGTGAGTTTCACAAAACAGAACATCATATTCATCTGAAGTGCATATTTGTCTTTTTATATTCCTGATCACGTCCATGCTAGTTCAATATGTGTTTTGAGATGCGGTACATATATTGTGCCATAGTCGACTGGGAAATAAATGAAATTTAATCTTTAGGTGATGAAAAGATATCCATCTATATTGAAACAGAGCTTCACTGAGACTGTACCATATTGAGATATCAAAGTTTTTCTCCTTTTTGAAAAACCTTGAAAGGTTTTCCTCTTACATTGATTTTGTACTCCTTTTGCACTGGAACAGCTTATAACACAATATTGTATAAAATGGCTTTAATACATAACAAGATGTACTTTTATTCAACTCTAAACTGTGTGAAAAATATCGTTTTAGAGTCATGTCAGAGAAGTCAGGCTGTGTCAGAATCAATATCTGCATCAAAACGTGACTAAAGTGTATATTGATGTTTAGATGCTAAGGAAAGTTTTATCACAATAAATTGTTGAACAATAATGTGTAAACCTGTGTGACATTAAGGATTTTTTTTAAGCTTCTAAAGCCGCTATTAGCAGCTTTGTAGCTTTGAGCAAAATGCTAACATCACTGTGCTAATATGCTCACAATGACAACACTAACATGCTGATGTTTAGCGCAGGTAGAATGTTTGCTATGTGCACCATCTTAGTAAGCATGTACTGGCATGGATGTATTTGCAAATAAGCAGTAAACACTAAAGGATTGAACACATTTGAAGATCTATCATGATGATGGCACTAGATGCAAAGCTAACGGTTGATTTCAGAAGGGAATGTGTACTGTATGTCTATGCCATGTGCCAAAAATTGCAGTTCCATGAATGGCCCCTTGAGGCTGGCTACAGAATGAGTCAACCTCCATAAGGCACAAGGTTGAAATGTCCAACTTTACTGCAGCATGTTTACAGCCTGGTACAAAAAAAACAGTTTTGGTCCGTATAGCTCATTTCCCTGCTAACTGTACTGTGCTTGGACTGACAAGTGATCCACGTCTTTGCCCACTTTTAGATTAGCTGGGAGGTGGCAGGGGCAAGGACGGCCAAGATGGCGGCGGCCAGTGCCAGCTCACTCTGAGCTTCACAGTGGCTCTTCAGAATGGTTGACATCACAGATACGACATCCACGTCCTATATTGTTTGTGACCTGTGCCAATTTTCATGGCATTCCAAAGTCAAATCAAAACCACAAATGTCAAACTTATAATGACGGTAGAGAAAAAGTCTCTCATTTCTAATTTTGTGGTAATCCATCTTGCAGATGTTCCACTGGATAACTAATAATTACCAACTTCCTTAGGATTCATCCTCTGGGGATCTGGGGAAAATTTCATGGCAATCCATCCAATAGTTGTTGAGATATTTCAGTCTAGACCAAAGTGGTGAACCCTCCAATCCACCAACATTGCCATCCATTAAATGGTGCAGCTAATGTGGCGAAATAAATCTGGATAATCGATTAACATTAACCTGCCAAGATATGACCACAGTTCAAGTTACCACCAACAGCACATGACCATATAGATCTCTCATCACCAGCACAATTTGAAATGAATTCAAACAAGGCTGCACTGTCCTGGAACCTGCATGCTCTGTGGGATCATGACCCTGCTGCTCCAGTAATCCATTGATATAATAAATCTAGCTGAGAGTTCAGCTATTAAATGTCCCAAATGCACCAAGTATGTCCACATCAACTGTATTTGAATCCTTTTAGCACAAGTGTTACACAACAACATATTTATGAGCGAGAAAGAGCAAGAACGATGGAGTAATGAGAGACTGTCCTAGAGCAGTTAGTCTGACCTGATAAAGTGATGACAGACAGCTAGTGTGGAATTACCATCATAGTCTGGCATAGTTTCCCCAGCAGAAGGCAGGAACGTCTGTCCTGTAAATGTTTTACGAGAGAGAGAGGGAAGCCATATCTGGGACATTTATAAAGCTTCAGGGAGCGCACACTGCAAAGGAAATTTCTAGAGCACATCAACTGACGTGTTTTTTGTGTAATACACTCTTTTAACATCACTGTAAAAAGAAATACATACATAGAGGCCGAACGTGGCGCAGATGCGGTTTCTGTCACTGTGTTTCATTAACACCAGACATGGTGGCTGTGAGGAAGTTTGAAAGTGCGACATTCTGATTACAGGATGGTCGTTTAAACCTCAGGGTCTTCCTGAGGTAGCCTGGGTCATCTGGGTCACCCACATAGCTCATCCTGGATTCCTCTCACCTCGCTATAAAATGAATTATAGACTACAGATGGGGTCAATTAGTGTGCTCGAGTTACAATTCCTGCACCGAGTGGCATGTGAGCGTTTTGTCAAGGCTTTTACCAGAGCCGACTAATGGTCCTGAGTTATGCTCTATGTCTAGATATCAAAGCAAGGGTAATGATAAAATTCTTCAGAAAGAGTTAAGTTGAAGCAAAATATGTCCTTGAGTGATAATTTACACTTTCAATCATAATTAAAAGTGCCCTACTTGTTTTGGATATTCTAATAGTTAGCTAATATCTATAAAAGAAAAAAAATACATGAGACCTACTGAGATAACTGATGTTATTGTTACTGATGCTATTCTAAGCCTGACTGTGTTTGTTACAATGCTTATTAATTCATGGACTTACATCTTGTCCATCATGACTACTTACTAACAACTCATGGATCATGGAAATCGCTGGGGGCTCTGAAACTCATTTACACACCGGTTCAACGACAAAATGGATGTAAGGCTAAAAAAAAGACACACAGCCATGTAGACTGATAATGTTAGATTATGATCAACTTGACGCTGTCAACTCTGTGTGTGAGAGCTGCTGTAGATCTAAAGTCGCTGATAGCTCGACAAGTTTAGAAAACAGAAAGAACAGAGAGAGAGAGGCTCAAACAGAGGGATGGTGTGTTCAAATTCAACCAAAAAACAGGAAACTTGCATGTCCAAAGGCAGTGTTTTTCAGGTCTTTAACAGAGGGTCTGTGACTCCTACGGCACACTCAAAGTTACTGTAAAGAAGTCACCAAATTATTGTCATTGTCATATCAATATGTTATTGTCATTGATGACTACTGATGACATATTTTAGACAGCAAACATTCACCCTCTCTGAGCCAAATACTGTACAGTATGGCAGCTGCCTTCACAGCTAGTTTGAGGGCCGCGGTGGTAATGGACTGTAGGAAGGCCTTCATCGATCATGCCACACATCCATTACACACACACACACACACACACACACTCACATACATTGTGCCCTGAGGAGAGGTCAGACTCAGCTAAGTTTGATTCATAATGGTCATTCTCGCTGCAGCCACCGCCAATCAGAGTCCAGAGGAATACATTGATTGGCTTTAATGGCAGTTTAACATGCCATGCACACACACGAAGCAGAGGTAAAAGCTAGTGATTAATCTAAATACACAGTTTTCATGAAATCATGGAATAGTTTAAAAAGGTACAATTTGAAAACCCTTATGCCGAAATTATAGGACTTAAACATTGAGACATAAGTCCAATTACTTTGTGTTTATGTTATCTGCATCTTTTCATAGACCTTCTGTGAATGAGGTGTTGTCTTGGACAGATAAGAGAAGTTCAGGGAGAAGATTAAAGAAGTTACGTAAATCCTCTGTGTCTTCATGTATGCATGTAATTCATCAAAATCTGCACTGTATGAGTATTAGCTGTCCTTGAACGTTCATAAAGTTCCCGTGACGTAACAGTTTATTAATTCCCTCCCAGGCTTACAAAAGCTTTTATTATGATGATATGGTGGTGAGGGTTAAAGCAAGTATAGGCTGCTACACCATCAGTTAGTGAGCAGTCTCAGACACGTTATGCATAAGGACCATTTCTATCTGTGTGGAACGGTAACATTCTACAGTCATTATATGCATGTATGCCCATGGCTCCTACACATGGGAACAGTTGCGTAACATACCATATTTCTATATATCCCAGTGAAGGGTCACTGTGAATGGTTGGAATCCTCTTACATTTAGCTAAAGCCCTGTTTCCCTTACGTGCCTATTCATACATCACGTCACCTTTCCACCACCAGAAGCATCTGATTTGGTCAGATTTATTCCTTGCAGTATGGCAAGAATAATTTCATTTTAATAAGACTCTAAAAGGCGTGACTGTATGGCAACAAGGCCATGATTTGCTCATCTTTAATTGGTAAAAGTAAAAGCAGGACTTTAGATATTCTTCAGTACGGTCAACAGATACCAAGGCGTTGCACAACGTATCTGTGTATGCAATAGTTTGCCACATACATATTTACATTTTTAGGACCTTTTACACTTTTATTTGTACCTGGGTTTGAAAAGTGCTGAACAAACAGCCAACATGCCCATCTGAAGCATTGCCCTTGAAAAGTTTTCCACTCCCCTAACTCTAGGTCAGCTGGCTCTCTTTTATTAGCACTTCATTAAAATTCATTAATTGCTTCCTTTCTCCTGGGCGCAGCCAGAATCAAAACTGGAACTGTCAAAAATTAGAGCAAGAGCAACTGTCCTGTGCTCTAGATACACAACCTGTGACGCCCGGCTGCTGCAAACACGTCCACCCACCCACCCAGCCATCTGTGTTACAATGACAACATGCATATAGAGGGCAGAGATACCAGACGGAGCGAGTTAAAGAAGTAGACGTAAATTTTATTTACTTGTTCTGTACATAAAGGGTCAATACCAGCACAGGTGTTAACCATGGGAAATATTAACACATGTAAATGGTATAAGAAAATAAAAGGCACAATTTTCAATTCTTAAGTAAAAGACAGGCTTTCCTAGAATATGAGAAGAGAGCACAGTAATACTGTTAATGCCATTACAAAACTCAGAAGCATGAGAAAAGCAAGTTCACCTCAAGAAAGGAAATAATCAGGGTGTATTGCTTAATTAGTAGATTTCATTAAGTTTGATGAGGAAAACCTGCACTGGTTTGTTTGCACACACCAGGAGGGATCAAAATAAAAGAAACCTTTATTTAATAAGGACATAAATGACATTAAGCAGCATTTAGCCAGGTAGAACCATCTCCCCGGCCAAGAGATCATGCACAGAGGCAAACAGCAGGCATTTTTCCCTTTTGTAAATGTCACCTTAGGTACTTTTTGTTTAATAACATCACTCATTTTAACAAAAATGCTTGATTTAATAGCTGACTATAAACTAACAAAACAAAAACCAAAAAAAAACAAAAGAAAAACAAAGATTGGGAAACAACTAAAAGCTGCACAATGTTACTCTGAGTGAACGGCTGAGCAATGATTCGAACGGAAAGCACTAGGAGAGATGAGGGGAGGTGAAATCGTCCGTTTATACAGCAGAAATATAGGGGTCGGCACTGTTTGCACAACTGTTTAATCCTCGGCTCCTACTGATCAAATAGAATCGGTTGCAGCAAAGTGTGAACAAAGATGCTTTCCACTACTCCGAGAGGGTCGGTTTGCATAAAGAGACACAACAATTGTGCACAGACAAAGTATTTAAGGAATAAAGCTGGTTGAAATCCTAAATTGACAAGAGTATCATCATCACATTAAAAACATAAGTTTCGAGAGGGGATTGCATGCGCTAAGAGATGCATTTATCTTACTCTCTGAAAAAGGCATTGATGGGATCTCATTGGCTTACTGAGACATTTCCTCTTCCAGACCTAAGCCAGGGAGAGTGTAGTCTCTTACCTCAGTGGATAGCCTTCAGTCCTCCTGCCCACACTGCGTTTTTAGCTAGCGTTGTAGTCAGATGCTTGTGGGAAGTGCTGCCCAACGTTACTGCCATTGCTATTTGACTTGAAAACCTGTTCAAAGCTTTGCACTCCTATGCAGAAAGTTGACATATATCTTCTAGTGCTTGGTGCTGTTGGCACTAAAAACCTGCTAATCTCTAAGCAATGTCCTTTTATTTCAAAATAACAGAAAGGACAGTAAAGAGAGGTACCAAGTGGACATGCAAAGTTACCCCTTTACCACACATCTTCTCCATGTCACAAATTAAAAGACAAACAAACAAAAAATATATTGTTGATCATGTGGCACAAATAAGAAAAAGATGAAATCACATATGGCCATGTCGTGTCTTATTAACAAAAGATAAATAAGTCTCGTCAGCCAGACTTGAGCGAGATCCTCCGCAAACCCATCTCTCCTGCTTCCTCAGTCACACATCACATACGCGTCAAAAACCTGTCAACCTGAATAGCTCACGGCCAATAAGTGTGTACACGTGTGTGCTTGTGTTTGATGGTTAAGGTACAACAGTGACTTGATTGTTTTTGGAGAAATAACATTTGACTGGCTGGTTAGCTCCTCAGTGCTCTCCCAAGTCCATAGGGATTATTCGCTTTTTTCCCTACTTCGTACAAATATCCTCACGTCAACAAAACAAACACACACCAACACGTTCTAAAGTCCCCAAGACTTCAAACATCACAAATATTCAGAGAATCAAATTTTAAAAAAAATATAACAGACCTGTCGTGGTGTAATGTGGTAAATATCTATTGTGAACAGACACACATATACACACTCACACTGATGCCCAGTGATTTGGAAATGAAAAGGACACTAATGCAAAAAAAAAACACTGCCCAGCCTGGAACCAAGACATGGGGAAAAGGGAACTGGGAGAAGTGGGGTCAGGTTTTTAGTTTGGATCCAATGTCCAAAGCTGTAAACAGTCAGAAAGCCTTGCAACGGTTGGCAACAACAGAGGGGTCGCTATCATTGTACAGCCCCAAGCAGGCAAGCACGTAACCGTGATGACACTGGCGGGAAAAGGTGGAGACAGCCAGCACATTCAGGTGCAGGTCGATTACTGGCGAGAGGGTCCAGTCCAACTCTTAGGTCAGTCACTCTCATCCGGATTCTGGGGATCTATGATTTTGACATGGGTGAATGGGAAGAGACCCCGCCGTCCGTTCACCTCTCCCTCCCACTGACCGTTGATGTTCATCCGTGTCACCTTGACGATGTCGCCAACCTGGAAAAGGACAGGAGACCTTGTTTACACAAATGCAGTTTTTAAAATGATTAAAAGAAATCCAATAACAAAAATATTTCTAACTCCAGTCATGTGGTCACAAGCTATTCTGCTGGATGAGAAAATTTAATAATGCAGTGTGGGCAAACTAAAAACAAGGTTGCTGAAAAACTGGAGTTTGAGTTTTTCCACACCACAATGACACTGTAGCATTTAGAGGTCTTACAGTATATGAGTGTATATATTTGTTATTTCACTTTGCTAAGGAGATCATGTTGAAGTAACTCAAACATCCCTGATATCATAGTATGAATTCTGTAACACAACAACTCACTAAAACATCCTGACAACCCAGGATAATTTAGTATGATGACTTAAGTAGATTAGAACGCAACCACTCCTTGCCCTGGGTGGCTACACTACACCATTTGCTATGACATAATCAATGGAGCAAAGAAGTTTCATAACGACATAACAGCACATCATCATTTGCAAGCGTGATTTTCATACGATGCACCTGCAGATACAGTGTCGATTCAAAGGGTTAATGTGAATATTAAGCTGGTGAGTAACTGATGCACTCCGTTTTAAAGACGTACACAAAGTGAGACAAGAAAAATATATCACAGTTAAGGGCCAACATTTCTTATAGCCTGAGGAAGAAAACAAAGTGCATTTGGAACATGGCCAATTTCTGTTTTAAAACCTGCTTCAAAGTACAATTCACGTGCGAGTGTACAGCAGATTTATTAATACAAACCTTTTAAAATAAAAGCTTTTGGTCACATCGCCACATGCGTATTGCACTGTGGTTTAAACAGACGACAGAGCTGTCGCTCAGATGGGTTTGTGACACCCAATGTGACCCCAATCTGTTGAAGCCATATGTTCTTTATCAGGATTAGAAGGGAAAAGTCTCCATCATCAAAGCCGTGATTGAAACGCGAATGTGAGGGCACGCTATTCGTGGCTTTAACTTCAGAAGGTCAAGGACATCTAGTCCTCGACATTATCTGCAACAATAATCCTTGACGCGGTATCAAAATGATAAGAATGCTACTTGGTAATAAAAAGCTTCCGTGAAACCTGTCTGTCAAAGTATGATGAAAAAAACTGAAAAACAACCCGTCTGAATGAATCACAATGTGGTGAAATTAGATTTCTATCACCTGGAGCGCCCCTTACAACAAATCAACCAACCAATGTCAAAGTTACTGTGAGTCGATAATCAGGTCAAAGAATCGAAACAGAATGAACAAAACAGCCTATATATTCACAGTCTGATTTAATTCACTGTGGACCGTCCGTCTCTAAAGTGAATAAATAATGACTCATAGCTTCTGCTTCTTGAAGCCCTGAGGCCTCAGAATAGCCACAGTACAAAGCTAAAGAGTTTTTGCTGCAAGCTATGACTTATTCTGAGCCCGAGACAGAAGAAACATGATGAGGCGAGGTAAGGTATGCGTTTTCGGTGGAAAGCAGGTTTTTAGAATAGTAAATCAAAAATACCACAGGAAATACTAGGGTTTCTGCCCGTCTCTTTCTATGACTGGTTTCTAGGGTTTTTCTGACGGCTTCCTGCTCTCAGTTCAAGTATTTACAACACAGCAACATTCATAAAGAATAAGAATTTTTAAAAAATCTGGATTTTGTGCTTTTAAAAAGTGTGTATTAAAAATAACGAACAACAAAAAAAAGTTATTCATGAATCGGGTCAAGAAGTAACAGTTTACATCAAGATTATGTAATCAGATTAGAAAAGAATAAGTAACTATAATCAGCCCAGGTTACACTTGAAAAAATGTGTAATTAGATTTTGTAACACTGCATGGATTACATTTTTAAAATAAGGCAGTTATAATATTATTTTCATGATAATCAATGTTCTATTAGCTTTATTAGAAAAGCATTTAGTCTGGCATAAACAAGTGTGTCTGCTTGTGTCTGCATTCAGTTTTTGTATAAGATCATCGTCATGTAATTTGTATTCAGTAACTAACTACATTTCAAAGTAATATGATCCGACCCTGGTGGCAGGTGGATGAAACAAACTGGGTTACTTTAAAGAACTGGTCTTCTCATCACTCGTGAGGGGACTCCCCCACCCCCTGGAAAATCTTAACATATTGCCCAATCCTTCCATTTACACATACAGCACTTGCAATAACAATAGCGTCATTATTACTTAATAATAGCGTGTGAGAAAGAAGATTTTTTTTCCATCTTTTGCAGCAAACATTTCTACTGACATCAACTAATTGAGCTGCACAGCATGTATCAGAACCAGCATTGCTCCTGCTGGACAGAAACAAAAGTACCTTAAAAAAAAAAAGACGTGGACAATGTGCAGAGAGATACAACTCCTTACTTGTTGCCCAGTGAAACCAAAGTGACAATTGTATTGTTGGGTTCCAGCTTGCCATTGTGATAATTTCTAAGTCAGGATGACAACATCATCAAATAGCTTTTAAGACAAGAGGCAAGACGGGACCTACAGTTTTCCTTTAGACGGTTCCTATCGTCTTGTTTCGTGCCTGTGGATGGAGTAGTATCTGTCTGAAACTGCTGCAGTAGCACAC
Source organism: Argyrosomus regius (assembly GCA_946959425.1). Classification (NCBI taxonomy): domain Eukaryota; kingdom Metazoa; phylum Chordata; class Actinopteri; family Sciaenidae; genus Argyrosomus; species Argyrosomus regius. Next base: position 9,917,302 of record OX336898.1, read on the forward strand.
AGTCATCCTTCATCCTCAGGATTAGGAATATGGAAATTCACATACAGCTTTAACAACAGCATCACATCTCAGTTGCGTTGAAAGCTGGACTGAAAAATGTTGATGAAAAAGAGGCAGCGTCATGACTTTACATCTCACAGCAGCTCTGCATTTAGCTTGATGAACAAGTTCTAGTGTTTTTAAAGAAAGGAGAACAGTGTACCTTTTTGGCCGCTGGCTAACAATAAAGAAAGAGTTTAAATGGACTGGGCTTCCTATGAGTAATAGTGATTAAGCAGAAAATATCTTATTCAGCCAAAAACACTGATGGGAGCTTGGGATGTCTCCAACATTTGAAAAACTAATAATTAGAGCAACCATTAGGGTTGATCAAAATAGGATCTGAAAACATCCTTGCTGCAGCAATTGTAAATACGAAACAGTATTTGGGATGTTGTTTGGTGAAATCAGGTTGCTCTGGAGAGCAACTATGCTTGTGAAGACTCGTACGTCTTTTTTACACCAGTCCGACGTGAGTCTACTGAACATACATTTAAATGTGAGCTTGATCCATACCTACAGCATGCGACTGTACGGGTTAATTCTCCAGTCTGCAAGCATAGCTCCATACACTTCACTGCTACATCATATGATTGCAAGGAATGGCAGAAGTGCCAAATAAAGCCGTGTTTCAGTTTCAGTTCTCCCATGCTCGCCCATTTGTGCACGCTCATTCTTTCTCTACTGCCTGGTCTGTCTCGCTTTGTGGATTCGGTCAAATGAACATTTAGTTTAATAGTTTAAATCTCTTCTCAATGCAGCTGCTGACAAAACACCGGCAGTGGAGAACGCAGCCCAAGGCCAGCTGGCGTGTTTTGTTGACCCGTTCAACTCTGCTCACAGTGGCTGCCTGTCTGTGGTATTAGATATTTCCTGAGGTGTTATTAGTTGTCAACTGTAAAAAAAAAAAAAAAAAAAAAGGGACACGGGGAAGACAGGACTAAGGCTATTAGAGGGAGCCGTCTAATCTTTAGCATGAATACCATTCACCAGGTTTGCTCATGGTCCAAATTTACACCCTCGTTCATTTCAGGAGTCATAGGGCTATGTTTATTTCCTGCATCCACTGACGCACTCTGATGTCAGTGAGTGGCCGCAGAGATAAGCCAAGATACCTTTTATTTTCAACTCTCCCCTGAGGGCATCACTACAGCCCAGGCTGCTATCAGAGTGGAGCATTTCGGAGTTTCAGGATATACGTCAAGTGCAAATTATGCATTACATCACATGCTTGAACACGTTGCCACAGTCAAAGCGGATTTGCATTAGCCAGGGTGCAACAGAGCTGTGAAATGCAACAGCGCTCCTGCGTGTTTAGCAGCTAGCTGGCTAGCAGGAATATTGAGCCTGAGCTACTGCGAGCTTGAGACAACTGATGGGCTCCACTTGCCCATCACTGAAAATTGAGTCACAATACTGCAGTCAGTCTGACCTCACCGGAGAATCAGTGTTTAACAAACACCAGACGATTAAACAGTCTGGCATTCATTCATTTTCAGTGAATGGAAACAAGTATCATCCCACCGCAATCACCATGCAGCATGATGACACTGCCCAGAGCAACAAGTTAAGGCTGACCAGAGGTCAGCTTAATGCAAATTTCTCAATTTCTGCTAAACAGCCGGGTACAGCCAGACTTTCTGTGAAGCAATGCGTCAACACCACACCCCCTGGAAACGACGGCCAAGTGACAAGTGCAGCTGCTTATGAATATTTTGGTGTGAACACATAGCAAGAGGATTGGAGAAGAGCTGCCAGTTATCTTAAGACACTTTCACACATAGAACCAACAAGAATGCTGTGGTGACTCTACAAGCAGCATTGGTGTTTCCCCTCCTATTCTCATTACTAGCTGCTGCTATTTCAATGCAGACTGCAGCTAAACTTTACAAGAAATGGTGCAGTACCAGAAACAATCTGCCATAGGTGTGAAATGGACAGTTTGTAACAATTATCTAACTGTAAAAAGCTTTTTGGACATGTTTTTCTTTTGGGATTGTCCATGTTTGACACATTTCTAACCAATAAAAAGCTGCAGAGTGAAAAATCCATTATGTTTGCTTATTATCTCTTGGTTGCGTTGTCCATACAAAAGCATATTGCTTAAGACTGTCAACACTTACACGCATGACCTGCAAATCTTATTTCTTTCTTCTACTAGAGATCCTTGTCAGGATGTGTCGATTTGAGGAACAAAAACCTCAAATCTTATGTCAACTTCTAAACTTGTCATCGGGAGCAGGTGGTCTTACTAAAACAACAACGATGTAACGATAAAGACGAACTTATCACTGCCTGAAAATCTTGTTGTTTTTTTTCTCTTCCCTCCAGTGCTCTCATTTCTTGCTGCAGTGACGTACAGGGGCACTCCAGTACACTGTGACATCACTGTTAGGTTTAACAATACACACTTCTGACCAAACTCAGGAGCAGCGGTCTGAAGCGAAACGAACTCGAAATTTTGAACCAGAGAGGGCTGCTTTTTCTTTTTTTTTTCTTGGTAATGTTACCTCATTTGACCTAAACGTACGTTAGTACATAGTCTTCTTAACTTTCCCCAGAATTCACATTCACTGTTTTCCTGGTTCATTCAATGTTGACTACAATACTTAATCTCTAACAAAGGCAGCAATCCATTTGATGACAATGTGATCTCCTAGAAAGGCATGAAGGAAGAGCGGAGAGGGAAAGATAAAGGACAGAAGACATTTTAGATAAAAAAGGATGGACAGATTGAAATCCCACTTTACAATACCTCTAGAGCAAGAGCTGTTTTGTCGTAGGCGCATGGCACTCGTTTCTGGATAGCCTTTGCCATGACAGGGCCATTCTGCATGGACGGTAGAGGGTTGGTAACTGCTCCAGGTGTGCCAGGGGGCAATGGTGAAGGTGTCTGGGGCTGGGCGTAGGCGTGGACGAGGGCGTGGGAGGGCTCGGGGATCCCATAACTGTTGGAGTTACGAGATCCGTGGGAAGGCTGGCCGGGGTGAGGTGAGGGTCGTACCAGTTTCTCCACATAGGGCACAGGGATCATCCCGACACGTCCCTCTTTACTCTTGGCGCTCCACCACTGCTCCTCGGGCTTCTCCAGGATGATGAGGATCTCCCCCTTCTTGAAGGGAAGGTCCTCCGCATCGCTGCCAGTGAAGTCGTATAGAGTCCGCACATACTCCAGGTTCTCCTCTGGGGCACCCATGGGCTGGATGGGACAACTCACTGTGCTTGGGTACCTTGAGAGATTATAATGGAGGCAAAGGGAGGAGAAATAAGGTGGTTACTATTAAAAGAAGGTCAAGTTGACAATGGAAATAAAAAAAATCAGGGACGTTTCCCTCAAGCATCAGTTTTTTTTTTTCCATTGAATGGCCTATTTTACATTTGTGAAAATGTGACTTACATGTGCCGCCTTAAGGAACACTTGCACCTGAATGTTTACTAATGTAGTATGTACAAGTAGTTAGCAAAAAGGCTTAAATCAGAAACCATCTTAATATCCAATTTGTGCCAAAATGTAGTACCTAGTTAGACTTATGGCTATATGTCAGCAAACATTACTAACAGAGTACATAAACATACAAACCACTAATAATTTTAACAGCATCTTAGCTGCTGAACATGTTGGGATACCGCATCATCTCTCTAAACACAGTAAACAGGATGTGTGGGGATGGTTTCAAATCTGGCAAACTGGATGCTTCATGGCGTATCTGCAGGATACTGCAGTCTGAGTGAAAGTGGGTTAAGTTTTGATATAAATAGACAACCTAGTTAACCTAGATTATCCAGTCTGACATATCTATGGAGGCCCAGGTGTCATGGTGTACATCTTATCACAGTTGTAGTGGTTAGTAGAGGTGTATTGAATGACTCTGCTTACCTGGGAGCTGGCTCTATCAGCGTGGTCGTATCCAGGTAGTGGATTTTGTAGAACTCCAGGAGAGCAGGGAGGTGCTCAAACTCTTGGTCGCCTATCTTAAACCTTTTGCTAGGCAATGAGTTGATGATATAGTGAGACACTTTGGAGTTTTCAGATACTGACAGCACGTAGTCGCCCGGGCAGGTCGACGAGTCTCGAACAAGAAACATGCCATGTCTCTGTCCTTGTAACCTATTCTGTGCCTCTTGTCGTGACACTGGTCCAAAATACCAGGCGGACCTATCAGCTGAATCAAACCGAGCAGTTGACATTTCTATTCAAAAAAATAAGTTAATATCAGTCTACAGAAAATTACAAAACTACTAGATAATAAGTTAAATCGTGTGTGCTGTGGTTGGGATTGGCCAATCACAGCAAATTGGAGGATTTGGAAGATGCAGGGCAGGGCATTCGTCGCCCTCAGAGGGTTTTTTTTTTTTTTTTTTTTTTTGCACAAACGCTGCAGGCTCCGGAGACGTTTTTTAAATCAAAAACAAAAACAACAAGCAAAAAAAAAAAAAAAAAAACAACCTGACGTTTTCAGAGACAGGCTGCGACTGGCTTGATCCAACTTTGGAGCATAATGTGGTTCCTGTGTTCAGCAGTTAAATGGCTGAGTGATTGTTTGAGTAAAAAAAACCAAAAACTTACGACAAACATCGACGGAGGCCGAAGCAACAAATGATCAATGAAGCTTCCCTTTTTCGTTCCGCCTTCCGAGAAAACACAAAGCTTCTCTTCTAATAATTTATCTCCTCCAGTCAATGTGTCAGTTATGAAAACGGAAAAGGTGGCCTCAGTTTTTCATCTGTTAGATCCTCATGTCTGCAAGAAGGAGAGAAAAAAGGCTGCCAGTAGCCGCAGGTCGGAAACGAAATGATTAGTTTGTATCTTCTTGATCTTACGATAAGGCACGCGTCATGGAAATGCGTTTTTGAATCCCCTTTCTCGAGTCGGAGCAGACTTTACAGGCAGCACAGCAGAAAAATGGCGGCCCGCAACACGTCTTCACACAAAAAATTATTTCACAGCAGCGACTTGTCTCCTGCGCGTGCATCTCAGGAGCCAGTACGTTATACTGTAGCTCTCGCGTGCATTCCAGACCGCTCACGAGGGATCCCGCCTTAACGATATCTATATTTTATACTTTCCCTTATTTCTGCTCGTCCCCCCCCTCACCCGAGCCACCAGAAGTGCGAGTACGAGACCGAAAAATGGCGACGGGAGGGCAGGTCCCGCTTTCTAGCTGCACGTCACTGACGCCTAGAGGGGGAGGTGGGAGGAGGAAAGGGGTGGGCGGGTGACGACAAGACGGACAGCCCCCCCCCTCCTCCCTCCACACACACACACACACACACACACATACACACACACACACACGCGCGTAGAGAGCGAGGTGTGGGTGTCAATCATGTTTCCGTGACACAGCTTCAGAACATTTTTGATAAAACATAATATAAAAAAATATATAGAATAAAAAAAAATACACAGCTATTATTAGCTAAATAATTAATAAATGTAATAAGGGAAAGTATAAAAAGTGAAATTATTTGTGCTGTCTTTCAGGCATTATATGCAAGTTTTGCTGTTGTAGTGGAGCTAATTTTAACTACTTTATACATATAATAAATAAAATATTTTTACTTCTTCCCATTAAATAATCGTGACAATGTGATTTATTCTTGATAGATAAAGTGTATCGTCTCAAAACTTTATTGATCAATCTCTTCCAAACATGTCACAGTGAAAATTAAACCACAATTAACCTGATGTGCATAAATAGGAATAAAAAGAGGAATGTGTCTGAAAACAAAATTATTCCAACTTTATGGGCAAGAGTTTATTATAAGCTAATCATACTTTCCTCCACTGTGTAGAACTATAGACATAACAAATAAAGGCCATTTGACATGTTATGTTAAAGGTCCGGTGTGTAGGATTTAGTTGCATCAAGTAGTGTAATCGCTGCATTGCAATCTCCTCACATCACCCTCGCCAACCTAGGGTAAAGGAGAAACAACACATAACAACACAACACAGGCCCTGTCTAGAGCAAGCGGCCACCTCCGTGGGTGGGAAATTAAGCTAATGCAGAAGCGCTAAAAGCTGTAATTCCTCGAGCAGCCACTTGAGACAGGCTGCAGAAGTGAGTCAATCTCCATTAGCGCGCATATTAAAATGCCCAACTTCACAGCAAAAATAAACACGTTTACAGCCTGGTTCAGACAACGGTTTCGGTCTCTATAGCTAATTTCCCTGTCCATGACAACTGTGAGTGGGGTGATTTATTTTTTTAAAACTCATCTGTTTAAATGATATTAAGGCTTAAAGTTACGCAAAATTAACAGAGTCATCACTTGATTGACAGGTAGGTGCCGTTACAGATGGCTTATTCGAGCACCCAGGCATCATTCAGACGGCATCATTCAGACCAGGTCCGGTGACGATCCACGTCTTCACTGATATTAAGGTAGCCGGGAGGTGGAAAAAGCAGCACTTCCAACATATCGGCGGCAAGCGCAGCATATTTTCGGCTTCAAAACAGCGCTTCAGAAATCTACAGGCGATGTCACTCAGGCTCCATTCTTTATACTGCCGTTGGTCTAGAGTCAGTATTTAGTTTGTCTGTTCTGGGCTACTGTAAAAACATGGTGTTTCAACATGGCAGCCTCCATGGAAGAGGACCCCCTCCCACTGTAGATCTAAAAGGATAATTTTTAAGTAACAAAAATAACAAGATTTGTATTTTCAGGTGATTATACATGCATGAAAACATACTTTATGAATATTATATTCCATGCCTGCCTTATTCTGAAAGGCCCCCAATCTTACACATTGGCCCTTCAATACAGTCCTTTTAAGTGTTTCCTGAGCAGAATAGTTGGTTTAATTTCACTTTTATTGTTATATAATGATAAATGAGTGACTGCTAATTTAATTCTTGATAATGACAGTCATATCTGACAACTCAGTCATGTCAGATGGGCTCCCTAAGGATGCAGCCTGTCCTATTAAATGAGTACATGTTCTTATGTAAATCTGCTGTATAATCTGCTGTATATGACAGGGGTTTCTTTGTAGCCTGTTACCTTGTTTGTCTGTAGCTTACTGTGGCTTCACGAATAGCTCATATATACATGAACTGCTAAGTACAGTATATTTGCTCAGTCAACAGTTATTTCAAACCACCAGTAAAAAAGTTTTACATATTTCCCCATTTTCATTTCCCGTTGTTGTCCAACTTCCCCTCTATTCAGTCTTATAATTCTCATAAGAATTGTCTGGCACAAAGCTGTGACACATCGATTTGGAGCTCTCCAGCCTACCCAACCCACAACACAATATGCTGAAAGGGAGAGAGTTAATTTAAATGCAGGGGACAGTGCCTCGATAGAAGCCTTAATAAAGAGTAATACAGACAAAAGAATGTGTCAGAAAACAAAAGGCTGAGCATAACGAGACGCCCAATATGGCGGAACAACTTCTGCTCATTGATGGAAGTAAAATATATAAAGTGGTAGCTCTGTTCCTCTGCTTATTGAGGTTTCAGTGACTGTGCCTCATGAGGCTGCAGCTGGCTCAGGGCAGCTCTCATCACTGCAGCACTGTCTGAATGTTAATAGATATGCACCCACTGGGTCTTAATGGCTAATGCCTGCCAATTCCCACATTTCAACAAAGACGCAGTGATGCAACAAATTGGGAAGAGAAACACAAACAAGGCCTCTTCCTCCTCAAAGTATAAGTGAAGAAATGCAGATATTTAGGGACACATATTGTTTAACTCTGTACATTTCATCATAAAATACTTTCAACCATATTATCGGTTTAAACCTTTGTTTTTGCCAACGTGATATATATTTTGTGACCACAATGTAATGGCAGCCATATAATATGATGGATTTTTTTGGAAGGTGATTATTTAGACACATATAACTGCATATATGTCCCTACATAAATACATAAACCCAATGCTAGGAATTTAATCAAAAAAGGGCTAAGGTAAGTTATGACACACCTGATTGTAACCTGCTGTCTCTCTGATTGAATGGATGCTCAGAAACACCACCATCTAGTGGGTGCACGCAAGGGACAATGCCTGTCTTTTATTTATACATTAAACAGTAAAGTTTTATACTTTTTTTTTTTTTTCATTTTAGGCTGTCATACAAATTGACAGACACAGAGCTGACAAGCACAACTGTAGCCTTGAGCACATCCGCCTGAGCAATGCATACAAGGGTACCTTGACAATTCCTGCCAAGGGACATAAGGGTATCTTGCTCACTCCTCCTCTGATTTTACAGAAACATGCCCCTCAGGCACAGGACTGCGTTTCTAACCATTACCCCCTGGCTATCATGGCTATATTAAGAATGTGTCTCATGGGCTGGCTATCTGAGAGAACTGCATTGTGATTGGCTCAAATCACCAATAAAAAAAAAATACATGGCTGCTTAGGAATTGCAAATAGTAATTTAGCTGCATGTTCTATGTGTTAGAGATCCACTTGCACTACTTTTAACTATCACGGCAATGGATTTTGTCGTACATTATTAGTTTTAGAAATGTAGCTACTTGCAAATGCCATTTTGTGAGGCATGTAAGAGCTGAAGAAGAAGACGGTAAAGCTAGAACCTTCTGGAGACAGTTGCTGATGGTCATTCTAAGCCCACTGGGTCAGTCATCCCCTTAAGATATTGCATGAGATGTTGCTGACAAAGTGTAAGGTGTAAGGACACAGAGTAAGCTGGGTATTGTGTAGATGAATATAAGAGGGCTGGCATTAAGAGGTGCAGAGATATGGATATTGATATGGAGATATGGTTTACTGTGGAGCCTTTACGAGACAAGAACTCAGTTACTTCCATCTCAGAGTTTACATGAGTATTAAGTTGCATGCCATGATTAACACGGCGGATTCCTGTAAAATCATTTGGTCATGAGTGGATGTGTCTTTAAAGGTGAAGTATACTAAGCCACGTTCATGCCGGGAACTGTCTGCCCCGCCTGGCTGCGTGCAGTTCTTAACCTGCCCTACGTTGTTGCACAACTTGAAGCTAAGTTTTGATTCATGTTATGAAATTAGGCCAGGTGGTTTTAAAATGATTTGGCTTTCACATGGCTCCGTACCATCTCACTGACAAATGTTTATTATTGCCAAAGCATTAGAGCATAGCTCCATTGCTGCAGGAACCCAATAAATCATAGAATTGAAGGTAATTTATTCCTTTTGTTATTAACTTTTCTTATTAACAGTAAATGTTTAATTAATAATCATCAAGGAATGCTATTTTTAAATTTAATTTCTTCTCACAGAGGATGAACCACGATAACAAAATAAACAAAGTCCTGTGAGATGTGAATAGTAGGCCTCTGCTAGGCAGACACAGAGTATTATAATGGTGTTGTTTTCAGCACTTATGGAAACAGAAGTTATAAAAAGGACCTCAGAGACACAAGCAAACACCCATTTCATTTCTTCCTCATATTTCAGTGCGATTCTGTTTACAATTTACAGTTTTTAAATTAACACTTCCTCATAGTTTTAGCCAAATTCTAAACACGTTTAAACTTGTGAAGCCAGCCTACTATTACTCGACTACACTTATAACACGCTAGAAGATTTTATTTTCGTCACTAATTATGTTGACACACATGGCTACTCGAGAGTGAATACAGAACTATGGTTGGATGTAGTGACAATGTTACATGTCAGGCTTCATTTGACTTCCTTTTTTCGATTAAAATGAAATTAAACTGAAATGGAGTATACATGCAATCAATTATATGCAGTACTTGTACTGCATGTTATGTTAGGACTCTTCAACAGAGAGAATAGGGGAGAAAATGTCTCTTAAACCACATAAAATCGGTTCACACCTAATATCATCCTTCAAATAAACAAAACGATGAACATCTCTCATTTCATAATGATGGAAAATCTGCAGTAATAATCCCAGTTTTATATTGCATTCTCTGGCAAGTCTGTAATGTCGAAACAACCAGTGAAAGATGTTTTCATTTCTCTCATTCTCACTGACATGACAGCTCATTATTACAATAAAACTCATTAGTGTATGCACATGGAAATCAGCACCAGTCTGGGAGGGAGAAATACAATGACAATGCTTTTTGGTATTGTGAGAATTTAATTGTGATTTTTGTATTAGTGTTTAGTTGTACTGAAGGTGCAGGACACTGCTCCATACAATGTCAATACAAACCAATACAAAACAGGCCTGAGAAATAAGCCTGGTAGTGTCTTCTGTATCATTCCTTGTATGTGCTTTCGAGGCTTAACTTTGGTTGTCTGCACTGATTAAAGTTTTGAATACTTTAAAAGTGACAGGTAATTAGTTCTATGATATAAAACAATTCTGTCATCGTTTTGGCAGAATTACAACAAATGTGCAGTGAAAACTAAACTAAATACTAACTAAACTAATAGTTCAAATGTCCTGAAATGCAATGTTTGGTCAAAGCAAGATTTGTGACTTCTTTTTTGTGCAAAATTAAAAGTTTTTAAGTCTAGATCTTCATTTTTGCTGTACCCATTACAGCCATCTTTAAAAAGATATCAAGTCACAGGACATGGAAAAGAGTACACTAGGTTTCAGCTGTGAAAAGCTCCAGTCCTGAGGTGGATTTTGCTGCGGTAGTTCTGATCCTGTCACTGCACCGTTCTTTTGAAACGGTCTCTCTGCACAGCACGGGTCCTCCTCTGTCTGTCTGCAATGGTGGAGCTGAGGCTCTGTTTAAGGGCTGGGAGGACCACCCCAGACTGAGGGGGTCCAGACCTGGGAAGGGAAACATAAGTAGACTTAACTGAGAGGTGCCAAGATGGCTTTTTCACAAGTAGATTGTGAATGGGGGTTACGTACGCTTTTTCCGGAAATGTTTGAAGACTAAGTTTTGGAAATTTCTTTTCTTCTGAGGATTTGCTGAAAGGAAAACAAAGAAAACCCTTCATCACAACCGTGCTCGTTTTTTCAAGGAATACTGTATGTTGGCAAAGATGAAAATGATAACATTCTCTATCACTTACCGGGTACCATCAACAAGATAGGCCTTGGTCAGAATGTAGTTTTCTGGGGTGATTTTCTTGCTCAAAACAATATCTCTCAGCAATGCCTTCACACGTACAATCTAAATGACACAAAGGTATCAGGAAGTCGTGAAAGGTTTCCACAGAAATATTTATTTAAAAAAAAAAAACAGTTGTCTGATCATGGGCACTTACTTCCTGAGATTGTAAACTGTTAGCGTTGTAAAGCTGCCGAATGATGACCTCACACTCCTGTAGTGTGGGAGCACGCGGCGGATGGGAGGGACTGCTGTGAATTCGTAGAGGCTGTAATGAGGTGATGAGGCCCCCTTTCACCTCCCGGACATGGTCCTGTCTGGCAGATCCCAGAATTTCGCTGTCCTCGCCAAAGCTTCTCCACAGTGGGATAGTATCAATTAAAATTAACATACAAACTGTTAAAGGCAGTTTTGCTTATTGTATGTAATTTTGTGTCATTGATGCGCCACTGTACTGTTTTGTTGGTTATGTATTGTATTTAAGTTGATTGCAGCTGTATGTAGCACTGTTTACAAATTTCTTCCCCTCCAGGATAAAGTATATCTCATCTTAGATAGACATTGATGTACGTTGCAACAGCAGCCGATATCCTTCCAATCTTCATGATTTTTTGCTGCATCGTGTGCCGCAAGTAAAAGCAATGTCTAAGTCTGGGGTTTGTTTTTGAGCACTTGACGAGTACTTTTGAGGCACTCATCCATAGACTGCATGATTCTTGAGTAGGTGGTAAAGAGGTTACTGGTGTTTCAGTCTGTTGCAGAGACTGGTCTGTGACAATTTGCATGTAACGTTACAGTCCGTGTTGGAAGTTTCATACACAAACCATGTCCATGGGTCAGAAGCAGCCCTTCTTTTAGGTTTGAAAAACCTTCTCCTGTTTGGAATTACCCCATTTTGCCACATTCACTCTCCTCCATGTTTGGCTGTGTATGCAAATTTCCCACCTGCAGCCTGCATCCGTGATGTGCGATCACGTGCGAAGCGAAGCAAAGTTCAAAATGATGGAAAAAATTCTAGATTTGTGCCACAACGAAATAGACATGAAACCGCATTCATATTTCTATCATTCATTATTTCTATCAACTCTCTGCTGCTGATACTAACATCAGTTTGTGAACATGACTTTTGCTTCTTCACATATTGTAACTGTGGTACACCACAGCTTGTGGTGATCAATGTGTTCTTCCTTCCACATCTTCTTAGTCCGATAATGTGGCTATTAATGTTATTTTGCATGTTCTTCCTTGCCGTACATGCTACAGTATGTTCAGCATGTGCAGCATTGTATAGTAGATTTTACCTAAACCCATCTCGAGCACATGCTGTCAGTATTTACAGAAACATTTCTCAACCAACATGTCATTTCTTATCAGTGTTTGGCTATAGTCATTTATAGCTAGACGACACATCCAGAGCAGAAAATTATGATACAACTTAAATGTTTATTGGTTTTATTGACCAAAGAGTGCCGCTACCTGTTTTGTCATCATATCCATGTTACTAATCTTGTCTTTCAGCTTTTTATGTGTGAATATCTACTAAAAATACAAAACTCCTTCTTAAAATCTAATCACACTAAACCAGTATTGAGGTCAGAAGGCAGGTGAAGTACTGAACAAAACCAGATGTAGCTGGGCGGGAATTCACCTTAGTGCTTGGTCCTGTACAGGTCGCGTGTCCTGCAGCTGCTCCTCCAGGTACAGTCCTGTACGGGCTTCGCTACCCTGAGTGGGGGGTCTTATACCTCGTCGACTGTGTGTCATTCCTAAAGGAAAGAGAACCCAAGATGAAAATAGTTAGAAATTGTTAACTGATGTTATTTGGCAGACTAACGTTTCACCTAATTTGCCTGGCATTGTGCAATACCAAGGTAGCATCCCTTTAATAACTGGTTGTTTTATACATAACTATATCTCAGTATAGTATCTCAGTATATTAATACAACAATATAAAATTATGTACACATGATAGATCCATATTACCCACTACTTTAAACTATCCCAATCCTGCAAGGACATTGGCTGTGCAACAGTATATCAGGATTATACAGTATCTTACCTTTCCTAGTTGACTTCGGAGGCTCCATTATCAGCTTATACTGCAACTCTGCAACATCCATATTAAGAGAATTTTAGTCTGAGTTAGGGAGGCACACAAGGGGCACAATCTTGTAACACAGTCCCGGTAAACAGCCCATGTTTCCACGAGGGGTCTGACTGCTGTGATGGAGCGAAGACAGATGACTGAGGAGTCTCCTGATGGGTGGTGTATGAGATGCGGTTATATGTAACGGCACGTGGCCTGTTCAGTAAAGTGACACCGGTCCTCTGTCCACCTCCCACTGAGACAACGTCAAAACCCTGGAGTTGCTATGCGACCACCGTACCTAGATTGAATGTCTCCCTTTTCATCACCTTATCAGGAGAAAGTCAAGTCTTTGTCATTGACTCAAATTCATTACATAAAGGGTGTGGAGACCCCAACAGGTTACTGAGTTCACTCGGTGTAAATGGAAAATGTGGATTCTTAGGATCAATTGTGGGCCATGTATCCATAAAGTAGTCAATGCCTTGATGAACATCATAACACTGCAGTTCCCTAATGGGAACAATAAGGTAGTCAATCTTTCTATCTATCTATCTATCTATCTATCTATCTATCTATCTATCTATAAAACTGAAGATTGCTTCTCAACTTTGAGACATCTTCCTGCAAAGTCTCAGAGAGGCCAAATTAGAGCACATAACTTAAAAGCGCCTTAAAACTCACCTCATTTCTTTGGCTTTTGGTTTATCTTATCAGGTCTTATCAGTCTGCATTATTTTCTTTGCATCCTCTTCCTCCCTTCTGCAGAGCACTTGACATACACTAACTACTTCCTGGTCTCTAAGTCAGTTGTTAACCATTTATGAGTATCCCAACAGATTAGGTGACATATTTAGGTGAACTACAAACTCTAAACACGTCCACTAGACGTTTATTCTCTAACATAAATGACATTTTTCCACCTCCCACTTGTTTCTTCACCTTTATTCTCCCGTCTGAGATAGTCTATCTCTGCATGGAGCTTCTCAAGGGTTTCCTTGTGCTGTTGCTGAAGGAACTGGATATTCCTCTGCATTGATGCGACGCGGGGGTCCATGTCGCTGTGACAGGACACCTCTGCTGCTGCTGCTGCTCGCCCCACTCCTCTGTCCGCCGGCGGGACAACAGGTAGCGGCTGCAGATGGTTCGCCGGTAAACGCCGTGGAGAGCGGGGCTTCCCGAGGCCACCTACTCGGGTCCATTGTGGCAAATGCCTCACGGGTGGAAGGTTATAACTTGACATTGCTTTGGTCCGTTCAACTAATGAACCATTGTAGCCGTGTTTGCTAGCAAAGCGGCGACAGCTTATTTCCGGCACGAAGTTGACTAACGTTAACGTTACAAAACTATCACCGTTAGCGAACAGTGTTTTCTCTGAGCATTATATTCCAGGACATATGGACAGGTTAACCTACATTGTCATCCAACAGCAGCTAAAGAGTTAGCTAAAGACTGTTGCTTGTAAACAGATCAAGTACCCTGAATTACTTTTGCACCCATTTGACATGCGCTCCGCTCACACACAACGTTGCCTTGACAACTAACAGTTTACCCTGCTATGTTTTTTTTGCCCTGAGCTGACGCTCTCAGGCAAGCTGCGTTATGTCCCGCCTCCTCGATCAGGATTGGCCGCGGGATGGGTTAGGCATTTAAACATAGCCGTTTGATTGGTGGAGATTGTTATGGGGCGGCACCCAGCTTTGGAAGTGATGCCTGACAGACTCAACTCATGGCAATATTATTTTTGGGTTTCTGCCCTGTCATTTAGTTTCACAGCTAAGAATACCACACAGGCCACACAATACTTTATTATTTCTTCTATTATATTATAAGTATACCTATAATGTTAATTAAAGAGGGAACTGAAACCAGTGGCTTCATGGGGTGTGAAGAAACACTAAAAATATCTATATTTTCTGGAAAGTGACCAGCTGTTAAGTACATGTGACTTGTGACAAGTTGTCTAAACACTAGTGTGTTCCTTTAAATAGACTTGTGTAAAGTCCCTGATTGGTCTTAGCAGTAGGTTTATCAGACCAGCACTGACTGCAGCTCTACCTGTCTAAGCTCTTTTGTACAATATTACATAGCTATGGGGACTAGCAATTATTGGTAGTAAGGTCAAGCTGAGAATGATGAAGTTTATAGGTTCAGGTTCAGGATCATAACATTTGTCATGGTTCTAACAGAGATAAGGATTTCTAAGGAGCTTCTGTTCTGTTCCAAGTAAAACTTAATCTCCATGACTGAGGTGACACAGCAGCAGATGAAACTCACGGCATCTTAAGACAAATTATCTTTCCTTTCACTTTATTCATGTTGCAACTCTCAAACAGTAAAGTATACATCACACACAAGGACACTGAGATAGTGCGTCTGTCATAGATATGACAACATTAAAATGCAACAGTGACAGACAATATGGAAGATCAGCAGAAGGCCTATTCTTTGGAAATGTATAGGTGGTATGGTACTGTTCTCTCCATGCCTGCAGCATCATATACACAATAACAACAATAACTTAATTTACAATATTTACAGGTAATACAGAATTAGTAAAGTGAAAACACAAAATGGAGACATTCAGGTATGTTCTTCTATGTTCAAACATACAAAAAGAATAATCCAAATCAATGACATATCTAATATGGGAGTGCACATAGCAGAATTTTCATGAAGGTTACACTTAATTATATTTATATGATACTTTAAAACAATAGCTCTGGAGCTAGTAGAAAGTCAGTACCTCACTCATGGACTATCTTTATGGTGCTCCGACCCAAGATAATTATCATTTGGATGGCCGATAGCAATGATTGTAGGGAACAATACAAAGTGACACATGCATCGTTTTCTTTTAAGGGTTAAGATGTCAACAGAGCGGCATGTGCAAGAGACAGAGAGCCTGTGGATGAGTTGATATTAAGGAATGTACACTCGAACATTATAAACACGCTACGAAAATTTCAGAAAAGGTTCTCTGACAAAATACAAAAGGCCACAAAGCAAATACACATAATGTATATTTAGAGAAATCTTCAATGAGAAAAAACGTTTCCTCCATTCTCTTCTGCTGACAGTGCTACTATATTGGCTTAATTATCTCAGCGTAAACCATCTTCAGCCCTGACCATACATCAACGCTTTATTCTAAAATGTGCACTTCATTACTATATTAATTAACTTAAAAAGGCAGGGGAAAAGAACATAGTACTGGGCCTGATCCCTTGGTTTCAGGGGATGT
Organism: Argyrosomus regius; assembly: GCA_946959425.1. Classification (NCBI taxonomy): domain Eukaryota; kingdom Metazoa; phylum Chordata; class Actinopteri; family Sciaenidae; genus Argyrosomus; species Argyrosomus regius. Next base: position 9,933,673 of record OX336898.1, read on the forward strand.
TTTAGTTCGTATGCTAAAGTGAGATTCTACCCAGAGTCAAATGCATCCACACAAGTCAGCTGGAGCCAAAAATCACATCATTCACATCCTGTTACAAAGCAATGTCATTAATTCTGTACGGAGCAAATCTCACTGTCCATTAACACATCAAACATCACTTCACACATGCATGCATGCACACAAACATCTCTCTGAAAGCAACCAAAGTAGAAGCTGACCCTTCCCATTGGCCCACGATTTAGGGGAGTAAAGGTAACCTGTTGGGATGTATGGCTATGGTCAATATCAATGATACACAAATATTTCAGGTAATATACACATCTTCAACTAGCACTCCAATATCAACAGAACACTTCAAAAATCAAACACAATCGTCACACACCGACTACTCTGGAACAGAACACAACAAAATCGATGCAAATAATCTTTTTCAGTGTAAAGCGTTTTTTTTCTTGTCCTTTTTCTTCGTTAAGAAATCTTTCTAAGGTTTCATAGCTTATACCATCTCTGTGTCAACATTCTCACATCTAACATACCTTCTGACAGCAACTATAATACAACTAAAACTGCAATAAAAGTCTGATAGTAGAAATCTCTAAATAAGCAAATCTGCCTAGGTATCTACAAAAACTGAACATGTTGAGCATGTTCCACTCCAGATCGTTCTCTACAGTACTTCAACAGTGCAAAAACATTCAGATATTAGCCACTAGGATAAGTCTAAACTGATCTAACACTTGGCTAATATTAACGCTCTTTCTCTCCTGTCAGCCCGACATTCAGATTTGATTATACTTGCTAAACTCCGACATGATTGAAACATACAAAACAGACAAAATATGGAATTGTGAGAAGAAATCACCAGCAACAGCAGCATGTAAGCTTCTGTATACCTGAAGAATACATCCCAGGTTATTGCAGCATCTTTAACACGATTGTGATCAGGGATGCTAAGAGACCAGTTTCAGTCCCTCTTGAATTGAAAGCTGTATTTTGCATGTAGCAGTGTGTTTTCTGGACCCATTTTCTGACCCTTACATCATTGTTTCAATGATGGGACATAGTCTTTGACATTAAGCAAGTATAGTATCAGTAAAGTGTCCAAACCAGCATAGTTAGCTACAGTTAATCTAAAATAAAACCTAACACAAAAACAAAACTACTTTTTTTTTTAAAGTCATTTTGGCAACAGTTTTATAATAGTGCTTGAAGCGCTAACCCTAACCCAGCCACCAACTGTAATATAGCTATTTATACTTCCCTTCAGCAAGCAAGTAACAAACAAATAAAAAAACAACTGAAAAATCAGCATTTGATGAAAATGATACTTGGTCTTGATCAGCACACGTCCTTACTGTGTTTAGATGTACAGCAGATACTGTATGCTCCCTCCAGCTACTCATCAGATAACATTTTGTGTAAAGAGTTGTGTATTGAAAATTCGCAGCAGCCCAACAGAACGCTATCTGTTTATGTTTGGATAAGTACTGCATGTGGGTATGTGACTACTTGGCAATAATTGCTCTTGCATGTGTTACGTCAAGTGAAGGGAAACTTCTTCTTGGCAAAAAATACCATATTCAGTGCCAGCAGCAAAATCCTCTCACATGGACGAGAGTGCAGACATTCTTTCACAGCACAAGTGTTTTTCACGTCCAACTCTGGTGCAAGTTTAGTGTTGGGGAAGTCACCGCCACCGTGCTACTGTTCAAAACATGAGAAGAACGTCAAGCCATTTGGAGCACAGACTCTGGCGGTTCAGTGAAAACTGTAGCCTTGCGGTTTTCTTGTGAAAACTAAACCAATTCTAAATGAAACCCATGACGTGGGTGCAGATTTGGTTTGTTGATAATGTGCAGAGTGCAAACGACTGACATCATATCCACACTCCAAGAAGCAGCGGACGACTCTCAAACACAGAGTCCTGACTGCAAAGCTGTGAGGCGCCGTTCAATGCACTCCTTACCTGCAGACAGAAAGAAAAAAAAAATCAGTGGGCGGGTCGGCTTAACAAGTCATGTCCACGCTGTGGTAGCATGGGTTTCCTCCGGGTGTTATGGTTTCCGCTTTAAAGACGTGTGGGTTAGTTCAGTTTTGTATGTGTGCGTTAGCTGTGTGATAAACTTGCTACCTGTCAAGAATAGTATATTGTATAGATGAAAAGTTCACATAACGAATAGTGGTGGAGAAACATAGCACACCAAACTATTGAGACTTCTCTTCTTTTTGTGAGAGGAGCCGACAGACGTGCTTACATTTGCTAACACTGAGGATGTCTTCCTGTTCAGTGAGCAGCATTGACAGGCCCTCCATCAGCAGGAGAGCTTTATGGTAGCGCAGGGCTGATGCCTCCCCCTGATGGAACATCTCATCCAGTGCAGCAGCCTGAACCTGAGAAGACACAGTATGCACTTTAATTAGCATCTGTTATAATTAGTGAATATTTATGCGACCATAGAGCAATAATATAAGTTAAGAAAGAGAAAAGAGCAAAGATGGGAAGGATATTTTCACCATACACGCACTTAAGTTGCTTGCTAGAGCTAATTATTTGCTCAGACACGCACAGAGTATCTGAATGATTATGCTGCAGCCTGCTGGTCAGTAACCCTCATCTCCTTCTCCCTGCTTCCCACCTGTCTAATTTCTCCCCTGACTTACCATCTGCACAGTGTGGCTGAACAGCAGCCGCTCAGCTGTGATGGAGGTGATTTGGTCCATTAAACGGTGCTTCCTGGAAAAGAAGCGCTCCAGGCGGGTGCTGAGTGAGCGGCAGGATGCCACACTGGATTTGTACAGCTCATTCAGCCTCTTCACTACTGTATATGGATGGAAAAAAAATGTTTTAATACACATAGCAGACACCTTAACAAGACTCTCCACCTTACAAAATGAAATGTGTCATACCTTGTTTGACTGTAGCAGACGGGTAGAGTTTGCCCTGTTTAACTCGCTCCATGGCTGTGTGTAAGGCAGTGGACAGGAGTTCTGCAGTCTTAAGGTAGAGAACCAGCTGTTCTGCATGACTGAGGAGAGAATCACACAAACACACACTGTATTTAAAACTACACTAACAATACAATGTTTTAGTTAGTAAGTTAGGTTAGTTAAGCAGATTTATGGCACCTTCCTGTGAAACAACACCCGACATATAAATTCAAATCTAAAACTCACTTCCAGTTGTTTACCCAAAGGCCACAGTTACAAAGGCCCGGCGTTTCATCCTCATCTTCACCCCCAACTCTCCCTCCAATTCTCACTAAATTCATTTTTTTCTTGTATTTACATCAGCATGTTTTTGTTTGCTCTGGTGCAAAAATGCATTCTAGCTTGTGTTATACCAAGCAGCAGAAACGTTGACATTATTTAGTCAATACTCCTGAGCAGGCTCAACAAATCTGTCAACTGCAACATGAAAGTCTGACTTGACAGATCTTTTTTTTTGCTAATTCATCTAATAATACAAAAACAATTTGTCCCTAAGGTTATTATCTCTATATTTTACACCAAATAGGGCGCATAAACAGAATCAATAAAAGACTCACAGCCACAGTAGATATGGCCTTACCTCCACTCTCGACTCAGCGAGCTTATCTGATCTGCTACCAGGCTCTGCTGCTGAAGGAGGGAAGGATGGGAAATGTCCCCCAGCTCCCCCATCAACATGGCACCGCGGGCTCCAGCCACCTCCATCAGACAGCGGGCGAAATCCAACGTGAAACGCAGGCTCTGCACAGTGTCTGTGTGCTCCTGCTGCACTCCAGAAACAGGAGGTGATTTAGTGATAGAATGTGATTTTGCATTCAGTCCGCATTAACAGGAGACAGGTCATTCAACTCATTTCATTATTCCCCTCTCAAGATTCCACCTGAGGCTATTTTTCCCACAATGACTTGAGCTAAAGACACTTCAGCTGAACTACGCACTCTTTTCTATTCTTCTCACAGTCCACACTCTCCGGAGGGATTATTCATTTTTTATGTAGACAACAAAAGGAGTCGTGGCTGCATAAATAAACAGATTCTATGGGACGACCTTTTTCGCGACAGGTGTGTTATAAAACCTGCTTCTCACCTCCATCAGCGTCTCCTCGGGCAGCTCTGGAGCCTCGAAGGTTACTGTACCGCCCATGTTGGCTGTGATGGGATCAGTGAAATTGTAGCGAGGACTAGAAGACGCCTCGAAGCCTTCCAGATATGTTCCTGTCTGTGGGTAGCGGCTTGTGAAGGAGCCTGCCGGGCTGATTGAAGTGAATGAGCCTGCCGGAGTCAGAAAAAGATTATTTAACATATCTAATCTTTTTAATATTAAATACATAACTTGCATGCAAAGCATTTCCTTTGGTGCACAATAAATAATGTCTACACGACAATGATAAATGCATTGAAATAGAGAGCTACGTGAATTTTTATTTTTTAATAAATACACTCAGTGCCAATTATCAATTTTTTCCAATTGATTGCTGTGTGATCGGAAAGCCAGTCATTTGGGTTATGATTCCCCAAAATGTAACTACATCCCTCCACAGTTGGGCTTCTTTTCAATCTTGGCCAGCAGACAATCAACCTTTTATAGTTATCTCCATTTAATTAAGTTTCCACATCACGGCAAATGAAAGTAAAAGCCTCCCAGTGCTTTATGTTGTATGATGTGCAGAGTGTAATATTAATGCTGCTGTGTTAGTGGAATTTGATTCCCGCTCGCTACAGAAAGGGACTTGTATTTAGCTGTGTTAGCATGTGCGAGTGCTACCTGAGTATTTCCTCTGTCTGGAGGTATGAGGTGGGGTGCTGCCACTGGGAGGAGAGCCCACAGTGAAAACCACCTGTGCTGGGCTGCTGGAGCCAGGTGCAAGGCCTCCCCCAACACTGGGGGGCACTAGAGGGCAGAAAAGAGCAATGATCTTTCAATAAACACCAAGAAGCCGCAAGACTGTATTTTAATATTACTGTAAGTGACAGAATTAACTGCAATAGCATCATATTAAGTATTGCAAGTATTATGTTCTCTTCACATTGATAGCTGGAATCACAAATATTAGAAAGTGTTGCTATTTTAAAAACAACTGTTGCTCTAATTCATTATGTCAGCTCAGGTGTTACATTCAATATGCATGTAATCCTGCAAGCCAGTCACACACACACACACACACACACACACACACACACACACACACACACACACACACACACACACACACACACACACACACACACACACACACACACACACACACACACACGCACATTTCTGTCAAATCGACAAACATGCCTACCTGTTATGTCTATGGCTTTTTCAGAGGTAAGGTTCTCTGTGCTGCCTCGGTCACCCACAAGTCCGCCTGGTCCAAATGCAGCCATGAGCAGCATGTCAGACAGACGACCGGCACTCTGAGACCTGCGCCACGGAGACAGGAAACAGAGACACAGAGCAGAGGACATAGAAGGAAAGAATGTGATATGAATAAGTTATATCCACTCCATTAGGTTCATCACCCTATTCCTGTTTTGTCTTTTTTTTTAAGGGCGGGGTATTCAAATACTACAGAATTACCAGTTTCTACAAAGTAATGTAATCTTTTTCTTGTAAAAAGCTTCATATAACAAACCAAATCAATGTGATTAAGGGGTAAGTAATGTAAATTTAAAACCAGCAATGCAGGGCTTAAGATGGAAGAACACACATCTCCAACTCTAAAACAGTCTGTTATTGCACCGGTCTATCCTGAATCTGTAGGCAAACAATTCTTTCTGGACGTACAGCAAACATAACAAAGAGAAAAAGCAGCAACAAAAACAACAATCTAACCTTCCAAAGGCCTTGGTATCATCATTCAGTCTGTGGATGCAGTGGCCAGGCTGGGTGACCTGTGTAGGTGCTTGCTGTCCCAGGTCTCTGGGCTCTGCTGGGGCAGTCCTGCTGCAAGGGGAGCCGATGACCAAACCCTGCTGCGTCAGGAAGGTCACAAGGTTCGGAGAGCTGGGAGGCTTTGGGAATTCAAATGGAGGGATGGTCTGAGGAGAGGTGTACCAGAGGTTTGTTTAAACTGCTTGGTAGTCTATTCCTGTTCTGTGTTTTGCGAGAGAACACGCACACACACATAAACACACACAGAGCTGACTCACCCTGGAAGGGGAGCCTAGGATGGTGGGGAGAGGACTACGCTGCATCAGCTCACTGAGTCTGGGGGAGGAGTGTAGCGGGCGCATGGTCATCAGGCCCGTCGAGGGGGCCACCACCGGGTCTGAGTGCTGCTTCCTGATCTTTTGTCTGCCACCGCCACTGGCACACTCCAACAAACAGGGGGCACTGTGGAGCCGCGTTCCCAGTCCGGTCGTCTGTGGGTGTTGATGAGAAGTCAGCCGGGGTTCAGCGTGCTGAGGAGCTGTGGGACATCAGATGGTCGGTCAGAATATTTCTGCTTTTAGACAGCAGGTGGCATCGCAAGATGAAATGTCAGACAAGACAACAAAACAACACATCTACAAAGACACAAAAAAGTCCTGCCGAACTCTCCTGCTGCCCTGCTGATGAGCACGTCCAGGCAGCTAAGGGACTGTGCCAGCAGGAGGCACAGAGGAATAAAGAACAATCAATGGTGAGAAGGAGAGTGTTTGTGTATGTAGGAGGTTGGTTCATTTCCTCAGCCATTAACTTTCAAAACCACTGACCAGGATGACTCAGAGAGATAATGGCAAATGCTAATGACAACCTTTATTTCCCTCTTCCAGGCACCACCTAGAACAAGCCAATTGCCTTTCTAGGGCTGCATCTAATAATTACTAATTGTAATCAATTGTTCTGTTTTTTGACTAATCGATTTGCCATTAAAAAAAAAAAAAGTGTAACGTTCCAAGAGTCTTCACATTTCTTGTTCCGTTCAACTAAACCAACTTCAATTTACAGAAAAAGCAATCAATCATCATATATGAGAAGGTCAAATCAGAGACTGGTGAGTATTCCCACTTCATTAATCACTCAAAGGATTAATCAGCATAAGTAATCAATCTTTTAATCAACTAATGCAGTAGTCGTGACACCACAAAGACAAAAGGAGGGAAAAAATAACGTTCCCTTTTTCTTTTTGATTTAGTTGACCTTCTAAAAAATCCTTCAGATTAAATATCTGACCTAGAAAAAAAAAGTTCTTTGGCTGAAGTCAGTTGTTTCAACATTACACCTTTCACACAGTAGCACCACAAAAAAAGCCAACAACAAGGTAGCTCAAAATTGGTCACTGACTTTGCTATGTCCAAATATTAATTGAAGATGTAGATACAGAGAGAGAGAAAGCTGTGATTTGTGTCTGTGAATGTGAGTTACAAAATGAAGACTAGCCTCTGAGCTACCTTGAGGGGAGAGCTGGAAGGGTCTGGCGCCTCCCAGGGAAAACCTGCGATTAGTGGTGACTGCTCCCTGCACGTATGGTGGTGAAGGCCCGGTCCGAGCAAAGCCCAGCGAGCTTCCACTGCTGCAGCGGCGCACTGGTGTCGACAGCCTAATAATATAAAAGGTCACAAGTCCAAGTTAAGAAATGTAAATACGACTTTACATTTGTTGGGACTCGTGCATGTGTGTGCTTGTGGATGCAGACCTTGGTGAGCCATCTGGTTTGGGAGAATGGAGGTTCTGCTCGATGCGCTGGTAGTTCTGGAGCTGAGTGGGAACTGGGATAGGCAATGACTGACCATGGTTTCCATAGTTACCTCCTGGGAACTCACTGGGCCTGCCAACAGCAGTGAGAAGAACACAGAGTGCCGAGGGAAACGGACCACAGAGGAGAGAGTTCGGTTTAACACTTTTAACAGTAACAGCAAATATTTTGGAGAAGAGATCTTCTGTTACTGACGACGCTGCCAAACTTGTACAGTGTTTGTAATGTAAAAACAAACATTACACTGCGTGTGAGGATAACATGATCTGAGGTTAATTAAAGACTACATTTGATAATAAAGAACTGAATCTCCTCGATCAAGTACTTCTCCTTCTGCCATGATGAACTGTTGCTATATCTTACACAGCCAAACATTCATCTTTGTTATGTTACCTGACAGGACTTGGAGACCCACTGTAGGAAGGTGAGTGCGGTGGTGTTTTGGCTTGGCTACACAGACCAGCAGAAGCCAGAAGGGAGCTGATTGAAGAGGAGAAGAGAAAAAGGAGACGTGTCATCAAGACGTTATTGTTTTGTAAAGGAAGACAGCGTGTGTTTCACTTTTACTCTAAACAGCACGGCCGATAGCTTGGCGTCCATTATTGTTGTCTCAATAGCATCGATATGCAGAAGCGGAGAGCCCCCACAGGTCTAGACGTAAACATGTTCCACCTTCAACGGTCAGAGTAATATTACAATACAAAATCAGTTTTATACAGTTTATTAAAGTGTTCCTAAAACAGCCACATCTAAATTATAAATGATAAAAAAAATAATTGTTTTTTTGTTAAATACGTTTACTTGACTGACAAAATGTGTCAAAATATGCAATTTAAAAATCTGATTACGTCTGAAACTGTGGGTCTGAAACTGCTGCATCTAGAATTGCGTATGTGGGATAACGTTTCGCAGCTTTCTCGAGAACTGCTCATCCAAACTACTTCACGCTTTAGCACTGCACTTCCTTGAGTCCTCAGCAATACATCCGCCAAGGGTGAAGTCGATTGGATGAACGTTGGTCGAAAAATTGAAACACAGACACGGGCAGAGATCCCTTCCATTTTAGTTAGATTAGATTCAATTACGCTAAGCATTTCACCCTCTGTTATCAGGTGTATTCTGTAACACTGTCACACAACTACATTACATTAGTGTAATGAAATACAGGTGATGGCAGTCTATGAATAACCAATCGTTGTTTCTTACCCGCTATTCATCAGGCTGTCCGGCAGCACTTTACTCTCACATGTCAGTTCACCTGCTGGAAAAGCAAAAAAAAAAAATCATCAAAGGGTGTTTCCCCAAATATTTTACATTCAGGATACACAAATAATTAACATTAAGAACATAAACTGAAAAGAACAACAGAGAATGAATGTCTAGATAGAGTAGAGCTCTGGCTTATGAACGCCACATAAACGCTTGTCTATGAACAGAATAAATACAAGATGACTTCAAATACTTCTGCAGTAATTCCACAGTGCTGGCACCAAGAGTTATGACTATGCACAGCTGCGTTTGACATTTAGGTAGGGTTCCTGTGAAAAAAAAGAAATGTTTCCTTACTGGTGAAGTGAGCAGGCACCATGACAAAATCATCTGTGTCACAGGAGGAGTTCTTGCTGCTGCCGCCCCCTCCAGACGAGTCCTTGAGGAGAAAACCAGCGGCCTCCTGGGTAGGGGAAGCCAGAGCTTTGGCACGCAAATGCTGAACCTCAGCAAGAGACTGCTGCAGACACAGGATGACAGAAAGCAGTAGATAAACAAAGAAAAAAAGCGAGAAAGAAAAGATAAAAGAGCAAACAGTGAGGGTAACGCCAAATAGGTCCTGACTTGGTTGGTGTCTATGACTGCACATAAAAAAAACCCCACACAGCCTCATTATTCAGGTACACACAAAGTAGAAATAATAAACACAAACCGGTGGTGAGGCGAGGTGAGAGGTGGAGGAGCTGCTACAAGAGCTGGCTGATGCAGAGCTTGGGAAGCAGGTCATGGACACAGTAGGAGTTGCTGTAACAAAATGCAGGACATTCTTTAAGACAACTCAAGGATGCGATTTGGTGAGAAACTCTGAATGTAAACAGAAACTTTCTTTGCTTACAAGAAACCTCCACACCTATTTTATCTGAACTCTATGATGTGTTTTGCAGACAAGAAATACTAGTTTTTTAAAATCATGCTCACATCACTGTGTAGCTGGCTCACAACTCACAACTTCTAAATGGAATAAAACTACCATTTGGATGGAAAAGGAAAGTTCTGACATCATTTTAATGTTGCATTATTTTGAGGGTCACTTGTCGATGTAATGTTTATTTACCTATGTGTACGTGCAAGACATTTTGATGCATTAAAACTTGTGTAATACAGATACAGTCCTGAACTTATGCCTTACTTTTGCAATTATTCAACCAAGCTCTAATAAGAAGCGCATTGTTTATTCATACTTACTCTTTTTCATGGATGAGCTAGCCTCCAGGAAAGGATGACAAAAAAACTCATCTACCAACACAGGAAGAAATATAATTAGGTGGAAGTAGTGAAATCCACATTTCCTACATTAAGAATCTATGCAGCAGTACAAGATGCAAATATGATGACCTACAGTGTTATGTCACAGATACACAGATCATTCCTTATCAAACAGAAACATTTGCAAGAATAGTTGTTGTATCTGTTGTCTGACTCTAGATAAGTGTTTAGAGAATGCTAGCTTGATGTTCTCTAACCAAAGTCCATGCGGTCCTTGTGGTTGCGCTGCAGCAGACCCAGCAGCAGGTGCCGCAAATGGCTTGAAGTCTCTCTGGGGATGCTGCAAACAAATAATACCACAATCAGTGTGTGCGTGCTGCTGTGCAGAGAAAAATAAGTTGATTAAAAAGGTACAATACAACAGAACAGAGCCTAAAATTGATCTGTCTGTATTAAAGAAAATGAAAGAGCTTTTGCTGTTTGTTAGTGTGGGTGTAAACATTCCTGAAAACAGGACTTTTAGGCAGGCTTTCATTAGGTAGCCGTTAGAAAATACACTGTGGTGTAAATGAGGCTGTTGAGAAACTGTTGGGGGCTTGTCATCTCTAACAATGTTGTAAACTAACTGCTGTTCAACTGTTAAAACAACCCAGCTGGCATGGCTGTAATTGGCAGCATCTCTAGAAGGCTTCTTCTGGTGACAGATCTAAATATCAGATTTTAACAGCACCGTAGCAACACAAAGACGTTCTCTAATATTTCTATAGAGCCTCACTTTTCAGTTATTTATAAAACAAATGCAAAAACTGCTTTTAGCAAAACATCTGTTCATCACATTAAACACAAACATGCTGTCATATCACCGTAACTTCTTACTTGGGGCTGAGAGTCTTGTTCTTTTCATAGAACAGCCGGAGTTCCTGGGGACTGCTGGCCTAACGATGACAAAACATCAGAGAGATAGTTAAAAAAAAAGTGTCTGCAAATGTCAGTACACTTATAGTCACTGCACAATAAGCTGCCAGTAACTATTAATGATATGTTTAATATGTTTTGGCACGCCTAACACGTTAATGAAGCAAAGAGTGAAGCCACTTGGCTACTTTCAGAAATGCCGATGGACCAGTTTAGATAAGGTAGTTATGAAGAAGTTAGGCATTTCATCTTTCACATCATCATGCAAGTCAGCTGATGCAAATTGTTGGGTTCATGCTCATCTTCCTCATAATCTGGAGAGACCACACAGCCTGTCTGAATACTTTAAACAAACAAGCAGACCGAGCTGCAGTTTCAAGACAAGAATGACAACATGTTAAAGAATGATGTTCAGCATCGTTTAGTGTTGATGCACTTCTTTCTGGTACTATATTAATTAAACTAGTTATTTATCCATCCATCAGTTTTGAATCACATTGAAATATTTGCTTCATTTTCATTAGCTTGAGCAAAATAACAAGCACAGTTATGTGCATACTGTTCACATACTCTTAACCTGGTCAAACAGATATCATGTAAAGACTATTAAAGAATGCAGATGAGCAGCCAGTCTGCAAAATAACGTCACAGATACGACCATTACAAAACTAGCAATATTCAAAAAGAAGCTACAGATACATTTAAACTGAGGCCTATGAGAAAACAGTTGACAAACAAGTGTGTAGTGTGGTAAGACAAGTCAAGAGGGACGAAGAACCTAGTGTAGAGTAAGTACTGCAGTGTTGTAGTTGGCAGAGAGGAAGAAGCTGAAGTAGCAGCTGCTGGCCCATCCCTAAATGACAGTGTAATTAAGTATGTGTGAAGCAAAAAAAAGCTCGAGAATGTAGTCCTGAAACAATCGGCATACAAACTGTGAATGGAGTGTGTTTACCTGAAAAGGAGCCTTCCCGGTCAGGCACTGAAACACGATGGTTCCTATGCTCCACAAGTCTGCCTTCGCATCATAGTTTTGGGACATAATGACCTCAGGAGCCTAGTGAGGAAAGAACAGTGAGATTGTGACACTTGATGACCAGTTAATGAGATGATTAATTGTTTCAAAGGTTGTGTAATTAAAAGACTCTGTTAACTTCTGGTCTGAGTGAAAAACAAGTCATCACCTTAACCAGCTAAAACATTTGAGTATGCTGCAGTTATGTTCCCTCTTATCTATAAAGTAAGTGCTTACCATGTACATAGGAGACCCACAGAGTGTTGCTGCCATCATGTTGTTCTGAAGGTACCTGGCAAAGCCAAAGTCCGCTGCAGAAAAAGCAAGTAGGGGAGGGAAGGAGGGAAAACAAAAGAGGACGTGTTAACATTTGGTGCTGGAAGCGAATGCAGAAACTATTAGATTTATGTATTATATTCACACAGAAAATGAATGAACAGGAAACGAATGTTCCAAAGAAAAACTGCAGATGGTTTGTCTGTCACACCTCCCCAACTGTCACCAACAGTCTTTTCAAAACCAATAAAACCTATACATGATAATACTCTACCAACAGAGGGAGATCTTCACTATGTTTACTGTGATTACAGGTGTGATAATGATGATGCAGCATTATCACCCAACAACAAATTGCTGCTATCCAAAGCAAGCAAACTCAATCAACTCAGCAAATGTAAAGCATGCAGCCTCAAGTCAACCGAATAATTTATTATTTATTATGGATATGTTTGTGTGTGAGTACCTGCATCTATGTAGGTACAATGAGTGTGTGTTTGTTTGTTTGCAGGTTTTCTCTTGAGACATGGAGCTAATAACACTCTGCAGTGACTGGGACTGACACAAGCCCTCAGACTTTACCCCCACAGGACAATCACGTCTCTCCAGAGGAACGGGAATTAATGGACTTAAGGATTAAAAGAGTTTCCAAACAGCTGAACAACACACACTCGCTCTCTGTACTTGATCGTGACATGTGTGCTTGTTGTTACACCAGCGTCATCTTTTGGGTCAAACTGATGAGACACACACATCATGTATTTGTGAACAGATTCTCTCTTTCACTTTTCAACTGTGTTTAGTCCGAAGAAGACTGCCAACACTGCTGAGGCAAAATGTGAAATTCTATATATAATCCAATCACTTTCCTTGAACAAGTTTAGTCTTACAACCCCAGTGTGATAACTTACCTTAGGGAAATCATTATCATTATTGGGTCTTGCTGCAGTAAAAGTGTCTGTAAAGAGCTTGATTACAGCACAGGGATTTCCACGAGCTGCTTTGTGAGATTCAATTTGTTTTTTTACTACTGTAGACGGTCCTGGTACTTTCTTATTAAATCCCACAAACTGTGGTCTCTTGTGTGAAAAGTTAGAATGTTTTAGCCCTTCTTATTTCTGACTATGTATCCAAATGACTAAATAATCATTGTATATGTCAAACAGTCGATTTCGGATAATCATCAACCATTTGTTTATTTGTTTATGTGCATCTATAAACCTCCTAATCATTTTCATTGTCACTCTGTAGCATTTTGTTAAACACTACAACAGAAATCTGATGATGAAATGTGGAACATGTTTGCAGACTCACCAAAACGTCAAAACCTACCGATCTTGATGCAGGTGTTGTTGGAGTGCGACTTGCGTCCTGGTGGGTTGGAGAGCAGAATGTTCTGGGGTTTGAGGTCCCTGTGGATTATGCCTTTGGCCTGTAAAACCCTCATGGCCCCTGCAATCTGCTGCAGGAAAACTCGAATAGTGTCCTCACTCAGCGTGCCTTTGGCTTCAGAGGAACATAGAAGAGGTACAAAAGGTTAGTCAACGACAAGTTAACTTTGGAATAATACTGTAGGTGTGTGTGTATGTAGGTACAGTGCATGTAAGTTAAGTGCTTATGTAGGACACAAGATGGGGGTATAGTAGACAGACCCTGCATGACCCTGTTTTATAGATTCTTAAATCTATGCAGATCCCACTAGTTTCCCTGAAACATCTTAGAGTCAGACCATCTCATTTTACCTCTAAAAATATCTGCAAGCTGTATTTTTTCTTCTCTGCTGTCTCACCTCATCACATCACCCCACAGTCACCTCCTGCTCTCTGTCCCTTCCTTCCCTCCAATCACCTCCTTCATCTCACGGTGGTACAGTATGGTTCTATGTTAGGGTCCCTCCCTTGTCTTGAATTTCTCTCGGGCTCCACCTCCCTAGCAACAGATTTTCTTTTTAAAGCCAGGCTCTGGCTCGACTTGGGCCAGGAAAAAAAAAGTTTTGTTCATTAACCACAGTGGGCAGTGGATCCAAAAACACTTGTGAAACTTTTCCTTAACCGTGCAGGCAGAGACTATTATTGGAAGAGGTCCTCTATTTAAACTGGGTACCTGACATGCACAGCTATAATTTGTCTGCAAACAGCTCGCGCCTGACGTCTTATTTCCAACTCCAGCCGCACTGACAGACAAATCCCTGGTTTTTGAAAGCTCTGTAATTTATGAAATGTGGCAAATCTGGACAGATTTGTAGATTTTATTTTAATGTCATCATGCTCCCAGCGTTGACAAAAAAAGCATATTTGCAAGAGGTGGTGTACTTTATGGATGTGACATATGTCTCACATATGACAAGTCAGGACAGAGAGACGGCAGGGAAGTTTATCTGCTTACTTATTCCGTCTATTTTAAGCGTTAGGTCCTCCAAAGTTCATGAAGCACCAAATTTATCTTCAGGGCCCCAGATAAATGGTTACTTCCTGCAGCCTTACAGGAAGACTACAAAAACACGGCTGACCTGAATGGCAGCCACGGGGTGTATATTTTACTGTAAAGCTGTTCCTTTAACTTGCACTCTTTCAATCTTCTCTGTAACAGAACTGAAAACTAATTCTTCCTCTTCTACTACTTGATATCTTAACTAGCAGTTTCTGTCCAAAGATCATTACCGAACATTTGTTTCATTTTAGAGGGTTGTTTTGTTTATTTAAATGTTTGTTTTGGTTGCTTGCAGCATTTTCAACCTAGAAATCAAAGATAATTCTACTGTTGGACATTGTGAGTTTATTGCAAATTGGTCTTGTTGCACTTACAGTGTAGGTAGTCAGCAAGGTCACCTCCATTGCAGTACTGGGATTAGAAAGCGAGACAGGAAGGCAGGGAGGGAGATGAAAAGGAATAACATTAGGAAACACAGGTAACATGAAGGGCTGATGTGTGGCTATAGTGAATAAGTATCTGATATCAGCCGGTCTCTGAAGGGACAAGAAATCGAACGAGATCAAAGCAGTGATTTGCTGAAGAGTGATGCGTTTCCAGATTTATACCCTTGCTCTCATTCCCAGCATCAATATGGATGAACCCCGGAAAGGACAAGGGTGTGTTATGACAAGTGAGGCCCTGAAAGGCTGCCTCACAGGCCATTTCCTTTTCTTTGATACAAAGATAAGCCCGAAATGACCGCAATAATAAATGGGACGTGTTTGAGATATGCATCGGGTATGTTCTGTTTCTGTAATGCCATTTTTAACCAGCAATTATCATTTTCATGTTTTATTGCACTGCCATATCATATGACCTCTTAGCTGTGTAATCACGATTGTGGAAAGCATTTAAACCGTGAATGTTAGACTCCTCCAAAACTGCTTGCCAACAACAATGAAGTTGTGTCTGAGCAGGCTTTTCTGCTTGGCAGGCGAATATGTTCAAACAATCTTACATTGTATCTTTGCAACACACACTAGAAGAACAACCCGGCTCATGAAAATCAATAAAAATATCAAGTATTCAAATTCTGAAATGGGTAATTATGTTATCAGAACAAGAAGAGGCATGTCTTGCAGGAATGACCAGTATGTATGAAGCAAGATGTTGAAACACATGCTGGACTGATTAAACCTGAGTTTTATGTTGTTTCCTGGTACCCAGAAAAAATTAGCCCAAAGGCCAAAGTATTAGCAAAGTGAAGCAGTAGTTGCAACACTCACACACATTATTTTACCTGTGGCTCATCATCAGATAATCAGCATCAAGCCATAGCAAAAACCTAGCAGCATTTGGATGTTGACCATTCACTCCCCCACCCCACCTCCCCTTTGATGCCTGAGGACACAGCTAATTATAGCCCGGGCCCTGTCAGTGCTGCCTGCACAAGCAGAGACAATACAGCGCTGAGCAAACAAAGCCAAACATCACAGAGAGCTTACCTCCATTACCAGGTACACTGAGCTGGCAGTTTCCTAAAGAGAGAGAGAAGAGATAAGAGTGAGGGGGGGGTGAACAAACACGTGTCAGTGGCAGACACACACACAAGGAACAGGTGGTACAAGCAAACTAAGCTGCTGATTCGGATTGGAGAAATGTAAAGGGTTGCAGAAAATGAACTTGATTAACTGCTGGGACAAAAAATGTTTTGTGACAGAAAAAAAGAACGCAAGTGAGAGGCAGATGTCAACAAATATCGAAGCTCCGCACAGTAGTAATATTTTGTAAAACTAGATCCCTGACTCATGCACCGCTGGACTTTTAAAAAAGAAATGAGGCCTGTCCTTTTCTGTGAATCTTTCATATATTAAAATAAAAGCATTCTTGGCGAGAAAGAATCAGTGAGAAATTATGAAACTGATCTGCTCTGTGACATTAATACTGAGCCAAAAACAAGCATCACAAGCAAGTGAGATGGAGTCAACAGTGAAAAACTTTTAACTTGTATGTGCCGACAACAGCACCAACAAACAGTTAATGGCTCTTGATTTACTAAAAATGTAAATAAGTTTTGATATTGCACATTTGGGGGAGTTCCAGCGACTCTTCTAACATCTGTTACTTTCCCCCACCGTCCTCTGTGTCAGACAACCTGTTTGAGGCACAAGTTTTGAAAAAGAAAACACAGACAAACAGCACGGCCTGCCTGAAAAGCTCCTCTTATCTCGTGGCTACAGATGACTGCAGTCTTTCACTCTGACCTCGTCTCAGTATCTGGCTGAATCCACCAGTCAGAGGCCAGACTGTTTTCTACAGTTCCGCTGAGTCAGACCTTTTGAAATTAGTTGTCTTTGGCTTTATTGAAGATTGACAGCGAACCATCTGGTTTCCCACAAGCTGTCCCTCTGCTGCATTTATCAAATAGTAGCGGAACACAACACCACGCCAAAAGGTTTGGCGTTACGTTGACAGTTGGTCATAATTAGCACATTCATAGTGCTATGGTTTGATATAAAATACTGACAACACCAGGTCACTGTTGTTGTTGCAACTATTTCCTGTTTCACAGGGCGGAGCTTCCTCGGTAAACAACACAGGCACCCTCTGTTCCTCCCTGAATGAAAATGTTTATCTAAATAAAACATTATTTTAGTACTGCAATTCACGATTATTGTTTAACCTGCCATTTACTTTCTCCTTTATTCGTTTGATCTAGCAAATGTCAAATGTATTTGATATAGAATGGTATAAAACACAGAAAAGCAGCATACACTTGAGAAGACAAATGATTAATCAATCGCCATCTCTGGTCAATCTATCTGCCATTTGCTCTTGCTCAGTGCCAGTTGAGAAATAGGAACTTGTTGCGTTGCTAAAATTTTTTGGTGCTGTGGCTGTCACGTTACAGTTCACCTGTAACTACAGGACACTAGAACAATTTGACTATGAGACTAATTTGTTTAAGAAAATCAGATAAAATGTGAAAATAAAAGCAAGCGCATCTCTCTGGTGTCCAGTGTTTGGTTTGGTTTCAGTTTCCTCCTGACCTAATTAGATAGCTGCATGGTGAGATCCCCTGCTCAGAACACCTACACTGTCTGCTGCTGTGCAACAACAAACCTGCAATCTTAGCTCTGACTATCTTAGATGCCCAGAGAGAGGTGCCACAGTGAGTCAGTATAAAGATAAAAGAGTGGAATATGTTTGAGTTCTGCAAATACTTGTTTAAAAAGGTCATGTAAAATCCACATTTGCAATCAATATAAAAGGGGTGACTGTGCTGGTGTGTTAGCAATTAGCAGTGCTCAGCATGTGAGTGTAGGCAACGCTGGTCATGACTTTTTTTTAGAACCTTCTTTGCATGATGACTAAGCCCCTGTGACAAAAGAAAGATAAGGGCAGAGGATGAAAGGTCAGCTTAAATCAACAAAACAAATCACAGGGTCTGGTAATGAAGCCTAAAAGCCTAATAAGCAGTTTCCAAATATGAGATTTCATATTAGCTCAGCAATGCATCAAAACTGGGAGCAAGGGGAGACCTGAAACGTGTTTGGTTATCTATGACACGACACAGTGGTGCAACAGGATGGATGTCAACATTCCTGAAACACTTACATTATCAGATGTTAGCATTTGTTTCTCATGGGTAATGCGGGTTTCTCCAACAGCCTCAGGACGCCCTTCCTCGGCGTTGAATTACTACCACTGTGAAATATTTAAGTCTTGTCTGTTGTCACAATTAGCATAATCTGTGCATTTTTAAACCAGATGGCGGTGTGTTATTCATTGACCAAAAAGACAAAAGGAACACCTGGTGAGTTAAAATATGTATTGTGTCGGGGCAGGAGGTCTAAACTATCTGGCAGGTGTTGCCACAGACTGATTATTATTAGCCAACAAGGCGAGAACATCGTTGTGACATTGTGTGTGGATTCTGTGTAACACTGAGAGGTCGAAACTGGTATTTATATCTGCAGTTGTATGGAAGCATAACACCTAGTCTACACCTTTGGCACCGGGCTTGTGAGAACAAATGCTTGAGGCAAGTAAAAAGTTAAAGACACCAGACTTCCTTGAAAGCCTTAATCAAGGAGACCAGCGGGAACAGAATGTAAAAACAGGAGATGAAGCTCAACGGGACACAAAGAAGTATTGACTGAAACCATACACGGATTTGCTCTACATGGAAGAGCAGAGGAAAATGTGCCTGAACAAGATAAAATGGAAAGTTTTTAGAACAAACAGATGTAGCAAAGCCTCATTTGCTGCATCTACGGAAAACAAAAGTGTTCAAGCTGCATTAGACAGAAGTGGGTCATGTGGAACAGACAACGACCCATCTGCTCTACTTTGCGAGCACTGACTGACGAGAAAACTGGGACAATAAAAGGTGTGATAATCATGTATGTAAACAGAAGCCTTGACACAGTGCAGTGAGCCTGCTCCTGACATGATCTATAGGCTGCTTGTGAGTGAATTTTAACATACCTGAAAGTCCAGTAATGCAACAATGTTTTCATGTTTCAGTTCCTGCAGAGATGACACAGATAATCATTATTTGTCTGGAATATACTTCATTTTTTACATGCTTATGTTAAACATTTCATTTCCCTGTGACATCCCCATGTTCAAAGAGATCACACATTACTCACGGTTCACTCTAAAATATGGCACATCTCTAGCTCTAGATTCTAGCCAAATCATCTAATAAATAATGCATAGCACTTTGAAATATCAGGGTTATACATTTGATAGGAGTAATTCAGACATTTACAACTGCTGGTGTGGACAGGAAGTGTAGATTTGGCCCAGGTCACCATTCTAACCTGGTCTCAATCAAATACGTGTTTATACAAATGTATATGTATATGTGTATAATGTAATGTTCCTTGTAATCATGTTTTAAGCACATAAACTGTAAAAACCTAATAGCTGGAAACCAGTGAACTCTTGGGAAAGAGTACTTCTGACTTACCTTGAGTATTTTGATCTCTTTCCCCAACAGCGTCTGGGATTTGGCCAGGTTCTTCTTGTTTATGCACTTTACTGCCACCTCCCAGTCATGTTTCTGCACAGACACATGCAAAAATCATTTTTTTGGTTGCATAAACACATGCAAATGCAGTATGTGTCACACTTGTCTCTTTGTTTTGTCTATTTATTTATGCTCACACTAAAGTATAGAAGTGTGGCCTATTGTTGTCTGAAGATGTGCACGTTCCCCTCCTTCATACTGGTGGTTAAAAAGGTTCCTTAAAAGAATTTGGTACTGATTACTTATCATCTGCTGAGAATGTAATCAGCCAGGAGGTCCGGTTACTATAATAGTTCTGTAGAGTCTTTACTTATATACTACACTTCCTGCAACCGAATACAATGTCCTTGACAGTGCATTTTCTGACTCTACAGCATATTTAAATGTATTGTTGCATATGTAGATGCTATTATGCTCTGCTGAGGATGAAATGGGATGTCTGTGTGCCAACTTACTAATGACACTACATTTATTTGTCTCAGCAGATATGATACATTATATTACCGGTGTGCACTCAAATTACTTTAAGCTTTATAGCTTTTCATTCCAGGAATAGGACATGTTTCAACATGCTCATTAATGGCCTTAGTATGCAGCTTTCTAAACAATTATGCCTGGTGCTCTACATTTAACTTGATTAAGGTCGTGCATCATCTGCATTATACCTACCTAAAGGTAAAGATACTCACATAGTGACCATTAAGGCACTAAGAAAAGGTGCAGTGAGTATTTAAGAAGTATTACAGCATTTTATCCATCAACTGCCTGTTATTTTAAGGGGCATCCTGTAAGAGCTACCAGGCCTCTTAAGGCCGTACAATGAAAACAAATACAGCAGATGACCAAAAATAGGCGATTCACGCCTAACAGTACAACCAAACCATTCAAATTATTTTTCATATCGTCAATGTTTGCAGCAGAATATGACTTCAGAAAGTAATATTAACAGTAGACGTGGGTAACACTCACCTCTCGGTGTCTGCCTTTGAAGACGACAGCAAATGCGCCATGTCCTATCAGGTCCTTCCGACTGAACTCAAATTTCCCCACCGTCTCCATATTGTCCCAAAGTCTGATTTTATACTACTTATCCGCGGACAAATGGCCAGGAGGCCTCAGGACACCCTTGTTGATAGCAAGTGCACCTTTCTCCTCTGTCAAGTAGGGGCAGCAGCAGAGATGTTCACCCCCTCTTTCACTTGCCATGGGCTGCCTTCCTGACAACAAACTGTCCTCCTCTCTCATGTTCGCACGCATACGTCTTGGAGTTTAACTCCTAACAAAGGTGTATGGTGATTTCCATCGCTGACAACGCGGCCAACACGAAGTTAGCTAACTTAACAAACCGGAGAACCGGACTAGTCTTGTTGTTGTAGCTATCTCTGAGGTGCCACCTTAAAAAAAAGCAGCTCGCTGCGTTTTGTTTATATACAGGAGAGCTTCACTTCTGTCGTCTGGAGCGTCCGCACGGCGAAACAACCGCTGGCTGTGAGCTAAACATGCATTAATTATGTCTAATAACCAGCAAAGACTGCGAATAAGTCCTGGGATCTCTTGTAGTTAGCATATGAGTCGCCGAAAGTCACAGCATCGATGGTCCCAACAAAGCAGACGGCGTCTAGTCTCTGCAGCAGTGCGCATGCGCAGGGCGACTACAGCTGTAGGCCTGACGTCAGAGGACCAGGGTCGTAAAAATGAAAGTGTTTGACGTCTGTTTTCGCTTTATTGAGCTAGTTTAGACACGAAGATGAGAAATTTGCTCTTAATATTAACAGTGTGGAAATAACTGAGACACTGCATGCGCACGCGTGCGTACACATGCGTGTATTGGACAGTGTAGGCGAAAATAAGCATTACCAAAATGCCACAAAGCGCAAAACACGACAAAAATATATGTAAAATACTACACAGATACTTACTTTGTGTGTTTCAGTTTGTCACTAGCTACTGCTGTCTAGAAACTTTAATGAATCAATTAAAACAAAAAAGTTTTTGGAATTTGTCCCACTCCATTAATGAGATGACTCACTGCTTTTATATTAGGAGGGGATAATACCATATTAAGTTTTAATTGGTGATCTCACAATTAATTTTTTATTAAACTCACCACCAGGTGGAGAGACAGGCTATCATCATCATCATCATCATCATCATCATAATCATCATGATTATGATGATCATTGACACCATTATGGGCTCTGGAGGGGGAGCCTCTCCAACGCAAGGTGTATGTAGAAGTGCCAGCTTTGCAACAGTTATTGTACAGGGTTTTTTTTAGCATACAGAAGAGGAGAGTGGAAAGGGGAGATAGTAAAACCAGCACTGCATCTTGAAACTCGAAGCTGAGGAAAGAGACAGAGAGAGTTACACGTGTGCAAAGGAATATAAAAAGGAACAGTAGAAATGATGCAGAATTATGGCAACCGGGGAGGGAAGTGAAAGGGAATGAGGAGAGGAACGATCGTTGAATGTTTAAATGGAGAAAAATGACAGGTGACAGGATGAGACAGCAACCAAGAGAGGTTGAGCTGACAAGATGGGAGAATCCTGGAAAAGATGGCAGAAGAGACATATGGAGCAGTTGCAGATGGACGAACATCGAATAAATGGACAAAAAAACTAAACTATAGGAACAAGATGACAGCAAGATCTAGAGGGCTTTCAAAAGAGGATAGTCTAGTATATTAGACCCTTATATCATGTATAAAATATATCCAAATTGTGCCAGTAATCTCACTCAGTGTCCAGCATTATGTAAGCTGTGTAATGACTGTTTAATCAACTTTGTGAGCAGGTAACTTTCCAAAGGTTCTTTTAAGGCATAAAAATAGAGACGCTTTAACACAAGAAAGAGGAGAAGAAGAGAGCTGCTGTGGAGGAGACATCCATCCCAAATGGAGAATGTTGAGTGTCTGACCAAAATGATGGGGTTACTATAATCTGTTAAAAACTTGCTGAATGCAATCAATGGAAAACTCCCTAAAGATACAGTAGACTATTTAGATTCTTATTTCTCCTTTTGTATTGACCATAGAAACAGTGACCTGCTTTGGATTTCTTTCCCCATTTGGTAACGTATTAATTGTTAACTTCTCCTCATTTAAGATGCCACCAGTAAGGTGAGTTTGTTTTTAAACTGGCGTAGACTGTAGAGACAGGTTCTTAACTAAATTATCACTAGATTCATGCCAGCAACATCACTGTTTATCATTGATGTAAACAACTCAGACCACCCACCTAACTGTCCTTCAGTCCAATTATTAATGCAAGATGCTTCATTAATTGTGCGACTCTCTCAAGAATTAAATGTGGGAAATTTAATGAGAGGCTAAATCTAATGTAAGCTATATTTGTTTCTATGTGGTTGGATGAGTTGATGCATTGACAAATACAGATGACTTAATTATCAGACATTGCCCTTGAGAGAAAGGTCTTTTGACAGTCAGGTACAGATGATAAATGTGCACATAATTTAAGATTAGGACAACAGCAAAGAGACTGTGATATGAATTCTTAACACAAAATTACAGCACGAGTTTCATAGCAGTGCATGCATTTCAGTGCATGTATGGCAGAGGCTATTAAACTTTAGCTGTACGTAACACATCAATATATGAACTTGTATCACGTATACATTTGGATTCCTTTAACACACTTTAAAGTTTCAAGACAGTGCATCTGTGCAGGAGGAAATAGATTTGAAGTATTTAAAACACTTTCTGTATATTAATGCACCAGAAGAGGGCGACAGAGGACTACAAAAGAGTACATGTCTATGGTACTGTGATCACATTGTTGATCATTTATAATCAATTCCAACAAATATAAACAACAAAAGTGCAAAAAGTAATTATTACATTATATCATTTTACAATGTATTTGATCTCAGTCTTTGAATATTCATTCTTTAACTATGGAATAATCTTTAACAGTACTCACTGAGAGAATTGTGTAACCAGTGACAGCATGGTGATATAAAGTATATCTGAAAACGCTGAAGTTGTTTTTGAGAGGTTGAGTTGTCGTGGAAACATTGTCAAATATCAATTATTCAAAGGAAGACCATTTTTTTTAGGAATTCAGTTTTCAGATGTTTTCACACACAGTGGAAGGTAATGTCACATTGAAACATCCCACACTCAGCCCACTCACTGGCAATCTGATATCAAAGAGCTATTGTATTGTACCTGACATCAAGTGATGGCAGTCAGTTATTGTATACTGCTGGTGCAGTATTGTCCAACAACACTGGTGTGTCCTATCATGAATTAGTCATTGAGCCGAGGCTACATTCACAGTTCTGTGCGGGTGTGTGTAATGATGCACCGCTGGCAGCAGTTAAGCTGATGCTGTGACGTGTTCACATACATAAAATGTGCTATGCCAGGTTTTACTGTACTACTCTACTCTTCAATGTGTGTTGGAAAGTGAGACCATACAGGACAGTTGGTGTACTTTGCTGTACCACCATCACAGGTGTCTACTCTGCGGGGGTTTGCTCTGGTTTTGAATATTTTAGCTGCTCTGTGGTTCTCTCACAATGATTGATTGGTTCTCCCTGCCCCACATTAAGTCTCAGTTGGAGACAGTTGGTGCAAAGGCCTTCAGGTGTTCACTCTAGTATAGAGAAGAGACACCAGTGTTCCAATATACTCGCACACTTATGTAAGTTGTCTATTAAATTATGGTTCAATGGTATATTATAACACACAATGAATGAGACATTATCTGCAACTTCTTTATCTGTAATCAGACTGACACTCACGCGTACACATATATCCACACTACGCTGACAAACCATGGTCCCCATAAGGTTAGGTCAACCCTTTAGTGTTGTTGTTGTTAGTAATAGCTTGCTATGGTTTGGGTCAGGGTCTGAATGAGGCAAGAGTATGGTGCAGTAAGGACAATCTCTCATTAAAAAAATAACAGTCAATACAATTTCTCCGAATTGAAAAACTCCATGCAGCTTTCATTCATTCAGCCATCCAATCAAACTTTCCACTTTGACATTTAGAATTATAAATAACTATCTGGAGCTGACAAACACGCTCTTTTTTTGTAAATGTTCTTTTATCTCCTCATTGTACACCACTTTAAGCATACCTTCTGAATCATCAATCACATTTATTAAAAAGAACTTTACCTCTTTAGGTGGCTGAGGGCCTTCAAGGCCTCCCTCCACTTAGCCATTAAGTGTTTTGACACTGTGCCTTATACTAGAGCTGAATCGTAGCCAACTTTTTCATGTAGATGGATAGCTACGAATCTTGCCATGAAGGTCATTGCTTTTTCAAACCCATCTCCACACTGAAATGAACTTTTAGGACTTGATCAGCATAATAGTTTTGTCTGCATACTGCATGGCCATGCTCAATCGTGTGATCCCTGCCAGTAGGTCATGCCAGATAATTAAACTGAGAAGCTGAGGGAAATTCAATACACTCTATTACAACTGAGGGAGCCTTGGACTCAGGGGAGACTTGGGTATTCATAGACTGAATATAAAGATTTTCTAAAGCATCAAGTAACTCTAACTCCCGTCGGAAACACAAGTCGTTAAAAGTCACATTACAGATCAGTCAAATTAGAATGGCAGCGTGAACGAAGAGGCCGATAAATGTTTTCAGAACCGCTGATCACCAGCTTAATTTTCTGGATTATTAATGACTATATCACCAACAGGTGATGTGAGAACATTGTTAAATATATATATATATATATATATATATATATGGACTCATTTTGAAGTCCTTTATGAAGCACATAAAAGAGTACTCCATCGACTGCACTCCAGTAACACTAGCCATACTTCCAAGTTTCCAGTAATTCAGAAGAACATGCAAATGAATACATGTTTCCATCAACTACCGTTATGTGAATATTCTGAGTTCGTTCATGAGTTCGAGATAAGCAACAGGTGGCAACAATTCTCCAGAAACAAGAAGAAAATAATACCGAAAACACAACGGAAATATGATATTTCGATTTGTTTTATGCATTAATGTGAGGAGGGTTATCTCAAATCTGTGTGGAGCAATCATTGATGTATTGTAGATGGCATGTGGATATGGATACGATGAGAAACAGTTGATCATGTGAGCTAAATTTTCTTGTCTTGTTCTGTCTTTCCATCTCCCATTAAGGGCATTAACTCATTTTCAAAAAAGGCAAAAACCACCTCGAGTGAGCATATAAATTTTGAAATTAAGGAAGCTTTTTCGAATTTTGCAGTATCAATCAAACTTTTCTAATGCAATACTTCAACACGCGCACCAAAATACGTTGATTGGCAGATTCAAGATGGACAGCTTTTTTAAAAAAAGAATCAAAAGCAATGGAGCAGAACCATTGATATTTTTTTAATTCTTTGTCAAAACCTGGAACCCACAATGCGACTCAATCACCGCCAGTTTAGTCGGAGATTCGGGTGCGTTATGCGAGTAGCAGCTAATGTAGCCCCAAGCTGCTAGCATTAAGGAGAGATGAAGAGTTGGCTATAGAGGTCTGGAAAACTTCTTTCTAACTCCACACCAATTTTTCTCACATGGAGCAGTGCAGTTCTCTAGAACATACTTTGAGCTGGAGATATAACACATTTAAATATCTGCCAATCATTATAATATTGAGTGCAACAAGTAGTATGTAAGTTGTTGCAAAGCAGTATACCTTGTGTGTTTTGACTTTGTCAAATTCCAACGTGTTACCTGTTGGATAATAAATGAGAACAATAAGCTTTAGAAAGTCATGTGTTGCTGCTTTATCTCAACTGGATTAAGGACCTCTGCAGCATTTCACAGTCACCATCAGATAATAAATGCTTCAGTTTTCTCACCAGAGAAAGATATTCTGACAGTCTGGTGAGATCAGGAGTGTCTGTGCTCTCATCAACTACTCTGTATTTTACTTTCTTAAAATTCTGTTGCTCACTTCTCCTGTATTTCATAACATCAGCCTGAGTATCCTCTCTGCTCTCCTCTTCAGTGTAACTGTGGTAGAATAATGATGAAATTATCAGCCAACAAAATGTTGAACCTTTGTTCATGTGAAGTGGAGGTGTTACTTCTGCTCAAACTTTGGACTGAAACGAAATGGGTGCACCCTTCCTCTTTGCTGAATTGCCTGGCTTGTGTGGGCAAGAGTTGAATTCAGTGTGCCCTTTTGAGGAATGTGACAGCAGAAGACTGCCAGAGCCCGGTCTGACAAGTCGGCCAAATGATTCTCTCGCCATGCAAGCGCGAAACCAGCCCCTTCTGTGGACCCTCCCCTCAACCTCACTGCCATGCATCAGTTGGAGCCAGGCTGTTGACAGCATCACTTCTCCACAGTGCAGTGACTGTGGGAACAGTTGTACTTTGGTTCGTGCACACACACAATTACATGTACACACTGTTTAACACACTGTTTAACAAAGGACTCCACAGGTCAATTCTTCTGCACAGACTATTGGCATTGCATCTCAACTTACTGTGGTACACAAAGCTTGTGAATTTGGCCTCTGCCTGCCAAGGGACCAGATATCAGACCAAAGTTGTTGTTGAGCAATCATTGTTGTAGAAACTTTTCCTCTGTTTGCTGTGGGTTATAAAATAAAAATCTACCGCATTTATTTGATTTTCTCCATATGTTCGTCATATCTGTCCAAATGTCTTTACATCTGTCTCTTTGTGCCTATTTGTCTTTCAATTCTTTGTCTGTTTTTTTAATTTGTCTGTATGCTCCCCCTGCTAAAACCCAAAACTCCTCATCAGCGCTGTATCAGTGGTTTCACTGAGGATTTCATCCAGATGTTCGTTACATAACGTGATTATTATTGCTCATTTTTCATGACATTCTTATGAAATGCACCAGGATATAAGTAAAACATATCACACCTAATATATCATTTTAATAATTTGTGTTTTTATTTGTCGTGTAAACCTGTATCCTGTAGGTCCTCCAACATAAAACAGTCACAGTTCAGGGCTTCAGGAGACAAGAGATGTCTTCATTTTAATGATGCCAACCTGCCCGGCCAATCAAGACCAAGCCAGATTGTGATTTGATGCATTAATTAAATACAGTGAACGTGCAACTGCTGTTGAAAATGAAAGGATTTTTGGAAAAGCAATAACTTTAAATTTAAGAGACCTAATGCTCATTACACTTCCCCGAGCCAATACCTGCAAACTGTAACATTTTTAATTCCAACAATTAGATTTGGTTGAAGTAGCAGCTCAAATAGGATCAGTTGGACAAACTGCTGAAAAGTGACCCGTCCCGCTGCATTTGCCCCAGGGAGCAGGTGCTCGCCCGGTGGCCGCTGAGCCACAACAGTTAATTAACACCACTCAAGTGTGTCAAGAGGGGAGAAGAAAAATTGCTACTCTTAGTGGTGTTACACCCTAGCAAGGCTGCAAGGCGTGACAAAAGGGAGATGCGGAGGGAATAACAATGGATTCATTTCAAACATGATAATAAACTACAATAATTTGAAAAAAGGTATTCTGAAAAGCAGCCTGTTACAACAAAACACAATTGCATTGTGTTTGTGCATGTGAGATGCAGTACACAAAATGGAAAACACGCAATCAAGCAGTAAAAGCAGAAATAATGGATGATGATTTTAACTTCACCTCAAAGCAGAATAAAGTCTGGTTGTGCATAATCTTCTAGAGGTCATCTGTAACCTCTTCATAAATTACATTGCTGTGATTTTGAAGTGAAAGTGAAGTCTGTGACTGACATGTTCCTCGGGACTTGTCTTAGTTGTTTGCCACCATCAGTTCACTTTGATCTCCAGCTAAGCAGTATCTGAGCAGCTGAATATTTTTGGATATTACTTCTCTGATGTACTTCCCTGAAAAAGTGCGGGTATATAATCCTCTGCCAGCAAATCTGTTCAGAAAGCAGACTCCGAGCGAGTGTGTGGTGTGATTGACATGATGTGGTTTGCTTTCCTGATGAACAAGCAGTGACCATTACAAGAGAAAACATGCTTAAGGACATCAGAGAGATGGAGAGCAGCTCCCAGTTGGTGTCTGCAAGCTGTCATGTTACCTTCATCTGTCTTCAAGCCTGGGCTCCTTTTCAATGACACCAAATAATTACACACTCAGCCCACACAGCCATAACTCTGAATACTCTGTTCTGATACAATTTCATGTGACCACAGTTACTCATTAAAGTCATTCATATTCTTTTATTTTTCTACAAAAATATTTTACATTAGAAAACACACCTTGAAATATACACAGTCCACTTGGTTTTTGCACTAACCATGGAACATCTCAACTCAAATATATCTGTGTCTATATTTAAATTGTTGGTAAATATATCGGCAAGAATAAATCCGGATGCTATCTTGTGAGGTCTGCTAACATCACCAGAGGGAGCTTGGGTTGATGGAGGAAATCGTCCAGCTGTGAGGAAAAAAGGCTCTGAGAACTATAATCTGATCAAAGCAATATGGAATCACAATCTAGGCATATTTATTACAAAAAATACAACTAAACCAATCGCACCTCTGATATTAGCAGGGGATGCTTCTGTACGAGGGTTGAAAATGATGAATTCATGGAGATACATGAGTAGCAGCTCCTCAAAGAGCATGGCAGGGCAGGTAAGCGGCGTTAAGGATTATGACATTAAGTGATATTGAGAAACTTGGATTTGAACTTTCTGTCATACAGGAAGTCATTAATTGCTCTCAGCCAAGGCTGCTCTTTTCTTTGTGTAGCTGTACTTGATGGTATTCGCCTGCCTACCTGTTTACAGCCCTGGATGTCATTCATCTACCTGTCGACATCCAAGCAAGTCCTTCATTTTTCTTCCTGTCAACATCCCGTGGGGCCATTCATCTGTAAACCTAACTATCCATCTACACTACATCCCAGGGTACCTTTCACCTGTCTGCCTTGATACATGCCGGGGTGTCAGTCTCCTGTCTAACTATGGTATCTATATACCATATGCCATTCTTCGCCCTGGTTTGAGTCTTTCAGGAAGCTTTTCCTGTCAGACTGAGTTAAAATATTGACTTTCTCTGGGACTGGTAGACCTCAACTCCAACCATGGTCAGAAAATTAGGCCTTTCTGGCTAACTCTGGCATATTTTCAGAAATGTTATTAATATGTCCCTGAAACTAAACCTTATCTGTAACCAACCTTTACTTAAAAATGACATTTTGGTTGGTGGAGAATGCTGGGAGGCAATAGGCAGCCTAGCATTAAGTTCTAGTTGCCAGGCACTATTTGAAGCAATAGCTCAACATTTTGAGAAATAAGCTTTTTTGTTTTCCTGCTGAGAATAACGTGAGAAGATCAGCCAAGACCTGGTGAGCATAGCTTAGCATAAAAGACTGGAAACAGATGGAAAGTGCTAGCCTGTCAATGTCCAAACAAAATCCACCTACCAGTACGTAGCTTTAAAAACACAATGTGCCATTTTTGCACCTCATTATTTTGTTTCCATGAACAGAGTCCAGATTGTTGTCTTTCTATTTCCAGTCTTTATGCCAAGCTAAGCTTAGCTGCTAGCTGTAACTTAATATTTACCAGACAGACATGAGTATTCTCATCTAACTCTCAGTTAGAAAAAGAATATTTCCCAAAATGTTGAACCATTCCTTTGAAATAAAAATGTACCTTTACATAATCAATTGTCTACCAAATTTTTCAGGGTAACATTCAACGCTGGCTGTGATTCAACCCCTTGACCTGCCTACATCCAACAATACCATTCATTATTGCTGTAAACTTGTCGTACTTAAAAAATAGAATTCTGATGGGTGCTGTTGGAGTACTGTAGTATTTTATGTGAACATATTTCTCGAATAGTCAATGTCCTTGCAAAGATGAGACAGTTTAAACATTCAAGAGAAAACTAAAGGGTAGAACTTGGTTCTATGTAACTCAAACTTGTAAAGCACGGTACACGCATCTTCATTTTCAGTGGATGCCTTCTAGATATACCCTATTATAATATGATAATGTATGCATGTACTGTATGTACTACCCATACTGCAAGGCGCTTTTGTTGACCATCAAATGGCATGTCAAATAAATAACAGCAAAATAATAGCAAAAACATAACAATTGATATTTATATGAGCAAAATGTTCCAGTTTGTATTTAGACTGAATCCACTGACCCTCCACCAAAGGAGTCTGTTTCTTGCCCTCAGCTTGAGAACCCTGTCCCATGCTTTGGCATCATAGCAGTTCAGAGCGGAGGGCCAGCGAGAGCGTCCAGAGAGGTGGCAACAGCCACATGGGAGATGGGGAGGGGCGGGCGCCTAAAGGCGAGGCGCTGTCGGAGGTGCAGGAGCACACCTCGTATCCATTCTCTGCGTGGTCCGGGTGATGGTGCGCGTTGCCTCTCGTCTCCGTGCTTTTGGGCTCTGTGTCTGGAGAGTCCGACTGCATCTCGGTGCACAGCAGCCAGTCTTTAGCGATGAGGCGGGGGTATCCTGCCTCCACCTCCATGTCGCTGCCAGGCACTCGCCAGTACTCCTTCCCCTTGAAGAAATAGGATGAGCCTACAGAGATAGAGGGCACAGGGTTGGTATTAGTGTGTGTTTTTGAAAAACAGTTACAACACTAGTAACACTAGAACAGAACAACTCGAACAAGCCTTCAAGCAGGGACAAATGTAACAGATGCAAATTAAATATTGAAATACAGCAAACAAATATATTAACAGGATTACTGAGAATGACTAATGGATAACTAACAATACGGATGTTCTTTTGCTGCTGCCTAAACTTATTTTTGCTTTCCCTCCAGTATTGTTCAGCCCATTTTATCTCCTCCTTTCAGCATTTTCTTATCCAACTCTTAAACCTGTGATTTCTCACTCACTATTCACCATGAGTTGTCACCACATCTTCTTTTCCTCCCTCTATCTCTCTGTTTCTTTGTTATCCTCGGCTTGTGGAGACAGATAAAGGCTTTGATGTGTCTCCAGTTTCCCAGCTCAAAGGTTTACATATAGGTGAATGTGTGTGCTCTAGTATATACAGAATACATACATGTCTTTCCATAGAATCGGGGATTCTATGGAAACAAACACACACACACACTCACATATCAAACAGCTTGGGGCAAGACTTCTGAAGCTGGCAAAGGCTCAGACCCAACACAGACCTCTAAACACCTGACAGGGAAAAGAGCTTCCACACATTCAGCTGGGAGTTGCCGCAGGGGAGAGAGGTGAAGTTGTTGTTCCCACTGAGAGTGCCTGAAGTAAGGACTGAGTACCTCCTGCTAATTAGTTGTTTTTGTGCCAAATCTGAACACCTACAAGTGCTTTATCAAAGCCTAATCTGTACAGCCGACTTGTAGAGGCATTCCTTGAAAGGGATTTGCTTCGTAAAGGCTGTAAAAACAATGCAAGTGAAAGCAAACGTTACGAATCCCTACGGGAAGGTAACTGTCCTCAGTGTACGACCTATTGTAATTACTTAGGAACAGCAGGCAACCTTTCCGCACCACCTGGGGACCAACTCCAGATAAGGTCCTCGTCTCGTCAAACGAAATGTCACGACCAAGCTGATATAATAATTCTAAAGTGTAATTTTCATAGAGAAAATGAATTCAGTGTACGATATAATCTCTGAAATTGTTCAGTCATGAAATTGATTTACCACCTTAAACTTAGATATACTGTATGACACAGCACATCTCACTTTAACCCTCTCAGTCCCAGGCTAAAAACAAACTAAATCATTTTTTGTGCAGTTTTTCGATGCATTGCACATCCCTTCCTTTTTTTTTTCAGGTGATTTGTTTGATTTGGATTATTGCATTCAAGATTTATGAAGGAATTTAACTTTGCCTCAAAGTATTTTGTCATAAAATGAATTTCTGAGAATAATGAAGGTGTCAAATGCTTCATTAGAGAACAGCACTGCAGCTAACTAGTGAAATATATATTCGATATAACTGACTGCTCATGAAAGTTCATAAAGGCATCGTGACCAAAAAAAATAATAATAATACAAAGTGCAAGAAAAATAACTTTCACTCCAAGTTCATAGAGATCAAGAGTCAACACCTTGAATGTGAATAATTCATTAAAGCATCATGAGCAGTCTAATAACATCAGCAATACTTTGCATCCTCTTTCCTTATTAAGAATGGATAACAACCAAACTTTGATGTGCACATGGATTGCAAAAACAACACACAAGGAGGCTTTACAACATGTTATACATGCATGCTAGCTATGATGTAAATTTAAATGAATGTAAATGCGTTGTCCTCTTTCAAAAGGTCAGTTCACACAAATCAATTTTTTCCCTGAAGCTGAATGGATTTTGTTTTATCGTGTTCATTACTGTTAATATTTTTCAAGACTTTCAGTGACAATATGACAGCTGCTTAACTGATTTATTTCATACTTTGTGATTCACTAAGTCGTATACTATTATCCTCCACAACTCTCTATGCTGCACAGTGATTAAATCAAGTCATGAAACAAGCTCTCAGTTTTAGACCTATTTAGCCAAAGAGTCTCAAATCTCAATGGGCTTATTAATAAGTCGGAACTGTGAGACAAACATTAAAACAAAAACTGCTGCAGGCAAAAATTCTACATGTTATGTACGCCAGCAAAATACATTTTAAAGTGCTTTAAACAAGAAGCATCAGACGGACACATATTTCAACAACTTGTACTGTATTTAAATGATCTTAACATCCATCAAAACATTCAACCTCTGTGTTCAGAGGTACATTTTGATTAGTTTTATTATTTTTATTATTTTTTCAGCACACACTAATAATGACTCCTCATTATGGGTAATGTCATGCTAATGCCACACATAATTACACAGGGCGAGCTGTAAGATCTCGCTCTCTCATACACACACATAGGGTATATTTAATATATATATATATATATATATATATATGTATATATGTATATGAGTGAGGGTTTATCGAAGGCACGCTGCATTTTATAGATTTTATAGGAGGTAAAAGACCAGAATGTTTTACAGGCACAGATGCACATAGTCTGTGAAGATTACTGACATGGCAGATTCAGGTGTGACATGCTCCGGTAATGATCACATTAACCCACCTCCTCCTATAAACCTATATGGCCACATTCAGAGAACCAAGACAAGTGAAAAGAGAGGAGGTGGCTAGGAGGAGGGGGAGGCGAAGGAGCGAGACACACACGCATCAACACACACACTAATTGAATAATATACATTTGAGCTAATGCACTTTATTAGTATATCAGCTGTTAATTTAAATATCACCCTGGGCTTTCATTAATGATTGGTTCAATTACATTGAAAAAGCTATTTTACAGAGTTGGACAACATTATTTTTACATGGAGTATATCACAAAAACCATATCTTAAATGTAAGATGAACATTTTTTTTTAAGATCCTGTGAACGTTCCTATTATCTTGATCATTATATTGTCTTTCAGGAATATTAAGTGAGTGTTTCTTGTACTAGATTAAACTGCTTCCTTCCTACAACCTCAGCTTGTTAATTAGAAGCATCCAACAAAGACGGGTAAAACACGTGTCATAGCTCTGGAACCTGATATCAATATCTACTCTGTGTGTCACGCACATCATAGGAAATCTAAATCTGTAACAGCATTAAAAATGTACAGCTTATGCTTCCTCTGCAAGAAACAAGAGCCACCTCTGACTCAAAGTTAACTTTTCTGATTGACTGATTGTCTGATTATGCTTGAAAAAGTTCATCAGTGATGGCTGATGGGGTTTTTTTCCCAGTAACTGTCAATTGCTGGGTCAGTGGTTGACCATATGTCATAAAAACCTATGAGCCAATTTTCTGGCATGTCGCAGAGAACAATCCTCATGTCGTCCATCTGGCACTGACACTTCTTCCCTGATGTGTTTCCTGAAATTTCACAGACTAAAATCATATTCTGGAACCGCTTTAATTATATATGAACAGAAGGCAGTGCCCATGGTGCCACAATGAAACCACTCAGTGACAGCAGATGAGTAGGACACTCTCAAAAAGAGAGAAAGTCTTGTCTGTGGTCACCGAGAGCCACAGCTCAAATGCTGCAGGCGTCGTGAGGACTGTACTCACACATGTACGTTTAACAAACTATTCAGGCAGAGCAGCAGAGACAGCCTGGGAGCCTGATAAAGCAACTGTTATTCCCAGCGCAGTGTTCAACTAAGACAGCTACTAAAAAAGCTATTTGCAACACAGTCACATGTTAGAACATTTACACACTTTAATGATCATTGCGCATTTTTTTGTGTTCCACTTAAAACAAAGCATCACATGACTTTCATGATTAAAACAGTGCCTGTGAATGCATTTTTCTAGTATTATCTGGGCTTATTATTGAGTCTTTTTCTTTGAGCTTCTTCTTTTGTGTTTTGTGATTTGTGTTTCAGCCAATCATCTACTGTAACAAGCTAAAATTATGTTTGCAAAGTCATACACTGACTGTAGTCGGCCCCATTTTTAAGGATATTATCGATTTGTGATCAACACATTGTTTCTGCTTGCAAGCTCAAAGTCAATCTGGAAGTATGACTTCTAAGTGAAAATTAATATTGTATTTGCAATATTGTTTGTCTATTTTTACATCCAGCAGCTCTCCACCAAGTAGAGATATCTACATCTTCAACATCTAAATGCTCCGCTGTCTGCCCCCTGGTGTTGGGTAAGGTAATGTAGTGGATTTGTAGAGCATTTTTTTTACTAAAAATAGCCTGACGAGAGCTGTGAGTATGAGCAAAACAACAAGCTGAAAGGTGTTAAAACACTCCCTAGAGCTGATGGCAACTGCAGAGTCTGGTGGTGATATCTTCTGGATTTGTCACTAAGTGCAACACCTTTTACAAAAAAAAAAAAAAAAAAACTTGAGTCAACTTGTCAGTAGATTGAGACAGAATTCAGCAAATAACAGTACAACCAGACCGACAACAAACACAACAAAACAAAACAAATGCAGATGTAAAAAGTCAGAATAAATCAAATTAGTCTCTATTTGCATTGTTCACTCGGTGCAAATTAATGTTTACAGCGTACGTACTGCTTTATGTGTGTGTGTGTGTGTGCGTAGGATCCACTGTAATGGTGATGGAAAGGCTGGCTGAGGAGGTGGATGGCTGCAGGCTAGTAACTGATGCTGATGTAGATTGTGTGAGAAGTGATGCACTGAAGCTGTACGCCAGGGGGCAGTCTGTAAAATGCATGGCTGCCCAAAGGGGGTAAAATCAGCAGGTTTTATTTTCACTGGCCTTGGCTCTGGTGTCATTCTTTCACAGAAGACTACAAGCTAACTGACTGCCCAACTGTACGAATGATAAACTTCAGTTTTATCTTGGAATGGAGAAGGCAGTATCAGAAGATGGATCTACAGTAAGAGGTTAATGCAGGGGGAACATTCTCTGTTAGACCAACTTGATTAAATTAGCGATCTTGTCATGCCATCTTAAGTGTTTTTTAAATTGTGTGACCTCACATGAATCTGACCAAGTCCACTGAGCTCACAGTGGCAGCATGGATTAATAAGAGGAGACTGGCTTGTGGATTCATAACACCCAACACGGCTCTCCACTGTGTTTGTGGTGTAAAGGTCAGGGCTGTTGTTGGCGAGCTGAGATTCCAGTCTTACAACCTCTTTCTGGTAGACTGCCTCAGTGTCTCTAATCTAAAAAGTTTGTTGCCTGGAAACTTGAGCATCTTGCATCCAAAAGGTCCCTAAAGGCAAACATACAGTTGTACTGTTCATTTTCCATAACCAAAGTTCACTTTTCAGAGGTCACAGATTGTTCGTTATTGTTTACATCATATTAGCCGAGAGCCTATATATCTTGGCAGTCATGTACGAGTTTTTGTGGGAACATTCTGTACATCTGTGTAGTGTGTAGTGCTCACTTGCATAATATTTCCCCTGATGCTCTTATTTGTTAAGAGTGATAAAAAAAAAAAAGATCATCATTAGCATCAAAAAAGATGGCTGCAGGTTTTAATATGAAGCTGAGCTAATTGTAGCCTTTAGAACGAGCTGCTGCTGCATAATATTAACTTCCACACAAAAAGTGTGTTTTTCATATAAAACTGATTGTTTCCCAACTCCAAGATTACCTGAGTGACGCAGTTTCCCCAGTTTTTCACAGTTCCCTTTAGAGCCACATAAGGCTTTATAGGCCGTTACAACAGGGCAGGTAGTGCAGTGGATTTGTAGAGCTCTTTCACTAAAACCATCTGTCTGCTACATATGAAAACGAACTCGACTGTGAGTGTTAATCAAACATTAAAGTTGCAGGCCCATAAAACCAAAACAATGAACTGAAAGATGATAAAATGTTCTGTAGAGCTGAGGAGAAAAGCAGAGTGTGGTGTGGTGCCACTTAAACTTTTATAAACCATTGTTCCCTTTTTCTGCAGTTTTCCACTGATTGTGTTTAAATTTTGGTTTATTTTAAAACTAATGTAACTATATAGGTGAAGAGCATAAAGATGAAAATGTGTCAGTTCCATTCTTTGACTGGATTTGAATTTTACACCCAGCACATTACCTACTGAGTTAGTTAAAAAAGAAACTCACCATCAGACCACCTCATGGCGTCGTCCAAGTTTGGTGGCAGCCCTTTCCAAAGCGTGCTGTCTTTAGGGTAGCCCAGGTCCATGTGTCTAAGGTGGTCATCGTAAGCGCCAGTAGCTGTTGTCCTTGAAGAAGTAGGTTTTGTCGTTGTGTAGCCAAACAAAGGCTGCATCCACGCCGTCGGAGGGTAGACCAAAGTCACTGATGGGACGAGGGTAACCCTCCTCCACATTGTTGTCTTTAAATACCCAGTACTTTAGACCTGCAGAGGGTGGAAACGGAGGTCACAGTTAAAGGAGGAAATAACATATTCACCCAATTACTTCAGAAACATTTAGAAATACTCAATAATCAATGTTGATTGTGCTTGATATGGGGGTAGCAAGAAGGCAAATACATGCCTTGTTAGTCAACTAAATCCACGCAGACAAACGTGAACTGAATGCTAAGATAAACATGAAATCAGATACCTTTGAAAAAGACGATTTTGTGGTCCCCAGGCCTCTCGTACACAGCATCCACACTGTCCAGATTTGGTGGAAGGCCCCTCCAGAATCGATGGATTTGAGCCGGACGGAGAGACACCAGGTGCTTCTCTCTTGTTAGTCGCCAGAAGTACTTCCCTGTGACAGACAAGAAGTGGTTAGATCTACAAAATAGTTCGTAGGAGTCAAAAAAGAAAAGCCATGTTTAGTTAGGACACAGTCCACTGTGGACGGAGGATGGAGTGCACTGTGTCCTAACCACTATTACACTGACTCACCCCAGTCGACATGTCGACAAGGCTATTAAATTTCAACGATTTTAAATTTCTCTTAAAAAATAATCATTTTGTTACCTTTGTTTGGCTACTTTTATCTACCTGTGGAAAGAGTATTTGGAAATAGAGCAGTTGTGCTACATGAGAGGTATAACTAATTAGCAAGAAGAGCAACCTTAGACTCAATAAGACATTATCTGACATGTTTTGGCTAATGGAGACTCTCTTGCGTTATAAATATACAAGCCATGCTGGACAATAAGACAAAAATATCAATTTCAAGCTCAGCAGAAAATAAGTATACAGCAAAATAGTCTGTGCTCTATGGGACCGTTTTGTTTAGACTGCAGAATATGTGATGGTGTGTGAGTCTGCGATACGAGCCCTGGGAGCCACACATGGTTTGGCTTTTTATTGATCGCTGGAGCCACAACTCTGTCCTGTGCCCAGGCCCTGTCTCTTACTCTTTCACTTTGTCTCCTCTCTATTTACTCCTTTTCTGTCTTCACTCTCACAGTCACTTTCTACCTATCCGTCTGTCTGTCCATCTGTCTCTCTTGTTTACTTTCTTTTTTTAAGCTGAAATACCTTTGAAAAAGAAGGCCTCCCCTCGTATCTGGGCCACGGCATCAAAGTGACTGGTGCATCTGTCTGGGGCATCCCGGGCCAGCCTGGGAGAGGAAAAGTTAGAGGGCGGAGGTAAGAAAAGTTATGGAGAGGAGAATAAACAAAGAGGAAGGAAGAAAAGTTTTAGAGACACTGAATTCAAATTCAAAATTTGAACACAAAACTATACACTTACCTAATTTTTATATAAAACATAAACTTATTTCTTTTAAGGTACGCAGTTCCCAAAAAAAGCCAGTTAAATCCATTTGCATACAGTAATGATAATTACACCCACCTGCTGAGAGAGCCTGACCGTGTGCATGCATGTGCATGCGTTTTCTCCAATTAAATAGGCTAAACATTAGGTGAAATGCTATCACGCTGACAGGGTAAGGTCCCCCAGTGCATTTCTCCCCAGGGCTAATAAGTGATTTAAAGCACTGACGTGGTCGGCCTGCCAATGATGAAGCCATTAGCACCACAGGGCTGCCACTGTGAGTGGGAGGCTGCCTTTATATTATCAACAAAGATCTCCATTCAGAGCTCTATTAACACGACACCTCTGCCTAGTGGTCAGCATTTGTGATCCTTGTCAAACATATTCGAGCTTTTCCATGCGTTGTGACCTGACAGGTGGTGGTGAAAAATCAGTGATGATTTTACAGATACTAGCGAGGAAGAGAAAGATTTCATATGCCTGTTTAGTTTAGCTGCAAAGTCTCTGTATGTCAGTGGGGGTGGATGCATGGAGGACAGCAAGCATTGAATGTTTGATCATCCCTAGCAAGCTACCCTCTCTTGAACCTATTAATTCAAGAGACCATCAGAGTACAGTTAACTCACTTGCAAAGCAACCAGACTCCGTTTATGTTTGATAACAATTCAAGCATATCAAAATCTACAAGGTAAGCCCTATGCTAAGTTGATAAAAATAAAAAAGGTGTTGTTGTTCAGTGCATAAATGTTAAAAAACGTACTCTGTTGGATTTTTTTTGCCCTGCTGGTTGATGTATATTATAATAATTTTCAGACATGTGAGCCACAGCCGCAGGAATATAGAGATAATACTAATAAGGCATTTCCTGGTGGGGAAGAGAGATACTATAGCGCGACAGCCTGGCTACCGCAGTGACGAATCACTGTGAAAAAGCAGACAAAAGACTCTGAATCCAGGTCATCACTCAACATTCACTTATGGTTTATGTGCTGTGCAGTATGACTGACACGTTGCACTGCTGTGCACATATGGCGGTCTGTTCATCTGTCCAAGTCTTTGGTCCAGAATAAGCTACTTTGAAGCTACTGAACAGAACTATAATGAAAATTTGTATTGATGTTCATAGTCCTGATGATTGATGGTGATTGCTAATGGTTTTGATGTCTATAGTGCCACCCTCACGACAAGCTGTCAACTAAACCATATTTTGAGAGGATGAACCATGGTGGTGGTGATCTGTCCTTAATGATGACCCAAAATATCCACCTGTATATATCCACTAGTCATGAATTGTGTGGCCATGGCGGAGGATGAAAATCTGACTTTCTGTGGTGATCCATCAGCCTTTTCCATCTGTACTGCTATGAGACTGAGCACACTCATGCTGGGCAGAGAGCAGACGGTGAGCCATTGACCTGTATGTGTGGAGATTATCTTTATATTTCTTTAGTACTCCTCAGGCAATGAGTCCTAACTGGAGGTACTTGTACCCCGGGGCGTACTTCTGCAGATGCCAGGGGGTATGTCGCAAGACTGTACAGTTGCTCAATTAATTTGATAAAATACTCATTATGATTTGTTTAAAGAAATATATCCACACATACCCTCTCGCCCCGTAGACTTTTCATGTTTTTAAGATTTTAAAATGGCTTTTCTCGGCTCGAGTCAACAGACGTCTCTTTTATAATAGTGGCCTATGGAGAAAAAGCTTTTTCTGGTCACAAAGGAATGTCTCTTACTCATTCATGGCTGAAACAGATATTAATTAATAATGGGTAAATAGCTGAAATAGTTAGCTATAAGTATAACATGAATTAATTACCACTAATTAATGGTTGAAACGTTTAGCCTCTGCCATGAGTGAATGCAAACTTAACCAACTGACCTATATGAAGAAATGATTGTAACATCCACTGTTAGATATGTAGTTTGAAATCAATTCAAATAAACACATTGGAACAGTCCTTGAGTTAAACTTGCAGGGCTGTGTTGGTGTGTCTCACATAAAAAAAACGTTGGCTATCCTATCTTAGCAGCTCTGCACTGCAGCATTTAGGGGCTGTTAGAGGGTCCTTTTACTTTTAACTACCTTTTTGTGTTCATCTATAGGGGACATTTATTATAGCCTCTACTCCACCATCTTGAGCAAGGCAGTGGGCAGAGAGAATAGGGGCCTGAGGGAGTTTGGAAAAGAACAAACCATGGGTATACAGTATGTTTAGTGTTAAGAGAGCCAGAAAAGGAAAGAAAGAAAAAAAAAAGGAGA
This sequence comes from Argyrosomus regius, assembly GCA_946959425.1. Taxonomy (NCBI): domain Eukaryota; kingdom Metazoa; phylum Chordata; class Actinopteri; family Sciaenidae; genus Argyrosomus; species Argyrosomus regius. Next base: position 9,974,855 of record OX336898.1, read on the forward strand.
GAATGAGGCATTATTTCTGTAGAGTTTGAGGTGGATTATTACATTTCTGACAAACAGAAACTTCTTTGTTGGACAGCAGATCTTCTACTTACAGAAGAGTGGATCTGTTTTCAGGAAGATCCAGCAGGACAGGAGGTTCAGCCGTCTGAGAAGGGTTGCCTGGTCGATTTGTGTGGGACACTGAGTCTCTGACACCTAAGGAGGATAAGTGACAAAGATAAGGCAATTAAATGTATATAATTCATAGTCTTGCTGCTTTTCTTTGCTTTATACAACAGCTTTTGAAGAACTACCTTTAAGCTTGGGCTCTGTGAACTCTGGTTGTTTTGTTAGCTCATGTCTTCCCCTTTTGCTATATTATACATTGATTGTATTGTACCATAATACAACATGATATATACAGCATGAAAAGCTTACTCTTCATTTTGTCTTTGTGCTTTTTCTTTTAAATACAATTCGATTTATCTCCCTCCCTCACAGTCCTGTCCTTCAGCATTCTTTCCTGCACTTCCCTGCAGATCATTAGTCTCTCCCCACACACTGCTGCTCTCTCTATCAGAGAATACCGTGATAAGGTCATACGCCATAAAGAGGTCCAATTAACTCAATGCATGTTTTCATGAATCAATAAAGTTGCTGTGCAGAATTAATCAATCGCTGGCTCTCTCTCTCTTTCTGTCCCCAGTGGATGGATCTCCCCTCGTACCGTAGAGCTGCCAGACGCGGACCTTGTCTTCATAGGGTAGGTCATATTTCAGAGGGTCTCCTACAGGACCCTGGTAGTACGGTCTCATGATGGACTCTATGGCTGAGGTGTGGACCAGGCCGATGGCATGACCAAACTCATGGACTGCAACCGCAAACAGATCCATCCCATGAGAGTCTGAAAGAGACAGAGACAGAGAGATATCATCATCATGGATCCTAGTTAGCATCTCATATTGATATGTGGAACTCTTTACCAACTAAAATGGATCACTGAACACCATTTTAAACTCAAGTTAAAAGGTGCCTCATGTTAAGGGTCAGTGGTATCTTTATTTTATTGTTGTTTGAGTTATTTTGCGTGTGTTCAGCTAAATGCGAAAGCTACACTGAGTGACGTATGTCGAACATCAAACAAATGTTTGTGTCATGCACCTGCATTTGTAACAACGCATTTTGAACCTGAAACTGGAATAAAACCCTCCAATTTTGAAAATTGCATTTGTGTAGGCAGTCAGTTCAATCAAAGAAACAGCTACAGAATGCTGCACACAGCACATTTTTCTTTCCTACAATCTTTTCTGTCCAGCCTAGTAGTAAATTACTTGACAAGAAAATTGCACACTCAAAATCTTAGACACAGCCCCTCTTTTCTCGCTCTCAACATTTCAAAATTATTCTGCACATTTTTGGGCCTGTAAAAGGAAACAACAGATGTTGAAGCAAGTCAATATTGCTATAGGAGTCATAATAAGACATGATAATATGTGTTTTCTGTTTGAAAACAAGAGATGGTTTTATAAATCGTGAATTACTTCTAGGTTAAGTGCTACTATGCCGGCTTCAGCTTTGAAATAGATCACCCTGCTGCTTAAAGTTTGTGACTTTGTAGAACCAACACAACCCCTGTTTGCATGTTTATCCCTGTTATGAGTGAACTCTATAGGTTGCAAGTTAAGAGGCGTGACAGACAGCTCTAGTGGCTGTGAGTGCTGTTAGGCGTGTGGTGTGGTGAGATAACTATGGTAATACTGCCTGAGCCCCTGGGCTGCCAATCAAAACCTGAGTGCGGAAAGACACCTTAAGAGGCTGCAGGCTATTAAAGCACATTTCCCTAGATGTTCAAATAAAAAAGAAAAGGCAAAGCCTCCAAAAACTCCTTGTCTGGCTCTGCTAAGCAAGACAAAACCTGGGTTTTAGAGATTTAGATTTGTACAAATGTGAGTGCTAGCGTATCAAGCCAAGCTAGCTTAGAGTTCCTTGGGGCTGGGCTGAAGTCTGCATTCTGTTAACCTTATGTTGGCCTCGACTTGGGAACATCTCAGAGCTGTGCTCTGTCAAAAGACAAAGGACAATTGGAGACATGCACTTGTGCTTACAACACCTGGGATGTTCAGAAGCCAAATGCCAACCCTAATCTACAGGAGCACACGGTGCACAGAGAAAAGGTGGATAAAAGGAGGGATCGAGGGGGAGAGAACAGGGATTCAGAACAAAGTAGGTACCATGTCATCGTATTTACAGTCCATCAGAGGTTGACGAGAAAAAAATCCTAATGCCTGCGGACAAGTCAGAGCCGAGAGATATGGGTGGATGAACAAGACTCATTGAGTAAGACACTTGTGGCAGAGAGACAAAGAGCTGGAAAGAGAGAAAGAGAGGAACAGAAAGGAGGAGAGGTTTAGAGTAAACAGACAAAGGCAGAATGATGTGCAGGAGTTAAAGTGGCCCAGCATGATCCGAAATAGCGTTTTGTCCGACAAACAGTCTACAACCCTAAAACAGGGTTTAGTTCAAGATTATATAGATAAAAGCAGAACATTTTGTGAGGCAGAAAACACAGGGTTACACCAAATCTTAGGTCTTAGGGTTTCCCCACCTTCCAAATCCCACTTTAAACCCCTCTGCCTGCACGGTATCATAAGATATTGTGTTAAAAAAAAAATCTCATTACTCTGATGCACAGTGAATATAATATATTAAGAGGTACGTCTACCTTGAGTATAGCATGATGCATCTAGAATGCTACACACACAGCCTGCAGCGTCGAGCTAAAAGTTTAATAAGGATGGTGTACCATACGTGGGATGGAAAGAAGCACGAGCACAACTAGCCGAGGGCTATCCTTTTCATTTGATATGAATCCTTGTAGTATTGTGACCTTGCATTACCTTGCGCCATTATAAATCTAGATTCAATATTTTTATCAGGCTATTTGAGGTACATACCTGTTTTCATGTTTGCAGCAGGTCAAACTTTGTTAAGAGTGCTGGGATGAAACAACACATTTGCTTTAATTGTTTATGAGCCTGTACTGTCATGAACAGAGGATGAGTGCAAAACAGCTCACCTTGCAGTTTAAATCACAAGTCTGAAAAATTGTTTATTTCAATTGATGACGCAGAGTTTAACATGACAGTGCAAATGGCCGAGGATAAACATTAAGGAGTCTTAATTTTATTGGAAGAATGCTTCAGGCACAAGAATTGATGTCTTTTTGGCGTGACTAAAATAATTTAATGAGCTCCTTAAAAATCCATTTGTCCCACATGTAGCCACAGTAACCTACTTTGCTCCTGCATGTTTTACCCTCAGAGTGAGGATGCAATTATCCTTATCATATATATTAGATTATTGGAAAGTACAGGAAAACCTTAATTTTATTCCAGCTCAGACCTTTAAAACTCAAATGGGAAGCTGATCATGATATTAATATCCCTGAGGAGGAATGGACTTGAATCCTTGGTATGAAAAAGGTGTCAAGAGAAATGAAAATTAGACTTCTGCACTTTGAAATATTCATCAAAGGTTATTGCACTCCATCAAGGCTCCAAGAAGTGAAAGTAAAATAAAAGTCAAAAAGAGTTACGGTACTTTGAATCTGGAAATCAGAGAATGAGTTGGACATTTTGTAGTTGAAAAATAAACTTGTCAGTGCTCTCTGGTGGACAAACCATGCAATGGTGAACTTGTTTCCAAATGACCACAATTTCTTGTTATCCTTCAGAATATAGGCAGATAAATGGCTGATAATATCCCCCATGCAAATGTATTGGTCAGGCTATGCTATAAAATGTAACTTCCCCCTTTTAACGAGTCTGTATATGATTGGAGATGCTTTCCCTCTCTATGATTCTGGCCTGCCCAAAGCAATGTGGATACAAAGAGCTATTATGTCATGTCAAAAATTAATTGAGAGGAATGTAAGTCTGCATCAGCTCCTTTTGTGAATATTTAGTGTGTTAAATTAGGCAAGTTGGCAGCTCAAGAAAAATGATCCTTTAAGCTACTGAACAGACTGGATGGCTGCTCAACAAAACAGGAGTTGTGTGTGACAGATCAATGGTCCAAGTGTAATTAATATATTTTCACTTTGCAACAGTGAGCAGCAATCAACATGCAGGTGCACCTGGCTCAAAGCCATCAATCAGTAAACAGTAACGAAGAAAAAAAGAGGCAACCTGTTGCTTTGCCTAACCAAGAGACTTAGCCAGCACATCAAATGAAGACATAACACTTTTGTAATGACAAAAACACCTTTGTTCATAATTTATTATCAACCAACTGTTCAACCAATTCACCAAACCTGTGAAAACCCAGCATCTCAATTTGAAGCTACAATTGTAACGTGGTAAATAATCTCTGTAAAGCTGCAATATTTTAATATTAAAAGAGGCCTGTGGTAGTAGTTTCTCACAAAAACGCAGTGTAAAAGTGTATCCTTGAGGTCTAGTTGAAGACATTTCACTGATTTTCTGTATTGTTTACAGTATGTTTACTAGCTAGCTTATTTTTCTCTGTTTTGTAGTGCCATTGCTGAATATCTTGGCACATTACAAACTACTTGTAGATCAGTGGAATAGTGTAATTCCAGTTAAAAAATATGTACTTATGCTACTTGCCCTGCACTAAACAGCAAACTGGCAAAGTTAGAGACTATCATAGTTGAGAATTGAGCCTCACGAAGAGCCTCATATTTGGTGGAGACCAAAAATAAAGCTAAAAGGAGAGTGAACATTGGATTTACAGCTTATTTCTGCGCTGCCAACAAGTGGCCAAAATAGATCAGTTAATGAGCATTTATGAAACAGAAAAACGCAAAATAAAAGTTTAATAGAATCACAGAAAATTGCAGATTCAGTTAGAATCGTAGTGGCTCCATGCAGGATGTCATTTATTCCTAAAAGTGCATCCTTAGTGCCGTGAAATGACCTAAATGTTAGGCTGAACCGTCTGAATACCACATTAGTTTAGAGTTACACAGTTAATTGGGTGGCTATTATCCTTTCCAGTGAATTGGAAAGAAAGAAAAGATATGAAATTCTATAATTAGCAAGGACCTTGCCCTAGAGGTAAGTCCCAAATTGCTAGAGGCATTTCATTAGAAAAGTCTCAAAGTAAGACTTTGTGAAAGATCGCAAGGGCAAAATCAATTCTTTTTATAGCATTCAAATAACATTGTCTCTAGTATACTTTCTAAAATCGCATAAACCCTAATTCTGTTCTAAAAGAATGTTACAAAATCAAAAGGCAGCAGTATACTGTGCAGGGTTGTTTTTATTGGCATTGATTGGCCATAAAAAAACAGGGGGCTTTAGTGCCTCTCCAGCTGAGGAGGAAAAGGCATGTGTCTGATTTACAAATGAAAAAGTCTGATGTGTTTTATTGGATGTACATTTACTGTGGTAAGTGAAAGAAGTAACCTTGAAACATCGAACAAAGTAAGATGATTCACAGCCAGCATCTTTTCACTCTGGTTCACAGTGAAGGCTGTGTTTTCAACACTACCGCTGTCTTCCATTAGACTGCCACCACTGTTTTAATGTTAATTTATGGCTGGAAACATAATTCGTCACACAAATAGTTTCCTTTCAGTCTGCATGAGCTGCTGCTTGGGTGTGAAAAAGGTGTTCCTCTGGTGCTCTTCGTTTTGGGGATCCTCAACTAGTGAGACACTCAAGGGTACAGGTAGTCTCATGGCTGTTTAGTCATAGTAACAGCTAAAAACATGTTTCAGCCATTAAGGCATTCATCAAGTCAAAAACTAAATGGTTGCATATGTTTTTTATACATGTTGGTAAGTAGTCACAGGACAGACTATGTTTAGCTGAAGGAACCACACTTAAAACCTCTCAATGTATACATTTTCAGCACAGGAAGACAGCACATGGCATGAAAGAACACAAGCTGTCCATTCAAACCAGGGAACTGCGTTGTGTTTAATGTATATATCTGAGTAAGAGCCTGTACGAACCTTTTCAATCTGTCTCCAGCCCTTTTTGGTTTTTCTATGTTTTTCAAATTGCAACCATGGTTACCATGGTTGCCATGGTCCCAATACAAAACCAGCCGTCCATGTGGTGTTACAATTCTTAAATGACTTTATGTTACTTACGACCTGCTGTTATGTCAGCAAAGTAGTTGATAACAGTCATTTTTTACCACAATGGTTGCAGTTCCCACATTCGTAGTTACCTGTTCTTGTGGTTAAGTAAAGTTTTATGGGTGGCTGGGCGGCTTTGGTTCAGAAGGTACAGCAGGTCGTCCACAAATCAGATGATCGGTGGTTCGGCTCCTCCAGTCTGCATGTCGAAATGTCCTTGGGCAAGATACTGAATGCCAAATTGCTCCCGATGCTGCGCCATCAGTGTGTGAATGTGTATGAATGGTTAGCTCCCAAAAACTGATGAGCAGTTGGCTCCTTGCATGGCATCTAATGCCATCAGTGTGTAAATTTGTGTGTGAATGAAATATGTAGTGTAAAAGTGCCTTGAGTGACTAGAAAGTATAAACTATATATAGTGTATATAAGTACAGTACATTTATCATTTTATGTTGTACAGAGGGAAGATGACTCTTCACACGTTTGTCATTAAGGGTTGGGGTTCTTCTAAATGGTGATGGGTAAGTATGCTTTTAACTGCTACTATGACAAAATAGCCATGAGATATTAAAGGCTCTTTAAATCACGACCCTCTTGGGTGCCATTTATTCACTTGTGGCAGAAATCATTATGTTGAAATGTTTGATTTGAAGTGAAATAGATTGGGGTCATAAAGACAAGAGCACACCCCCTGACCCCTCTCTCCTTCACTGCCCTGCTCCCATTAACCAAACCCCATATAAGCAGATGATTCTATAAACTACTACAGCATCATGCCATCATGGCCACTGCTGTGGCCTGCTGTGAGGTCTAATTAGAGCAGATTGAGCCGCTGTAACATATGGCTCACAGCTTTAACGGGGCAAAAACAAAGAATGGAAATGAACACAAACAGAAACCTGGCTGCATCATAGACTCGCCAGCCGGTATAGTCAGCATTATCTTCACCCCCCTGCAACAAGCTTTAAGTTCCACTTCTTGAGAGTAGGGCACCATAGCCTATTTGTGGTTTTAGTAACAATAATGAGAAGAGTACGCCCTGAAGAAATGTCTCTTTCTAAAATCAAGTGATCATCACTGTATTTGCACACATAAGCATCATGTTCCCTGACATAGAAACTGTAAAAGTAAGTGCCTGATCTGCATGGGTTGTTGCTAAGTATTATAGTATTATAGGAGAAGTTTGACATTTTAGTACGCTTATCTTGCTAAGAGTGAGATGAGGCGATTAATACCACCCACATGTCTAGACGGCAGTTATGAAGCTACAGCCAGCAGCTTGCTAACTAAGCTTAGCATAAAGATGGATACATGGGTAAACAGCAAGCCTATTTCTGTCCCATAGAGGCAAAATCCACCTACCAACACATCTAAAGCTCACAAAATAACACTCCTGTGGTTTGTTTAGTCCATACAAAAAGAGCCAGGATAGCTGTTTTCTCTGTTTTCAGTCTTTGCGCTAAGCTAAATTAGCCAGCTGCTGGTGGTAACTTCATATTTTTTGCACAGCGGCATCAATCATCTCATCTCCTCTCGGACAAGAAAGCGAACAAATGTGTTTCTCGTTTGGGAAACATTTGTGTTAAAGAGCAAGTATGTAGGATTTAGTGGCATCTAGTGGCGAGGTTTCAGATTGCAAGTAAGTGAATACCCCTCACCCTACAGTGGCTGTGAAAACAAAAAAAGAAAAATGCCTAAAACACCCCATCTAGAGCCAGTGTTAGGTTTGTCTGTTCTGGGCTACTGTAGAAACCTTGGCAGACTCTGTAGGATGGCCGACTTCCTCTGTAGATATAAAGGGCTAACTCTAAGGTAACCAAAACACTACTACTACACTACTACACAACTATTATTATTTTCAGGTGTTTACACACTGAAGAATACATACTTATGAATATTACATTCCATTTCTGACATATTCTACCAATACATCCCCCTAAATCTTATACTGGACCTTAAGTAAAAAAAGCAATACTACAGTGTAAAATGACTCCATTACAACTTCCATTTAAAAATGTGCTTTAGTAAAGAAGTATTAGCAACAAGATGAAAGTTTGTATTCGAGGTAAAAGTATTATGTAGAATGTATTAAATCATATTACATTAATAGGTTATTTCCACTGACCCGTGTCTGTGAGTTGTAGCTGCTCGAAGCAGAGCTAATTTGAACCATTTTATAGTTTAATCTGAACAGTGCATTGTATTTGACAATATGTTTTGTATGAAAATATGAATCTTGCAACCAACTAGTCATTACTGTCAAAAAGGTAAAAATATTTCTCTCTGGAATGTAGGAGATGGAAGTATAAAACACTATGAAATGGAAATACTTGAGTTGAGTTCCAGCATTTCAGAACTGTAATTCAGAAAATCAACTTTCCTCACAATAAAGACAGACTGATGCTTCTACACAAAACCATGTGTCGGTAACCCTGGAAATCTCATCACTGTGTCATTGTACCCAAATCACTCTTTCATCAATTGTCATTGGAGCAGCTGTAAGTTGACATCACATAGATGTTGTTTCCACAGGTCTGGTCGAGACATATTCCTTTCAGCTTTTCATTGCCATAAATCAAAGGAAAGATTTTGCTGCAGTAATTAAAATACTTTAATCACTCTAAATGGGAGGTTTTGTTGCTTTTCTTCCTTCCAATCATCTGCTAAGAAATCTAAAACAATCGTTTCTTGTGAAAAACACATGGCATAATTTAATAGTCATATGGGATCAATATAATTAAACAGTAAACTTGAATTTCTTTTGTTAATTGCTAAAAACATGAATCATGGGTATCACATTGGAGTAGGTGTTTGTTTACAGCAGTTGGAGGAAATGAAAGGATGCCTTTATGCCTCCAAATGGGGTTGTGATACAATCACCACTGCTTTAGTCAGTACTCTGAGTCCTGTATCTGACACCATTGTATATTACATTCATAGTTCTAACAAATTAAATATTAATTATAGAATCTGGAACACGAACAAAGGGTAGAAGCACAGCTTGGCTCTAAAACACAATCAGTGTTCTTGTTTTGCATATAGAAGTCTTGGTAAGCGTGGATGTTGTATAGTTTTCAGGCTCTTTTTGATTTGTACATTTTCATTTCACTGTTTCAATATCCACATTTTATATTTTGGTGAGATGTCTCCTAGAATATCACTCCATGTCTATTCTCCCCCATCAACCTTTCATCTTCTACCCTACTTTTGGTTCACACACTGTCTTTCACTAAATAAAATTGGTCTAATACATAAATGCTGTCAAAAGTTTAATTATTACTTCTAAAATATCATGTTTGAACTATTTGAATAGCCATAAAAGATCAAACCGATACCACAAGGGACATAACAACTATGCTGTTTACTGGTGCTGTGGTAAGCGTCATCATAGCTGCTTGTCAGAGCTTACTGCTTTTTGCTGCTCTAGCTCAAACCAGTTCATTTTATTATATTCTTCATTACAGCCGCCGAATTATTCACTATACATTTAAACTTACACTACACTACTCACTGCTCATGTGTAACCCTACCATGACCAACCATTTTGAAGCCTCGAACTTGACATTGTGGACGTTGCCATCATGGTTTTTTAGAGCCAGAAGAAGAATATTTGGGTGAGAGTACGAAGCTGGTGGGTGGTTTTAGCACCAGCATTTTTCGGACTGAGTGAGAATGACACGTCAATCAAAAAAGCTAACCACACACACTTACAAGCAAAGATCCTCACCTGGTGACCTGAAGGTCCAGGCCTCGTCATCATCAAAGTGTGTGTCCCCGGCTGTGAACCTCTCCCCAGGGAAAAATGCATGCGCCACGGTGCCCCCTGGCCCATCGAAAGGATATCCATCATTGTGGTCGGCCTTAGTGAAGTCGATTTGAATGTCTGCATCGCTTCCTGCTACCTCGTGGAAGTTAAATGGTGCGATGTCACTCCAGACCTTCAAGGCGTAGTACATGAGGGCTCGAACAGTGTCCCTGCCCAGTAAGGCCGAATCCTTGGGGAAGGTCCTTACTCTAAGAGAAGAAAGAGAGGTGACAGGTGTGTTACATAAGAGAAGATCCAATTTTGTGTTGTGTTTATCTCCTTAAAAAGCCCTCTGGCAGCTTTCAGCAAATTTTACCTTTCTGAATAGACACAATTTTACACATAGCCTCAGCAAAATTCACAAAAATGTCCTCTGCACATACCAAACATTTAAAGGACCTGTCCTGACCCCACCTTTAGCTACACTATCCAACCTTTCATGGGAAAAATAAAATGTAATAAATAAATAAAACATCCTTAATCCTTACACTTGATCTTTAAACTGCCATTTTTAGCCAAGCTACCAAAATTTTTTTTTGCTTTACAAATATTATAAGTTGTAGCAACATTTTTGAGCCCTTTATATTTCTGAATAAAAAATAATTTATGAAACAATAAATGTGAGTCTTTCTGTGAAGTTTAGTGCGTTAGTTTATTACAGTAGTTTACCTGGAAGATTAACTCCCTACAGATGTTTCCACCTGCAATTAACTGCTACTTCTATGAAGAACTTTCTCTTTTGTGGAAAGACACAAGTCTAGAGTCATGTCATGTATCATGTGAGTGAGTCGTGTGAGTGTTAAATGAGGTACACAATTTATTGGAGGTCAGCTCTTTTCCGATTTTGCCAAAAGGCAAAACACTTGTTTTTTACAGTTAATGAACAGTGCTTGGTTTACGCCTAAAAAACTACCCTAGATAACTGGGTTATGTAATTTGTTTACCTTCACAGTAGAGTCTTGTCTGCTACATATGAAAACAAGGTTTGGATTTATTTGTTACTTACAAACTTAATTTGTTGCTATAGGAATGTAGGCGCATAGGTGTTTTAACACAGCTCTGATGGATCTAACTTTTTTCATTCTTGAGGTTAATTTACTGAAGTAGCTAATCATTCCAGATTTTTATAGCTATGCAGACGACACCACAGATATCGACCAGTAGGAGACTAAGAGAGAGTCTGTAGGTTTACAAACTGCTCTTGGGGTAGAGAGTAATGTCCCAAACACAGGGTCATGCTATTCTAACATCATAATTAACAGCTGGCCACCTGACTTAACCACTTTTGTCAACATGTCCTATTAAGTGGACACTACCTCTGGCGAAACATCTACTGTATGTTCCAGGTCAGCAGTTACCTACTCATGAAATTCATGGAAAAAAGAAAAACAATACTCTATATGACCTTTTAAGCTCTACTGACAAGATTAATAAATCTATCCAACAATGTTCTAAGATGTGTTTAGACCTCTTCAGAGGTTTGTTCACTCTTCTTAAAGCCTTCACCCTGTTGACCTGCTGTTTTTTTTACAGGAAAGGATAACTTGAGTCACAACAACTTTTGCCACCAGCTAAATTTTAGACCTTTCATCCCCACATGATCCAGAACAGCAGCTGTTCCAACGACTTAGCTTGTAGCTGAGGCTGACCGGACCTTTACTGTCAAAGTCAAACTTCTGAACACCTGCCAGGGGAGCTCACACCAGCGAGATCTCTTTAATCTTTTAACTCACTTCTCAAAGCACACTTACACAGGTTCACACACTTATGCAAGTTCTCTCTTGTTTTTTCTGTTTCAGTTTTGTTCTCATTCGTCACTGCTAACTTTTTATACACTCTTCGGTTCATCTTATTATACACTAATAAACCTACTATTTACACATATACAGCCAAGCAGACAGAAAGGCAGCATTCTCCGTTTTAGCTCTAGATTTTTGTCTCCTTTCTCCTGTTTAGTCCATTACTATTTCTTTTATCTTGTGAGGCCATATGATGATATGTGTGTCCAGCATATGAATAATTTTATTGTCAACGTCCAAGCATTACAAGTGTTAGGAAATGTTTTGCTTTTGTAAACTTCTGTAAACTTGTCCGCCTCCAAACAATTCGGAGCCGATGGGTCCAAATATCTGTTTTTCTATTTTTTTTAAACGTACTTACACTTTACACTCAGTTTCTTTTCTACGATTATTTGCCAAATTTGAGAGAGAGATTCGATTTAATGGGTACTTATAATCAATATTTTCATTGTAAAAAATGATCTCATGGCTATTTGTATGTGAAGGGAATCACAGATGAAGACACAGAGAATTCTCACCCTCATATATTCAGCAGTGCCCCTAAGCTCTGCGGATTGTTTTAGCGTCTTTCAGCTGATTGTTTTGGTTTTCCAGCCTAAAAGGTTCTTGGTTCACTCTCATGGCTCTCATCAACCTCATTTTCAGCCACATCAGGCAGGAGCTTTCAGTAAAAAAGGTCTAAATTCCCCACTATACACTACCTGCCCAGCACCAAACGACAGCCAGACAAAGCTAGCGATTGGCTGGTAAAGAAAGTGGAGCATTTCAAGAGAGAGTTGGTGGAGAACAAAAAGGAGCTAAAAGGAAAGTGAATATCAGACATAAACACAACTCAAAATGAATGCTGTTTTTTCTCTGTGCCTGCTGGATGTATACACAGACAACTGTTTGGTAAAATGTGATAATATGTCAGTGTTGTGTTTACAGTTATTGCAGGTTGTCAGGCAATACCTCACACTCTATACCACCCCTGTGTTCTCACTCTTATAGTCATAACTCACGCTGTACATAAAAAAGCATTAGTCTTATGAACCCTCTTTCATGATTCAGTATAGAAATGTAATAAAGTAACAGTAATTGATATGACCATAATCATACAAAGGAAACTGTCACCTCTCACATCACAATAAAATCTTTTCAAGGTCATCATGGTATCTTTCAGCCTCCTCTCTGCAGTACCCGCTTTATCTGCTTGTTGTTCTGCTGTTACCACGATGTCTCTAACACACCCAGTGATGTGAATGAGTTCATTAGTGCGGCTAATTAATGTATTAATTAGCAAATATGTCTATGTCAACATGTTGTCACAAAACACATGGGCAGTATTAGCACAGCAATAAGGAAGTAGTAGTTTGAAAATTAGTTTTATCTCATTAAGATGCAAATTAATGCAGCAAGTCAGATCACCTACTCAGTGGGGAGACCTGCATACAGTAGCTAAGTATTCTTTTTTTTTTTTTCTTGATTTGTTCCCAAAAATGTGCCTACACAGTCCACTTATGCACACCGCCTGACCCTCACTGCAAACCACAGTTATCCAAGGTCACAGCTAATGGCTCAACCTCCACGGACAATTCACCTGCTTATTAGTCCTAATTCAGACGGACGAGGGTGGGTGATTGTGCATGACTGTGTGTTTGTGTGTGTTCAGGTGAATGTTGATGAGAGAAAGATAGAGAGGCAGAGTGCACGGTTTTGTAAGTGTCTAAGCATGCATGTGCATCTGAATCTGTGTGTCAGTTTGTGAGTGTGTGTGCGTGTGTGTGTGTATATAATTGTAGGTAAGTCTGCCAAGGTCAGAGCAGTCATGCCCTGCATCACAGATGAACTGAGGAGTCCCAGGGAACTGCTTGTGTTTACATAAGGGGACTATAGGTGCATAAAACATGAACCAGATGTCATCCCCTTGGTGCTTCCTTTAAATTTGGTTAACTTTCCAGAGCTGGCAGGGATCCTGTCAGTTTGTCAATATTACACCTTGATTTTAACAACCTCATTGATTATGTTTTAATCAAGTGACCAGCAGCGGTCAGATCTGATGTTTATTTAACAGCCTGCCCTCATTAAGTCCACACCAGTATAGTTTTTTATGTCTTAGTGTTTCTCCCGTCACAAAAGGACTTTTTTTCCTCCACATCAAGTATGAAGAAAAATTGTGTGCCATGACAATATCGGAAATCATTTTATTTCATTCCACTGCGGCATTATATATATATTTCTGCCCACTGTTGAAACAGTAATCCGGTTTGGAGAAATTTGAAACATGCTGGGCACTGGTTAACTGTTTCATCCAATTAAAAACTCTTTAAATAATTCAGTGCTTCTGAGCCAATACGATTTCTATTTTTTATTGCAAAGGTACAGTACAGTGTACAGAAGAGTTTTGTATGCCACTGTTCTCTAGTGTTCTCCAAAACTGAGCAGATATATTTACCTTATATCAACCTTGTAGTTTACAGAAATGATTGGCTAATTTTGTCAGTGAGTAACTGAATTGAATACATTGGATAAATATGTCATGACAAAATGAGACAAGTCAAGATCTCAAGTCTGATATTATATTAGAATAAAAATGCTCTAACAAATACACTTAATGCTCAAATTATCCTTTAAAGTCTCTGGAAATGTGGCTTGAAATAGTAAAAATGCATAAATGTTATCAGTTAAGTGTCATTATTGAGTATCCCAAAAATCTGAGTGGCACTAAATGTTCTGAACTCTTAGAAAACCTTGTTCAAAAACATCTAATTTTGCTAATCAGACCATTTTTCTAGACAGATCCTGTTTTTATTGACATCTCCCTCAGTACTGACTTGGTAGCTAAGCAATGTACTGCTGTAGCCGGAGGAGCAGCAAAACACATTTTAGCCACCAGAAAACCATCAATATCACTTTAAGTGTACACAATATTTGGAATAATTGACTGCTTTACTTTGCTGTCAGACAGTTATTTCCGACTGGGAACTGAAGCTGTCGTCTACACTGTTTAAAGACATCAGACTCCTTTGACAAAAACATGGTTTTGATTGTTGGAATGGCGAAAAGACTAGCTAAGACGTTTTATTTTGTTTCTGTTTGCATGAAGTGTGTTTTATGATGAGTTAATATGGCAATTATGCTTAGTTTAGAGAGAAATTTGAATTCAGGAGATGTCAGGTTGTATTGTTTTGTTTGGTATTTTCTATCGATTGAAAAACAGGTGTTGGAATATATTTCTTTCTTGACAGTTTAGGAGTTTATTTATTACACTAAACATAGCAAAGTCTTTCATGAGTTCGTTTCTTTTGGCTTGGTTTGCAGAAATAATTGCATAATAAATGTCGGAGCCAAACCATGACCAACTTAAGCCCAATATCAGGAAAGAAAATAAATCACAATATTTATCGAGATTGAAACTAATTCCTAATGCTTATTATGATGTAAATAAAACCCTAAATTACATAGTTAGAAGGCAGTTGTGGATTTGGGTTTATAGTGACTTTAAGTAATGACATATCTTTTACAGTCATACTGTAACCATATTTTCCCAACATTTCAAGTATTTTTGGAAGCCACCAATGATCTGCCTATTTTTTTGCTTCACCCCGCTGCCACACCACACTATCTTTGCTGTATGTACTGTATATGTTCATAACACCTTTGTGGGAGTAAGAACAGAAACCTGACTGTTAATGGCAGTCAAAGGTTGTGGTCAAGTTTTTGTGGGCAGTAATGTAGTCACAGGTCATATCATTGCATGATTTTCTCAGCTCAGCTTTAAAAGACCGAGCTGATGGCTCTGTGATCATGTTTATTTTCCTGAAATTTCATGACCGTGACTGATGAGCGGTTAGAAAGTGATAACCACATGAGCCAGCAGAGTTTGGAAGAAAAAAAGTGCAGATGCAAGAGTTTTTGGCTGCAGCATAAAGCAGGAATCATCAGTGGCTCAGTGGCTGAGGGCTGTTTAGCAGCAACAGAGCTCCTGAGTGTGCATCATTGACTTACAAATAAATATCTGAGAACAGAGTGTACTGTCAGACGTTTCCACATCAATCAAATATAATACCTCTATAAAGAACTGCTTACATCAAAGAACACCCTGACACTATTGAGCAGGAAGTCCAGGGCAGACTGTGAATCTTTCACTATGGTGCTCAACTGACAAAGGATGGAAGAGGAGGAAATAGCATGAGAATGAAGGAGAGGAGAGTGAAAGCAGCATGAGAGAGAGATTTCTCACATTAAATAATATTTGCAATGAAGCTGTTTTATATTTTCCGTTTGTTTTAACCAAAGGAGCAATTAACTATTGTAGTTATTGTATCTGAGTTGGATATTTTTTAAGTGAGGCTTTGTGAGTGTTTTCCTGGACAATCAAATGAATATATGAAAGAGGAAGTCAAGTATAATGAGTTCTGTAATTGCAAACACACGGTAGTAATTAATCTGGGTTTAATCCCACATAAATAATAGACTTGACACTATTGAATTTTTGCAGTTACCGTTGCAACAGGGCTAATCAAAATGCAGACAATAACTTGCCTTTAATTCGAAAGTAACAAATTACTCCGCTTCTTTCAAAGGAGGGAGTGCTTGAATCTGAGAAAATGGATTTGTGAAGGTGTTAATCTCTCTTAATTTCCCTTGTCTAAAGGGCTAATCTTCAATTCACAAAATTAAATGGATATAAACACAGGTTTGTAGACTGCTCAAATGAATCAATAAGAGGAGGTCAAAGTTTTGCAAACATTTTATATGTAATGCATTATTTGGGAAAATTAATAACACATCCTTCTCCTATTCCCCCTATTAAAAATTATGCATGGGCAGAAAGAATGGTAAATAAAGCCTTACATGCAATACAATACATCCT
The DNA here is from genome assembly GCA_946959425.1 of Argyrosomus regius. Taxonomy (NCBI): domain Eukaryota; kingdom Metazoa; phylum Chordata; class Actinopteri; family Sciaenidae; genus Argyrosomus; species Argyrosomus regius. The sequence continues at coordinate 9,991,402 of OX336898.1, forward strand.
TTCAATCGGCTTCATTTCTGTTGCACTGGAACAAGTGAGATTAATTTCCCAGCTATCCAGATAATGGCTGTAATGACACAAAATGAGCAAGTATAACTAAATTATTGCAAGTTAACATAATAAACCTTCTAGTTATCATGTGCATAAAATGGCTATGGGGATCTTTTTGTAGAGTGGATGTTTTACATCTTATCTGACTGATGTAAAACTTCTTCGAAAGAGCTGGTGAGACCATGCTTGCAAGCCAAACACTGTTATAAATTTGTGATGAGGAGGAAATTAGTTTTGCCATTACAGACTCTATTACACAATATTATCTCAGTAATCCCGGTTAGTTAAAATCTGAGGGAAAACAACAGTCTAATTACAATATGTTGCTTGTTTAATATCGGGAGACTGCTTCAACACATCTCCAGAAAATGTTATATTCAGTGCTTCCCTCTGCAATTCATCTATTGGCAGCTGGACAAAAATGTTCTCTGTGAGGCGTCAATGTCACAGAGACCTCGGAGCTGAATAAAGGCGCAGATGACAAATTAAGGCAAAACCTGTAAGACTCTATGTGAGAGCTCTTAAGTGATGATTTCCCACATACAGCAAGCGAGGCCATACATTTTCCACATCAAATAAAATGCCTCGAGTAAAGGAAATGCTTTCATTAAATCAGACCTTAAAAACAGTCCTGTTCTGTATTGAATGTCAGTGTTTTACTAGGTTGCTTTGATAAACCACACACCATACGGAAACCTCTGAATGTGACTGAATCTGAAATCAAAAAATGATCCACAAATGTTTAAAATAAAGGCACACTAAATTTTCCATCTGTTTCTTGGCAGGAGCACCCGGCTGGAAGAAAATCTACAAAAGATACGAGGCCTATATATCTCAGTTTCCAGTAAAACTTGGCTGTGAGGTGCGAGCACAAAGGTGGCTTCACTGGACTGAAAAGACAGGCTGCCTTATTTCAAATAGCCGAATGGGGCTGAGCTGAAGGCATCGTAAGAAGTGTGATTGGCAGTAGTAAGTTGGCAGTAGTAGGATGGAGAGAAGGAGAGAGGAAAGAGAGAGCGAGTGATAAGAAAAAGCAAAACGTTCCAGTCATAAAACAGCAGGTCTTCACAGCAGCGTGCATGCTGGTCCCCTGAAGCAGATGTTGACTGTACAACAGTTTCGGTGCAGTGTGATGCTGGACTGCTGCCACACGGTTTTTCAGGTCAGCTCAGACTTTAAAAGAGCCCCCATGCAATCAAATCTTGACCCCAAAAAAATGTCTGTATCTCAGACTGAAGGCCTTCAGTAGGTGGATGTGGGGGATTATTTTAACAAGACAGTGCCACAGGGACAAAGTCACCGGGTAATTTCTTATCAATAAGCCATAACCATCCTGCCCCCAGTGACAAGTGATTCATCCCTCTGAACTCATCCCTCGAGCAGTCTGATCTGTTACTTTTGCTGCTGCATACCAGTGTGGAGCAGCAAAGCCTTATGTTGGAAGAAACTTACTCTCCCCAGTTGATCCTGGCTGGAAGAATCAGGGAAATACATTTATATTGGACAATTCTGCACCTCATGATTTATGTCCAGTGCCAATGTTCAGTGCCAATGGAGGAAGTAATGAGCTCTTTATGTAGTGAGGCATAAAGTTAGGATGTGGAAACCAAGGCGACTTTCATGATTGTGACCTGTTCCAATTAATGTAATGTCTTTTGGGTTTTTTTCCCCCATAACCACAATTTTTCCTAAACCATAACCAAGTGTTCTAGTTGCCTAACCTTAATCCTATCATAACTATATGTTTGTTGATGTAAGCGCAATTCCAACCAACCATACCATAGCTGTCTAGCAGCGATGTTGTTTTCTATAATTAAATCATTGAACAACTTTGCCGAGGAAGTTTTAACAAGACTAAGAGTCTACAGCCATGCGGTTAAATAGGACTGTACTGTACGGTGCAGTGGTGCATCAGCATGTGGACATGCTAACAATTATTAAGTCTGACTTTGACCTGTAACATAAGCAAAGCATCCTCACACCATCAGACCTCCTCCTCCATGCTTTACAGTGGGAACCACACATGCAGATACCATCTGTTAACTTCCTCTGCGTCTTACAAAGACATGGTGGTAAGAACCAAAAATCTCACCAAAGTACAGATTTCCACTGATCTAATGTCCATTCCTTGTGTTTCCTGGTCCAAGCAATTCTCCTCTTATTGTTAGTCTCCATGAGTAGTGGTTTCTTTGCAGCAATTCGGCCACAAAGGCCTGATTCATGCAGTCTTCTCTAACAGTTGATGTTGAGATGTGTCTGCTACTTGAACTCTGTGACACATTTCTGTGGGCTTTAGTCTGAGGTGCCGTTAAGTGGTGATTTCTGAGGCTGGTAACTGTAATGAACTCATCCTCTGCAACAGAGAAAACTCTTGGTCTTCCTTTTCTAAGAGTCAGTTTCATCAGAGTGTTTGGTGTTTTTTGGCGACTGCACTTGAAGATTCATTTAAAGTTCTCAAAATTTTACGGCTAAACTGACCTTCATGTTTTAAAGTAATAATGGATTGTTGTTTCTCTTTACTCAGTTGAGAGTTTCTTGACATAACATGGATTACTACAGCAGTCAAATAGGGCTATTTACTGTATGCCAACGCTACCTCTGAACTACACAACTGATGGTCTCAAACACACTTAAAAAGGCACGAAATTCTACTAATTACCTGACTACTGACTACCTCATGAAACTGGTTTAAAGAATACCAGTATATAAAGCTGTCATCAAAGCAAAATGTGCCTTCTTGTATGAACATATAAAATATATAATACATATTTTGCTTTGTTTACCACATAAACTCATATGTGTTATCTCGTGAAAGTGTGTCTAAACCTTTGACTGGTACTGTATATACATGTATATACACGTGTGTGTGTGTGTGTGTGTGTGTGTGTGTGTGTGGCACATTTTCTTTTTGTACTGTTGTGTCTTTAATGCTGAATCCAGCAAAAACAGAAAAATTCTTTGGGTGCTTTTTTCTCTCAGAATATAAAGAATGTTGATCTGAGAACCAACTACAATTCTGCTTTTACAGTAACTACCGCAGCCCCCTCACTCTCTTGTGTTCCCACAGCCTTCCCATCGTTCTTGCTTATCGACCCGTTTCTTCAATCCTCCAGTGCCCTGATGTCCTGCTTTCCCTCTGCATCTCGCTTCATTCTGCTTTTCTTCTTACCTACTTTAGATCTATTAGCCTCCTGGGTTCATCATTCCTCTGCAGGTAGCTTCAGCCCATCTGGCCTGTGTGCTCATTCTCCTTAATGTGGACTGTTCGCTGAAACAAAGTCTTTCTTCAGGTACTTCTTTATCAACCACCAAACAGATTACTGCTTTGATTTGTGCCCATGGGCATTCTGCTACTTATCTGTGCATACTGTGACATGACTATGTAATAACTTGTTTTCTTTTAGTTTATGTGTCTGGAAATTGGAAACTAGGTGGTCATCACCCCTTACTCTTAAAAGTAGCTTGTTATGTTGTTTACAGCAGCAGCATCATTGTCATTCTAACTGAAGCACTGTGTATAGACTTGAATATCAAACTTACTTTCCTGATAAACTGTACTTCAGCATCACATATTCTGAAAGCACAGCCAAGATTTTCACAGCCGACCTGTCTGTTTCAGTGCCTTCCTGCTGTCAGGTACACACTGGAGCTTGTGGCAAAGCAACATCCCGCTAAACTGAAATGCCGTGCTGACCTGTCAGCTGTAAACACCCCGCAATTTAACCACTTACACTCATACATGAAGGCTCAGCACTAGACGGTAGTGTACGACGACGAGGAGAAGAATAAAACAAAATAAAAAAGATGACAGTCCCACTGTGATTTTCAAAAGCAGCACTGAGTGTTGCTGTGGTTACTACAAACTGTACAGTGTGACACAGATCAGTACTGTAGATTTCTTATTTTTTCAAGTTTTTCATATTTAAATGCCTCATTAGCATGCCTAATTCTGCAGCTGTTAGCTCTCCTTAAGTGTAATCATAATATTTGGCAGCTTTGTAATTAGAAACTTTGCAACTCCAAAATGTACATCCTATAACGCAGCAGTCAATATTCAATATAGTCTAGAAGAGCTCTGCTTGTTGGAATAAACAATGAGGGGGCAACTGATCAACTGTCACCATGCGTGCAGACATCTGTGGCTGAAATGCACTGCAAAGCACAAATCAACTGTCACATGATTTTCAACAAGACTACAAGTCTGCCAGGTGCTCTGTGAAGCTGCTTTGAGACAAATGCTAACATGCTTTACAATCACAAAGCTATGCTGTTGTGTAGCAGGTTCACCATCGTAGTTCAGTGTGTTTTACTCATTGGCATTAAACACAATTCACAGCTGAGGCACATAAACTGAAGTATTGGACACACTTTGATCTGATGATGGTGCTAAAAAGACAGTGAAGTGATCACCAAGTTTTTACAATTCATCTTGAGGGCAACAAGAATGAGTGTACCAAATCCATCCAATCATTATTTATTTTTTGTACCATGTACCAACTTTCATGGCAGTTCATTCAATAGTTGGGATATTTCAGTGTGGAACAAGATAGACATTGCTACGAAGTGGTAAGTTCCAAAAACTGCAGTTTCTCAAACTGCCACTTGAGGCTGGCTACAAAAGTGAGTCAATCTCCATAAGTCCCCATATTAAGATGTGCAACTTCACAGCAAGAAAAGACATGTTTACAGCCTGATAAAGTTATGCATAATTAAGAGGGTGGCCACTTTGATTAACATATGGTTGCCGTCATAGGCGACTGGTTTGATCAACCAGGCTTCATCCAGTCCGCCTCAACTCCACAACTCCGCGTCTTTGCCAAAAAGACTAAGATGGCGGCAGCCAGAACCACTTTGAGCTTTGCAACGACTCTGTCCATTTTTATTTGTCCAGTCTATGATTGCCATCCATGTAGCCATGCCCCACACAAATACACTGTTTTGTTTGAAGTTGGGCTACAATTGACTAGTTGTTTAGCCACAATGCAACACATAAAACAACCAGAAGTGGTCCTATTTTCCACCCACAACTCAAGGAGTGGTGCAACTCAAAGTGTGAAATGCATCGTTTCACTTGGTAATAAGATAATAATTGAACTGTCACCATTAAATAAGTAAGTTTAAAATGACTCCTCCCATCAGCGACAACACTGAAATTTGTGAGAGGTCACTGCTCATGTGTGGGCAAAACGAATATTGGAGGAGATTTTATCAAAAGTCGTGGTGTCACTGTCATGACTTGTGTCTAATAGCTGATTGAGAAGCACTGATCCTTTACAAATATCTCTCACAGCAGAGATGCGAGAGAAAAGAAATCCAACTTTGTGTGGGAGGGGACAGATGTGTTCCTCATCATGCTCTTGTGTCTTTCATTGCATCCGGTTGTGTGAGAATGTGTGCTTGCATCTACTGTATTAATGTGTAGGTACTTTGCCACATGGGTACATGGATATTACACAAACTGGACGACACACCAGCTTAAATCATCTCCTTGTTGAATCACCCTTAATATCGTGTGTGAATCAGCACAGACCAACCATATGTTTCACTGCCTCGTCCTCTGCTGTCAGCACTAAGCTGTGTCCCTGACAGATGTTCCAGCTGCACTTAACATGACTGTATTATTTTATCGTGTACAGTATAAACTGCAGAATGACTGTGATGAAGCCTTTTACCTTCAGGAATCATACAAATGACTCTAGTCTCTCTGAGTAGAACTGCATAGACCTTGGTACAATTTCATGCAGCAAATTTCACAAGCTTTTTAAAATAATTCTATATTTTAGACACAACAACAGCAATGCATTTCTTTGTATATCATCTGAGCAGGGGCGGCTGGCCCATAGTGGGCGATAGTGCACCGCCCTCCTTAAGCCACACGAAAAAAGAGAGAAAAAAGAGTTTATTTTGCCGGTCTAAGTCTTGATATTATTGTCCAATCAGCAGCCTGAATATCGCTGTGGGGAAGTGACATTCAGGCTGCTGAATGTCACTTCCCCACCAGATTTCAGTCAGATTGAAAATCGCCCCAGGCGCACTCATAGACTTACATGTTGAGATTTTTTTTTTTCAAATTTTGGACCCTACAGTTCATTTCTATGGGCTCCGGGAGGGCTCACCCCAACGTGATTTCGTCATATGCCCTGATGCGTGCTCGGACGATACGTACAGCGCGCGCACGCGTCGGGAGACCGCAAGATCAACATGGCAGCCATGGCTAGCAACTGCAACTCCATCAATGGGACAGGAACGTCTGAATGCACTGGCCATGTTTTCCATGGAGAGAGAACTTGTCAGGAACATGCCTGATTTTAATGAGAGGGTAATTGATCACTTTGCCTGCTTGAAAGAGAGGCGAGCAAAATTTCAATACAAGTGATGAGTGAGTGTGTTATTAAATGGTGAGTTGTGTTATGTTGTACTCTCCAAATGTTGAATTGTAAATAGTTGTATTGATTGCATATTGCCAGCCAAATATGTACTGAATACGTTTGAAAATTTGATTAATTACAGTTTTGATGATAGTGTAATTTGATTTGATTTGATTATCGCTATGGCATCCATGATGGCTATAAATTGTAGACTGTGCTAACAGTGATTTCATGGGCAAACTAGTAGATGACAATGTATCTGTTGATGGCCACAGTGGAAGTGTTTTATTGTGGAACCAAATTTATTGTATTTGAGACATTTAACTTGATATAACTATACAAAAATACTGTACAGTATGTTCAATTCATGTCTGGAGTTGCCATCTAGTGGTTGAACAGAAAAAACAAATTAAACAATGCAATGTAACACTGTAAAGTTAGCTATCTGACTTTGAATTTATTATCACTTTACCCATTGAACAGGTCATCTTAGCCATCATTGCACCCCCCCTGAGAAATTTGTCAGGGGCCGCCACTGCATCTGAGTGTCTTGAAATAGCATGCCACTTGTACAAAATGCTCCTCTCCTGAGCCAAAACTGATCAAAGAAACCAAAAAGATTTCCGCCTTGAGGAAGAGTCAGCTAATCTAATCTACCAAAGGATGCACAGATGGAGTAAAAATTGTGATGGTTTATGACTTCTAGCTCCCTGTATTGCACTGATGTGATGTACTGTGTTGGACTCAACATGATTGTGTTAGGCTTAGATAACCTGGTTTCATGTGACACAGAAACAAAAACACAGAAAAGCTCTACTATGTATTTGTAAAATATCATAAAATAGTGAGTAGTTTATTGTACCCCTAATTTTTTGTGATTCGCCTCCTCCAGCGTTCAGCAAGGGTTGGGGATTTCCTCTACTTGTTTTCAGTGGGTTTGGACCATTTTATACAGTACTTATGCACAAAAAAAGCGTCCTGTAATTTTTGGAGGAACTCTCTGAGCACTTTAAGTGTTCCAATCTGAGCTCAAATATGCAGAAAAACTTTCAAGAAAAGTTAGAAACTGTTGCTGCTAACCCCGGACAGATACAACCATGCCATAAGAAACATATCAAGACAACATCAATATCAAGTCTGTCTGTTTTTGGTTTGGGAGAAGCAATTTTCAGATTTGTTTGTTTGTTACTACAGTGTTTGTTGTCGCCTGAACCATGCTGCTGCTGATCGTCAGGGCTAACATGAACACATGCATTTAGTGACTAATGTGGTAGCTCAGCAACAGCAAGACGCCTCTTACTGTCAAAAACACGTCACTGTGTTCGGTTCCTGAGTGCACTGACTCAACAGTCTGTTAAGCACCCTTCAGGATTCAGCATTGCTACAGCTGTGAACTGTAAGTGATCTTGACATTGATTTCTGGACGTTCTGATTATTAGAACCTTACAGTGTGTGGTAGATTGTGTATTATATTTATCCCTACCTCCAGGATAGATGCCTCTTATTCCATTTGTTCTGAGGAGTCAGGCTTCTTTTCCTGCGGCCCATTGTCGCATCTGCCTCAGAAACATCTGGCAGAGAACATCTGGGTGTTTTCATTAGACCCAGTGTGGCTTGGTCTAAAAAGGGGAGGAGAGGTAATTGTGATACAGATTAATGGCGGTACATTAATTAAACCTAATATTAGTGTATGTGTCGCTTTATTACTTTCGTTTTCTCCCAGCTGTAATATAAAGATACATGAATACAGATTATGTTTAACATAAACACACTGTGTAAAGAATACTCCACTACTATCTGTTTGCAAATGACTGTTTCAGTAGCTGTAACTCACACTGTACGTCCTCATATGCATGCATATGTGCATGTACAGGGGGCTATGAGTTGCCGTTTAGGCCATAAATCATACATGCTCTGTAAGATACCCTCTTACATGCACAATCACACCCTCTCTCACACACCACTGTGCGGGCCATAAATTATACTTGCTCACACACTCACCACTGCGCTCTCTTAAAAACCCTTCACACACAGTATGATCCTTTCTACTCTTCACAGTGGTGTACGTGAGAGTGGAGCAGTGGTGTGTATGATAAAGAGTGATATCGATTGTAGAAGAGAATGAGGTGTATGTGTGTGCGGGAGGCTGACAATATGTGCGAGGAATGATGTGAATGAAGTATGTGAGGGAGAATATTAGAAGGTATACAAATCAATATTCTGTTCTGTACGCCACTAGTATCAATCACACCGTATGCAGTACTGTCATTCTAGTGTGAGTGTTTGACAGCAAGTCATCTGTACAGTCCAATGCAATCCAATACAAAGGAGCTGAAATTAATATAACCGTTCTAATGTTCAATGGTTGTTGTGCCAGAATGATTTTGAATCAACACAATGGAAGTTTCCAATTTGTCTTGTCTTGGTTGGATCATATTTTAGATTACAACTCACAAACTGGAGTCACAAAGGAAACACACGCAAACATACTACCCCCATCCATCCAAAGTGCCGACTCTCACGTAATCCTCCCCTTTCACCACGGTCACACATAGCCACATACCAAAGACTCCGGTCTCCTTCAGCCCCCCGAACTTCTGCATGGCTTTGATGGCCTTGGTCAGGGCCTCCTTGGTCTGAAGCTGACCAGTCACTGGGTCAGGGGGCGGGAGGTAGCCAAACTTACTCAGCCAGTCCTGGAAGGGAAACAGTAGACACATGAGTTCAGGAGTTATCCAAGGCATTTCAACATCTCCAGTCATCCCGAAGCTGCTGAGAAGGTCTGACACCTGTTCATGTTTACTGTCTGTGAACACTGTGTGTCTAATACGGATTCAGGCTCTGTGAGAGCTTTAAGTCTGAATGACATAGTTTGTACACATATGTTGTAAAATGACACTCCCTGAACAAAGAATGAAAGATTAAAAAAAGATTGTTTTCACAGCAATGGTCGCATTGCATTTATGTCTTTAGGACTCTGGTCTGGTCTCACTGCTCATGGCATACTGGGACACTTAAATAGAACACAGCCATAATTAACATTATTAGTGACACCTGTCTTTTCCTGTTATGACAAGGTAATAAAGCCTGCTGTGAAGGTTAACTAACATTGTCTGTAAACTATGCTTTCCACTAACACACATACCAGAAATAAAAGATGTAGGTGTGGAACTTGTCATAGCAGAAAAACCACAGGTGTTACTAATAACATTAACGATGGCTCTGCATTCAAAGTGTCCCAGTCAGATCATTCATTTTATTACTTATGCATGAGCTGTTTCTCCTGTGACATGTCAAAATGTCTTCTATAAGAAAGGCCCTATTCATCGGTCTCCCCATATTTCCAACATATTACTGCTGGATTGGTTTCCCAGCTCGTGTGATTGGGGCTGAGAAGTCTTTCTTTTGGTTTCTAACACGGTTTGGAACATTTTAATCATATTCAAGTTGTGTCAATTTGATAATGAAAACTATTAGTTCCCTGAAAGATTAATGTTCATTTGCAGTCAATCGCCATATGCAGCCAAATCTACAATCCTCATTGTTCTAACTGAATCTAGCTGTTTCTCTTTGTGTCTCCCTTTTCCTGTCTCTTGCTTTCTTTGTCCTCCGTCTCCACCCACTCCATGATCTGATAGCCGGTCTGACAAGTGTGTTTTTAATGGCTTTTTGATCAGCACTCATCAGAGATGAATGACACAGATCCACAGCAAGACAACTGTTCTCTATCGACGGCACTGGGAAAATTCCATTAACTAAATAATTGACTTTAGTTCTTACAAAGCTGTCTGTGCACTGATATCCTTGCAACAGACAGGGAAAGTTTGCAGAATACAGATGACCCCAAGTGTCATGTGGGGATGATGGGGAAGAAAAACTCTTCTTGTTGGATAATGTATAGGAAGCAGAAGACAAAGAATGTGTGCCTGGATAACAGGCTACTGACAAAAAAGGAAAGCAACAAAAAATTTTTCCCATTTTTGCTTCCTATTACAAGGCGCCCCATAAACTGTGGTGAAACATGTCTTCTTACGATGCATGGAGAAAAGAAATGAGGGTAAAATTATGTGCTTTTACCAAAAATTGTGTGTGTGTGCCTCTGTAATGAGTGTTTACATTACGTAAATATATCTGTGCCCATTACAAGATAAGGAGGGCATCTTAAAAGTTATTGTTTACTGTAAGCATAATGTATTAGCACCGAATTATATCATATCTCTGATCTCTACAAAATAACTATGCCCTGTGTTTATACGCACTATCTTTTATTTTAATGTCCTGATAAATGTCAGGGCAACAGTCCTCTTCTCATTTACTAATAAAACTGAAGTAACTGTCTATGTGATGATGTGCTTTTAGTATCTGTGCTCACGCCAGGTGGTTGAAACCTGGCTTGGATATAAAAGGTGGATGAGGGCAGGTTTATGTTCGAGGCATTCTCTAAATATATGATCACATAGCCAGTGGTTACAAGGTTAGAAAGATGAAAATTAACAGTGAAAAGAAAACTGGAAAGATAAAAAAGAAACAGCTGGTTTGGAAGTCAGAGCAGCATCAAAGTCTGATACAGTTCAGATGTAGGCTGTGGTCTGGGTCAAAGGCATTGGGATTCTGGTGCCGGTTACGCTGAGCCTGAGGTTCTAGCTAAGCACTTTAAGGTTCAAAAGCCATCCGGCCCACTTTTCAGTGATTGAATGATAAGTCAGCATACTGAATGCTTTTTTTTTTTTCCCTTGTCAGTCACAGTTCAGGGTCAGCTACAGAATAACACCGCTGCAAGCTGTTATAGATTCAGCATTTTGCTCAAGGACCAGCTTGCTAACACTTGAACCGAAAGCCTTTCATAGGATGATACTTGATAGAATTTTTTTACTATTTGTGGTCCACAAAAAGACAAAAATATTGATGTTACATCAGAAAATGCAAAATGAATACATAGAAATACGATACAAGCACACTGGGGTTATATGCCTTAGAGGACCCTGAGCGACTTCTGCACACCAGCTGGTGTGGAAATCACTAACGCTAATGATGTACTATTTGTGTTTTAACCAAATACTTGACTACTGGCAACATGGCAACACTCGGCGAGGATTCTATTTTGTTATTTCTAAGATCACAGAGAAAAAGTGACATCTTAGATGTTATGTGAGGCCGGGTTCTTTGTCAACTGAACTGATCTGACAATCATACTTGTCACTGTAATTACAAACTACAAAACTACAAGTTTTTTTGGCTTGTCTCTCTGCCATTGTTATCATTGCTACTGACCCTTGACCCTGTCACATCCCCATACCGCCCCAACAGTTATGTTGTATCTTGTGGATGTGTAGTGTTCATTTCTGAGGACGTTTGTGACTGACTGGCAAATATATCTCCAACTTAAGAGAGCATTTGTTTGATTTAAAGCAGCAAAAGTCAAAGCAATATGTATATAAAAGCAACAAATTGCCCCTCAGAGATAATAAAGATTCCTTGAACCTGGAACATTTCAAACACAGAGGCAATTCAAAGGGGTTTACCAAAGGCACAGAAATGCATTAGGACATTTACAGAAATACGAAATGGGAAACTATCCAGTAAGTAGAAATTAAATAAAACAAAATGAAAACAGGCAAAGAAAAAAAAAAGTGTAGAGTTTCAGTAAAATAGCTGTATTAAATTAAATCATTTCTACTTGTATAACAGTTGGTATTCAGCTGATCTGCTTCTGAGTATAATTAGACTGCAAGTAATCCATATGAAAGACTACTGAAAGGCAGTTTTTCTATAATGTATATAGCCTGTATCGAAAACAATGCAGAGAGATGTACAGTATACAGAAGCCATCACAACAATCAACAGCACGTGTAAACTGCTGTGATCCATAGTAAAATGCAAGACACTAAAGGCCATGTTCAATTACAAATGATTCTAAGAAAACAGACTGAGAGGAAAACAGAAAGGTAGTGTGAAGAGAGGCCAAACATCTCGCTCTCATACAGAGAGAGAAAACGCAGCATATGATGAAAGAACTGAGGCTGCCCGTACGAGTTTAAATCTGTGATTAACTGTAGCACGAAGGGGGCTGACGCAGATGGCTGAGACTCCAGTCTTCTTTAATCATGAATTATTAAGACAGGCAGACACAGAAAACTATGGCACAAAATGATGTCTAACACTCCAGTATTCCCATATCCTTGTACCTCAGATGAGATGTATTCAATAAACATATTCTGCCAGAAGGATGCTGCCACTTTAGTGAGCTCTGTTTCTGAACAATCAAGTCTCCCTTTGTAGTAAACTCATCATGTTTCACTTGCTGTACTGTGGTCAACATAAAAGTTTCAGTGCTTTATGTTTCTGTTGTAGAGCAAAAGAACGAAGCCAAAGAACAACTGTTTTGATTCTGGAGTCACGCTATGGAGTCACGTTTATTTAAAAGTCTATATGAGAGAAATGTAGAAGTAAACATAAATTAATAGGAAATAGAATAGAAAATAAAAGAAATGATTGGTTTGGACACGTTATTACTTGGTACATGAAATGTGTGCCCATTGTTCCATCTAAAACATTTTTTTTGCTACATTTAGGAGAAAAAAAGCTGATTTAAGAAAACACATTATTTTTAAGGCTGCTGTTTTTTTTATTTGTTTGGTACTGTTTGATGTAGTTATCGACTAATTGTCCTCCAGCCACCCTAGCTAGCTAGCAGGGGCATATTTTGTGCTGTTTGTGTAAAATTGTACATATTTATTTATTATACACATTGTATGTACTGTATATGTGTATATATATATATATATATATAGTTTAGACACTGAATTAAAAAAAACGTTTATTATACGTTCTCTACAGCAAGAATATCTTCACAAATAAACATGGCTTTTATGATTTTGAAGCATGAATGCAATAGCCAGAAGTGAAAAGCTAACATTAGCACACAACAAGCTACACCACAGTCGCATTACTTCAGCATCATGATGTTTAACGTCCCCAACAGCCTCTGGAGTCTCTTTTAGCCACTGTTAGCAACCAGCTTTTGTAAGACGCGAAAAAAGCTTCAAAATGTGCGAGTGGAGCATTTACTAACATATTTGATGTTTTATAGTGACATTTGATCTCACATGATGTGAAAAATTCTTAAGCTTGTGTTAACCACAGACTATATTTCAGGTATCTAACCAAAAACCCATTGCATACAAGGGAACTGAAGTGGCAAAATGCTAACATTTACAGGTTACAGGACTCATTGGTGCAGAACTCCATGACAGTGCTAAAGGAAAGGTCACAGGTTTGCCAAATATGACACAGGAATTATTCTCTGTATCAAATTGCACAGCAATCCATTCAGCAGTTATATATTTGTGGTGAACCATCATTGCTATCTCTCAAGGGAGCCTACTAGGACGACTAAAGACACGAAGTTATGCTTGAGGAGGATGTTCAAATGTTTTTTTAGAACCCTCGTTAATGGCTTGATTATTGAGCATTAATGAAAAGTTCACTATTCGTGTACTGTTCATAAATATAATAGTCACAGCTCCTGAGCCCTTTGTATAGTCTATTTTATCAGCAGTAGAGTACCACTATAAATTATTTTCATATTGAACTTTTCTGCAGTGCACAATTTACACCCAGTGCCAACGTTCAGTGCCAATGCAGGAACTGGTGTGACCTTTATTTAACAAGGCGGGAAATTAACTGTGTGGAGGTCGAGACAAAAAAGGCTGGCACTGGATAGTTTGCCATTGAACATTATGTGAAATTTTGCAGAATAATCAAAAATTAATGTTCTATCTAATAATAGGGTTGTTTATTAGAAAGTGGTACGTCAACACGTTCCCAAACTCAGTCATCTATCTGACTGGACTGGACTGCCTGCTGCTCAGAAAGGTGACTGTAACTAACTGAGAGTGCCAGCATGTATGTGCAAGTGAGAATTTGTGAAAGCAAAATAAAGTCTGAACTTAATCTCACAAAACACCTCACTCAGACACACAACAGGGAAGAAAAAGTAAGAGAAGACGACATGGGAAGACAGTGAAAGACACAGAGGGAGATAGAGGGAGACCTCTGATGAAAGGGGTTTCTTGAGACTTAAGATCTACTCATACTCAAGGGAGGCTTCTGTTGTAAAGCCTTGTAAACATCAAACCCAACCACTGACTATGATTTCACACACCACAAGAGAGACAGAGGGGGTGTGTAAATGTGAATCACACATGGGCTGCATGAATAATATCGACCAAAAGAGAAAAAAAAAAAATAGACTAAAAAGAATAAACACAAACACAAGTGACTCCCATGATTCCCATTGGATTTTTTCCACCTAAAAACAGATATATGGTCTTTCAGAATGAAGCAGTACAGCGGGTCACTGTGTGATTGGCTTGCATATCCCAGAGTGTGTTTTATTTAGAACTTTTATTTAGACATGAATCAATAAAGTGTTGTGGGGGGAGTTTATCATCAGCCTAGTTTTAGAAGGAACATGTTTCCTATTGAAATGGCATGGACTCAAGCTGACCGCCACTTTTTAAACAGACACTTTTCAAAGGGAGAGTATTTGTATTCAAAAGACAGATTTATGTGTTTCATACTGTTTCACACATCTCATCTGCCCTTCTATTTCAGAAACTCCAGATTATTTCTATTTATGACATCAGCATTTCTCAAATATGTGCTTCTTATTTATAAGACACATTCAAGTGGAGGGAATATTCCCGAGCAGTTCAAGAGCTACTTTGAAGCTAATTCACAGGTCCATTTTTTATTTAACTCATCAAACGTCAATTTTCAATAAAGATTTATGGGTACCAAATCATGAAATAGTTTGTCCAAATTGGCAAAAAGCTCTTCCTTTATAAAATGTTACAAAAGATCATTTAATTTATCATTTAACTGCTGAAAATGTAACATGCACATATGCACACACACAGATACACTCACAAACTCACACTTTCTGCTTTTTTATAATTATATTTATTATAGTTTGACATCATTTTATATAGTTATATTATTCTCTGTTTGTTCATTTTGTGTTCTCTTTAGCTGAAATTTTAACTTGAGGTGGATACTTTAAATGAGCCCATCAGGTTTTCTGCCTCTCCCTGCACTTCATATTATGTTTTTTTATACATTTCATTTTTATGTTTTTTTTTTTTTTTTCTAAACTGTGCACAAACAAAATAAAAAAAAATACTGAAAATGTAAAATTCATTAATGAAAAATAATCGAAAACTGATAAAGTGTTTATTTTTATAAGAAAGTGATTTTAAAATGTATTCTGGAGTTTGAAATACAAAAGCTCTTTTGGATCCATTGTATAGAGTTTAATGATGAAAGTGCTGGCAGTATAACGGGTACTGATCAATAACGTTAAAGCTTTAGCATTTATTGTGCGCGCACCAATAAAGATGGGCTTCTTTGGGAGGAATGAAAAGAGTCGGGGATGGAAGGGGGGAACAATAATCTTAACAGGATATTTTAATCAAGTGATGGATTGATTCCTCGACATAAGCGGATTTAAGGGGCCATCATGCAAAAGGATAGTGTGACAGCTCAGCTGAGGCTGAGGACGTAGGTGTAAGTGATATCTTGAGATTTACAAATGAGAGAAAATGCTCTTTATTTACAGACACTTGCGTATATGGATCCAACTCATTTTTTAGCAATATGGATGGCATTTAAGCTTAATCTGTCAGTCTATCCTCTACCACTGTGGTCCAGATTCAAATATTGCAACAACTGTTGGATGACATTTTGTACAGACACCAATGTTCTCCAGAGGATGAATCCGACTGACTTTGCCTCTAGTGCCACCACAAGATTCCCATTTGTGATTTTGAGGTAAATGTCTTCACGACTATTGGATGGACTGCTTTGACATTTTGCACACATGTTAATTCCCTCCTCATAAATAATTACAATAACTTTGGTGATCTCTTCCCTCATCCCACCTCTCTCTCTCTCTCTCTGTCTCTCTCTCTCTCTCTCTGTCACTCTCTCTCCGCTCTCCCTCACTGACTCGGTGTTGCTCCTGCACATCCTGACATGAGGTCAGTGAGTGAACATGATCGGAATCAGTCTCCTACAAAACAGAGAAATGGGAGGGGGAGCAGAAAAGTAACAGTGTGGAAAAAGGGGGTAGATTGAAAAAGCAAAGAGCAGCAAGTTAGGGAAGGTGGTTGAGGGACAGAAACATAAAAGATAATCTTGTCAGCTGGTCGTCTTTTATGGCTCGCAGGTCACCGAGTCAGATGGACAAAAGGGAGGATAGATCTTAGAGAGCAATGAGTGTCAGACGGACAGACAGGGTAAGCAGGGATGGATGTGACATGGCATAATGTAAAGATAACAGACACACTGACATACATCCTGTAGAGAAAATTAGTTGAATTGGCATAATAATAACAGTGTGTAGAAAATAACCAGAAATATATTATACCAAGCAATGAATGTAAGCTATAGAACGTTTCTTTAAAAAGTGAAGTTGTCTGACATATTGCTGCTTTTTGTGGGATTTGTATCTGCCTCTTAATGAGGCACTTTGATCTCCCGCAGTTGTTTTAATTTAGAAATGAAGCTGTTCGGAGAAACTTCTGCGAGGGTAAAGATGAAAGAATGCGCAATGCATAAACACACACAGAATCAATGTATTAAACAACAATGATTTAAAATGTTCAAAAGGATATTGTAATATTTTCTTTTAATGCAGATACTGGTGTCAGAGTGTTCCTTCATGCCTCTTCACATGAAGTTTTCTTCCTCACATTTCCAGCTTGCATTAGTCATTATATTTGGTCACTTATGTGCCAGCGCGTGCAAACACATCAAACGACTTGGTTTTCAGATAAGACGGTTATGCAATGATGCACAGAATTCAAAAGGATTAGTAAAAGCAGTGAATGTACACAGCTTCAGTGAAAAAAAAACAAGCAGCAAAGCATTCACTGATAAAGATAGTGATTATATAACATCATTATATTTCCCATCACTCTGCACACTGCTTCACCAAGATGGTACACTTTTAATTGCACGCTGCTTTTCAAAGGGTGGCTATAAAACACCCTGAGTCAGTGTGGAAGTGAGCCATATACTGTACAAATATGAAAGCCCTGAGAGGTTCGTTCATGGATATACAACATGTAACTTCTTATTTATCACGCCTGCATTTTTAGTTATTAGTACTACTGTCTGTTGGGTACACAAAAACATCATGAACATTCAGTAGCTCAGATGAAGTCTCTGCACAGCTGACCAATCACGACATGAAGTGGATGTGAATGTCTCATTGTCCATTTTGGAAAATTACAGAAATTGTCAGACAAAGTATCAGGAGTATACTGATGGAGACAAAGTGTACTAGCACCATAACCCCCAGATTCCACCGGGCACGGATGTGCCGCGTTGCGTGAGCGCTGCAGCCGCAAGAGCTGTATGCCGCCGTTCTAGTCAATGTTTCAAACCCCACCGGCCCCACTGCGGTCCATTTCAGAAGCGTCCCAGAAGGAGGCCTCCGCTATGCTCCGCGGGGAATACACGGCTGTTCTATTTTATGATGGACGCCGCAAGCAGCCCGCGTCAGTTTGCACAGAGCAGTTCAAGCTGGCCGGAAGCCAAACACAGAAACAGCATAGAGAATTTGGTCGAATTTGGTCAAAATAAAACACACGTCGGTAAAAAAAAACAGCCAAAAGCGAAAACAAATTAACTACGTCACATATTTACAGCATTGCGGCCACACGTGACAATGGCGTGCCCGGTGGGGTTTTGGGGTAACTCTTTTCTAAGATGCATTATGCAAAACCTGTTACAAGGGGCTGTGAGCAGACACTGCCTTACTTAAAAGTGGAGAGCCAAAAAGGTTGTGAACCACTGCATTAGAGGATATTACCACTTAAGGTGTCTACTTAGAAACCTAACTAAGACTAATTTAGTTGTCAGTCCAAGTCTCACCCATTTAAACACCAGCAAGAAAATGCGAAACAACAAGTAAGTCACCAGAGTGGATAATACAATTGTGAAGGCTGTGTTAAAGCTCTAAAGTACTCCGTTCCAGTAAACAACAAATCCAGTTTGTGTTTTATCCACAGTTCTTTATAACAGGAGATCAATCCATACACCGTTCTCAGTTTTGTTCTGCTATAATTTAATAGTTCTCACATAAACATGCACACATTCTCTATGCTTCTCAGCCTCTCTCATATACTCATACAAATTGTCAATGGGTATTAAAAGTGGGTATTAAATCATCTGAGGTTTTGTTTGTTCTATTTCGCGCTACATTATCTGTGAAATAAAATTTGTTTGCTCTGAAATGCTGAGCCCTGGTCACTGTAATCCTATTATGCAGTGAGGACTACAGCAGGTAAACGGCTGCAGTAGACATTTCTTGTTCTCATTCATCTCTCAGGCTCTTCCTACACTCCTCTCTCCCCCGTTTTCTTTTCCTGCCACCGTTTTCTCATTTCACTCACTTCTATGTGTCTCCATGGACTCACAGCCTTCCTCCCTGCCTGTTTGGGCAATGCTTTGTGTACTGGCATGCTCTGATGAAAAATAAGAGTGATATTCACCATAAAGATGACAGAATAGGAAATAGATAGACACAGAAGCCAGAGAGGTACACAAAACGGCCTATAAACAGCCCTTAAACGGAGCATCCGGTATTCCCTCATCCTCCTGTTACAGATTTAAGTCAATCTAACATCATACAGCACATCCTGCCAGATGCTGTACTCCCTCCCCGATTCCCCAAAAGGTCAAAGTTCACACTGCCATCCCTTCAGTCTCTCGATAAAGCCCAATCTGTTTCATCCTCCTTATCTTTGAGCTCCTCCGCCTGACAAAAACTCCCTCTGTTTTTTGTTTTGTTTTGTTTTGTGCCAATGAACAGCTGCTGAGTTCCTTCAACCTTGGCCTTATTGACAAGAATGAGTCACCGGGAGACGTTTAACCCCACGGCCTCACTGTGTTTCAAAGTTCGATGAAGTACCAGTGGCCATTTTGGTGTTTACATTGTTGTTTAATGCCTCAGGGACACGGGTAGACCTTTAAAAGGTTATGAAGCAGTAAAGTGCTAATACAAAGCAGACAGAATAGGTTCATATTGAGTTGTGCTTGACCAACTGGTTGTGCCTGAAATCTTCATCCAGCAAATGCTTCCATGGCTCTTTTATACTGACATATAAGAGGCAATTTAGAAAATGCTGTAAAAATCCAAGTGAGGAGAAGAAAGGTTTTTTTTTTTTTCCCTCACACAAGTCAGCAGCAAAGTGACCTTTAAGAACAACTCTCAAGTGATCAAATGATTAATCAAGTTTGCTCAGAGAGGAAGAGACAATCAGACAAGGATTTAACATACTTCTACCCAATTTGTCCTTTTTTCAATGATTAATGCAAAAGTTTTTTTTTATTTTTTTATTTAATTAGTGAAAACTTTCTAAAATTTCTAGAACAAGTCAGTCTCTTTAAGTCCCTATATTAAAATGCGTAAATTCACAGAAGACATAAACATGTTTACAGCTGGTACAAAAAACAGAAATAGCTAATTTCCCCGTTCGTAACAACAGAGTCTGAATTATTATATAAATCCCTTGTTCAAATTATATTAATGCTTAGAGTTATGCATAATCAACAGTGTGGCCACTTTGATTGACAGGTGGGTGGGTAAAAGTGGTTTGTTTGAGCCTGAAGTCATTGCCGATTTCTGAATTTGCTGGCAGAGGCAGGACTGCCAAGACGGCGGCGGCGGCCAAAGCCACCACACTCTGGGCTTCACAACGACTCTTCAGAAACCTTTGGGTGACGTCACGGATACGGCGTCCATATTAATACTGTCTGTCTCGTCAATCAGTGGAATAGCATGAAACCAACTGGTTAGGGATGTGATAGAAAAACAACAACTGTGTTGAAAGGGAAATCACAGTGATGTGAGTGTAAAACACATATATATATATATATATATATATATATATATATATATTTTTTTTTTTTTTTTTTTTTTGTTTAGGAGTCATGTAACATCCTTTATCCAAAGTGCATTCAGAGCCAACAGTTTTCAAGAAAGCAGCAGCTGCACCTCGTGAACTAAAACTACACTATCTTGAATTATACATATTGCTTCAGACAATGTCTGGCTCATTGTTGTGAAAGTTATAATTGCAGTCAATCCAAACCATGTTTCACAAGGTGTGTGCTCCCCTCACAAAATTCAGATTTTCTTACAGCAGTGTGATGAATACAGGCCCCGATCTATTTACTGTATATGATATGGTATTATTTGAAAATGGCGCAGGAAAGATAAGAAATACCCACGATCCGACACATAAAAGATTGACTGTTGTCTTCAAAAACCGCTCTTAGTCCACCAAAAAGTCTATTAAAAAAAAAAAAAATTCAGCTCCATTCTGCATCATATCAATCAACACAAAATCTCTGCTCTCAGCTACGGAGATTTCTCCAAACCGTTTCTCTCCATAACACCCAGGGAGTGCATGCAATAGCTACAGTGATGCTATCATTCTCCAGAGCAGTTGGCGCAGCTTTCCATTTTATATCACCAGCTTATATGGAGAAATCGTTTACTTAAAGCATTACACTGGGATGATATAACAGGCAGGCAATGACATCCTGTGTGTTTGACTAAGGAGCTCATAAAAACTGAAACCAATGGCGCACTTTCAGAGCAAACACTGTTTCCTGAAGAAATGAAGGATTTAGTCTCACCTGTGCAAACAGAGGTGATAAAAGAAACAGGATATAAGAAATAGCGGGTGAGAGAAATGGTTGGGATGGTTGCACAGCCTTAGAAACATGTTTGATCACACCGCAACATTGCTGCTAGATTGCCAGGCAGTAAAAAGTGAGAATTAAACTCAGTCTGGATATCATCTGTTTTCTGTGATGCATTTCCCTCTCCTGTTGTCTCACTTCTTACAAACAAACAGGACTTCCGTCTTTTTGTCCTGGGAGCCAGGCTCTCTAGTCAAAGAAAGATGAACTAGACTACAGAGTGCCAAATAGAAAGCCAGGCTACATCTGTAATTTAACACCCTGCAGGTGACTGGTGTGATCTACAACAAGGATGCTTACAGACTGAAGGGAAGGACTATCTCAGTGTTGTAAAGATAATCTCTTTCTCAGAGTCGACAAAAGTAAAGAGATCATCACTGACGGTAAATAGTATAGAAAGTCACCCGTATTACAGTCGCAATGTGGAGTGGAAACTACCATTTAAAAACTTATCTTATCTAGTCTACATTTAAGAGGATCAGTAAACAATCTTCTTAAAGTCTAGAGAATGAGGAACAAGAGTTTGTCCAGAGATCTGATTTGATGATCAGCAGAACAGAGATGAGTTACAGTATATCTCCTGTATTGCAATGCAGGGCACAGTGGTTGCATCCTGTCCAGATGACCATGAAAATATCCCATACTTGCTGAATAGACAGTGTGTCTGGGATATTTTTTATGGTTTTCATGGCTTTTTGTTTAGACACTTGTCTTTACAACAATCAAACACACAATCATTCACTCAGGAACACAAGGGCAAGAACCTGGACAATTCCCCTGCTAACTTTAGATAACCTGAAGACATATACAGTATTTTTCTTCTGCAGCAAGAGGATGTAGAGCAACATAAAAATAATAAAAAAAACATCCACATAACCCATCATTTATTTACGTTATCACCATCTTGTAATCACAAAACTACTAATTTTAGCTTTTCATTCATCCATAGACTCAGTAATAACAAGCCAACACCATCTGTCGACTTTAAATAGACAACTATTTTTATCTACTATGTGTTGTGTATTTCTAACCACGACTCAATGTATAAAGTTACTCTCTGAAATCAGTTTGGAAATGGGTTGGCTGTGATTCAGGATGAGGTAGACTGGATATTTGTGTACATGGCATGCCAGCATATGGTAACTGCAGTTTTTTATGTTATTTTATATAGTACAAAACATCACATCACTTGTGTGTGTTAACCTTAAGAGTAGTATAGACTGAAATTTGCTGCTATTGTGTAGACTATAAAAAATTGGCTGCACATGAACTTAAACTCCCTCCTCTCTTACTTACTGTTTCTCTCTTACTCCCATTGCTCCACTCAGGGGGTCATTTTACATCAGGCCAACTAAAAGGTCAACAACTCACAAAGCCCCTGATGTCTTTAGGTGGATGGCAGAGATACAGCCGGCCTTTTTATGTATTAAAATACTTCTCTTTATCCTCCATTAGGATCTTTAAAGCGTGTTATTCACTGGTATCGACATTCTTAATATTAAAATTTTCAGATTTTAAATGGACATTTTCAAGTAAGAACATCTCAAGAAAACAAATAAATACCAAAATGTAAATTAAATGTATTCAGCCCAGAAAATTAGCTGTTTTTGTGTATAGCTGGTTTAGAGTTATAGCCTACAGCATGTTGAGCGAGAAACTAAAACAGTAGTGCTGTGTGTGCACTACACTTACAGCACATGTTGACCTCTGGGTCATGCTTAATCTGAGATGTTCCTACAGTATGTGCCCCTGTGTGTCAGTGTGTGCGCGACTTTAACACGCGCGAGCATGATGTCAGCGAGGGTAAGAAGAAGGACAAGTTGAGTGGAAACTTGGAAAGAAGCGCATCATTTCTCTCTTCATCTAATGGTATGTGTGCTTTAGAGGATAGAGACGCTGCACAAAGAGAATAACTGAGGATGGTTGGAGGGACTGTACTGCACAGGCTGTTCACATCTTTGAACTTCGAGACGAATATTATTGGAGATCTTGCATTGATTTACATTTTTCTGCTATTATTCACCAGTTTTCTTTTCAGGAGCCAAAACGTAAAGCTTCAGTTATCAATATTTCTATATCAATTTCTTTCAGGGTTTCCATTTACAAATGCATGTGCGCACAGACGGCAACATCTGATATCATTTGACAATCTGTAAATAAAATATAACAAGGGGAGACAACCCTCTGTTCTGAACACTAAAACACTAATCAAAGACATTCTACATACTGAACAACTACACATCATAATCTTTCTGTAAGTGAACTCTCCCATGTAGCTTTGGCTCTGCTACCTGGTAATTATAACTTCCAACTGGGAAGTCGTCACTGCAAGCGGTTTGGAAAACTAGGGCAGATAATTGGATGAACTGTCTATCGCCGTCAGACCACAAAATCTAGTCAAACATTGTTAAACCATACCCGTAGCTCACACTGTAGCTGCCAGCAGTTACTGCTTGGTTGTAAACACTGTGATCGGACACAATTCTTGCATGATCTTGTGATATTGTGAGTCCAGCTGGCTCGCAAAAGTTATGGTAATTAGTCCAGTTTTCACAATTTAATGAACATTTTCAAACATAAAATACTATTTATACTATAGCATGCTAAATATTTCCCTGAGAAAAGTGCATCCGTATCTACTGATCAACATTTGAAATTAAAAATGTAATCAATAGTTAATGTTAATCCATTAGTCTGGAGTTGTAAATAAACCTTGACTGAGAGACAAGATGAAGATCATTGTCATTTTAAAATGATGTGCACCCATGAGGAGTGCCATCACGTCCTGGTCCCACAGGTTGCTGTTGGAAAGCATGTGTGATGTGGTTATGTTTTCCAAGCTGAAGTTTATGAATACTGTTGCCCGCTGCCATTTATCAAACGTAATAAATGGTTTTATTATGTTTGATAGTGCAGTATTTCAGTCTCGCTTTTGACAGCACAAAGTCACAGAACACATAGACTAGAGATAAATGCACTGCAAGCTAGCACGTCAACTAAATATTAGTACATCAAACTTGGAGAATAGAGAACACAAGTTTACCTGTTTGATGTTACTCTTCCTCTCGTCAAAGTCGTAAATATTCAGTTGAATATTTTTTGCGGGTCCCCACAAATCTTATGTAGTGAGCATATAGGGCCGCCTGGCTTGGCATGATGTCAGAAGAGTATATGTGCTGGAGCTAGGCCCCGGACAGACTTAACCCTGGTTCATAACTATGTTTTCATTAGTCATGTTTTCGTTACCTTGGAAGGAGCTTGTTGAACTATGTTTCTACAGTAGCTCAGAACGGACAAACCAAACACTGGGTCTCGTGTTTTTTGTGGCCAATATAGTGTCGAAGTCTGCAAATTCACCACTGATCCCACTTCAACCTTTTTCAGCCCAAGGACCCCTTGGACGAGAGATAAACAGAACAGGGACCCCCACGTGTTTTTGTGTGCGTGTCACATTTTAAGCCTGGCCTAAAATAACTTTTATATTTACTTTATTCACCTTTTATTTCGCCTTATTAACCTATTTATATACTGGGTTATTAGCCTATATGTGTTTATGATTGATAAAAAGTTTATGCATAATGGAATAATTTATTTTGCAAATAGTTTTTGTCAAAAGTAGCTTATTATTGCATATTAATGCTTGCAGTTTACTCAATATCATTGTGTTATATTTTTTAATTCTCTTAATTATTTTAGTGAAAGTTGTCAATTATTATGACAAAAATTGGCAGACCCCCTGCAGTACCTCTGCGGACCCCTAGGGGTCACGGACCCCTGATTGAAGACCCCTGCACTAAACCCTATGCATTCGACCTTTAACACTGGATCAAATGACTATTTCTTTTGTCTTTAGCCTATTTTAGCTTATAAAAACAGATAAACTCAGTATGTGTTACATACCAGCTGCACAAGAACATTGTGTGCATAAGAACATTGGCAACTGGTAATCACAGTGAGTTAAAGCACCTAGCAAACCAGATACTTTCTAAAGACTTTTAGTTTATCTTCTTTTGCTATCTTTCCAACCATCTTCTTCCACTTGTGAGATGATTGCCCTGACACTGTGGCCCTCCCCATGTCTAAAGGCTCCAACTGAGTGAACAGAGAGATAAAGAGGAAAACTGTGAAGGTGAGAGGGAGCAGCAGAAGATTTGAACGACAGCTTCCATCCGCTGTCTTGGGGAATATACATAAGGTCAAGAAAGATGGCAAGTAAGATGGATGAGGTTTCTACTTTAGTCAGGACCCAATGGAAATACCGGCAATGCAGCTTTATCAGCTTCAGAGAAAAGGCTCCAGGAGAATTCAACAGGCTCCACAAATGGACTGGCAATTTCTCAACAGATAGAAGAAGACAGGAGAAAAGAGTGATAGAAATACAAGAAGCCGCTTTTATTCGTATCACTCAGTTTTCTCAGTTGTTAGCCATGCTAGCAGGCTCTGAGGATGGCAATGCCTCCCGGTTGGTCCATAGACTGAAATATGTCAACAACTAACAGATTGATTGCCATGAATTCTTGTGCAGATATTCATGGTCCCCTGAAAATAAAACCCACTGTCTTTGGTAAGCCCCTGTCTTTTGTTCTAGCGCCATCATTAGGTTGACATTTGTGGTTCAGAGTGAAATATCTCAACAACAATTATATAGCTTGCAACGAAATTTGCTACAGGTATTCAAGGCCGTAGAGGATGAATTGTAACGATTGGTGATCCTCTTTTCATTTCGTGCAACCAGCAGTGCCGCATCTCAACATTCAATTCAATTTTTTTATATAGCGCCAAACGTCTATGTGATTTATTGACTTATTCCCTGACTTTTACTATGTACTATAATATTTTTACTTTTTGAAAAAAATCATTTTAGAACTTTCCTTTCAAGCTCAGTTTCCTTATTGCAGAAATCGATACCGTTACAGATGATATCTTCATATAAATCTATAAAAGGGGCAGAAGGTGAATATAGTTGTATACAATAAAAAACAAGTAATGCATCTGTCACACTGTGTATCCAATTCAAAAAAGTTCAAGTTCAAAACAACTTTATTAATCCCGCTGGGGGCAGTTTGTAACAGCTTCTCGTAGACGCCAAACACGGAAACATACTGAACATACAAACTTACATACATACAAGCTAAATGTGGAAGAGCTTGTAAATCATTTGATAAATAAACTTGCTGGGCACAATATAAAAAACAAGATCAAATAAAAACAGCAACAGTGACAATGGTTAAAGGAAAAACTACAGAGCATCTAGCAATCGGACTGCAGAGGAAATGACCGATTTAGTGTACTGGTTATTTTTACGAGCAGGTAAAGGAAAACACCACTCTCATGGCAACAGAGAAAATTCACTTGTCGAACAGCTGTAGGTATGGTCACATCGGACATTTTTAATCTGTCATACTGCTTGAAACCCTTTGAAGCTGAAGTCTGAACAGCTTTCATTGACATGAATTTTGTCAGCGAATATGTTTTACCTGAATTCTGTCAAAAGTTTTTGAAACTTTTTTTCAAAGAGTGGGTCACATTATGTTTCGTGCACTACACTCTGTCAATCCACTCCATCCCTCAACACGTACAACTGTTTCTGACATTTGAAATGGTGATGTGACTGCTGCCTTGGAGGCACATTAAAGTCTAAAATTGAAGCAGGCAACAAAAAGTGTTTATGTCTGTCTAGACATTCTCTCTGTGTTTTTGCACCTTTCCATCATTGCTCTGTTCAAAAATAGCGTCTTTCTCCCGAGGTCTCGCAGGCTCATTTTAGGAAGATGTATGACTGATGTACCAGATTAAAATAGAATAAGGAACACCTTTGAAAGCATCATTTGTTGCTTAAGTTTGAAGTCTTTCACTCCTCCATCTGTCAGTAAGAAGAGTCAGATGTGCTAAAGCCCTTTCTCTTTAATCCATGAACATCTGACAGATCTGACATGATCACATGCTGGTTCCCATTTACCAAACTTTTTCTCAAAAGGTCCCATATCTTAAATGTTTTGTGTTATATTTGAAGTTTTGATACCCATAAAAAGATATATTTGTGGTTTACAGTAAAAAAAACAAACAATGCCAGTTTAGTTTTAAATCTCATGTCTCTTGCCTCTCTCTGGGACAAGAACAGGGTGTTTTGTGTTATGGTTTGTCTCATTAATATGAACAAGGCTCCCATCTGATTGGCCAGTTGTTTCCCGAGTGACGCACGGCCAGTGGTATTTAGGATTTTTTTGTGGACCTTTATCCTACACAGAGTATATGCACAAAATTAAAGTGTGGGCATTCAGGTTAATACATAACTATGCTAAAATACATGCAGGTCTTGAAAAAGCATGCTTAAATTGTTTAAAGTTTAAACAACTGAAGTTACTACTCAAGGGAAGAAACTTTTTCAAACGTGTCCCCGAAATAAAAGACGGCATGGTGAGGAATATGAAATGAAGGGATGTGGTATCAGCAAAGCTCCGTACAGTAGTTAAATAAAATGGGAAAGAGGTTGAGATGAAATAGAAGAGGGGAAAAAAGGGAATACAAAGAAGTGACACAGCCTGTGGGCCACAGATTGAGGGCAAGGCACTTCTGGCTGTGAAAGAGACAAACACAATAGAGGAATTATGGGTAATGGACTGCAATGTCAGGCGTTCATTCAGGAAAGGATTTGAAATCTGGCCTGATTTCAACATCAACTTCATTTCAAATAAATATTAAACCCAGTCATACTGTGCGTGATAATAATCACACATTGAAACCAAAGTTTGAATACAGACTGGACTTCACACATTTTTCAACTTTCTAAGATAAAATTCAACTGAGGTGAGCTGAGTAAGATTCGTCACAAAGGAGGCTTGCAGTGCCCATGCAGGGCTCGGAAAACTTCAAAGATTTCCAAAAACTGTGATATTTGATCCAATATGTGTTCAAGAAACATTCATCAACATTATTTTATTTTCCGTTTGTTCACAGGTGAGAACAAAATGTAAAAATCCTTAAGCTCACACCAGTTTGAGCAGGTATAAATCATGTTTGTGTCACAGCCTGCTGTATGTAAGTAATGTTTTTTTTTTTACATGATGAAAGATCAGTACGTCTCGATATGTTTCCGCCATTTTAAACAACTCCTTTCAGTATGAAACAGAACGAGTAAACTCGTTTTAAAAAAGGCTATGTGAAGTGCAAAACAAGTCAAAGTCTGCTCTGAAGCTTCATAGCTTTGGCTTCATCTTGCAGTCTTTTTAAGTTCCTCGTAACTTTTTCAGCATTTTGTAGTCGAGTCTGCGCATCATTCCCGTCTCATCCATATCTACTGTGTTGACCTTCTCCTGTGCTCTGAGATATATACATAAAATATTAAATCAAACCATTTTTTTTTTAAATTTCTTTGTGTAGTTTCAAACTTCCATGCTTTGTGCTTATCTGGAGCTTTAATGCCACAGCTTAAACTTTTTCCAGGATCCAAATTTTAGATGATATGATTTCTATCTCTAATGAAGCAACATTTGGAGGCATCCTGCTGCAGAGACAGTGGTCTGGTTTATGTCTGTTTCTCCTAAATTTCTGCTCTCTACACACGACTAACATCCGCTGCTATTATTTAGACTGATCAAGGTGTTTACTGAAGATAATTGGCAGTTGTTCAGCATACTTTTTGCAGGTCTGCACATGTTTCAAAATTATTATTTTTCACTTTTTTTTCCATTCTGTCTTATGCAAATGCAGACACCGCTGCTCTGTCAGCTATTATACTGCTGTTCTTATCAGTACAAACGTGCATAAAGATCACAAGAAATAAAAAGAAAGAAATCAAACATCACCTCCCATGTAGGTGGTCTCCAACAATAATTTCTGAATTTACAGAGAGCGAACCTGATAATGTGTTTGCTGGATCACAAAAAAAAAAAAAACAACAGAGTGGTGCGCTTCATGAAGCAAACTAAGGTGAATGAGTAGAGAAAGCTAAGCAGAACACACACACATACGCAAACACACACACATATTGTGCTTCCAGTAGCCACTGTGCATCTAATCTGATAGATTGCAGTCATTATCCAATAAAAATGTAGGCATCAGAGATGATATATATATACACACGCTCTTATGTCCTCTTACAAGTGGACACCAGAGAGCAAGTAATCACTTCACAGAGGGAGTCTGCACCATCTCTGCCTTCTAGTAAGTTAAATGGAAAATGGAGAAAGGATGCAATTATCTGTGTGTATACACCACGGCCATGCTGGGCATATTATGACCGGATCCGCTACTACCCCACTTGCTTAACTTGGGCTATATTGCATATTAATTTTTGATATCGTCTATCTTTAATTCAGCTTTAAGTGGCTTCAAACATTACTTTTGTGTGTTATTTGATACTGTAAGAGCTGCAATTAATAGAATCAGAATCATTTGATACGACTTCATTTAATCGTAGCAGGCTTGCTGAGCTAAGAGACCACATTGGACGGGGAGCTGTTGATGTGGTTGATACTGCTGGCTGACACAGAACAGTATCATTTTCCTGAGGGGGACGTCAGAAACAGATGGGTGTGAAGGGTCAGCCAAGCACTTTTTTTTTTTTTTGCTTATTTCTTGGCTCTTGCCCTTATGCAGATTCTCAGTTGTAAGCAGTCGGCGGCTGGTTTGCCTGTTTGCCTCGTGCGCAGAAGTACATGATATAGTTTGTCCTTGGTGCAAGTGCAGGTTGAGAGGCCACACACTGATGTCTACCACACTCACAGCGAGGAACAAAGTCAACTCTCAGCTCAAGTGTCTTAAGTATGTTAAGTTTTTAAGCGTGCCACACCTCCCTAGTGAGTCATCCCACACTTGTAAGGCAGGTAAGGCTGTAGACTCGACATACAGTTCAATCAGTACAGGAAGGGGCGAGCGTAAACAGCCCTGTGGTGGTGAAACAAGGCTGGCTGCTGCTTTTTGTGGCACTTGAACAAAGATGCCACATAAAATCTGTTTGCTAACACCGGTATTATGTCTTCTCTTGTCTCCTGTCTTTTATTCCTCCTCACCAAATGCTTGGTTTAGTCATATAACATCATTGGGACAGCACAAAAAAATCAAGAGCAATCTGGCACATCCACAAGCTCATATTGAATTGAGTAAAAAGCACATGGCACAGAGTTTAAACAAACATAGAAAGAAATGATGAATAAGCAGCAGAACCAAAACAAGAGGAGCCAAGGTTGGCAGCAGAATCACTATGAGTCAGTGTTTGAATAGCTATCTTCACCAAGAAAACATTTAGTCAGAAGACCACGATAAAGACGCTGGGTCTGCAACTCCCAGTTGCCAAGGTTATATCTCCAAAATGCTTTTTTATCAGACCAACCCAAGGATTTACAAATTGTGAAGGGATGTAAAACGCAGTGAATCCTCACCATCTAACCAGCAAATGTTTGGTGTTTTTCCTTCACAAATGACTTAAACGATCAACGATACTGTACACGCAATGGACCGAAGAAAGCCAAGGAGTGACATATATTAATAAAAATAGTCATCTGTTAGATTCAAAGCCACTACGCTGCAAGCAGATGGCACACACCCCAGCCTGCTGAAGCACTCAATCACCTCATTAGACAAGTACTTCCATCTAATGTGCTTATAATGGAACACATGGCTGACTTGTTGTAAGGATACATTCTGCTGGATGTGCTTGCTTTAACACCCAGTTTCCACTTGCAGCCAAATGTCAATGTTTAATTACACATATCTAACACTCGGATATAATTCAAATATAATTCAATTTAGCGGACCCGCGAAAAGCAACAAATTGTGTGCGTGTGTGTGTCTGAGAGCGAGAGTGTGACAGCCAGGATTAAAATGCGGCTGGTAAGTGAATCATTTAATCCCTGGCTTAGAGACAGCTGGTTCTACAGAGAGCTAAGACTCAACTCATGTCTGTTGAGTGAAGGAGAGGAGGACAGAAAAAGAAGGAGACGAGACAGTGAAAGAGAAGGAGGAAGAAAATTGGTACCTCTCTCACCTAGATCTTCAACACTAAGTGACCTAGACATGCCTGGTTAATGGAGGCTGCCATTTGTTCAGTCCCGTTAAAGATGGAGCAGTGAAAGAAAGATGGAGACACGGTAATAGAGGGGATTGATACTGAAAGGCAGCATTGCTGGTGTCTGACAGCGACTACAATGTAATGTAATGCATGTAATGACTCTCATGCACATTTACGCGTGCACACGCATCTCATCGATGGTGGTGGAGCCCGCCATTTAAGACACTTACCTACTTTTAAAGAGCAATTTGGCATTCAGCATCCTGTTCAAGGACACTTCCACCAACCACCTGAGCCTCAGCTGCCCTTAGCCACCCCTGTACCCAGCTGTAGGATTATATATTCGCTTTCCATTGATGTTTCTGTCAATAAAAAAGGGGAAGAACTACAAGAAAAGTGGGTCTTGTGGTTCCATGCCCCCACCTCGCCTGAGATTGTCAATGCAGCTCAAGTTCTTTAGGGCAAGCGTGTGCAGGATGCAGGATCTCGGAGTTGTGACAAAAATTTTAAAGGAGTCAGAAATGCACTGCGGATGAAGTTAAGACAAAAAAAAGGGCTGCACGTTATCAATCCAGCTCATGGAACATCACGCTACATTAAACGTGTTGATTCCAGGTGTAAATGCCTACCAAATGTGTATACTTTTATACACTATCATAAAGTCCTGCAGTCCCACTGCAGGCCAAGAGTCATAACATGTTTCCATGAGGCAGTGGTTTAAGTGTGTTTTTTTTTTAATAGGAAAACCTTTTCCGTTTTATTTTTTTACAATGTACATTTAATTACAAGAAACCTTTTACCACACAAGCACTAAAACAACATTTTCATGAATCCAAGAATCAGAAATAAACAACACTTTCTAGCCGTGGATGTTCATTGAAAGTGCAGTTATTAAAGAGAAAAGAATTACTTGCAAAACACTTAGTCCATTGTATTGTAATGCAACATTAGGTAGTACCAATCCATTGTTTTATATGTGCAAAGCTGCTATGGTTTATGTATTGTTCTAATGGTCTCATCAAAGTATAGAGCACTGCACTAACGCTACAAAGGTGTCAGTTTTTCCACAGCTGTCAGACTGTTGTGAACTTCTGAGGTACATTGGACAAAATTATCCACCAAATGGCATATTTTATGTTATCTCCAGAGGGGATTCACACAGAGTGCATGCAGTAAAAATAAGTCAGCCTAGGTTTAAAGATAAACAAACTGATGGCTTTTGAAGCCAATTAGGACATGCCCCTTTAACTGGAGTTTATTTTAACAGGCAGAAGATTCAGTGGCTCCACTCAGCGAAAAAAACAAAAATCCCCCAAACCTTCTTTGAAGTCCCTCTCTCTGTGGGCGGTAATGTGGCATGGCACCCAGCCAAAGCCCACAAACACAAGGATTGAATAACGCCTGCCCAGTGTCCCCGCTGTGGCATTCATTCCATCTGCCACAATAAAGAGCAAATATGCAAAGTCACACACATACACGTATGCATACAGACACATACATATGCTCGCATTTGCGTGACAGATCCGCTAAACTTTAACATATGCAATCTGCAAACTTTTAACTGTTTGAGCACACTGCAATCCACTGATGACCCCACACTGTAAGACAAAGTTTTACGTGTGACAGTCAAAATAAATCCAGTAAATCAGGACACATGCGCCTCTATCCTTTTTTTAGTTTCATTCATAGGTTTTATTGGCTCGTATTGCATTCATGAAGTTGTGAGCGATGGCATCTCTGTGGGCTCCAACTTCAAACAAGCTGCAGCAATATATATGAGTGTATTTCTGGATCATGTATGTAATTTATAGGCCTGAGGATTTAGCTATGGGCCTAGTGTTTGACAACACACACTGAAAACTGGTGGCAACTGGTGTTAAACACACAGGCACACACACACTATCCAGACCTCTTCCCATGTTGGATTTTCCTATCCTATTAAAACCAATAAAACATTCTGACAAAAAAAAAAAATACTCTGTTGGTGTGAGCATGAGCAGGAAACACTGGTTTAAGCTAGTTCCACACCAAATGTGCAAGATATAATTTGTGCGAGGTAGAGCGTGTAATGATGAACATTGCTTAAAGCATTCTGCAAAACAACTACAGACTGCATGAGAATGCAAACAGTGCCAATATTACATTTCTGATGCTTCTTCCTGAAGTCCCAGCAGGATCAAAGAGGAGAGTTTCATAACTACAGCTACTTCTTTTTTTTATTTCTCTGTACAGTGAGATTGATGCCGTAACTGATGATCGTCAGAGTACGTGGGATCAAAATTTAAATTAGTGCATCTTCAGTCCCACCAAATATTGTTGAACTTTTCTCAATTTGGTTAAACTTTGGCCATTAAAGTCAGATAGAAAAGAAAACTGTAAGCGTGCCTTACTCTACATTGAAATAATTGCACTGTGTACTTGTTGTACTATGCATAACTTTAAGCTTTAATATAATTTCAACAGGTGGGTTAAAATATATATTTAGACGTTGAAGTTGTACATTTAAATATCCGTGCCTATGAAGATTGACTTATTCTGTATCCAGCCTCAAGTGGACGTTTGAGGAACTGCAGTTTTTGGCATTTCTGCATTGGCTAGATTTCCACTTGTCTGACACAGGATTTTACTATTCTAGATTGTTACAACGGCAGCAATAATTTGCTGATCTGTCCAAAAGCTTGCCTGATAAACAGCAGAACCTGCACAATGCTACACAGTGCCTCAAATGTGAGCTAGCATGGATTTGAATGGAATTATCGAAACTTGCAAATTGTGAAGCAAATTTCAATTTTTAGCTGGACAATCTTGAGGGGGTTGTTTTTTTTGCTTTGTTTTTGTTTTTTTTGCCAGAATGCAGCCTAACTTTTTGTTGGTGTGTGCTGTCTGTTTTTGTGATACCTCATGCGTGCTAGTGTGCCTGATAACAAAAAACAAAAGAAAAAAAAAAAACTCTCTAGCTGTCAAACAAACTTTTTATCCCTACAAGGCTTCAAACTTCAGTTGGCTCATTTTCACACACAAGCTGTTTCGCCCTCCAGCATGCAAAAACTTCATCACCTCTAGTAGTTTAGCTCAAAAAAAGGTCATCTAACAAAGAACAAGGAAGTCAGCGTTTTATATAGAAGCCCCCCCAAGCTCCTTGCTGTACAACACACACCATCCTGTGACGAGCAGTTATTGTGACACCACATAAGCATTACCTGAGAAAAGAGTAGTTGTACCAGAAGGGAAGAAGAGGTAGGATGTTCATATGTGTGTGTGTGTGTGTGTGTGTGCTACAGAGAGACAGCTGTGTGAGCTGTCTGGATATGTGCTGTTTCATTAGGAAGAGAAGCTGAGAGGAGCTGTGCTGGACCTACAGCAATAAAACCGCTGTAAAGAAGCGACAGGCCCACTGTGAATCAGCTGATTCCTGCACAGACACTGAAACCTGCAGCAGTGAGTTCAGTGTACAACAAAGTCAAAACTTCAAGGCTGAAGAATGGGAAGTTAAATTGGACAAAATGATGTGCAGGGGGAGTTTGCTTAGCCTGGAAATTAAGTCAAAGTTCAAACTCTGGCAACGCTTCTTGGCTGGGAATGAAATGGGGTGCTGTGACATATCCTCACCTCCAGGCTGATACAGGTAGCTTGTCCGTGAATGCATGCACAGGCATGCATATGAGGCAGTTTATTTCATGGTACTCTCTTATGTAGTCATTCTTGATCACCTCCTGTGGATGTAGCTGTGATGCTGTATGGTAATAAGACACTTCTCTAGAGTAAAACTGTAGAGAATTCTAGCCGGTAGTTGGAGAGAAATCCAAGTGGAGGTTGTGTTACACGTATGACAGTCTGGTGGTCGGGGGAAAAGATTACTGGAGTTCAATAACTGCTGTGATTTAACAATGTCTGTTAAAAGAGCTCTAAAAATGCACAGCTGAAATAACATTTATGCACTTAGAACTCTGTGCACACAGGACGGAAAAAGAAAACAAAAAATGGAGGATATGATACACCAACAGAGGTTTAGCTTTATGCAACACCTGTCCACGTTTAAAACAAAGTTCTGGCATTATTTGCAAATAAGAAAGTTTAAAAACAAACCAAAAAGCTGTCATAGAAAAAGATTATTAATTATTTCAGTGGGTGCACCGTGCACTAGGTTTTAAACTGAAACTTTGGAACTGAAAATTACTGTCACTGAAATCCACTGTTCTGCACAGTCAAATAATGAAAGCAAAACCAGAAAGCACACAAAAGAATCAGAGAATATAATAAAAGTATATTACTCACAAAAATAATAATTATTTTTTGTTGACCCTTTTCATGATCCAGTATCTTGTAGGAAGATCCCTAAAACACCTGTAAAAATCTGTCAAACTGTAGCAATCATCTATCCATTTTCTGTAACCGCTTATCCTTATCAGGGTCGTGGGGAGACACATAGTTTGTCTCTGACACATAGAGACAAACAACCATTCAAGCTCCCAATCACACATTTAGAATAAATGGGGCAATTTAGAATCACTGATTAACCTGCATGTCTTTGGACTGTGGGAGGAAGCCAGAATACCCAGAAGGACCCACGTGTAAACTCCACACAGAAAAGCTCCCAGTCAAACCTTCTTGCTGTGAGGCGACAGTGCTAACCACTGCACCACCATGCCGTCCCCTGTAGCAATCAAAAATGAGCAAATTATTCAAAGCAAAAAGGACCAAAAATAACGGAAAAAAACTAAACAATCAACAACCACAATACCTGCATAAGTGAGTGCATACACATAAACTGTATGTATATTAAAATACAGGCAGTTTCCTTTCATCACTTCAGGCACATATTCTTTATCTAGCCAAATCTGCTAGGATAAAAGGAGGAAAGATTTAGCCCGAGCCTGTGTTCATGGGACAAAGATAGGGAAAGTGAGATATAGCAGAGAGAAAACCCCATAGTCCTGGAATATAATGAATACGTTTTTATCATGCTGCCAAAATCTGATAAAAGAGCACTAGGTAGGACTACAGAGAAGCATAGAAGTCTAACTGAGTTTGTGGAGCTACAGGGTTTTAGTTTACCTCAGCAGTACTTCAAATAATAAAGCAGCTTTAAGCAAGCACAGTTCTAAAGAGTGTCTGGTTGGTGGTGTAAAATTTCACCTTCATTCTAATTTTACATGCATTAAAAATGCATAAGAAATTTCAATACACTCCACACTTTGATATAGACAACAGTTTCTAGCATACACAGGAATATAAGGCACAAAAGGTTGCCTTTGAAAGGAATGGTCGATTAAGCAACAGTTATCTGAGGGAAGATTAATCAACTTTTACCAGCAGAGAACAATGGCCTCAGATTTGAAGGTGCCAAGGTGCTGACTCTCATTCCGGCGGCTTCACACTCGGCTATGAACCTACCCGGTGCGTGCTAAAGATGGTCTGATGAAGCCAACAGAGCCACATCATCTGCAAATAGCAGAGATGGAAATCTCACATTCACAAACTGGACACGCTCCTCGTCCCAACAGCGCCTTGATCGGATTTGGAGACAAGGGGCAACCCTGGCGGGCTCCAACACCCACTGAAAACATGTTTGATTTTGTGCCAAGACACAGATCTTATTTCGGTTATACAAGAACTCGGTGACTCTTGGAGTTCTTAGAGTTGCAATGACCATTAGTCCTTTTTACTCGACTCGCTCGAGGATGAACGAGTTAGCATTAGTATGTAGTGCTCCTGCATTCACAGAGCCAGCTGAAAAGGCAAACCATAAAATTCAGCACACATATTTTTGGGTTAATGAATATCAGAAAGTGTGAAATCTGTCTGAGTTCACTCAAGAAGCATGTGCAAGCTTGTGCCTTAAAGTGTGATTTCCCTCTCACGATGCAATGCTCCCGCTAACACATGCTTCAATCTGTTGGTCTCGTCACTTCTACTGCTTCACTGCAGACACTCTGCCCTGCTCATCAGGCTGAACTCCGAGCCGTTCAGGCCACTGTGTACTATTAACTCGCTGAGTATAGCTTCAATTCCGTGCCCATAATAATGAATGTGAGTGTCAAAGCAACCCTGGATTACAGACAAGCTGTCAGATCTGAGGATTTGTTTTGCACCTACAAGTTTAATAAATGTCAGCATCTAAAATAAAATCAATATGCGGCCTGTGTTAAAGTTTCTTAGGAAGATGCAGCAAACTATAGTCGACTGCATATGAACAGACATATGAATCTCTGCATACCTTAAGATTTGATCCAAATCAGAGTCGTGATTAAAAATCAGTTAGAGTTAAACTTGTGGGTTGGTTGCGGTTGCATGTGTGAGAAAGTCAGCATATTTTCCAACAGTGTGAATATTCAGATAGACAAAGAAAATGTGCTGTTTTGACACTTGCTCGAGGGTTCTCTTCTTGGCATCAACAACTCCTCTAGCTCCAGGTAGACAAGTGCAATGTGAATGTTAGTTGTATTGCTGAAATATTTGATCTTTCCATGACCCAGTTTGCACACAGTATGGCTCTTATCCAGCTCCTATTTTTCCCTTCAATTTATAAAATCCAAAATATGTCCGTTTGGATTGGAGGAAAATCCAAAAGGACAGCACAGACTCAGCCAGAAAGTAACGGCTGTAGACTTTGTTCCGACTATATAAGATGACAAAACAATTCAATGTTAATTTATCTAAATAGATACAATATTCGTAATGCCTATATGCACAGTGATATTTTTGCCAGTAAAGATAATACAAAATTAAATCTTTGGAAGAACCATAAAGCACTTATCAGAATCAGTTAATTAAACTTGGTTGAACTAAGCAAGATAAAGAAGCAGAATGGCTGACCCTGATTAATATAACATTCATCAGGATCACTTAAATGAGATTTCATCATGGTGTATTCAAATAATTGGACAGACTGAGGTGTGTAGTCGGCTGTTTAACCAGCAGCTGATGTTTAGGGAGCTCTTTGAATTCTGAATTATGCACCGATCAATCGAAAAAGAATGACAACAGAAAAATCCATTATTTTTCCCACTCTTACAAATATGCAACTGAGAGGAGTGTTACTCCATTCCCATTATCTGAGACCAGTCCCAGAACTCGAGGAGAGTCCAATTTATATTCCATCCTATGCTGCAGCAGGTCTCCGTGTCCATATGTTTAACACATAAATGAAATCTAGCCGACCTGCTGTCATCACAGGAGAAATATTTCTATGGCGAGAGAGGAAGTGTGTTAACTGTTAAGTACAGTTGAATTTTAATTGCAGTGTCTCGTTAATTAGTTGGAGAATCAAATTGCTACCAGTGTTGATGTTCTCTCCCTATTTGGGTTTGTATTTGGACTCTGTACGCTGTTTTCAGGAACTTCTTTGGGTCCATGGACCCATGAAGACATCTATTGAGAGTATACATTTGCCAGTTTATTCCAGTGTAATAATCAATGTATTAATAATTTATATGCTGGTGATATGTTCCAAGCAAGCGGCAACCTTTGTGGATGTGAAATGAGGCCAATGCGGAAGCGCCAAAAACTACAGTTCCTCAAACGACCACTTGAGGCTGGCAACAGAACAAGTCGATCTCCATAAGCCCCTGTGTTAAAATATCAAACTTCACAGCAGAGATTTCTATTTAACTCATCCGTTCAAATGATGATCCAAATCTTTGCTCAGTTAGCTCTTTAGAAACCTATGGGTGACGACACGGATACAACATCCATTCTTTATACTGTCTATGGTTCCAACTAACTTCCTTTCTTTAGCCATGATCTTGAACTTTGATGTCATTCCTACTTAATTCATACAGTTTACAGTATTTGTAAAAACGATCTGATCACTAAATTACTTTTGTAGAGGATATGTAATTAGTTTAATTGTCACTTAGGGAGAAACATACTGAGAAATAACTCTTTTTGTTTGTCTCCCATGGGCTGGAGAGAGAAAAAATACTGCAAATACCTAATTAGCCAATGAATAATTGCAGAACTAATGGGCACCTCAAGATACAATCTTGAATGTAACAGTCAAGCTCCAAATTAATGGAGCTGTGTATTGCGCGGTGGGACAAACTGATTCTGCTCTCAGTAGCAAAGTCTGTTTTTTATGCGCTAATGCATCCAAGCTTTTATTATAATTCTAATAAACTCACAGATTGGCTGAACACCAAACGTCTCCCAGTTGTGCACTTTGTCTCTCTGTCTTTCTCCTGCTTTCTTCATTTCACTTAGACATAGAGAGAAATGTGCCTTCATTTTGAGAGCACACACTCCTGAAATTTAATTCCCAAGCACACATCAAACACTCCTGCAAACACAGTTTTTCTTTTCCTTTTCTTCCCCCTTTTTTTTTTGCACAAACCAAACTGTCCATCAGTTTGATATGAAATAAACTAAAAGCTAACAGCACCCATCACTCCTGTGCCAACGTCAGTGATGCATCTTGTCTTTCTTTCGGAGATGCAACAGCATTTTTTTCTATATCCTCGCACACACACACATACACACTGTATTTATTACAATTTTGCCAGTTTCAGAAGGCAAACTTCAGAAGAAGCTCTGTTGTTGCTTTGGGGTTTCCTTCAGTTCAGTTGGCCTCTGGATTATTTTAACTTTAACATGCAAGCAGCACAACTCCAGAAACCACCATAATTACAAGATCTGGTCAGTCCTTTGAATAGCTTTGGCAACCAAAACCTTGATCCTGGTATATGACTATAAGGAGATGGGAAGCCTCTGTTAAAATAGGACACATGGAGTTGATTTGGGGTTTTTCTACACGGGGAGCCTCAGAGTGAGCCAGCTTGCTTCTAACCCACAGTTACAGTAAGTCATGACAGCAGTAAGAGCCAACGGGGGAGAGAATCACATGCAGTTGAGGAAAACAGCAATTGCTGCTTAACTGCTTACACAGTTCGGTCCATTACTTCTGTAAACTCACCTACTCTGACTCTTGGCTGTGCACATTTTGTGTACAAACAAAAATCAGCATTAATTTTGTCAGATTTCTAAAACATGAGTGTGTTTCATAAAAACTGGGTGCACACTGGATGTAAATGGATGTACACGCCCTCAATCGACTGGAGATGAAATTACCTTTTTCTCCTCCAGTCTCTCAATGAAACACAGTTTCAATTTCACAGTATCGCATTGACTAAGTCCTCAATCAGCACCAGAGCAGCAATGCCCATGTCGGTCTCTGGCTAGTTAGTTTAACACCCATCGGGCCATATTGTCATGCAGCCGCTGGTCCTGGCCTTGAAATTTTCTTTTTTTCCCCCATCTGTGTGGTATTCTGGTGCCCAGAGCAGAGCGCACGGTGCACAGGTGGGAAAATGGGCACAAACAGGTGGCTGGTTCATTCAAACGAGGCAGCAGAAAGACAGGTGTTGGTATTTTGGTAGAAATTGTGATTAGATGTCTTAGAACTACATCTGTTATTGAGTAAATCTACTAAATACTTGCCATAAATGTGCAGAATTACCAGAGTAACGTGTAATTAAACAATTTTAATTAAACAAGAATGCGTTTAAATGAAGAATGTTTCAGGTGGTTAAAACAGATATGTTGGTAAATCAGTTTGCATTTATCTGTAAGTTTATAAGAGTGACAGTACTTCAGTTCATTAAATCCCCGCAGCCATCTGAAGGCAGAAGAACAAATGCGGTGTGTGATCTGAGAAGTGCTACACCACAGTCATTCTTGACCGTTTACTTGAATCACATGCAAATGGCAACCAGGCTGCTACACAATAACCACACGTCTCCTGCAACTCTGTATTCAGTCTGGTTATGAAGCAGACGTTGGATTACCAAATGCCTTTTTGCTCCCAATTTGTTTGTTTTTTAATGGTAAATTTAATTTTTTCAAATGCACTGCTGTGCAAACGCTGGTGTGTGGCATCGAGACTGATGCGATCATATAATCATAATCACCAAACTACTTTTTTATTATTCTTTTCTATAGCCCTTTTGGACTAGTGCTGCTACACTTTTCCACAGGTTGTTGTGATTAAAATATAGTGTCATAAATTCAGATAGGAAACTGTTCAAACAAGGGAAAACACTAAACAATTTGAAAAATGTATTGAAACTGAGTACACAACAACCCTGAGAATAAACTTTTTAATGTGCTGTTAACTTGCATAGTTCAGGCGTGTAGTCATAGACATAAATGCTCAGTGAAACTGACATATTAAATTCATCTCTCACCATATTTTTCCTTTCAACTTTACTATACATCACTCTTGTGTGGTCTTAATGAACATCCTTTATACATCTGGCTTTTGTCTGACCGTTGCAAAATTACCGTTGCCGCCCTACCGCTGATGATTCTTCCGGCCTCACTGCTATATTTCAGTGAAGTTGAGTGTGTGGCCAAAAGTCTCATGAGATTTATTTTATTATTCTGTTTATTCAACTCACGAGTCAACGTGAGGATTGCCTACATTAAATCCAGTACTGAATTCATGCTGTCAAATCGATGTGTTGTCATTGTCTGAAAGCGTCATGCTGAAGTCGTGCAGCTGACACAGATCAGTCCCAAACTGCCATGGTACAGCGGCAGCCAATGAGGTGTCAGGGCTCTTGAGACCCTTGTTGAATTGGTTTCTGAGAAAATCATAAACTCCTCAGTAATGCTGACAGTCTTCTCAGAAACTTGCATGTCTCTGGAGAACTTTTTACGCTTAACAAGGCTGAGGC
Source organism: Argyrosomus regius (assembly GCA_946959425.1). NCBI lineage: Eukaryota > Metazoa > Chordata > Actinopteri > Sciaenidae > Argyrosomus > Argyrosomus regius. The sequence continues at coordinate 10,033,281 of OX336898.1, forward strand.
GACAGATTGGATAGCAGCAGATTGAAGGACTGCTTTCCCTCTTCCCGAGAAGCTGAGAATGTGCTATATATTACATTCAGAAAGTTCGCTCTCTGTCAATCTTTACTCCCTTCAACATTCAAGTTCTCTCCCGCATGACATTGTTCCTGAAATAATCTCCTTGCCCTCAATATGAGTCCCACGATGCATTTCTGCAGACAGAAGGTCATGCGGCTTGATGGAAGTGGGACAGCGGTGCTAAAAGTATCCTAATGATCCAGGCTGAGAATGTAATAAGAGGTTTTAGCATCCGGAGTGTTTTTCTGACGTGTATCTGCATACCACTTAGCTAACAATCAACTAATCAATCAGTATCTTACAGGTTTAGGCTCAAAGCTTTTTTATTTCATATTCTTGGAGGAAACATCTTCCTGTTCATTTACCACATGCTTTCGCTTCTTTGTCACTTAGTTATTATTTTAGAGCAGGAAATCCTCCCATCGTACTTTCCCTCGACTGTCACTGCATCCAGTTTTCTATTTGAGTCTCCTGTATCCCAGGCCCTCTGGGTGTAATCAGAAGAGCCATGATATGCTGGTAGAAAGAAAGCCTCCTATTTGAAGTGCAGGAGTAAAATGGAAGGAAAGAGACTGACAGAGTAAATGGAGTGAATATAACGCTATAGAAATATACACAAATTTCAGGTAAACACGATAATAATGAGGGTAGTGGTACTGTTGGCTGCCAGACTGGTTGTACAGGAAAAGGAGCTTGGAAATGAAATGATTTCCCTATTATACCCTTCAGAACAAAATCTGAATTATTAAAATGAACATTTTGCATCTCAGGGTCCTGAATCATTATTGGGTGGATGACGGAGGATTAATGATACTTGAAGAAAATGAGTTGGCATTCAAACCACAAAGAGTGAGTGAATTTTCTTCCATGGACATGTTTGAAGCGAGTGCTGAATGCTCTTTGAGTCATTATTATGGTTCTCTTAAGCACCTATTATTAGCTTAATTGCTGAACATATTACGGCTTTTGGTGAGGCCTGCCTACGTTTTCTTTCCATGCAATACTTAACCATGCCAAATAACTCAAAGTAACAGTAAATTGCATCAGAATTTATCAGAAAAACTGCTACTGCTAATGGAGGTATTTTGGGTTGAAATAATCACAGGAAGGATCCTGGTGGGACTGATTAGCATCAAAATAAGAGTTTTGTTCCAGGCTTCAAATATGGATAGAAATATTAAATTCTGGGTATATTGCACATCATTATCAGAATAAGCAGGACTTAGGTTAAAGTGGGCTGGAATGCTAATTTTGTTGGAATTTGTTTCAACTTGTTTAGTAAAGAGCTTTGAATTTCTTCTCTACCATTTTTTTACCATCTGATCGGAGCTTAAAGGAAAAGCTTCTGTATTTTAAATATTTAACTAACACTATTATTTATTAATGGATTATATATATAATTATATAATGTATGTTTTCTGACATGTCTGATAACTTATTAGGTTATGTCAGTTTATGAGCTCTTCAACTTATTTGTTTTGTCCAACCAACAGTCTAAAACTCCCTAAAACATTCAATTTAACATTACATAATATAGATAAAACCAGAAAGTTCTCACATTTTATTACTTTTCATTCATCCCCCCACCATGGCACATAGGGTTACACCAGATTTTAGAGGTGCTGCCAACCTGCTAAATCCCACTTTAAACCCATGTATATAATGTATATGTGGAATGTAGATAACAAAATTAGCTCAATAGAGAACAGATCTGTTTTTGGTGAAACTGACAGCAATATGAACTGCCTCATAAGTAGTAAATTAAAAAGAGCAATAGAAAAGATTTATTCAGAGCACTTTTTACCAAAGTTTCAGCTTCAGCTCTGAGGGACATCATGGATACGACGTCCATGTTTTATACTGTCTGTGGTATAGAATCATTTCCCCACTATGAAGAATATCACAGAGCCAAAAGTGATGCTCAAATGTTGTTTGGATTGCTATAACAAAATACAAAGAGAGGTTAGAATCAAATGTGATCCTTTCATTTTGTTCATAAAGCCCAGGGCTGCTAATTGACAGCAAGATAGACCAATTGGTTTGTGCAGGATGCTGCAGGGTTAAACCTCATCCTCCCTGATATTCCTGAAAATAATTTGTTTTTGTTTCTTGTCACTGCTCTGTGACACAATTTCAATACCTGATAAGAACTCATCATTTTGATGTCTGGCAGGGAGGGAGAGTGAGTGGTGGAGGTATGGGAGCAGAAGGGGGGGGGCATCTACCGCTCTGGAGGAACTGATGCCAGATGGCGGTGTCATTGAAGAAATTAAACTGGAAAATGAGAGTGAAAAATGGACTGGTGGCGGTTGTCCTTCCAGGCGCACACTCACACAGTCTATAAGGTTTAAGGATCATTGGTCGTGTTTCTTTAATGAATAAAATTCCACAGGTGGCTGCATATACAGTAATTTAGACAATTTATTAGCCGCTAATCTGGTCAGCTCACTCTCTCCTATCAAAACGAAAGTCCTGAATGTTCAGGTGAAGAGCTCCTTTGGGAAGCTCAGCAGTTCTGATTCAGTGGAGAAAATACTCCTCACGAGGAACATAATTCGATGAGCAGAAAACACAGAGCGTATTACGTTTTAGTTGTTATGACTCAGTTCCCTCAAGTGCTGAAATTGCAAATCGCCGCCATGCAGTGATATATCAAACTGGATAGCAGCAAAGCTATAAAATGAATACCTCTGATCTGTGCTTGAGTGTGCGGTTCGGTTACTTAAAGACTCAGTGTGCGGCTGTTAAGAAGACACACACACCGTATGTGAGATTCACAATCCCAACTAAATGCCAAGTGATGGAGCACCGTGGCAATAAAGTGTAACGGGACTGGAGAGGAGCATTGACACAGCGGAGATCAGAGGATGGTTTTGTGGTTAGATGGTTTTTATTTGTGCGCTTCAAATCCTGAGCGAATAGCAGTTATGATCAGACACACACATGTACATGCACGCACCCACACACACACACACACACACACTATTGCAGAGAGAGAATAATGTGTACAATCATCTGATGGTATCTGTGTTTTATAGCCCTTCCAGTGGCGCAGAAAGATGCTCTCTGTGTGGCTCCCTGCTGCACCCCGGTGACACGAAATCAGTCATTGGCCGACTAATCATCGTCAGAGCTGTCTACACTGATACTTTCTCCCTGTCTTTCATGATGAACTAGCTGTTGTAGTTGGATTATATGGTCTAGATAAACTGTCTTTGCTGTCGGTAATCAAACATGAGAATCTCTGTTTTTACAGGGAACACAGCTGGAAACACTACTCAGGTAATTGAGAACACTGTATGCCGAAATTTTTAATTTTTCCCCTTTATTGGGTGTATCCAAAAACCCAAACATGTTCTGCAGTGGGCTCTATTTCACACATGCTTTCCCCTCTAACAGGGCTTTTCAATGTATGATGGTCACTTATTTTACCAGAACAGCTATGAGCTTAACTTTTGCTCTCTACCGCTGGTGGTGTAGTGCAGGATAAACAGTCCGCATTGGGTATACCACTCCTAAATGCATTCTGATGCTCATCATTCAGTATTGTTCTGCAAGCTGAATGTTTCCTGTTTTCTTAGGATGGCGAAGGCATAGATGCTCCATTATTTAGTCGTCTCACTCGTCTATGGGGCAGTATTGATTGCAAAATCTGCACCTCTTCTGTGTCTAATTGTGGTTTAATTTCATAATGATCCTTACTCCCTGAAGTCAACCACCAGAAGTGACACTGGCCTATTTTTGGGTGAGCTAAATATGCAAGATTAGTCTTACACGTCACTGTTTATAACACAGACGTTATCTTCCGCTGGCGGGATACTAAATTAAGAGTATACCTGCTTCTCCAGGCACCACTACAAAACTGCTTACTGCCCCCGATCTCCAAAAAGACAAAGTCACAAGCACCCTTCCCCTGGAGCATCAGGAGCTTCTTTAAATGACAGAAGAAAGAGTCTGTATTCGCCCCCATCGTGGAAATATGAGACCTGTCTTGGACCTTGCAGGCACACTACAAAGATCAGTCCGCCTGCTTACTCATAAGAAAGAGTCATGCTGGGTGACTGGTTTGAAAATGATAAACTTTAAAAAGGACTTTCATGTCTTTGTGGTTTTGTAGGCACAGGAAGTTCCTACATTTTGCCTTAAGAGCACGGCAAGCAACTTTTCAGATGCTCTTATTTTTCAAAGTGCGAGGACACAGTCAGAAAATGCGCTGTGGTGCTAGGGAATGCATGTCTTCTTCCACCTCACGGCTAATGGTTCACGTCGCACGATCATCCTCTTAGAAACTGACAGAAGCCGTGTAGAAAGCCCCATTCTGATGAAACAATGATTATCCGGAACAGTCTGAACAAACCAAAGACGCAGTACAGAAAGATACTACAAGAGTGGGTTGAGATGTTTCTATGGATGTTTTTTTTTTTTCTAGGGATTTATTTTCCACAGTGAAAACTTGACACTTAAGCTGCTCCTCTACATGAAAGGAACTACAAACGCGTTACAGCAACCATGCAAGCCTGCAGGGTCTTGATATTAAATAAAGATTTTGGTTTGGGTACCACTTAAAGATAATGAAGTCGTCAAACTGGAGCTTTTTGAACGCAGATGTACTGAAAATTCTATATTTCTCACAAAGCCTACACTTTGAGCAGATGATATAGATATTTGTATTTTTAAGTGTTGTTTACCACCAATTTCAAAGCTAAAGTACTTCCCTATGTTTGAAAGGGTTTCCTCAAATAAGCTGGAAAACGAGGCTTAACATCAGACAAATGGTAACTTTTATTGAATGAACTGCGTGACCTCCACCCAGAGGCTTATTTAGTGCTAGTCCACAGGACAAATGTGGACGTTTTCAGGCATCCATCACCGAGCTGGCAGTGTTGTTTTGCATTTACTGGCACATGAAGTGGAGCGAGGAATCCCAGACAACATAACAAGAGTAATGGCCATCAGACTAGGGGGCTGCTCGGAGGCTGCAGCACCACTTTGGACAGAGTGTATCATATAGCTCTATCTAGAAATGCAGGGAAGCTTCCACCTTGAGTAGTGTTTTCCATGGTAAATGGAGGAAAATCGCTGCTGTTACCGCAGCTTTTCATCTAAAGACAAAGCTGTCTGTTTGAGGCGGCATATTTTCACTCGATTTTTCAGGAATGACAAAAAAAAAAAGTTTGTGTAAGAGTTACTGAACAAAACTTTATAGAACAGTTTAATGTTTGATGACGTGTCACCTGAGGTGCATTCATGTGTTTTAAAATTTAGGCTTGTTTTTCGGTCTTCTTCAGCCAAAGAAGAAAAATATCAGTGGCCTGTAATCATCATTGACTGATCAGGGACAGCCAGACACCAGCTTCGATTAACTGTCAGTTGATTGTCCATCACATGTCCGACGGAGTGCAGACAGACAAATGGAAAGCTTTTGTTTTGTTTTTTTATTCAATCTTCACCTTCTGCTTAGCTACTGAAGCAACTTTAACTAAAGTCCAAGCATGGGAGGGTGTTTGTGTAAGGAAGGAAGGAAGGAAGGAAGGAAGTGATGAAAACCCTGTCAGATGTGGCCAAACTGACCTTTTGGAAAACCAGAAATAAAAAATTGATTCAGAGCTCAGGTGCAGCAGACCATGTCCTGATGTCAGCGTTGTTGGCATCAGGCCTCAGCAAAGAGTCTGGGTATTTCACACAGAGAAAATGTAAGCTTACTGAGTGTATCGTGTGTGCATTTTTTTCTTAAGAAAAAGTATTTAATAGCTTATTTGTTTAAATTGAAGTTCTCTTTGTGTCGCCCACACACACAGTCTAAAACAGATTTTAAAAAAAACAAAGGCCCCCACACAATGTGGAAATTAAAGCGTCTGTAGTGTTGGATGTGCAAACAAAACTAGAAAGTCAAAAAGGACAGGTACGCCGCCTCAAGGCAGAAGAAAAACTTGAAAAAAAAAAAAAAGTAACAAATCAGAAATTGATCTGTTTTACTGCTCTTGTTCTTGTCTTTAAGAAAAGAGAAGACAATCCCCAAGCAAAGAAGAGTTTGAGCGCTGAAAGAAAGCGAGCGACAGAAGTTGGGATGAGGAGCAAAAAACAAAAAAAAGATGTAGCCCCGAGGAGTTAAAGTGTAGAAAAATTGAGCTTCAATGGGGACGGCCAAGAACTAAAACAGAAGTTTTTGGAATAAACTCATATTTTACATGCAGCATAGTGTATTATCTATCTATCATGACACACATAAGTTCATTCACAACTCCTGCCTTAACAGGTCACTCGTGTTGATGAGTATGCATTGCTTACTTTAGTCTGTGTGGCCTCCTTCATTAAAACATACGAAAAGATGAATTCACTGTTAATTAGATATTTGAAGGTGATCTGGTAAAGGTAATTAGATTCTGAACACTGAACTGTATGCCATCAGTTCACATGGATTTGTTTATATCCTCATCAGTAGTGCTGCCTGTTTTTAGTGGATTCATGTAGGAGCTGCTCCACCACACACTACACTGTGGGATCCTCTAATAAAACACAGGGATTGTCTGAACCTAGCATGGGATCTTTCACAGGAAAGCCCTGATAAAATAAATGATATCATCTCATGGGTTTATAGTGTGTCCCAGTCTTCTTATTAGCACATGCAGGTTATCACAGCCTACTGTAAAAGAGGTCGATACAACGCCAAGGCAAATCCCGTAACGTGCATCAATTTATGGGGGGAAAACTGGCGCATATCTGGGTTTTCTTTCGTCCTGATTAGGTGAATAAAGTTTCCATACATTTCTTTTTTTTTAATCATGCAGTGTGTACCGCCATCCTGGACTGCAGAGCGGTGTTAAAATTCAGAGCAAGTATTCAGAGAAGACAGCACTTGCTCTTTTCCTGGATGTTCAAGAGTAGCCCAAGAAAGCAGAGGAAAAATCCCTGTCACCCCTCGGCTCCACAGTACGGTAGAGTTTGATAGAAGAAGACACATTTCACCAGCCCACAGTCACCGGTGCTGGCAGGTAGAAAAACTTCCGACCCCCCTCCCTCCTTCTCCTCAAGTAGGTAGACAAGAAAACTTACCACCCCAGTGTCCAGCTGCTCGGTAGTGACAGAAGGAGCCGCTCCAGTCAGAGGTAAAAACCACAATATGGGCACCAACAGCAGCATCTCCGGAGAAATATTCCTCATCCACTTGTGAACAACCCGAGAAATCATGATGCCCTATGACAGGCTGATCCTGCGGGGCTCAGACACCGACCCCGACAGCCGCATCCACGGGATAAATCACACGCCGACACTCCTGGAAAATTAGCCTGAAGAAGTCTACCTCACTGTTGAGCGCAAACACATAAAACACATTAAAACCAGTGACGGTAAAAACACTTGAGACCATTAGAGCAGTTTATGTCCCGAGAAACTGCACTTGTTAACTGACACCCAAGTGGTCATAATCAGAGATAAACTGCGTATTTTTTTTTGTTTGATATCAAGTCCGTCAGAGGTGATATCCCCGGAGCAAGAAGCGCGAGCTCCCCTCTCTGCCGCTGCGTCTCGAGCGCTGGAGAAATGAAAGCAGCTGCGTGCGTTTGTGTCGCGAGCGGCAGACATCAAACCACAAGCCAGCCGCAATAACCTATACAACTTCCGGTCACGATCACCAAAATAAAACCCTCGCTGCCTGATTTTAAAAATGTGATAATGATAAATGACACTAAGTGTAATTTTATTAAACTGTTTAGTACCTAAATTTAAACAAATACCTCGGAAAAAGCTTCCAAGCATGATTAATGACGCAGGATGCCAGATAATAATTAGCCTAAATGACAAATGTGATAGTTAGTAAAGTTAATTTCTGTTGAATTTATGAAAAATAATTAGGCTAATTGCAATTTCCAGAGCTGTTAAATTTGTGTAAGTTATACTTATACCAAAGATTTGCTAAATACAGTAGTAAAAATATTGTCATACATAGTATAGTTGTTGTATTCATTGTTTTTTTGTTTGTTTGTTTTTACTTACATTATTAAGATTACTTTTTACTTACTTACTTTTACTTTACTTATTCCAGTCCATTACTTCCATAGTAACCATTATTATACACTGTTGCCCATAAAGTTGGAATAATTTTGTTTTCAGACATATTCCTCTTTCTATTCCTATTTATACACGTCAGGTTAATTGCGGTTTAATTTTTACTGTGATATGTTTGGAAGAGACTGATCAATAAAGTTTTGAGAAGATACACTTTACCTATCAAGAGTAAATCACAATCATTTCATGAGAAGAAGTAAAAATATTTCATTCCAACTTTATGGACAAAAGTATATATCACTATATATACACGTACTATGGTTTTGATTGAACAAATTGCAGGAGCTTACGTAAATACATTTCACTATGATTATACCTGTATGATTATATGTGACAAATAAACATTTTATTAATCAACCTTTTGGCATAGTAGTTATTAAATTGATTAATCAGTCAAATTCTATTAGAGGAAGTAAACTGTTTAAATTATGGATTAAATTCAACAAAATATAAATTAGTTAGGTAATCAAATAATTCCATAAAGGTAGACTGCGGCTTAAGAATTTCACAAGGGTTCAACAGTAGACTGCTGTTTTAGATATGGCTAACACATAGGCGATATACAGACTACATATGCTATATCATAATAGTATCAAATAATTCATAAAAGACCAATTTTGAAAAGACTATCTTAATTTGTTAATCTGTCCGCTTATTTGTGTTTCCTCATATACAGTATTAACCACATTTCCATGTTCACACAATATCACCCCCGACACTCGAACCCACCTGCCGAAATTTAGCTTGTGCTTTTATTTTGAAGTTCAATTTTCAAACTTCCAGTGGGCTACTTTAGAGTTTTGTTTCTGACTTTATTTAAACAGCTGTGAGAGAATTTGAATTCAGTTTAAGGCGACTCTTATTTAATCTCTTTGGCCTTTAATCATGATTCATCAAAAATATAGAACAGTTCATGTCCTTAAGAGGGTAATTAAACGATGGATATGTGGTTATAATAGTAATGTCATCTAATATGATGCTGGCTTAGTGATTAATAAGCGTTGCTTGACTATAATATTTTAATAATAATTACTATGTCTATTCCTCCAGAGCTAAACCGTTTTGCTCAGAGTTTTGTTCCCAGGATCCGACTTACTGGATCTGACACGGATGATTGCAATGCCCAAGGTTAAACAAACATCATAAAATACTCATTTAAAATAAATGAAGTCAAAGGAAGCCTGGTGTCAATTTAAGTTCTAAAGTTGGAAGTACTTCAGCAAGGAGCGATTATGTTTTATTCTGTACATCACACTAGCTTAATGACAAGCAAGATCCTTCAACAGGAAGAACCAAGTTCAAGCCCCCCAACATGGCAATTATCCACCCTCATGAAATGTCCTTAAGCCAGACTTAGTCTAGCAGCGCTGACCTGAAGATGACCCCACACACACATGAACACATAAAAAAAGAACATTTTAAACAGCGAAGCTTTATTGTTAGCACTGTTTAGAATCACCGCTAACTGCCTCCACAACATGAAGGTGAATTATCCATTTAAATCTTGAATTATAATTCATATGCACGCACACACCTTGGTGCCCACCCACATGCAGACACCCACATGGAAGCATCTTAACTACTCTGTCTACTTTGATAGGCAGTCTCCTTAACCTTACTGCACTGTTACTAATGATTCACAGTTCTCCTTTATTATACCACAACCTCACAGCTCAACTGCAAAGAAACGCGTAATGAGTGCATGGGCACGAGCACCCACATAGACAAATTAAGCTTATCCAGTTGATCTATGCTGGAGCCATTGAATTGACATTTCAAATAGCATTTTATGTAATATTTAACAGTTATATCATTATTTTCTAGACAACTGGTGCTACATGATGTGGCTGTTGGGTCCCACTGAAGTCCAGGAGCCCCAGAGTATGCTGGGAAACACTTAGGAATGAATTGACACCCAATTAAATGCTCATATCAGCAGAAGCTTGCTCCGTGAAGCGTAGAAAGTGCACATGTCTCTGAAATGCAAAGATTTTGTACCCCTTGTTACACTTCTCACCATATTTTAGAAAACATGACAGGAAAGCACACCACTTTCCGAACTACGGAGATAATCTGCATGAAAACATTATGCATTAACTGCCTCATTGTAATGAGTCCATCAGCCCACTCTTTGATTCCACTGAGGAGAGATGAGCTCATTTATTTATATATTTTATATGTTGATAATTATCAACATTACCTGGCTAATCCAGGAACATTTTATGATCAATCAACGGATCAGTCAAACCACAAAAGGTCATACATTGGCTGGTTTCATTTCTTATTCAGATCCATTACAGCAGTCGTTCGTCACTAGTCCAAAAGAGAAAGACATAAAAAAAAAGGTTTTGTTTTTTTGCTCGGCAGCATTAAGCTCTGCTGACTTAGTGTTAAAGGCTTACAACTTCTCAGCTTTACTACTTCCAGTCCCAGTCAGATTTGTAATACATAGTCACAACATTATGATAATTGTAACATCGGAATATAGTCTCACAGCATGTCTGCTGGCAAAAACAGAAGTTTCAAGCCATTCAGTTTTATATTAAGAGAAGGTTAAAACATCCATTTACTCATCCCAGTCTGCTCTGCACATTTTACCTGAAGTGTTTCACCCTATTTAACTATTTCCCAAAGAAATCTAGCTCATTTTCTTTAGTCTGAGCATATAATTATGGAAAAACCCATTGCCCAGTGCGGACGTGGATTGAATTGAGTTTATTGGCTGCCATTGTAACGCATGCATTTTAACATTTGTTGTAGCATTTTGTGCCAAGTTGGCTGCAGACCTTTTGTATTGGTGAGGTTAATATCCTGAAGATAAATGAGTATTGTCAAATGTCTTCCTATACCATCGAATCATGTCAGGTAGTATCACAGAGGAGCAACAAGGATGGTGAATGAGGATAGTGTGGCTTAGTTGAGGGTTGTTTGATTATGGAGTGTGTTTGTAATCATAATTTAATAACATAATTCATACCTAATGTATTTTGTATTCACACTGTCAACCCTACTTAATGGGTTTTCCCATTAGTCAAGTTAACATTGTGGTGTTAAAAACCATCATGGCATCCATTAATCTCTTTGTCTTATCTGCTTTATACTGTTACACTTTTAGTTGTAATATAGTCTTAAATCAAAACAATATTTTTGTTACACACACACTGCATGATATTAGAAACTTTTAGCATGATCAAAGTCGAAATCTGTAACTTTCCTCCTGCTGTTGTTGACGGTTAATTGCAATAATCAGCAGAGAAATCAGCTACACGTTAAAATATGATGTGTGCAAGCTTTCTTTTTTTATTAAGCTTCTCAAACAAATGGGGTTTGTAATGAGTTTGATCGTCACAATTAATCAAAAGCATGTTTATAAAGGAAGTTCATACGTACCATGACCAACCAGTGCGAGGAGGCACTGCAGCTACAAGGATCTGAACTGGCACCGGCTTTCCACCTACGAGCATGCGCAGTTATTTGGAACATATGACCAAGCTGAACGCACACAGCCACTGTAGTTCTCTCCTTCGTGCTTGAAACAAGAGGAGTATTCAGTCAATTGCATTCTGCAACTTCACCACTAGATGCCACGACATATTTCACACTGGACCTTTAAGAAATGATAACAGTGTATAATTTGGAATATTCAGCTGCAACTGAGTTTCATTTTTCCTGTCACACCTTAGAAGAGAACAAATTTGTCTTTGGTCTCACCTAAGAAACAGTAAGTCAACATTATTTATCCCTCATAATACCTTCCCGTCGACTATGCAGTTGTGTTCCTCCATCGTGAACTTTGACCCCAGTCTGGTTTGACTGGTGTCAAAAAACATAGCGTATGAATTATGATCCAATACTGTTCCACCTTGTTAGTCAACTCAATACCAACTCATTAATACCAAGATTGACCCGTATTTCTATACTTTAGGGTCAGTAAAGCTCATTTCTATGAAATTATATCGCATTTTTTTGCTCTGAAAAAATCTAAAATTCTGAATATTTTTGATTATAGTTCATATATTAGGAACACATGTTGATTGATTACCACAGTCTGGTATATGTCAAAGTTTAGTCAGAACATTGTTTTGAAAGCATATACATTTTTTTAATGGTGACACATAATGACACCTGTTGTCCTCCGGGGTCAAAATGACCCCATCTGATTTGACTGTTTATGAAGCATAAAATATGAATTATGATCCAATACTGTGTTTCACCTTGTTAGTCAACTCAATACCAACTCATTAACACAAGTTTTATCATTCTTTTTGGAATTCATAGTCAATAAACCACTAATTTTGGAATTTAATACTGTAAACTAAATTATGAATTATTATGGATGTCAAATATTAGCCAGAACATCCCCAGCTCTGACTAAACTGATGCAATTTTATTCACAAATAACAGAGAGCAAAAAAACATTGTGATATTGAAGAGTGAACATTTATATCCCAAAAACTAGAGAAGTTTGAATTTTACAAAACTTTAACATTTCAAAATAAATCCATATCATTTTAATTCAAAAACACAAAAAACAATCCCAAACGGTTTGTTTTTGTGTGCATGTGTGTGTTTCTGTGTGTGAATATGTCTTTGCTTGAATGAGTGGCAGTATGTGATTGTAATGGTGTGTGTCTTGCAAATATGCATTTGTGGCATTTGATTTGTTTTGGCATTAGTCATGCGAGGGCAGAATTGGCACCTTTTCCTTTCACATGATCGGTTAGGAGGAGCACCTGGATGATGGGAGGTTGCTGCAAAGGTAGAGGGTGCATCTTGCTGAACATCCACAACCATCTTCATGGTGCTGTCTCAGACTAAAATGTGACCTTAGAGGTTTTGAGCTTTTATACCCATCAAAGATAAAAGCACGTTTACACACCTGTAGCTTTGAAGTTGTCTGTGTTTGTGTGTGTGTGTATATGTTTGTGTGTGCATGCCTATGCGCGCACGTGTGTGTGTGTGCGTGCGTAGGTGTGCGTGTGTGTCTGTGTGTTTGTGTTTGTGTGTGTGTGTGTGTGTGTGTGCGTTTGTGTGCGTGTGCATGTTTGTGTGTTTGTGAGTAGATGTATGTAGATGTGTGTGTGAGAGGTGTGTGTTGTTGTGTGTGTGTGTGTGTGTTGTGTGTGTGTGTGTGTGTGTGTGTGTGTGTATGTTTGCGTGTGCGTGCCTATGCGTGCGTGTGTGTGCGTAGGTGTGTGTGTGTGTGCGTGTGTGTGTGTGGCTGTGTGTGTGTGTGTGCATGTTTGTGTGTTTGTATGTGAGTAGATGTATGTAGGTGTGTGTGTGTGTGTGTGTGTGTGTGTGTGTGTGTCTGTCTGTGTGTGAGTAGATGTATGTAGGTGTGTGTGTGAGTAGGTGTGTGTGTGTTATATGCGTGTATGTGTGTGTTATATGTGCTGTGCGTATGTGTGTTGTACAATGTAACCCAATGAGTTTTCTGGGGTCAATCCTGGCTGGGAAGAACACAAGTGCTCTAAAATTCAATCAAATACCCAAAATTCAGTGAAAGTGGTCAGAAGTTATTTTATGTGGAGTTGCCATACCAAGGAACCACCCATGTTATTTTGGTGAAATTAGATGAAAAAATGCCATATTTATGACATAACGAACATTGAAATGGGGTCAAAATGACCCCAAGACATTATGAGGGTTATATGACAAAGTGTGGCACGATATAATGCACATATCTGGTAGAGTTCCTCGAGTATGTTTTGAAAAATCGCTCACTTCAAGCCATGTCATTCACCAAGTTTCCATGACGCTCCACAATTGACAGATCTGCTGGTATAAAAGATCATGTCAGTCATGAGTGCCCAGAGGTTCAAAGCAGATAAATAAACAATCATTTTGTTTGTTTATTTTTTGATGTATTCATGCGGATGGGAGACAGGATTTACTAAAAGTCTTCACCCACACTGATCCTCACAGACCAAGTCATCGTCTAAACTCTTTCTCAACTTCAACTTTCAACATTTCATTTTTGTCATTTTCTGAGCATATCCTATTGCACATTCACTTTGTGCAGCAGCACAGAGACAGATGCACATTGTCCTCATGCAAAAAAAGTCTTCTTGAGTGGTTTAAAATGCATTTTTTTCTCCTGTCCTATACCTAAGGAGCACAGGGCATTTGAAAAATTCTATCTCCTTACTTCAGCATGCACTGGAATAATGCAGAGAAACACCCTGGAGAGGTCACTGGTCTAGTGTGGGTCAAGAGAAATTCAGTTTTGATAAATGCAAATCTAACATCTGTCACCCTGAGGACATGTGGAGAAGTTTAGTCTTCCATTCTGCAAAGATATTTATGGAAAATCTTCAGTTTAAAGTGCTTCTGAATCAATGAGAGCAAAAGTTGAGTGCTAAATGTTACATGGCGAAAGATCAGACACCAAATCATTATCTATTGATAACTGGCTATTGTTGCATGTGCTGTTATGTATTTGTATGATTTCATAGACATGGAAAATGCTCTCTTCAGAAAGAAAAGCTTGAATTATGTAGGGATAGAAAAGTGTCACTTCAGTATGTGGAGTACAGTACTCCTCTTACAATAAGGGCCTGATTTTAAAAGCCCTTCTAGAGCTGCGTTGCACTATGCCATTGTTTCCCATGAGTTATATAGTGATGAGAGTGTGTGTTTATTTGTGCCAATAATAGCAACTCTGAACTGCTGTAGCTGCTGTACATCCATTAGTAATAATGCATAAGCCTTATTTCTAACACCATCATAAAAGCTATCAGTTTGGATATATATCTCTCCATCTACATCCTTGTAGATAGGGTATCCATTAAAGACCCACAGGAGGGTCATTTTTAAATCTCTTCCTCTGGGATAAATAAAGTTTGTTAGATTTTATAAGGAGCAAAGCTGTCAGATTTTCTCATCACCCTGAAACAAAGACACTTTCTTTAGTAGTTGCTCCTGCTCCAAATATAAAGGACAGTCCAAATGAGAGGCAGAATCGGGATCTGAAGCACTTTGTCTGGTGAAGTTTTTAATTGAGTTATTCTGGAAATGTATTAAATTAATTTTTTTGGATCTTAAGTAAATTAAAGAAACTCAACATTTTCAACTTACCCTTCACTTTCTTACCTAGAGAGGATAAATAATAATCTTACACCTATCTCTTAAATATGCAGCTGGAGCCAGGGGGAAACAGCTAGTCTGGCTCAGCATACCAGCACAACTAAAGCCCAGTTAAAGTCTACAGATTAGCACATTATATCTTGTTTGTTTAATACATTACAAAGACATTGTTGCAGTGACATGTCGTCACTGTGAGGTTGCTAGGCATAGAATCCAGGAAGTCACTTTTTACAGTCAGTAATGCACAACACAATCCCACATACATTTTTATGCAGATTAAACAAATATCATGTGTGTTTCTTGGTGAGTTTAGAGGAGCTGTGTATTTTGTTACCTTCGGACAGAGCTAGGCTAGCCGTTGTATCCATTGTTTCCAGTCTTCATACTAAGCTAAGGTAACCCTCTCTTGGCTCCAGCTTCATGTTTAACAGATATATATAAGGGTTGTGTCCTTCTTCATGCAAATTAACATATTTCCTTCATTTTCTGTTACCTATTCCTTTAGGTACTTCTATAAGAAAACACGTATACTCACATAAAAGTTAAACTGCAAATGAGAACTCACCAAATGTGAGATTCCAAAAGTAGTAAGACAAATAATCATTCAGCATGTAAACATCAGAAAGGAGGAAATGGACGGGGTGTGTTTCGAGGAGAAACAATGCTTGTATCCACAGAACACGTTTCCTTCCTTGTCCTCTGTAGACGGGGTCTGTTACTGTCAGTGTCACAGCGGTCAAAGCAGCGAAACGAGCCCCACACCTGCTCCCTTCTTGTTACAGTGACTGCTCTAATAGAAAACGTGCTCTGTGTTAAGAACTTGTTCGTCTCATCGGTAGGACCTCAGCGTGAGCCATTGGTAAGAGCCATCAATGATTTAGATCAACAGCACTCTCCTCGCTCCTTAACAGGATCCGCAGGTGAGCTGGCACTATCATTCATCACTGAAACATTATCAATTTTCCTCCAGTTTCCTACATGGCTCCACAAGCAACGGCCCTTCATTCTCTCTCTGCTTCCAGAACAATGTTCAACATGCATACTCACTGCCTGTAAAGCATTGTGTGGGGAGAAATGTAATTAATGAGCAGTAATTAAAGGATCTTTCTTTTGATAATAAGCCTTTTGGTGTGATTCTTCTCAGACGCTATGCACTATTGGGAATTTCCATCTATTTTGCATCTATGTAGAATAATAAAACAGAGCCAAGCGACTGACAAAGGTAGGACTTCAACTGGGAAAATCAAGGTTACACACTAATCGTCTTAGGTTGCTCAGCCACCCTGAAGGTAGTGAATTTTCACCTTGGACAAGCTAGCTAGTCTCTCTCCCGTTTTCTTCTTGTCTCTGCCTCCACTCTCTTGCTGTTATGTTTATGAAGCAGATTCATAAGGAGCTGAGATATGTGGATTTTTTCTAAACATTTTCAAGTCAGAATTCAATTGAATCTTTGTCTAAATTTCAAATTTGCATCTAATCGCTAAATCGTCTTTCCACTGACTTGCTGCCTCTAAAATTCACTTTGCATTCTGTCTAAATACACTGGGGCACAACAGGTTATTATTTCTTTTCTTAGTTAATATTCTGTAAATTTACATCATGATCTCTTTTAGATACACGTGATGTTTGTGTTCGAATTGCAGGAAAAGAGCTTTTAACAATAAGACTGAATTCATTTCATTCACATCATTCATTCAGCGTGACATTGTGGTCATGGTTTTTTGTTGCAGGGTGGAGGTATTTTGTTTTTGCTGTAACCATTCAAGTATTAAGTGTCACTTTTAGTTGTGGCAGTGGTTGCTAGGACACCAATATGTCAATTTAATGGTTGTTATTTCTGTATGTAGACTAACAACAACTTGCATAGCTGCATTGATCTTATCCACACTTGCCATTTTTCAAGTTTTCATGAATATAGCTTGGTAATTGAATAGTTAGATGACTTTACCTTGGTTGACTGTGTCTTCAAATGGCGGAAACAGCTGTCAGTG
The DNA here is from genome assembly GCA_946959425.1 of Argyrosomus regius. Classification (NCBI taxonomy): domain Eukaryota; kingdom Metazoa; phylum Chordata; class Actinopteri; family Sciaenidae; genus Argyrosomus; species Argyrosomus regius. Next base: position 10,050,482 of record OX336898.1, read on the forward strand.
GGTGCAATACTGGGCTCATTTGAATTGCTAAACGGATGTGGGTGGCAGCTCAGAGGTCTGGAACCATGGCTGGAGAGATGGACAGAAGGTTATATCACAAAAATAGTTACTAATAAAAGTTTTGGTGTAAGCAACAGGACTGTTTGGAATATAACATTTTAAAACTAGGTTCAGGAAACAAAGAACATGCCTCCAACTCATCCCACTTCTGCACCAAAAGCACACCTCCCTCATTCAGAGTCTTTCCTCACTCCTTTTTGCTTGACTTCCCACCACCAGCCAGCCCACCAGTCCTCCATCCAACCATCCACAACCCTGATTTCGCCCTTCACCCCCCACCCTCCATCCCTCAGCCCTGATCCCTCCATCTCTTATGTCTGCTGCAGTACATCATCTTAGTCGACCTTCATCCATCAAATGCAATAAACTATTTTAAATCCATATCCTTACTGGTGTGTTAGTGAATGTATAATGACTACACCATATACTGTATCTGAATTGGAAATACATTTTTTTTAAGAGGTACTGAAATCTGAGCAATACATTTTTAATGAGCTACTGAAATTTGCTTTCCCATTAACATTTCAAAACAGCACAAGAAGTAAACCTAAGGTACACAGACCACCAGCTCTGAGTCAGCTAGATAGTCCAGCTCCTGCATGGCAGCAAGAATAAATGGGATGTGGTGGTTCAGCCTGACTTCCTGTATAATGACAGTCAGGTTTGTGTCTGGAATTAGAGATTGTTGCCCTCTGTTTCTTTGCCGAGAAGGTGCCAGGGTCCAGAGTATAGCGACCCACACTGGTGTGACCAGTTAAATATTGGGATTTAGTTCAGCTGCAGAGGGACTTATCCATTTTTGCCTACTAAGCCTAAAGAGCTCCATTAGAGGGCTCTGACTCACATTAGTTATGCAGAGCAACCCTAGCTCTCCAAACACAGGTGGACCCCCCCCAACCAGCTTTCCTGCTGTTCCACTCCTAAAAGACTCCTGTGTGGCAAATGCTCATTGGCTGAGAATGGGCATGCAAATTTTCACTATGGAGACATGAAGAGATGAGTGGCCAAGCTTTAAGAGGCCTGTAGGAGGGCGTTCATGGAACTAATGTTGCAATGTGCGCCTATATTATTTCGCTTTCATGACACGCATTTTGATCACAGAACGCAGTTCCATTTGTTGTTAGTGGCAATAGTATGATTACACGCTTGATTAAATCTGTGGTTTCAGCCCAGTTGTAGCACACTGTAATGAAATCTGACATCCTGGCTGAAGAAAGGCTGCATGCAGACACTGCCACAATAAAAAAAGATGAATATCCAAAGTTAAAATCGACCATCTCCTTCTTCTCTGTTCCCTTGAGCCTGAAACACTTTGTATTAAAGATTTATGCATGTAGTACTACAATAATTAACAGTATTCCATGTATGACTCAATGCAAGAACAATACGTTGATTAACAACTATGGTATATCAGTCATCATGATTTGATTTCATGAGTTTCATTAATGATGTTCATGTCTTCTTCATAGATAAGTCTGCAGTTAAAAGGGACAGGACAAAAAAAAAGGATCAGTCACAATAGTGCATGTCAGGTTAAGGCAATCGCTCCATCTATGTTGGAGCCATATGAATATTCAGAAATAAACAGAAAAATATGGAAACTTGTTTTGAGTTATAGTATTTTCATTTATAAAATAAATGATGGAGGAAATTATCCAGAATATGTGAAATCCTAGTTTAAAATGTGTAGAAGGTTACTTAAAACTGCTTATTTCAATTTGGTGATGACATATATGATGCGCCTCCCATGGACAAGTGGTTATTTAATTTTCTGAATGAACGTTTGTGGAGTGGTTAGGTGGCAGAGCGTTATAGTTTTCCAAACCACACAAATATATAGATCTCGCATGTTAAGTTCCTTATTTTAATTCTATTTTGTAATTTTGGAAAGTCAACCAGAGATTTCAGTTCAATAAACCACATCATAATACTTGGATGAGTAACTCCACAACTTAACCTCAGCTGGCTAAAAGGAAAAGAGCAAAGGATTAGCCAATTTAGTATATATATATATAACTGCAAATGCAAATTAGATCATAATTCTGATCTCAGTTTCTAACAGTTTTCTAATGTCATGGATGTACTGGAACAAATGGTTAATACATATGAATTCACAATTACGCCACCATTAATCATGTTATTTATCAATGTTAAAGATGGACCAGGTCCCCACCACAAACATGATGAAGTCATAAAGAAGTATTTCTAAGCTAAATGCACTTGGTAAGATGACATGTGCACTGCTGTGACTGGTCAGTTTTACATCCTGTCCCCTTAACTGCAGACTTATCTATGAAGAAGACATCATGATGATTGAAATGCCTTAGTTAGTATTTTTCCTGTATTAAGTCACATTGTTAATTCTGGTGCATTCCTGATAGTTCATGAATCCATGCTTTTTGGTGGTACGTGTTGGGTGGTTGATGTAGCATCCATTCTTCAGTGTTAAAGTGTCAGCACAGGGAGGGCTAGTTAGCATTGCTTACTTTCCCTCAGTTTGACAGTGCCGGTACTTTGACAGATAACAAACAGCTGCACCATAGGGGATGCGGCAAAGCAATGCATCATGGAAGCAATGGTCTAGTCACCCTGCCCTCCTTCTTCTCTATATTCTCCTTTCATCTGCTCTTCACACATCCTGCTATTCCATCGTCCATGTCATTCCCATAATTTGTATTTGTCAGTGTATGCCGCTTGCCTTTGAAGGCCTGCTGTGTCTCGCTTGCAAGACAATAAAAAAACATCAGCAACTGGTGTTTTGCAAGTAGAGCAGTTCAAAGAAAAGATCAATCCTTCCTCATTTGCATAGACTATGTATGTGAGGCAGTGAGGCAAGTGCTAGAAGGTTACACACTATTCAGCAACCAAAGGGGTTCTGCTGTCCTGAAAAGTGCAAGTACTTAGATGAACAAGAGCAGTTGTTGTGAAACTCTGTAGGTGACACTGGAACAAGAGTAACCACTTAAAGGAATTTTTAAAAGCTACAAGAAAAAAAGATGGAAAAGGAAACACAATCCTGTGTTTAATGAGTCTATTATTATTATTGGCACACAACTAAATACATGATCCCTTAAAAGGCTTGCTTGTAATTTATCATGGCAGCTTGGTACACGGCTCTCTACACCTCACTTTCTATGGAAAAGACAGAATTAGGACATGGAAACACCCCAAGGAGTCCAATTAAAGGCTCTAATATTAGCAAGTAACACTAAAAACAGTGGGGTTAATAGCTATTTAGTTATCCAGCTTAATTACCAGCCTGCAGCTTCCTGTAAGTCCTACAGAGCCCAGGTTTGCACAGTGGTGTGTTAAAAGACCTGCAATTCTATCAAGTGCATTGTCTCTTAGCCTGTCGTGAAGTGTAAGAGGTTCAATATTTAAGTTTTAATCCTCCCAATAGTTCAATAATGTCCTTTTTTGAGAGAGAGAGTGGAAGGGAGACAATGTGACAATGAGAAAAAGGGGAGTGAAATACTAAATGGAGGGTGGGAAGGAGAGAGAATGAGATACAGATACTTTAGAGATTGTTTTAAAGAGTGCCCATAAGGCAGTGCCCATTACTTACTTGGAGGAGTTTACAATGCCAAGTGGTTTGGCTTTGACAGTTTTGCAGGGCGCGTTAAAGGCTTGACATGTCCTCTGGCAGTTAAGCAAACGCTGATAAGGGGGAAAAAAAACAGCGGGACGCTCTGACTCCACTACGTCGGCTGTGAGTGCCTTGCAACTGATATATGTGAGAGCTGGAGTCATGATGTCTTTGAAGTATAATAGCATTGTGCATAAATATAATAAAATGCCTCAAAAAGGGGTGCTGTGCTCGGTTTTGCAATCTTGACATGGAAGTCTGATTGCAGCTTGTTTTAACCATATTTCAACCACAGAAAATAACCCTAACCAAAAACATGAGTGTATAAAAATACAGGGGAAACCTTGTTTTATAAAATGAATTCATTACCCCTGAGTATTTATTAAAAAGACAAACAATGAATCAACACATACCTCACATATTAATGCACATTATGCTTCTCTGATGTATGAGACAAAGTAAGATATTAAAGGCATTCAGTGAAATAACATTGTACAGTGAAGTCTTGTTTAAAGTTCATGAATATTAATCCTGCTGTAACCTGCTCCCAGCTAAATATCAGCTAATTATGAACTAATTTAAAGACAGCCAGTGACTCACATTGTGGTAATCGCAAGTTAAAACTTGCATGGCAAGATCTCTCTCTCTTGGCTTTGATAAAAGTATCAGAGAACGGAACAAGACAAACTCTATGAAGTCTAGAAACTGGCATACTGTACATGCACCACAGTTGGGCTGAGATTAAATATACATTAGGTCCAAATGTCATCCATGGATTGATACAGTGAAATATGACGTATTAGGCTCTGGAAAAAACTACATTTTTAAAAAAGGCACAGATTCAAAGACTTACATTAGTTTATTTGAAGTTTCATCTATGCTGTCTTAATAGAATCATGCAGTTTCATGCATATTTTTTCAGTTTTGTATTTAGACCTAAATCTGAAGGCGATGTGGTGAACGGTGGGAAATGGTAAATACTTGGGGATAAACCTGGAGTCTACAATGCTGAGGTACACTGTGGCATTTAAATGATCCTCAAAATGTGTTAAGTATGCCAAGAAACACTCCCACACCATCAAAAGGATGGATGGATTCATGTTGTTTGTGCCACTTTCTTTGTCGTTTTTAGACAACGTGAAAAAAAAAAAAAAAAAAAATCCAAGGAATGCAACTGTCTGAAATGCTGCAACCGTCACATCTGGCACCAGGAGTCATCTCACATTCAGAGCTGCTTGGATCATTTGCCCTGTGTATTGTATTTTTTGATTTTTTCCCCCCAAACTAAAGGCAGTACTTTTTGCCCAAAAACAGGACATATTGGTGGAACTTTGTTCCCGTTAGCTAGCTTAAACCTTCAAATGAGAAATCATTAATTTTGTATTTACAGCCCGCTGTTATTTGAGTCAGAAAATGTTTCAACTGATTGTTGGAAACGTCGCATAGTGGATTCTGTTGTCATTCAAACATCATATTGCTTTTACTTGTTGCAATAAAGCTGAAAATCATTTTACACAATTACATTTTCGTCTGTTAGCAGTGGGGTTTAGAAAGGTTGTTAGAATTGGTCCAAAAGTCATTATTCAGTCTGTCATTCTGGGGTTTTAGAGCCATCCCATGAATAAATTAAAATCATGTTTTAACCTAGTCCCTAATCATTTGATTAAAAAAAAAAAAAAAGGTTACACATATTTATAAAAACATATACTCACTGGAGATATGAGGCACTCTCCCAACAACACTTATTATTGATACTATTGTAAGTGTAGAAATCTGTCAGCCTTGTATTGAAGATTCATCTCATGCACACAAGAAAAACCAGTCTTAACCTTTTCCTTGATTATTTATTCATATGAACACAGTTCAGATAAATGTGCCCTGCTCTGGGCTTCTTAAAATATTCCATTTCCTCTTTTGATTCCTCCCTTAAATTAACATTAATGGAATCATCAGAGTGCAAGTAAACAGAGTGCAGCGTTTCTGTGCCGCTTGAGTGCACACGGCTCTGTTCCCGGCCTTTCTGCTGTTTATCCATCATCCTAGTGTTTTTAAGCTTTATACAACTAACCTTATTTGATGAGACTTTATGATACAGTGAGCACTGACCGGCCATCAACTCAGCTCCTCATTTTGAAATTCCATTTGGCTTGATAAATAAATAATGTTATTCTCGATCCCATCCTCATCTCCCCCAAGTCCAGCTTATAAATTCTGCTCGTTTATGTGTTTGTGCACAATCGATGTCAGTGTTTGTTTGAGGCTGCTCATCGGAATAAATGAGGGGTAACAAAGTAATATTTTTGGCCGTTTCAGTCGATTGTAGCAACAGAGAAATCATTCTGGAACCTGGAAAGACTGGTGTGTGGATTCAGCGTCGACCACATCCACAGCACCTTTTAAAAATCGTCTGATCCTTCCACCGTTTTCTTCATTCTGTGTCAGAGTGGCCAAGTCCAAAAAGTTGATTTCAGAGTAGGTCCTCCTTTCTATTTCAGGGTGCAAGGGACTCTGGGTCCTCCATATTTGTAGAAATCAGGGATGCACAATCGCTGACTTTCCTCAGAAGCAGAGCTTGGCACTCAAGCCAGAAATCATTTCCCTCATGCTCCAAATCCTAAAGTGCCGTACAAACTCCCACTTGTGTTTTCATGTGTCATTGAGAGTTAAAAATCATGCAACTCTACCGCAATTTCTGGAGTGTTTCATGAGAGCCCAGATGTCTTACTAGAGTGGCCATTGGGGGGTCTTGGTTTGTTCTCTGACCAACACTTGTCTCGTCTGAGCCAGGCAGCCAGATCCAGCAAGAGTTCTGGCTATTCCACAGTCTCCACTGTGCTCCTGACAATGTTTTAAGCTTCAGCAATTTCTTTATTCCCTTTGTTTGTGGTGATCTCTGCCTCAAGTCAGAGGTCTACCCTCTGCTGCATGACACAGTTTAGCTCTGAAATGCTCATGCTCCTTTAATTTATTTAGTTACTTAATTAGTTAGTTACTGAATCATATCCAATTGCATCAGTACATTTTTTTGTGATGTATGTGCAGATTTGTAGCTAATGTCTTTTTGGATTAAAGGGATAGTTCAGGTTGTATGAGGTACTTATGCTTACTCAGTGTGTTACCTACAGTAAACAGCAGTCAGCATGCTTAGGTAGGTCCTTAGGTTCTCTTACATACTTGGAAGGGGAAAGGGAGGCGAGCAGTATTCATTTGGTTGTAATCAGCAGCTTTGAAAAACAAGTAATCAGACAATCAAATTCAAAACTTCTGTGTTGATAACACTTTAAAAGACAGCGTGTAGTGCTACCCTTTCAAGAGGCATCCATTATTACAGTAACTGATTTGAAATAGAGAGCCCAGTGGCCCCATGATAGCATGTGATGCTTTTGAAAAGATAAATGAACCCTTCAGAAGGGTCAGACCTTCAAAATGTCAGTTCTTAGATTTAGTAAAGCATAACCCACTGGGTATCTTTGAACAGTGTCTCTAAGAAGTTGTTGTCCCTCATAAATATAGAAAATGTCCTCTGTGCTTTCTTTGAGCCACAAATGAGTGTAGAGAGGTCATATTTAGTAAAGCAAAGGATTCTGCTGAGATACACCTCATCACCTTCAGCTACTTTGCAGCAACATCTCTAAAGGGGAGCTTAATGTTGCCAAAATCATTTACAGGATCTGGGCTGTTAAAAAAACTCAAATAGAATGAGATTCAGCCCATTTGTGGGGAGAATTCATTCAAATTTCATACGAACAGCACTGGATGTTCATCAATATATTGATGTGAAACATTGTAACAATGTCATTATTTCTCAGTTTCACCAAGAAAAAGGCATATTCAATCCATCTGAAACATGTCTAGTACATTTTATTCTTGAATTTGCATTCACACTGGATTTAAAACCTAATTCAATTTATTGGCACAAATTTGAATGCGCAAGTGTTTTTGAAGTTCAAAACGCAAACAGCCTTGAGGATGTCTTCTTAGCACCTTAGTTAGCATAATATGCACTGACCTGAGTTCTTTCTACAGAACCTCTGGGTTTCGTATTACTTCTATCTGTATATGCATGAATCAGAGTCCTAGCTGCAGTATAAGCACACATTAAAAAATGTCTATGCCTCAACCCCCAGTGCCTCAAGCAAACTTGCATTTTTCATTTCCACGGGTGTCTTTCTATTGATTGCGTATGCAGACATCCCACCTAGAATATTAGCTTTACATTCAGACTGAGCACATGTTTAAAAGGAACAAGTTAATTAGTTACATTTGGGGAAATGGGTCAGTTCTTGCAAAGAGTTATGAGCAGATCACTCTGGAAAATACAAACTGTCCTCCCAAGAAAAGTGACGCGTACGATCAAGTCCTCTCGTGGCCGTACAATTATGACACAAGCGATGGATGAAAAGAGGTGATGGGAGAGGTCAGGGTGAATGGATGGGTCAACAAAACATCTAAGAAGACAAGAGACAGCTGTTTGTTTCACATTACTAACTGCAAGTGAACATAGCTTTTTGTAAAACATGATCACTGCCATTCCAAACCTTAATCCCTTGTATATTATTGTAACCGTTATGACATAGGTCCCCTAGCCTTTACAAAGTAGTCATTTTGACCTAAATCGTGATTTTCTGTATAATTTGAAGGACTAGATAAATATGAAGCTAGAGCCAAGATGAAATGAACAGTTCGCTTAGTATAGCACAAGGACTTGAATCAGAGGAAAACAGCTGGCCTTGGCTCCATCCAAAGATAAAGACACATCAAAAGCTTTATTCACTGCTTCCCTAAGCTAAGCTAACCACCTCTTGGCTCTAGCTCCACGCGGGTGGTATTGATCGTCTCATCTAACTCTTGACATGAAAGCGAATAATAACCAAAATCTCAAAGAAAGTCCACTTGGTTGGCTCTGTGGATTTAGGGTTAAGGTTTGTGGTGTTCGTGTGTAGAAAGAAAAAAAAAAAGATCAAAGAATATTCCAAACTTTAAAATGAAAATGTTTCAAATGGTGCTTGAGAAATCATATTAGAAAAGACAATAAATTAAGCATAGGTAACAAAATAAGTTATAAAATTAGCACACATGCACATAGCACAGCACCTGTGTTGATCAAATTAAGCTCTTGGTATGGTCTGATGACATCATTTAACAACACTGTGAAAAACTACACATAAAATGGCTCCTACACTTGCTGCTTACATGCATTAATATTCACTCTGAAAGAAACCATCTATCAGGAGTATGGTTACTGAAAATCAGACACATTTTACCACGAATAGTGACAACTTTTACTTCTGATTTATTTTTTCCTAACCGCTATGAACACACAATTTTGTTTACGTCATACTGAATACAAGTGCAGTGAAAACAAATCAGGGGTGCTGGTTTTGACCCCAATTACACTGGTTTTGAATCCTAAATTGGTCCTTGTGACACAGACAAACAGAACAAAACCCACAAAAAAAAAAAACCTCAGTCACTCTCCCATCTGTCCCGGTGACACACATTTAACTGTCCAATTAAACTCTAGACCGTCTACAAATTGCAGTGTTTTATTCATGGCTATATGTAAAACAATACATTTTGTAACTGTTATGTAACTGTAACTGTATTGTAACCCTGCTATACAAATACAAGCAAATTTTGTTGTAAATAAATGTAAATAAAATAAATGTTCATTTGTACATCACAGGGCTGTGAGTAGTCAGCAGGGCAGCATTGGGGGAAGCATTATCTTCCGTCAATCCTAATCATATAAACTATCTGGCTGCATGAATGTAAAAAAGGATTAATTACAGGATGAATGAGGATCCATAGACATTCCCATTTTTCAATTTAACTGGATTATCATCATCTTCTTTAGCTCCATGAAATTGCCTAAGCTGCCCAGACTCTGATACATATTTGCCCACAGACACTTATGTGCCCTTCAGTGAGCAATAGAGGAGAGAGGAGAGGGGAGCCATTATCCTCCACAAGAAGATCCCACATCCATATCCAACTCCTTCCTACTGTCTCACTTTTTAATCTTCCTCTGCTGCCTACCTGTTTTCACTCTCTATTTCTGTCTCTTTCTCCCATGTGCCTGTCCTCCCCTCTTGCTAGTTATTGTCATCTCTTTTTATTTTTCTCACTTCCTCTCTGGTCTCTTTAATGTCCCACACAGGTGTCTATCATTCTCTTTGCCCATCTCGTCCTCCCTTCTCCCTCCTCTCTCCCTTCGTACGTCCTTCCACGTTCATCCAATCTCCCAAATGAATCTGCTTAATGGGCCCAGCATTTGTGCAACCGAGCAGAGCAAGTGCCACAGAGATGTACTATATGTACCGATCTGCAAACAAAAACACTGACAAATGTGCAACTTTGCATGCACACGCATCCATGAACGCTCTGAGCAGCTTTGCAAATAGAGACGTTCCTGAACTCAAGGACACTTCCAGGAACACTGTCCAACCAAGTACGCAAATCTAATATTATTTATCTCTTTGCTGAGTAGTTGCTCTAATGATACTACTAGCATCCCATAGGAAAAAGAAAAAAAAGTCTTTGATTTATGTATCCTGTGATTTGATTGGGTAACCCTTTCATAGCACTTCATTAATTAGCAGCTGGATACAAGTAAATGGCAGGGCGGAGTGTACCAGAAAGGACTAGTGGTGTGGGGGGGCTTTTCACTTAATTACCCCACTAACACTGGCTGAGGAGACAGCAGGGGCATCAAAGAGCATGTGTAATAAAGTCCACAACCCAAGCAGCAAGTATAGAGAATTTCTCCTTTGTATCTTTTTTGCAACAAAATCTCAGTGTTGCAGAAGCCCATGTACCTTAACTCCAAGTACTTATATTCTTATTTAACTGCTGCTCAGAAGTTCTTTCTCTCTTTCAGTTGTCAGTCTTTATATACAAAAACATCTATTTGTGAAGAGGACTTTCTACAACAAAAGCATGAAAGACTATTCAAAAACAGAGTAGTCTTCTCAGCTATTGAGCTTTTGTGGCATGCAAATCCAAACATTTGAATAGTAGTTTAGGTACTATCCTTATTCTCATGTGTCAATAGGTCCAAGACCCCTGTATTTTGTATCCTGGATACCCCCGTGTTCACCACAAACCCAACCAATTACAATCCATATTTCCAGTTCTGAAAATAGTTTGGTATGGTGTGTAGAGTGCGACCTTGCTCACAAACAGTGAGCAGGTTTAATCTTTTCATATAGTTAAGATTTATTCCAGTAGTTGGACTCACATTTTCTAAACCTTTCAATAGCACCTTATTTTCTGTTATTTTGTAATACTTTAATACATTTGTGGCACATAATACATCATGCAGTGGATAAATATTTCATTGGTAATGAAAGCTTTTTTTCTTTATTCATATGAAAAATGAATAGTTGTCAGTTGTATCAATAATGAGCAGACTAGGCAAAGAAATCGCTGCCTTGTACTGTGGCCTCCACAACTAAATTCTGCAAAGCGTAGATTCAACATGACATGACATGACCATTACCATTAGTTAAAATTTATTGCATTAGATTTTTTCCATTTTTTCCAAGTTTCCATTAAAGTGGTAGCAGCCTTCATTATTTGCTTGAACAAAATACTGATAGTCATAGATGTTACTGGCTTACAAGTTATTTAGTTATTTATAGTTAACATGTCTGTTTCTGCACTATATAACTTTGTGCTCTGGCTATGATTGTACTTAAGCGACACACCAACTAGTTCACTGATTTTGGTGAAACTGGATCATATTTTATGGAGAAAATGTTTTCTGCTTTCCCTCTGATGTCTTCCTGCTGCTCTGCATCAACTCAGTGATTTCCTAAACTGCTGCCAACTGTAGCTGTTGTTAGATCATGTTAGCTCAGTTTGTTAGCCAGGCTGTCTGTGAGCTCAAAGCAGGGAGGGAGCACTAGGGAGTGCTAGTGTTTGTTCCAGAAGCGTTTTGGACGACCAGGAGGAGTTTTTCAGGGCAAATGCTGATAGGGAGTAGTGCCGGTGTCATGCCACAACCAGAGCTGGGCAAGCAGGAGAAAAATAATGAGACAAAAGGATTTAATACGCCACTCTTTCCAAATTTCTAAAATGACTTACAGGCTTTACGTTTCTGTAACATCTGCTCACCTCCAAATTGAATTTTCTGTGTTAACATCCTCAGTCACAATGTAACAAATTAAATTTCCAGTTGTCGCGCATTGATCATTCGTCATTCATAAGATGTCCTCAAATTAAAATGTCTCTGCTGGAAAAACAACAAAAAGGAGATTTACAAACAATCCCTCTCAGATTCGGAAAAACAGTGTGCGGCAAAAGATTTTTCTGGCATGTGACAAAACAAGACAGTGTCTCTGCAAACGGCTACATCTGTTTATATCCTTCCCTCTCAGTCTGTATTATACTATGTGGTGGTGTTGATGAGCTCTGTGGCATCCATACGGCCTGACTGAAAACATGAGTCAGATCACAACTAAAAGTGTATGCTCATTCTTTGTATGATCTCTGTCTAATGAGCCTGGAAACAGCTGCCAACACATAGTTTTTTTGAATAATAGATGTGATGCGGTGGTTGCTCCACCGCTAGGTCTGGCATCGCTAGCCATGAGTAGAATGGATCTGAGATAGAACAAGTACATGCATCTGCCGACAACTAAAGTACAGAAGAGCCATGGTTGTTCTGTAGATGGCCAAATACAACTTATTTTGTTGTTATACACACATACATATTTACACACAGTACCATAAAGACATATAGAGAACAGGCTAGCTTGCATCTACACACTCATTACTTTTGACCCCTTAAGTCCTCAATCCCGACAGGAGTTGTAGTTTAGTCCACTGGACAAGCGCCTTGATTTGTAAAATATGTCATTTTATCTTTGAGCGTACGTACCCTATTACTGTGAATCTGTGAACTGTGATCTGAAAATAAGAAAGCTCATGATTGCATCTGTGCTTTCCTCTCCAAAGGATCAGTTGCCCACTGGCTCTAAGAGGAATACATCGTCTTTTATCCTATTCCCTGGTACTGGCTTTGCTGGCAGCAACTAGAGTCACTCCATATTCCACTGATCTCGTCCGTGTGATTAAGTGTCTTTTTGTACACTGTGTACAGGAGTTCTTTTTCCAGCTGAGGGCAACAATGAAAATCCCTTACTGGGGAGAAGGTGTTAAATGAATCTATGTCGACAACTTGTGGAGCAGAAGACACGTCTTTGTAATAAGTGACTCATGTGGGGGAATTAGGTGTTCCTGTGCTGCTTATATTCACGATAAGATGGAAGAGAATATTTTTATGCATTTTGTATGTTCGTCCTTACACATTCTATCATGGGGTGTTGAGAATGAAGCAGCTAGAGGACTCAGATATAGTCAGTCAAGACTGATAGGACAATTCAACAATTTAATGATAAGCAAATAAGCTAACAAGAAGCAGGGATGCAGCCTCAGGTCCAGTTATGGGTACAAAAGATTGTGAGCAAAAAAAAAAAGGAACTTAACTAGGACAAACCGACAAAGGCTCAGTTCTGGTATATATAGTGTGAGGCTGATTACGGAATGAGATGCAGGTGATGTGGGTGAGAAGGCCAGGTAATTGCAGAGCAGATGAGAAAAGTAGGAACAGGTGTGAAGATAAGTTGGGCAGTCAAATGATGAGGAAAGGAGAGAAAATCTGAGGGCACCTGGTGGATGGAAGGAAGGAAAAAGGTGATGAAGAAGTCTGGGGAAATTGGAGAGGAAAGGACAGAGAGAGACTGTGACATGATCTTTTGACGTGAATCAACAACAAACAAAAGAAATCCCTGACAGGGTTATTGGTTGAGTAAATGTGTCATTCTATTGATTTAGCTTTTTAAAATTTCATCAGTTTTCAACAATGTTCCAAAGTCAGGATGAACCATTATGATTCATCCTGACTTTGGAACATTGTTTTGGGCCAGAATGTGTCCATAAAAAGAGTAACAGTGTGAGAATTAACATCACACAGAAACAAGCCGTCATACCTAAACATGCTATCGGTGAAAATTGTTCCAACATGGCAGCAAACAATATTGAAACAGGTTGAAAACATGGCAACAATTCAGCCAGTTCATCGAAACCACTTTACACGGACGTGAAGTTAAAGGTGAGTGCAACTGCAATTTTGGTAACAATCTGTCATCACACAAGAGTGTGCACAATTACGGCAAGTATGGTAGGTCAAAATCTTACTGATGAGGTGGTCTGTAACTAGGTACAGTTTAGGTAATTATTTTGCCATTCTCCTTCTTTTTCTCTTCCAAATAATTTGGACTAACCTGGGCTATTATTTATAACCTGTCTGATTGCTCGACCACTTGTGCACCTTATTTTACCAATGCTGCCTGAAGTACAAAAACAAACCCAAGTTGTAATAAACTGAAGTTTTCCTTTAAGGTTTGGTTAGCTTAAAGCAACAAAATCAACTTGGTAATAATGAATATTTTACATTAATAATGGATGAAATGATTATGTGTGTGAGTTTTTGTTTGTGACCCTCCATTGCATTCAACATCTTTCAACTCTTTCTCAACTCTTTTTGGTTTTATTTGAGTGCAACCTTCCTATTTGTTTCAGTCTCATCTCTCACATCAATGTTGTTTTCAGAGCAACAAGTATGTTCAACAAAAAAGTCCTAAAAGCCCCTGCATGGCACCTGATGTTACCTGCCACACTCAGACTTAAAGAGTTTGAAGAACTTCAAGCATCGTGGATTCTTATACACATTTCCATGTTCACTGAATTAGCATCTTCATATCTTAACCATGGTACATGCATGTATAATTATCAAGAGAAATACACAATCTGTAATCTTTTTCTAAAGCCAGTCCATATGTTTACTGTAATCCCTGGATCCCACCGGTCATGCCTCTGTGATGTTGTGGCTACAACACTGTTACCCCAAACAGGAGTGTTTCAGAAGCTGAGCGTTTTGCCCAGCAGTCTTTGTTAAATTGCTCAGCTTTGGTCATCTTTGCTTTTAGGTTTATGTGCTCATACCATGAGAAAATAGGCTTTGAAAACGGTTTCCCTTCTGGCTGTTTTTACGATCAGAAGTTTGCTCAGGGTGTTTTTGAAAATTGACCTATGCTGTTTCTGTGGCTTACTTCTGGCCAGTTCAATCTGCACAGTGCTGCTTGGTGTCCGTCAAAAATAGAACAGCTGCATATTCTCGGCAGAGCAGAGAGCCGCTTCTGGGAAGCATACAACACTTCTGGTGGAATCACAATCACTGTCTAGAACAGCCGTCATCAGCTCTAGCGGCCATTTGGAACACGTAACTTGTCGACGTAATGTCGTAGCTGTGCCCGGTGAGGTTGAGCCGTAACTAGAGTCATATTGTCATCTCTCCATTCACAGCTAGGTATCGTCCATCATATATAAACCACAAGCATCAGTAGACCCCAAACAGCAACAAATCCCCTTCAAGCTACACACAAACTGCTGCTCTTTCTAACAACCTAACCATATCACCACGAATGTCAACGAGCAGCACCTCAAAATCAACATACAGCAGAACAACTCACACAGCTCGACATGAAACAATCATGTCTTTACATTTACATTCACATTACTTTTCATTAATCTGTAACTCAGTGCCAGCCTCATTAGGGATCTAGCTAAACAGAGTATGTGCAGTAAAAGTAGCAGTAAAAAATAAAGCACTCATTCACCTATTTTCATTTCCTAAAATGTATCGATCCCTTGATCCCCTTGAGACCACGTGGGCAATCCATCAGAAGTCGTTGAGGTTATTCAGCCCAAATTACAATTGATCTTTTAAAAGTTGACTGCGGGACACCAGGGAGTAAAGGACATCTTTTCCAGCTCAAGGAGAGTGACTGTTTAAGTGAGTAATATAGGGGGGACTCATGCTCTGTCAAGTGAGCACCTCCTCAATTAGAGCTAAGCTTTGACATCAATGGGATCAGAGGAGAGGATTTGACTGCTCTTCTCCCTTCCCTCTGTTCGGGTGAGATGGTCTTGTGGCAGCCAACTTCTGCATGCAGTCCTGTTTCACAGAGAAGATAAGAGCTATTGTGGTAAGGGCTATTCACTGGTTTTGTGCATCTGCAAGGACAGTCCAAGGGCTATCCATGTAAAAATGCGTTAATCTGTTTGCAGTGGTATTTCTCTCTGCTTTAGGCGTTGCACTTATCGTTCTGAAACAACTATTTAAGAGACACCAAATGGTTTGATTAAGGCACGTTTCTTAGACAAAATCGTTTCCTATTCTCATAAAACCAGCTTATGCGTCACTTTGAATTACCAAAATAACACAATTTCTATTCTTAGCGCACTGTTAAACCGATGCACCATGAACACAGGTTTGAAATGCAGATTGATTCATAGAGAGACGTGTGATACTTTAATTGTCTTTTGATTACATTTCCATTTAGAATTGAAAATGATTATAATCTCTTTCCTGCCAGCGACCACAGCCTCTCTGGGGTAGTCCCAAGCTCTGGAAAAAAAACAGAAAAAAGGCACTTGTGTTTTTGTCTTTGTTTTTTGTTGTTTGATGTGGATATCAATGGAGATATGCAGTACATACAGTTCAGTTGTATTTATATAGCACCAAATCATAACAGAAGTTATCTCATGACATGTTTCACAGTGAACAGGTCTAGACAGTACTCTTTAGAATATTATCTACAGAGACTCAACAATTTCCCACCATGAGAAACCACTTGGCGATGGTAGCAAGGAAAACCCTCCTTTTAACAGGCAGGAACTTTGAGCAGAACTCAGCTCATTGGTGGGTGGCCATCTGCCATGACCGGTTGACTAGGGGGTATGACTAATAGTAGTAATAATGGTAATAATAATAATATTATTTTTAGTGACCGTAATCAGCACCACAGCAGCAGGCTCGACAAATCAAAAAGGAACGTCTTAGGCCTACTCTAAAATGTGGAGAGGGTGTCATGTTTAATTAATGATTTTATAACCAACCACTGAAACATCTCACCCACATGGATGGATATTCAGTAAAGAACTAATAAAACAGGATCCAAGCTGAATTTTAGTTAAATAAAGGACAGTATGATAGCACCAGTAAAACTCACTGCTTAGGGAACTTAAAGCTACTCCACTTTGAGAAGCACTGCTGTATGATGGAGAAAGGATAAAAGAAATGGGGAAGGGGCCTAAGGAGGGGAGAATTTATAAGAAAGAGTCAAAAATGGGAGTTTAAAATGCCCAATATGTAAAAAAAAAAAAAAAAAAAAAATCATTAAAATAAAATAAAAAGTGCATACATCATTAAACAATTAATAATATTTAAATATTTTACTGTGAGAAATCTGTGACAACTCAAACCATCAGTTGTAAAACGATAATCGCATCCTGTCAGATTCTAACAAAAATCCAATGACTTCATAAGACATCTCAGATGTATTATGTATTAATTTCTGCATTTCTAATACATCAACTTCCTTTCCAATCATGCTGTTACGGTCACACCATATTAAAAAGGTGGCTCATCATCACCGGTGCTCAGAGATAATAAAATATGCTTTCCTTTATTCTTTTCACACATATTCAGTTAAAAGTGAGCATGAATGCAGTCTTATGGAAATATCAGTTTAGATCAGACATCTTACATTGTACCATGACTCTTATGAATTATATTCTAAAACATACTGACAATTCACCCTGACTAGAGGAATATTATTTTTTTAACAATCATGCTGCAAACTCCTTCTTACAGACCACAAATAAAGAATATTCAATGTGGCACTTTTGATTCCAATGACAGCTTCAAAATTATATGAATCATGGCATCTCCAAATTACTATGCTATAATAATAATACTACAATAATAATAATACATGTAAACTAATAATAATACTATGCTGATAACACTCTTTTCTCCATGTCATGTCTGTTCACTGACTCACTGCCCTCTTTGAATTTCTACATCAAAGGACAGTGCTGTTGATATTCTGTATAATTATGTTCTTTATTTATGTATATGATGTATATTAATTTTTAAATATGAAATTATATATTTGTGACAATTTTAAAGAGCAAATGAGCTACAGATAAAGTAGGTGTTAGATGCCTGAGCAGCCAGGAAGCAAATCGACAAGGAAACACTTCTTCCAAGTAGCATCAACAAAAGCTTTTATTATACAAACCAACAATACTATACAGAAATAATAACAGCAATTTCAAATGCAATCCAATTTCAACTCCAATAATCTCCAACACTGAGCAACACTTCTTGCTTTCTTGCATACGCACCTTCCTGGTCACATGACCAACACAATATTCTATTTTGTAGGTTATCTCATATATTTACATACATAGAAATAAACAATAAACATTTACACAAGTTTCCAAATTAAAATATATTCAATATAAACACATATTTACATGCACACTTACTTTTTTATGGGACACATCCACCAGAAAGTCTTGAAAGACTAAAGCAATATTGATAGCCTTGTCCTTTAAAATCTCCAGTTCAATGTCAGTCTTAATATCCACATGTCTACAATTTATTCAAGACCTCTAAATATCTTCAATCAGATTCTATGAATCATAGTTCAGCCTCAGATTTCAGCTGCAATCTGATCTGTTACTGCGTGTTTGCACTTCATGCCACAGATTAAATGTGATCCAACCAGAGATGCTGCCCAGGTCTTTCTTCGATTATCTCCAGTTCGTACTGGAACTCCCTCCTGGTTAACTTCTTGAACTCTATTTGGGCCCTTCCATCTCTTAACAACACTGCAGCAAGTCAGCCTCTTGAACCCTCTCAAGTTACTACTACATTCTCTACACTGGTTGCCCGTGCCAAGTTTAGACCTCTGGTGCTGGCACACATTTCCAAACCTCCAGGATGTGGTGCAGTCTTAAACACGAGCATTCTGCTACTATCAACCACCTGTCTGTGTTTTCTCTGCGATGAATTGATTAGTCGGCCCTGGCTGTTCTTCCTTCTGTCTCCTCAATGGAGAAGTGACCTTTTCACTGTATTCACAGCAGAACAGTCACTCCTCATTTTCCTTGCAAGATAAAAACAAGTTCTGCAATGTCTTGCTTTTCTACTAAATCAAACAATTTTTTTTAACATTTAAATGCTGCAAAAACATCCCCTCCGTGTCTTTCTGTAGTGTATTTAATATTACTTAAATGTAAAAGGACTTCAGCCAAAGAGAATCATCTGGATGCTACAGAGAGAGATATAGAAAAATGCTTAGGTTATGAGTCTGTAGTGTGTAGTCTGTTGCACAGCTGGACTGCAATTATATTCCGAAATGCCCACCTGTTTGTCAAGGATTCAAAATGAATTAAAACAGCTAAGAGCAATCCATCAAACCTCTTTGGATTTGTGCTGAATCCTGTGAGGAATGTCATTGAAGTCATTAGTCAGCCAGGAATTAAATAATTAAGAGTTCCTTTATTTTTTGGCAGACCAAATGTCCCTTGTGAGCTTCCCACAAATTAGGAACATCAGGTTTGAGGGCAGAATAATGTTCAAAATGTCCATGGCACTGGTATCAATTATCTTAAAAGAGAATGTAGATAGATAGATAGATAGATAGATAGATAGATAGATAGATAGATAGATAGATAGATAGATAGATAGATAGATAGATAGATAGATAGATAGATAGATAGATAGATAGATAGATAGATAGATAGATAGATAGATAGATAGTTTTTGCTCCCATTTTCCATGAGTTAAAGTAAGATATTTCAGACTTCTTCTATGCATACAAAATGTTTGTGTCTCTCAGAATTATCATGCTGCAACATGAGGCAATCGCGGTAGATGAATGGCATGACAACAGGCCTCAGGATCTCAGAGTATCTCTGTGCATTCAAAATCGCCATCAATAAAGTGAATCCATGTTTGTTGTCTGTAGCTTATGGCTGCTCATACCATAACCCCACCGCCATTATAGCTCTGTTCACAATGCTGACATTAGCAAACCACTCACCCACACAGTGGCATACACGCTGTCTGCCATCTGCCTGGTACAGCAGGAATTATCCGTGAAGAGAACATTTCAAGTAGCAGACGTCATTTAAGGTGAGCAGTTGCCCACTCAAGTCGGTTGTGACGACAAACTGCAGTCAGGTCAAGACCCCGGGGAGGATGACAGACACTCAGATGAGCTTCCCTGAGACAGTTTATGACCGTGAAAAAGTGCAAACCAACTATTGCATCACCTCTCTGCATTGCCTGTCTCAGAAGATCTTGCATGTAAACAGACTGATAGTAGAGGTCCTGAGTTAGCGTGGTTAGCACATGGTTTATGTTTGTGGGGTTGGTTTGATGAACTGCCAAATTCTTGGAAACAACTTTGGAGACAGTTTATGGCAGTGAAATGAATATTCAGTTCACAGGTGGATATTCCTACAGTCAGGATGCCAATTCCATCACTACCTCAAAACTTGACATCTGTGGCATTGTGTTGTATGATAAAACTGCACATTTTAGAGTGTCCTTTTATTGTGACCAGCCCAAGGCACACTGGTGCTATAGTCATGCAGTTTAATCAGCATCTTGATATACTACAACTGTCAGGTGGATGGATTATTTTGGCAAAGGAAAGGTGGTCATTGATACCTCTTGCATGCATTGAAGAAGTCTTAGATCTTTTATTTCAACTTTTGAAAAATGGAAGCAAACACTAAGGTGCCGCATTTATATTTTCGTAGATAGATTTTGAATGAATTAAACAACATCCATGCCAACTAGAACACATCTTTTGAAACTGTGGTGGAAGAAAACCAAGATGACAATTCATTCCAGATTAAAGTTTTATGATTCTTTGTCTAGGTTTGTCTGGTGGATCCAACTGACTGCACAGGCTCGATCAGGCTGGCAAAATAAAACACCCCAGGGATGGTAGAAAGGGATCAGCCAAGAGTAACAGGACAGCGGGTCATTACACACAACAATTGTCATGTGGGCCGTGGAGCAACAGTGGAGGAGTGCTATCAGAGAGGTAAATGTGTGTGAGTGTCCATTCAAAGTATTTCATTCATTGTCCATACTTAATGAACTCTCCATGAACTGTACTCTCAAATGAAACTGTGCTGCCAACTATTTTTCATGCACTGGAAACATACTGTACATTATGGGCAGTTTATGCTGGTTTGGTGGTAAAAAGTAGTTGTTAATATAACAGTGATGAGATGAAAAGTGAGCGCATAGAAGTTGGTACAGTGAATGCAAGCACTTACCTTTGGCGATGTGTGAGTTTGCACGTGCTATAGTCTTTAATATAGTCTAGAATCGTTTGCTAAACTTAATCCACTTGATTTAAGTAAGCAACTAAACCTCAACCATGTTTGTTATCATGGGTGTTATTTTTATATCTCTAATACTGTACATATGTACATATGTTACGACCCAGCTCAAGGGGTATCAGGAAGTAACATAAAACCAGATGTTAAGGTTTGAACAAAGTTATTTATTGAAAGAACTTTCGAATTGATTTAAACAAAATGAGGTGAGGTAAACTACGAGGGAACAAAGGGTGCTGTTCAAAAGAACAAATAAATAAAAATAAAAACCTATACCATCTACGTGAAACCAAACGAGAAAGAAAAACCTCACTATATAATCTAATTTCTAATAACAAAAACACACACCAAAACAGCACCCCTAAAACTAGAGACTCTAACAAAAATCTTCTCTGTTTTTTGTAAGTCAGTGCAAAATAAACTAAACCTGCCCAGTCCCGGTAACAACCAAAAACCTCCACACAACAACAATTACAACAACATAACAACGAACGAGTTAACAACAGTTAACATACACAGTCTGATTTACTCAATCGAGTAAATTGGGCCCCTCTGATTGGCGGGTCGTGGAAAGGGCCGAATCAGGGGACCATGCCTCTGGCAGGGGATGCCAATCAGGCGTCGGCGGCAGATATAACAGAAAAACACTACACACAAGGATATAGCGGGGCAGTAACAACATAGCTCTGTACTTTACTGCTTTTTGCACTTCTGGTTAGATGCTAAACTGCATTTCATTATCTCAGTACTATTCTGTGCAATGATATAATATAAATAAATAAATAAATATAAGATATAAATAAAGTTGAATCTAATCTAATCTGTTTTTGTCCATGTTTCCCAAGTATATTTATATTTTAATACTGATGTATATTAGCAAAATTATAAAGGTACAAATATATATCACGTGTGCTTGTATACCTGTACTTGAATTGTAGCAGTAGTAGTAGCTAACTCAAGATATTTGTCTCATGTAATACTATTAGTTCACCACTCAATTCATGCAGACATAATCTCAGATTTTCGGTGAATAATAACACGTGCTACTAATAGACACTTACCTCATTCTAACTCAGGAAACGCATACAGGAAACTTCATCATCTCAGTCTGACCTACTGACCCCCAGACAGTCTGCGCAGTGAGCTTATGGCCTTCAGCATGTTTAACAAGGAACACGAGCTGTTTCCTTTGGTCTGGCTCTCTAATTAAGCACTGACACGGCTGTTAAACTCTCAGTGGTCCTGTCTGCCCGAGACCACAGCTGGTCTCCAAAAGTCTTGCTGAGGGACACTGTGTTGATGCGATGTTAGCTCGCCCCACTCCATCATTGATATTGCAGGTCTGAGGAGCTACTACAGCTATAGCATTTTAACAGTGAACAACAGGGTGTTATTTATACAATAATAATATAAAGGGAGAGCATCGGGGGAAACGGGTCAATACAGCTGTCATCAGGCTGAAAAGAAAAAACAGAAAATCCTAACTCCCTGAAGAAAACACAGAGGGGCAGAGTGTCATAGCTCTGTTATTGCTTTGCTGCTACGTAGGTGGTAGAGGTTATGCAGTTGTAGACACACACACGGAAGGTTGGTCAAAAGCCAGATCAAATGCACGCTGCTGCTATTAAGAGGAACCCCAGCAGGGCCATCATGCCTGCCAGTCAGAATGAGGCTCAGACAGGTTGCGACCTCACTCTTTGTTGAACGTGGAGAGGCTGGTTTGTAATATCAGAGCGAGCAGGAGACCACTGCTACTCCGGTGTGAAAGAAAGAAGCCGTGACAGACAGAGAATGAGATTCTGTTACAAGGAACAGAAAAAGGTTGATGTTACGCTTTAATCATTTGGCAGCCAAGAGAAAATCTATGGGATGATACAATATTTATGGTCAGAGGTCAATGGGAGACATGAACACATGGCACCTATAGGCTCCTTAGGGTTCCCACTGGAGTTTTAATACCTCTAATTAAGAGGCATTCCTCACCCGCCACTCCAACAAGGTTAAGCTGAATAGCACTCCCTGCAGAGGGAAGCAACCACTCTCCTTTTATTAGGAGATATTAGATGTGACTGGGCTGTTCCGCTGACTGGAAGCTCATTATCAAAAAAACTGCATTACCTCAGCAAGCTGTCCTTAACCATGTCTATTCGTGAAGAGGGGATAGAAATAGAAAAGGAATATAAAAAGTCTTTGATAGAATGTAAAAAAAAAAGGATTTGCATGTGCATTCCACGGAAGGTATTTAGGATGCACAGAGAGAGCAGCGAGTAGGTCAGTGAATAGAAGTATAGCCTTTAGAGTGAATGCAAATCAGCCAAGACCAAAGGATAGGATGTGCACTGTGGGAATGACCTGCTCTCCCAAGTGAACATCCTCCCAGCAAATCCTCACATGCAAGCAGACATGCACAGACAATGCCAAAATAGTCTCATCCAAAGCCATCAGAGGAGAAAGACAATACAAGCTCCCTGGCTTCAGGCTTGGTGGCCCATGGTCAGGCATTCAGCCCTGCTCATTATAGGTCTTTTCCAATTACAGTGGAACTGTCTGCACGTCCAGGGTCACGGTTATTCAGGGGCTATTGTTTAGACAGCTCTGCTCATGTTCCAGAGTTTGGAGCCTGAGAGAATGGATATGAAGGAGTTTATGTTTTAGGGGAACAATGGGTGCTCTACACTGAGTGGGGTCCAGAGAAGCAGGGCTGTTTGTCTGTGAGAACAGGCCAAGAGACTGCAACACACACCAGGAGAGGATAGAAGTGGGCTAAAAACGGGAACAGTACAGTTGGTGATGGTGGTGGTGCTGCTGATGTCCTTATAATAAGGCAGAAATCCAAGTGTTCCTTCCCCCTGTGTTTGATTGTCCTTCCTATATGGGAATGTAAAGGGGGTGGGGAAAGGCAACAAAAGCGCCTTAAAATTGGACACATAGCAAGATGATATCTTGCTGGAACCGGTAAGAAAAGTGTCCTCAGATGAAAAAAACAAAAACAACAACACGCATCTCCAGAATCATATTTAGATGGATTGGGCTGCACCTCTCTTCAGAATACAAAGGAGTGAAGACACAAACACAAAGAGTGACGAGAGAAAAAATACAAAGACAGACACAGCGCAGGGAGAGATATTCAGAGAAGAAACAAAAGTTAGAAATGGTACTGAACATGATAAGGCAGAGAATAGTTCATTCATAATGACAGCCGAAAGAACATATAACGGACTAAAACTAATGGTTATCCAGGTTCTACACAAGCGCACAAGTTGGTAAGTGGTTCTGAAAGCACCAGAGAAGACATCTCCCTGCTGTGTTGCCTCGCTAAGAGGAGTGAAACAATTGAAGCATGCACTTGAAGGCACTCAAGACATTTTCAGCCGCCTGTAAAAAAGATGCTGAAGAGAACGTAAGGAAAAAAGGAAGGTGAAGCTCTATGCTGTCCATAGCTGTACTTACAGCATATAAAGAAGTGTATCAGGGTGTGCATGTGCAACAGAGAATCATAAAATATTTAGTAGATTTTATGACACTTCAGCACGTCTGTTTTCAGACGTTTTTCCGATGATGAATTGATGCACAGTGACCTGCACGCAGCAGGTTCAACATGATCGCACAACAATTCAGAATATGATTTTACAGTACAAAAATCATATGAAAACATATTTCTAGAAGTCACATTATTTCAAACTGACTTAACATCAATTTTAACACTGTTATTTCCACAGGTAGCTGTGTCAACACCTTTTAATGTCAATATGTTAGCTGGGATTTCTAAGTAGTGATTTGGCAAAGCGTGGAGGAGTGGGAATAGGAGCCGAGGTGATTCAGATGAAGGCAGGTAAAGATGCCAAGCCTTGGCAACGGTGTAAGGAAAGAAAGTGAAGGTGAGGTAGATGTCCTGGCAGCTTTACACATGCCCACACTTTCCACCTGTAAGAGAAACAGAGCAAACCTGGATATGTACAAGTCCTTGAACTTAAACAACAAAATAGGTCCCACTAAAATAACCAAAATGACTTTAAATTATTTTGTGATGTGGTTACATTCAGGGACCGAAAACTTCTTGATTAAGGACAGGAAAAGATCACCTCCACGATTAAAATGTATTTGATCAAAGACAGGACAGGACTTCCCAGGGCTGGTTGCCTGGCAACGTCACAGTGAGGACAAGACTACAGGAAGTTGAAAAATGTCCCAAAAATATCAAACAATATCGATGCATCATGCCTGGAGTTGGAGTAGTGATATTAACAGCGTAGCCTTTTTTATATTATATATTATAATATATATTATATTTTATGCAAGTAAGATACATCTTTCTACATGGCAATGCAGAAAGATGGTCACAATATTCACTTGTGTCAGAGAGGAATTTATTCTGGGGGTTTTGAGCCTTTAATTTGTTCTGATATTCTACCTAGTTACATTATATTTGTCATAAGGTGTTCTTGTTATTGTTCCTACTTTTATACAACCCCAGTCCTTTCTCCCTAGAAGCCTACACTAACCTCATGGTCAATGCAGTGAGATCTAGATAAATTCCTGCACACTTGATGGACATTAAACTGATCCTGACCAAAAAGGTACAGTATAGGTCTACGTAGGTAACACTAAGTCTATTTTCTTTACGTCAGTCTTTCTACCTTATCTGAAAAAAATTCTTTTCATGTCTTAAGTGAATGCAGCTTGCCCACTCTCTTATTCTGTTCAAAATGATTGTTGCCTGCATGTATATCGTGCATAAGAATGTCTGCATACGTCTGGATGAGAAAAAAGACGTGATGATGAGTGGGATGGGATTTTGATGTAGCTGGAAGGTGTGGAGACTTTTGTTACTGTGACACTTGGTAGGAACACAGTATTGCACGAAATGACTGTCTGTTTAGTGGAACTGCAGGCCTGTTTGACTCTTTATGTGCGCACATTGTCAGTCTGTTCCAATTTGAAGAAATTGCAAAAATTGTCTACGATAAGTTGTACATGGTTGATGTGAACATACAGTGTTTATATATGTTACCACACATTTGTCAGTTTTACACACATTTTATCCCATGTTAATCTTTTACAGTATTATTCACATTTTATGTGTGTATGTGTTTTTTAAAATCTATTTCTCATTTATTTAACAGATGAATTTACAGGCCTCTTTTCAGATTTTTAAGGGTTTTAAATAAAACAAACAAACAAACATGATTTAATGCCCCCAGTTTCAGAGCGCAATGCCACTGTCGTCAATATGGACGTGTATTTGAATTACTCCTGTCCCATGGCTTCTTGCTCATTCACTCTCTCCTTTTCTCTTCTTCTTCGTCCTCTTAGCCTCTGTCATTATGTCCATAGAGGCTGCTGCACCTGGCTACATTGCCCGCTTGCCCAGCTCTGGTCTGTCATAAAACTGGATCCACTCCCTGCAAGCATTTGCCCGTGCCCCGGGCCTGAAAACATCCTCTTCCCGTGGTCCAAAATGCCTGTGGTACAAACACTGACACTCCCCCAGTGCTCTGAGCTCACAGTCGTGGCAGCCTGGCTAACAAACTGAGCTAACATTAGCTAACAGTGGCTGTAGTTAACTGCAGTTTACTTTACTGTCCATCAGGAAACTCTGAAGATCACAAAGAGTTGATGCAGATCAATTTGAGGACATCCAGCCAGAACCAGAAAACATTTTATGCATAAAATATGATCCAGCTTTACCAAAATAAGTGAAATAGTTGGTGGTGTGTGACTTATTGCTGTACTTATTGCAGGTGATCGTACCCAGAGCACAAAGTTATATAGTGCTGAAACAGGCATACAGAGAGGATGCAGAGTGGGAATGACAGAGACACCATTCACATGATTACACATCAGTGTAGCATCAAAACGATTTAAAATCTGTTATTTTATGGGAGAAAAGTTACACAACAGGGCTTCACGTTGTTTCCAACCCTGATTCAACACTGGCGAAAAAACAAATACAGATTTGTGTAGCAGAACTATTTTTTTTTTCTTCTTTCCTCTCCTATGAATCATCTTACGACCCCACAGTTTTATTGTGTGACCTTTGGGGGGGGGCCCGAACCCTAGATTAGAAACCACTGACCTACACTAGATAGAGCACATAAAGAAGTGAACCACCTTGACCAGCTACAACAGTAAAATGCTGCTTACACGTTGATGCATCAGAATTAATCTAATAACATTATAATAATGTATCACTTAAAAGGGACATTCATTAGAAGTACATTGCCTTTAATACTTTAAGATCATTTTTCTGATAATACTTCTTTACTTCTACTTAAGTGGGATTGGATTTGAATGCAGACTTTAAGCTATAAGCATATTGTTGCACGAAATCTGTACCAGAGTGATGTAATTCAGTAAGAAAATACAAAATATACAGAGATTGTACAAATTGTATATATCACAACGTATATTTAGAGCATTCTATTATTTTTTTTGATGGAATATGAAAAAAAGGGGGGGGGAGAAAACATACATATATCAACAGCATGCATATGAAAAATGAACCTTTTTGAAAATGCTGTCACACACAGACCAAGTAAATATAGTAATCAGCAGTTTGTCAAATGGTCTCAATCCATAGCAGATAGTCGTGGATGGTAATGGTTTGTGGTTTCATTGTGGATAGTCTTTTTACAAAACAGACTGAAATTTCTCATGTCGGTGCAAAACCTTTGCTGTCGGTGCTTTTAACTCTCCCATGGTTACACGTGCGGACATGGCCCAAATCAGAGCACAGTTCAGAAAAGGAGAGTAAGAATGGGAAATCACTGAATGGCAGCCACATTGTCAAGACTAGCACTGACATTCAAAGAAAGCGCTGACAAAAAAACGGATGATATTTTATAACAAAATCCATACTCTAATTTCACTAAGCGACAGCAAGAAAATAAGGAACAAGCCAATCTCGAAGCTCAATACTTACTGTGCTATCCTGAGCTTCCAAACAGCAGACTGCTCTATATTCACTGACAGCTTTCAGCAACTCTCAGCAGTAAAGCCTACAGTAGAATTCCCTTCATCTTTTCCCTACAAGCATCATTACCAACACCAAATATCCTCTACGGTAAACACAAGTATTCTTTCTGACCTCTATGTTAGTGCCTCCCAGCAGTGACTGGGACTGATATCTTTCTACTAGTTAAAACTTTTCTGTGGCAGATGGGGATTGAGTGTTGGTCAGCAGAGAGGGATTGTCTGCCTTGTATTTTTAATTGTCTTACATATGGTAGCCTAGAGTGTGTCTGAAAAAAGGATGCTTCTTCACAGACTTAAATTAAACCACAAAAGGTCAAACACTGCCCGAACAAAATTAATCTTGTGTGTGGTTTCTTGCTTGCTGTCAATAAAATGTGGTCAAAGACCAGAAGAAGCAAATCTCCAGTGTTCCTCCAGCTCATAGACTCTGAACACTGTCTCACCTTTCTGAAACTAGGCCCTCTGCCAAACCCATTGAAATGTAAATGTGGCCCTGAAAACAAAAAGCTGTTGACCGACTTGGCCCTTTTGAAAATTCGGTTCACTAAAAGTCAGATTTTTCATTACTCCCTTTTTCTTTTTCAGACCCACACTGTGACCCAGAGTAACTGGCTCCGTAACAATGCTACTGAATCAGATTTTACAAAGGTATGAAATGGACAGCACATGTTTCTATTGTAACTACAGGATTTTTACATGGTTACTGTGGACATTAAGACTTTCAAGGTGAATTTGGTACCTGTTCTGGAGCTTTTGATAGTATCACATGATCTTCCTCTGCAGATGGCATTTACCCCGTTGTCATGGAATTGTACATAATCACATTTCAATTGTTCTTAGCGGTTTAAAGTTTGAGCCAACATCAAACAAATGGAGCTCCATCTACTGATGCCCAGTCCCATCGATCTACAAGAGGATAATATTGCTAACTTTACCACACTAGAGTAGTAAAGTACACAGTGAACCGGTGGGTGTATTCAAAAGGTTTGGCGTAATACCGAGTTGACTAATGATGACGTCTGATACAATGGAAAGGTCAAGGACAGCTGCTAAATAGACCTTGAAGTCAGAGTGTATTAAGTACTGTATCAAAGACATTTGTGGTGAATTCTAGCCCCCTGAAACAGAAATTCTGCTTTACTGAACATCATTTCCACTGGGGGGAAAGCTCCCATCACTTTTCAAAATACTCACTTTTATTGTTTCAGAAAGATTTTAGTAACATCTCTGAATATCGTTGTCTTACCGTCCAGTCAGTGCTAGTCCATCATTGCAACAAATATTTTTTTCTTAAACTACTGTAGCCCGTCTTACCTGACACTCCATTCTTTTTTGATTCTGTTTTTGTGAAGGAATCACATGAAAACAGCTGCTGCCTTACCAGCCAGAAGGGTTATTCTGTGTATAACACAATCAGTAGAGCGACTGCACATAAGCAGGTTTCCACATGCACACCATTAAAAAAAGAGAAGGAGAGAACAACATGAGAGACCATCTGCGTGCTTCATTAACCTAGCATGAGATCAGAAACCAGCACACCACACTAAAGTGTGATACACGATGAAAAATGATGTTAACACACTAACAAAGAACAATGTTTGCGACCTGTACAGAGTAAAATTAGTACCTCTGTTTAGCATCCTCATCACGTTTTAACACACAAAAGAGCACTCATGCCTCCTCAGCATGGCCTGCAGGATTCACAGGAAGTAATGGTGTATAAATCGCGATTCTTCAGGATCATTCACCCGGATCCTCTTACTGACCCGGGATTAACAAGTCTGTAGTCTCCATTAACCCGGATCCTTACCGTCCTACACCCACCTCTCATCATCATTGTATTCGTGACTGTGAGTTATGAGAATATACCGGTAATACTGTTGTATTTGTGTCAGTTGAATATAATGCCAGCTAAATTAAAACATTTGGAACTACTTACAGACTCATAGTTAATGTTAGAGAATGTTCTAATAAAAGTTTTATTTCCTGCATCAAAATAATTTCAAATGCACAAACAGTAGACTGCCCTCCTCTTAGAATAGAATAGCTCTCAAATTTGAATTTATTTAGCCTATTTGTAGCCCAAGACAGTGGGACTTGTGTTTCTGTGGTAGAATTTATATGCTTATAGACATACTGACTCATATGACTCAAAGGACTCGTTCGATCCGGATCTGTTTAGTGAGTGACTCAGAAAGATTTGAGTCTCTAAAAGGATCCGAGTTTTACATCTCTAACAGGAAGTGATGGCTACGAAATGTCAAAGGTCACACTGCCAAAATACAATTAACAAATTAAAAGCCCCTCAAAAGGAATATGCACAGAAACAAATTTATGCAGGAAAAATAACAATAAAATGTGAACAGAGATGGATTATTGGTGAAACATAAATCTATTACATGAATACCAATACCAATCTCAGTTACACTACCATCAAATCAAATCAAATCAAAGCAAACTTTATTTATATGGCACCTTTCATACATGAAGTAGCACAAGGTGCCTCACAGAGATTAAGAACAACAATTACAAGAGAAAACAACAGAGATTAAAATCAAGGAAAATTAAGAAAACCCAACCCACCCACCCCCACATATACTCAAACAACAATACATATACACTCATACAGACACTACCACACATATGCACATACACACACACAGACCCACACATACGAACACTAGCTGTCACTAAGAGACATGGCCTGGCACTGCGACCTGAGGCAAGGAAAAAAGCCACCTTTGGGGGCCCGCCTCACAGAGAGGTCCCGGTCCAAGCCATTATGGAAAGCACATTAACCAATGAGTTAATTATGTTAAAATTATTTATAATTCATTAATTTTGGCTGGTTGATTTTGTACTTATTATCACCAAAAATTGTATATTGAACTAGAATGAATGTATGTACAGTATGTCTACTATCCATTACATCAGGCACATGAATAGACAAAAAGGGGATTTGGATTTAATGTAAAGTCTATATACAACACTATGTGAGATCTATAATATCTAAAAACTATTCAAATATTACAATGCTGCTTACATGCAATAAAACCAGTAGCATATTTTATAATTTGAGGCAATATAAACCTGGATGATGACAGCCTTAGTTTTCATTCAGCCTGCTGAGAAGACAGACGGCAGTTGTCACTGCGGACAATAGCTGCTAACTGTACAGAATTAGATCACAGGATTCAGGACACAATTCAAGTTATAGTAATTATACAGCACAATCCAGTATGTTAGTGATGACAGTCATCCAAATCCTCTATTCAAAGATAAGAACAGTTTTCTGACGAGATTCTTGGCACAAACTCCATTTTCTACATTGTGGTTTTCGGTCTCTGATTCTTCCATTTGAAAAAAAAAAAGATCTGTTGACTGTCACATCCCAGGGGCTATTATCCTGTTGTTGTTGCAGGGGAGACAGCGATGTGATGAGACTAAATATAAACGGAGTGACGACAGGTGCGCCTGCAAGTGTTGTAGCGTTGGTCACACTGCTGGTATTGAAATACATAACGTACACAAAAGTCTATTTTATTTCTGACAAATGCAATACAAAGTGGTCAATGTAGCTTTGCGCATAAAACACAGTTGCACGCTCAATTCCGGCATATTTGAAGCTTATTTCACAAATGCTCTGCTGAAATTGTTATCAGGAAAAAAAAGATATTACTTTTTTTTTCACAATAACCTTCACAGAAATAGGTATTACCTACAATATGACAGATCTGTTGTCTGTACTAAAGGCACGGTGGGTAATGGTCCTTTTTCTTTTGGGTCCTAAAGCAAAGCTAAACTCTGGCAGTAGCAGTGAGCCAGAAAATCTGGCTGGGAAAAGCAGAATGCAATCCCTATCCATCACAACAATCCACCATTTACTCCTGAGCACTTCTCTTTCAATAGCTTCCACAGAGGTGAAGTCCTGGCAGCAGTCAGGTGTGGTGAAGGTGTAATATTGCATGATGTACTGAAGCCCTGCAAAAGAAGATTTGAATCGAGATTCAGAGGGATACTGAGTAGCACTCAGCCTTTTGTGGCTTTTAAACATCAGGGCCAGAGCACCAATGTTTGGGGCTCTATGCAGAACTTTGTAGGCAATTTAGTAGCCATAATAAGGAAAATGATGATGAATGATGTACTTCAAAGTAACACAACAAACCGTTTACTCCCTCTTTGACTCAGTTTTCACAGTTTCCCCTCCTTTTTTTCTCTATCTCTCTTCCTTTTCCCTTTCATTCAAATACAGGAACCACTGGGGCTCTAATCTGTAGAGCGACAAAAAGACAGCGCCCTGATTCAATGTCTCATCTCCCTCCTGGTTACCCCCTGTCTTACCGAACTCCTCCATCCATTTACAACCTTGATTTCTCCTCTCATCGCTAACCCTCCATCCACTTACCCTTCATCCCTCGACCCTCATCCTTTTAACCCTCACCTCCTTCCCTCCATCCCTAATCCCTCCTACAGTATCATCTTACTCATCATGTTGGTTCACCTTTATCCACATTATGCAATAAACCTGTCTAAAGTTAGTGAATGTGATTACACCATCTATCAAATAATGACATAGGTTTTTGTTTGTAGAAAAATGAGCAATTCCTGGTGAAAACGTGTTGATTTCAACCCTTTCATATCATATTGTGTCAGGAGGCTGGCAGAGTACAATTATCATGCTGTGGTGTTTAACATGTTTGTGACATTTTAGATTTTCAAGCACTAGGAGTCACCATTTTAAAATGAACTGCAATGTGCAAACAACAGTTAACGAAAAAAATTCAATTAATCTGTTACATTGGTCAACTACACCTTTAAATGCCAAATTTCCCTGTGAGGATCTACAGAGTGGACTGTGTGGATTTAAAGGCAGTTTATTTGGTCATACAGGTTTCATAGCTGGGGTTGGCAGCAGTTGGACAGCAGGTAGACTGGACTTTAAAATCAAATAAGAAAAAAAAAAAAAAAGGTTTCAGACAGACAACAGGTAGCAGACAGGAATAACAGAAATGATAAGACATAAAGACAACACAGACTCTATTTATACTGGGAGGTTGAACGGGGAACGAGGGATGGACGAGCGGACACAGGTGACTGGTTTAGTCCAGAAACCTATTATAAGGTACTTTATCTGAGGCCATGTTCCATATCACTATGTCCATAGTAATTTTCACCTTGGCAACAGAACCGATGCACACTGAAGGAACAGTGAAGAACACAGGATAGTGCAAGACAAGCATGTGTGCCTGCAGTTTGTTTGCATGTACACGTGTCTGTATTCATCCTCTCGTTCGACACACAAATAACAACTGCTACCTAAGAGGAAAAAAATTGTAGGACAAAGACAGATAAAGAAAAATGGAGAGCTAGAGGGAGTGCACAAAAAAAGAGAGCAGGTGGGCAGACAAGGAAAGCCATAAACTGGCCCTGAAACAAAGTGGCAGGCAGAAGAATTAGGCACCAGAACTCAAGCAGTCACTGTCTGATCTTATTGGCGACATGGATGCTAAAATGAAACAAGATGTGTCCTGCAAGAATAATCATAGTAACATCTGATGTGTGGTGTAAAACAGAGGTGGAATTTCACTTGTACGGCATAAGCTTGGAACGTGTAGGTTTGTGTAAAGCCACAAAGCGACACACTGAGTGTAGACTACAAATTACCTCGAGCCCAAAATAGTTGCAAAATGCAGCACTTTCACCAGCGCCAATAACAAAACACCTCTTTGTGTCTTCGGCGCTTCTTTGCCACATGATGACAAAACAGTGACACCATGCAGCAGGTCAGCGCATATTAAATAAAACTTCCTTTTCGGCTGAACCCGTCATGGAAGAATATCCAGGGTGCTGCGCTGAATGTTCCAAGAGCATTAAGGACAGTAAACACATTAAGTGGGTCTGACAGGGGGCTGTGAAGCAGATCGTCTCCTCTGTTAAGTGTGAGTGGGACAGACTTTAAGCCACCGACTACAGCAGCTACATGAAGTGAAGAGTGAGGGTACCTTTCTACCAGACAAAGACATAGTAGTCTAATTAAGAGCAGTGGCAACAAGGCAGAGAGGAATCTACAAGAAGTGTCAGACTCTTTCCGGTGGTAAACAAAGTGTAGGATCAGGTTTAAATAGATAGATAGATAGATAGATAGATAGATAGATAGATAGATAGATAGATAGATAGATAGATAGATAGATAGATAGATAGATAGATAGATAGATAGATAGATAGATAGATAGATAGATAGATAGATAGATAGATAGATAGATAGATAGATCTGTCTCACCCTAGACTCTGTTTACCGCTGGGACTTGGGCCAGTCTCCTCTCTTACTTTGTGCCACATGTCTTAATTAGACCACTGTGTCTCTGTCTGGGTCCGTGGCCAAGGTGCCCTGAGTCCTCACACTATGTGCAGTCAGTCCCGTAGTTTGGCGGTCAGACTACATCTGTCAAAGCCACTTCAGCACCCCTCGAAATATATTGGAGCTGTGAACCGTGATTACACTTAGGTGCAGCAGTATTTCTCTGAGATGAAACATCAGATAGCCACGCGCCGAAAATCATATGGTACATCAACATTGTGTCAAATCCTATCACAGTTGTGTCACTCAAGTCGACTTTGCAGGATAAGCTCAAATACTAACCCTTAAATAGATTAGACTGAGGACTGAATCATCTAAATGTTTGGATATAAAGTCATTAATATAGCGTACTATTATTTTTAATTGCAGTTTGGAATGGAACCCTTCCTCTTCGCCACCACCTTCCCTTTATTCCTCCTGCCATCTCCCCAGATGTCGCACTGAATTATGATGCATTCATGTTCCTGTAAAACAAACAAATCACTCTCCTGCCCTCCTGTTTCTCTCTAACTACTTCCCTGAGTCACTTTCCCCTGCCCCGCACGCTCGCCCATTCTGCGTTCAATGTCTTACTCACACACACAGACACACACACACACACACACACACACACACACACACACACACACACACGCAAACACAAACATATACACACTCACAATCACTTGCTGCCAGTATGAGTTAATGAAATTGCAAATGCCAGGCAGCAATTTAGTCTAGAATCAATCAGTGCAGATGTGATGAGCTCGATTTGATTACATATAAAATTGTGATTTAATGTTTGGCTGGGCCTTGTGGTTATTATAGTCACCACTGACGGGATATGAACAGGAAAGACGGAAGTGGCCATTCACATGACTTATGTGTTTTTGTTTTCTATGATGGACTGCATGAATGTGTTGGGTCATCAGAATATAGTATTTACACTATTGTTTGTCTAAAGGCTTTTGGAGGTCTGTTATTGTCCTCTAACGATGTGAAATTATAAAATATAAATGTGACCTCAGCTTAGTTCATCATGTTTCAACGACAACTTCAAAAAACGAATTGTCTTAGAGTGAACGCTGCATGAACTTTTGAGTTTTTGAGGTTGTCATGATGAACTACATTGCAGTAATTGGTTTCTTTCTTTTTGATGTATGCTTTCAGCAATTTTGTAATGAGGTTTTCTGACCAGTGTATATAAAAATAATCTACAAGAAGAGAGCAAACATGTTATTTTCTATGGATTTCTATGGTTTATTTATATTGTAGCCACTTACTGAAGGAAAAAAAAGAAGCTGTATTTGAAACAGTATCGAAAAATATTTCATTCATTGATTTTTGGGCACAACAGGCTGAAAACGCCTCAAAGTCAACATGGTGAACATTTGCTTTTTCGCACATCCAGCAAGTAATATTGGTGTCCAATATTTACCTTTATTCTAGCGCTGTGTTGGTTTGTCTTCGTATTTCTAAACAATAGTTGGCTGTTGAGCTGAAAGATGCTGAAACACTCCACAGAGCAGGTGATTATTTTGTAGGTTCATCACTATAAGCAACCACTTTCACATAAACATGGTCTTTGATCCATTGTTAATATAAAAATTGTGATTTCAGGCGTTTTAAAGTGTTCATAGCGAAATAATGCATGTCTTTAGTTCTTTTTGCCACTTGGCATTAGCTTGAATGCTAGAAAACAGCTTACTCTGGATGAACTCCTTAAGTTGGACTCATTGCCCATTGTCATCCTTATTTCCCCTGTTCATTCCTCTCATCTCCGCTCTACAGTATGATTAGTGGGGCTTAACAGAGTTAAACATGACACTCCAGTTCCCAAATAGAAGCACAGAGGTTAGAATGACCTTCTTTGTCTATTGCTAAGATTCCCTCTTCATTTTCTATAGCATTTTGCTGAATGTTACACAAACTTCATACGTGCTTAGAAGGACTATAAGATATCTGCCTTGGTAATAAAGGGTTACAGGCTCATCCTCCATATAAATCTTTCTCACTAAACTCTGTTTGACTCATACTTATCTATTCCTCAGCGGTAGCGCACAATTACCCGTTAAAAAATGCTGCATAAGGCATCACTTGCCTGGCTTATCAAAGCCTCTGCAGCTGTACAGACAGATAAAAGGCAAAAAATAATGAAATACGTGTCGTTTCACACACAGTGGATTGGTCAGAAGAGCTGCCTCTTGAATTTTTGACCCGTGTGTCAAGGAAAGACACTCGCTGATCGGACTACGGAATGCCAGAAAATGTGGTGTATTTTATTTAACAGTTGATAAACATATTACGGAGGTTCCTCGTCTGACAGATTTCTGCAGTCATACACAGAAAGATGGGTTCATTTTTAAAGCTGCCCATTACAAATGTTTTAGAATGTGGAGAAACATGTCTGGACCCGTCATCTATGTAGTATTCAGGCAACCTGCAAAGGTGCTTGATCATTTCCTCCTGGTAGGGAGTTACAGGCAGGTTCACACATTTGTAGAAAATCTAGATTGTTGTTACCTTTATTGGTGAAATTAGTGAAAAATTACAGAGCAAGAGCACACAATGCGTACTGTCCAGTCTACCTTCTGTGAGGGAATTTTCTATTCTAGCATGCAACATATGGAGGTTACACATGGTCAAGTATATATCATGGGGTCACTGCATTGATAGTGTTCAATCTTAGATTGTTATGGGGACAGTGACTTCTCTCCTTGAGATACCGAGGAGCTGTATATAGCTGTATATGACTAGCCACAGAGGACAGCTTCTTCAGAATTGAGGCGGCATCATGTCATGACAAGTGTATTGATAAATCCTCCATTCTCCTTGATCAAGCTTCAATAAACCTTTCAGCAGAAGACATGTTGGACTCCTGTGCACTTTCCCTCCACTGACTGAACTGACTGAATGAAATTCTCCACACCTTCCTCAAGCTGTACGACTTGACAAACTTCTCACATTTTGACTGATTTGGCAAATAAATCCAACAATGGCTCATAGATTTCTTATTCATATGCCACTTCTTTTATAGAGAGCTGTTTCTCATTTCCATAAAATATTTAAGATTATTATTGATGTATTTTCATCTGTATGTTAGACCAGGAAAGATGAGAAACTTGTATTGTATTATTCATGGTCCTTGCCTAAATGTGCTAAAATGATCAATCTGTGATGAATGCAAGTAGACCCTAATAAAAGACTAAGTTAACCAAAAGCGGTTCTTTACAGTATCATTGGATAAATCAAATAAAAAACTTTACAATGAACATTTTAGCCTATCAGTCAGTTCTCAAAGAACATCTCATTAAGTGTGATAAAGACAAGCCATATTAACTCACGCACAGCAGGGAACTGCTGCCAGACAGTCTCTCCAGAAACGTTCGAGGATGTTCAAATCCAGCTGCATGTAATCTGCCAATGCAGAAGCAGGTGTTTTGTTTATGACAGCTGGTGGAAAACACCTGCTTATGAAATTCTTTTAAGACCTTTGTGCAAAGCAATCTTTCAGGCTAAAGGTTCTTTCCTCCTATGGCATCAGAGAGAGACCACTTTTTTTGTGTGAATAATAAACCAGGGAAGCCATTATATTGAAACACAACCTGTGCGTTTGCTTATTAGGCCTGTTATCCAAGAGAGTGGCCACATTAAGAAAATCAATTAACTAAACAAAATGAGTCCCTTAATAGTTTATTTCCTGTTTCATAGTCAGCATGTTTTAGCAATTACGCTGCTATCTTTGCTTTGTTGGATACCCTTACAGGTTTATTTTAGTAGCCATTTTTGCATACATTTTGCAGTTGTTGCAAATATGATGATTGTATTTAGCCATTAAAGTCCTTGTAAAGGCAATTCTGAGATTTCTTTCAAATTACATTACAGTAAATATGTTGGAAAATAGTTGCTGAAAACATGTGAAAAGACTTATATAACAATAACGATATATTACTGAAATGTGGAGTTAGAGGTTAAAACAGTTTTTCACCAGTTTTCAGTCCAGGATTTTTTGGGCGGTCCCTAAAGGGTGGCTCGATGACACACTGAGGCCACCCTGAGCATACCCCTGCACCCCTAGCAGAGAGATAAATTCATCTCGCTCAGTGTTTCAAAGTTAGTCATGTAATTTTCTGAACTCATCTGACACATTTCAGCCGCTTCAAAATTGCTGCTTGACTGCTCCCATGAGTGGGCGTGGCTTCAGCACATTCAGCGGACACGCCCCCACAGTCCTTGAGCTGAGAATACTGCTAATTTTTACCCGATTGTGACAACTAATTTCATAAACATGTTGATATTTTTAATCATTCAAATTTGGCTGGGTGGTTAATAACACTTCCTTCTTACTTCTTTGGTCTGACAAACTCAGAACACATATTTATTCTTACTTTACACAGACTTTAAGATTTAAATTCATGATTGCCCTGAAGATGTGCACTTTTTTTTAAAGTTTATTTTGCGACCTTTCTTCTTTGCATGAAGGACCTTTGACCTGACCATTGACTTGCCCTTAACATGACTAGAGACTGACATGCTTCAGTCGATGACTCTCACCCGTTTAAACTAAATTGAAGCTGAACTTGTACCTCCTCTAAAATACTTCAAAACAGCTCTGCCGTTACCTAACATTGCAGGGTGAAATCAATAAAGAATATTTTAGTTCCCACTGAAAAAATCGTGTACAAAGAAAAAGTACTGGCAAATGTAAGACTGATGTAGGTTTCCAACAGAATTGCTGTACCTCATTTTGACCTTTTCTAGAACATGTTCAGCTCCATCCCTTCAAAGCCGAGAAGACACACAGGCAGAGAGTGAAGTGAAGGCTCTAAAACTGCCAGCAGAACTTTCAGCTTTAAAGTTGTCGTGCCTGCTGTTTAAATGTGGTGTGGCTGTGACACTGCCATCAGTGGGTCAGGCACAGCACTACATGACACCCCCTTTAAGGTGCTGCTGCCTGGTGGCACGCACAAATCTCTCCATCCACCCGGCAGTATTTCCACTGAGTCTGTGTGTAAGACAGAACAAGTGTGTGGAGTTGTTGTCTTGACTATAGTGATCAACAGATTGCAAGAATCGCAGTCAACTTCATCTGTAGAATAGATTTAATTAATTTTGTTGTGAATGATTTTAACTCCAAGCTAATGATGACATGTCTACATTTCATCATTATAAAGAAATAAATAAAAATCTGTTACATATTGGATAAATGGTCTTAGTAGATTACTGATTTCCTTCCAGCCCATTTCTCCCCATTTTAGTAGCAAGCGTTTGTGTCCAAAAGACACTGAGTTTAATTAAATTTAGCTGATATTGACTGATTCTTTGCCGTATTAGAAGAGAAAGAAGTAAGCTTTATTTATTTATTTATTTTTTAAATATCACCACTTCACTGCAACATTGACAGCTAATTCAATCAAGCAGTGCAAAATTGCATTGGCAGGCTAAACCAAAGGTTTTGAGGCATGTTGGAGTGACAGTGATCTTTACAATTTTACTTTAATCATTTATATGAATAACTGCTTTATAAGAAATATCTATATGTTAAACAGTAAGTAAAGCAGTGACGGTGTGAAATGTAGTAGTTGATCAAAGTTGAGACAAAGTAGCTCTAGCTTTAGAATAAAGGAGAAACCAATCTCATCCAATTTTCCACTCAAGTTGGAGTCAAAGTCACTGAAGTCTTACTAAACAGACAGAAATTTTTGCAAGAATCAGTGTTCAGTCTGAGTGCTGTGATGGGATGAAATTCATTAAAGATGCAACAATGCAACAGAACAAGTTAACATGACACCTCATGTGAAATATGAGGCTTCTGAAGAGCTAAGATGCTGTGTTGAATTTAGTATACTGCTGTATGAACTCAATGAAATTCAAACCAACTGAAACCAACTGTTGTATCAGTAGGTAGGTAGGAGATATCCAGCAATATACCAGCCTTAGGCTTGAGGCATCTCCTTACTTTGATGGTGCAGTTCATAATGTTCTTATAGTTTCCCTGATGGTGAAAGGGAGAGCTGACTATTGCTGTAGTGAGAGGAGGTTTGAACTACCCTCTGTAGATCCTGGGGGTCAGCGAAGAAGTTGGAAAGTTTTTGATGTTGCATCTGTGAAAAGGCAGGGGTGTACAAACTTTCCATGGGATGGATGATGGGTGCGCCTTCTAGTATGTGGGGTAGACTGAGCAACTGAAGCTCCTCTGAAGTGAAGACTGTTGTTAGTTTACCGGACACCGAAGAAGAAGTTGTTGTTCAGGCACCACAATGTCAGAACATGAGTCATTGCTGGTCATTTGGCCAACTGGGATCACATTGACAAACAGAATAGTACACCTCATCTAGACAGTCTCCCATAATCCTTAGTTATATGCGAGTTTCTGTGCTCACACCAATATTTTATCTCTTAATATGCCCTCTTTGCATAACCCTATTTGAAGACTTCACTATGCTGACGATGCACCACTGTACCTTAGAGTTAGGTTGTTTTTGCTAGGTTCAGTTTACGTGAAAAATGTAATTCACTAATATGTAATTCACTAATAAAGCAACCAGAAGCACCTGAAGAACTCTTAGTTAACAATAACCTACAAAGAAGTCTAGTATGAATTTTAGATGAAATATTCACCTATAATTAGGCCCCATAGCGGGTATCAGGCTGTACCGTCGTAAATCTACTCAGCCCATTCAGGTGACACCATTCTCTATCCCTGACCAAATGTATCTCTAGAACATGGATAAAACGGAGCTGATAAAGAAATCGATGGATGCTGCAGTGCCCCGTTTACCTCTCTTAACCAAAAACAGGACAGCAATAG
Organism: Argyrosomus regius; assembly: GCA_946959425.1. Lineage (NCBI taxonomy): Eukaryota > Metazoa > Chordata > Actinopteri > Sciaenidae > Argyrosomus > Argyrosomus regius. Next base: position 10,091,531 of record OX336898.1, read on the forward strand.
TATGTTCAGAACACTGCAGTAAAACCCTTAATGAGAGTGGAGAGAGGACCACATCTCTTCTTTTAGTGTCTCTTCATTAGTTTTCTGTTTAGAAATTGATTTTGACATTTTATTTATTACTTTTAAGACTCTGTGTGACCTTGTAAGGATTGTCTTTATGAACATTCAATCCCTTGTGCGCCTGTACTAGCCAACTAACAATTACTGTTCCCTGGTTTTATCTGTGCACTGGGTCGCAAGTGCCATCTCAACAGCAGCAGCAGCAAACACCAGAAGGACATCAGCCGATCAAAAGTTATGTGTGCTGGGTTTATCAGTAATGCTGCTGTGACACTAAATTTACAGTCAAAGGATGTAAAGGTTTGGGAGCAGTAAACATCAGATCTTCCATCTGATCAGTGCATCCCAAGTGAAGGGCAGTAAAGAGGAGGATTGGTCGGGGAGCTGAATCAGAGATTTGGATGCAAGATGTGTCGTAAAGGAGTTTGTGATCAAGAAAAACCAAAATAGTTTTAGTTCCAAAGGTAAAAAGGGAAAAGAGTAAGGGACCACGAGTAAATCATAATTGAAACTTTATTGACAGTTTGGATTACAAAGTTGTCCTGCATTAAATTCATTACAGTACAAACCAGAAACAGAAATAGAAGGCCACGCACTAGAGCTGAAGAAAGAAGAAAATTAAAACGGCTTCTCAAGTAGAAGGGAAGTAGAGGTGCTGGAGACGAAAGACAGCTGGGGAGCACATATGAGGGAAAACAACAGCACAGAGATAGCCGAGGGAGGAGAGAATTGAAATGATCAAAACACAACCCTTCATAGAAGGAGAGAATACAGACCTCCAACAGCTTTAGCTAATGCTGCAAAGAATGACTGTCATAAGGTGGGAGAAAAGTGTGTTTTAAAACAGGATGCAAAATAACAGATATGGATTACTTCCACATTTGATTCTCCCTGAACCAAAACATGTCAACTGCAGACCTGATCTCCCAGCTGATGACTTTTCTCAGGTCAGGTGTGAAACCAGATATTCCAGCTCAATGACTGCCTTTACTCTCAAGATGCTGCAGAAGACATCATGTAGCCAAACTGAATCTGTCGACACTCAAATCGAGATGAGATAACAAATCAAGGATTAACACGGGGAGATGAAACAGATCCAGGCCAAATAAATCTCCAGGAAATTGGAGAATGCCGCTCGCCAAATGGCCGAGGATGTCAGACGTTAGAAGAAAGCCATGCCCTGTTTAAGAATTGGGAGGTTGGAAGGTCTTGGAGGTGGCAAGCATGGCTCGCACTTTGGCCATCAGATCCTGAAAAACAGAAGAGACAGATGAGTTTGATGTACAAAACTTCTCCATACATTTGTTGTCATTGAATAACTGAGAACTAACTTGAAGGGTTAGTTGGGGTTATGTGAAGTGGGGTTGTATGAGGTTGTATGAGGTATTTAGCCGTAGACAACAGTGTTGCTCAAACTTTATACCACCTACCACCTCAGACACTTTTAGGCTCTCCAAGTACCACCATTATACGTTAAATTACAGTAGTGTAGGCTGACCCTATTCGGCTGATGGCAAATTGTGGCAGAGGTAGACCAGCAAATCCCATGTTCTGTGATGTAAAATTACTGTTTTACTGCTCAGTTACATTTAACTGGATTTTGGTTGCAACAGTCCGTGTGGAAAGCAAAAGAGGCGGAACAAGTTGGCTGAAATGCAATCTCAGAACTGATCGGCTACCATCGGACAACGACGTAGCTTTTTATTAGCTTTTCTTTTTTTATTTTAAGTTATCTGCATTCATATGCGCATATCTGTTTATTGAGATTAGCAGTGACTTTCTCATCATTCTCCCTGTTTCCAGTTGCTAATCAGTGTGCAGAGAAGTCCTGGCCCAGATATCATTTATCGAGATATCCGCTGGCTACACTGAAAGCCCAGAAACATTGGCTGTTGGCCCCAGAGGCTAAATCATCGTCAGACGGTAGCAAATTGGTTCTGAGTTTGGACAGAAGGAAACCCAGATATTTCTCTCATGAGTTCAGAACCACCACCTCATATTTAAGTATTATATATTGTATATATGTAGGCTTACTGGAGTGCACTTCCTATCCTTGAGCCATCATCTTTACACATGACATATTTTAAGTACAGAATAATAGCCTGTAAGCAGTGAGAATTATATGCATTACCCTTTTTCCTAAATAAATGTATTATGTAAACACGTCAAAACTATAATTTGCAGAAAGCTGTAGCTGCAAAAAAATGAGTATAGGGCTAAACAAGGAAAGATAAAGCAGGAAGTAGAGAGCTGCCAAAACGCAAAATTCCATTCATTCCCTCTTCAGGAAAAAATGGAAATTTTGCTGACCAGGGGGCAAATGCTTGTATTGCTGAATGGGAAGTGTTAATTTGCATCCCAAGAGTGATTCATATACGCATGGACAAATATCCACCCTTGAGCTCTTCTGACAGATGAGACAAATTAACAGCTGTAATCACAGAGGGAATGAGCTGTCATATCAAATCACTCAAAAGGCTGTTTCTCTCTAAACCCTGGTGTATTCGAACACACACACACACACACACACATACACTCACTCACTCAGAGAATGTGGCAAACAAACAACACCCCAAATTATTAGCAGTGGAAAGTTGCTCAAACTTCTGTTGAGTACTTGTCAGCTGCACGTGTCTTGACGATTGAAAGTACAGTAAAAATTATATTAAATTACTAAATCATCACAAGTGACATTACAGCTGTCACACGTCGGATAGCCGACTACGGTTGCGTGACGCTGAAAAGGCCCACTTACTACAAAAAACTCCAATTAACAATGCATATGATCTGACCATAAAACATAAATGCAAGATTACATTTCCAAACCCACCGCTGACTGCTCAGCCTGACTGAGAAAGACTGTACTCAACTCTCATCTGTTATCTCAACACACTAAGTCAGCAGTGGCATATTTAAATCTGATGAGGTACATTTTACCCGCGGAGGTCCTTTAATTGGAATGTTCTCTTATTATGTCATTAATTCAAGGGGACACCCAAATAACCGACCCTGTCATGGAAGTGAGCAAACCTTACTGACTGAGTGCTGGATGTAAAAAGCCTGTGGCAACAGGCAGTGCACCTGATATTTCTCTGCAGCTTTTAGTCTTTTGCGACCTTTGTACTTTAAAGTCGGTAATAGTTTTACTTAAAGATGATATGCTGGTTCATTATCATAAAAAAAAAAGGTTATAATCCTTAATATTTCATTTTGGATACTACTGATGGACTTTCAATGTATTCACATTTTCTAATAACCTCTCTATATAGTGTTTTTTTATTTTTTAAGTGGCCATTCCTGCATAGGATTCAAATTGCTTTCCGACATGAGGGATTCACTGGAAATGATACAGCATGTATCTAGCATTATTGTTTGTCATATTTTTCTTCTTCAGGAGGTTGACATGCACTTAAATTACTCAGAGACCTGTTGCGTAATCTGGGAATGTGTTTATGCGCACTCTAGTAATGTGGTTAACTGTGAATCCGTGTCTTCATGCTGTATGTCAGTAATCAGGTGTCTCCCTCGGCCCTGACCTAATTTTGGAAGCATAACTTGCTTATTTTAACTGTATCAGTGATGGAAGATGCTACCCCAGACCTCCAATTACAGACATAGTCACACTGCATGTACTGCATCACACGTCTCGAGGGAGCTGTGCAACATCTTGAATTTCCTCTCCATCTCTCTTTCACACACAAACAGTGCTCAAACAAGTTCTCTTCAACTTTTCTCTTTATCTGTTATCGTGTCTTGAAGACAGGTTGGATTGGACCCAGCCTTTCTGTTATCTTAACTTACAAACAGAAGAAATGCATACACTGTTACCGATCAAGAATGAATAATAATAATAAAAAATAAATAAAAAAAATACTACAATGTAAAAAATAAATAAAAGCCCAAACACAAGTCTAAAAAACATTATATATCAGACAGAGAGAGAGAGAGAAAAAAAGAGGGGGACAGAAGACAGAGGAACAACAACAAACAGGAGGAAAATGAGAGACAGGATGAGGCGAATAGCAACCAGGCACCCTCAGGGAAGAAGAGACCATTAGGCAGATGAGGATGTGCTGAATTATTCAAGATGTGTTTGTAAAACATCACAGATGGGGTATAAGTAGTTAGTGGTTGTGAATCTGTGCATGTTGCAAGAGCAGCCAACTTATGAGCTATCTTATGTCGGGACGTTGAGATGAAGGCAGGAGAAGAAAAAGTGTGTTTGTTTGGGTGACACGATGAGAAAGAGAAAGAAATAAGATGTTGATGATGAGAGGGAAGAGATATGAAATGTGTGGTTTGGTATCTGCGGTGCATCTGGTGAGTAAACAATGGACACATGCGCACACACACACACACTCACACACACACACACACACACACACACACACAGTGGTACATAGCCAGAAGAGAGAACACAATCCAAATTCAGTGTAAGCTGTGCGAATGCTCACAGAACAGTTTGTGTTGCCTCTCCATTCACACTCTATTGACCTCCATTAGCACGAGTCCCAGTGCTTCTTCAAGTCTGGCCTACACCGCAGCCTCTCCAAATTCAGTGCAGCACTGGTTTTCTTGACGGTGTGATTGTTCCGACACTACACATTTTATATTCTCAGTGCTAAATATTTTATTTTTAAGATTTCAAAAAGGTTCACATTTACTGTCAATACTCACACACAGACCCTACTTTCAATGTTCAATACACTTAGTTGCACACTGGTTGCGTGAGAATCCATACATCAAAATATTGCTTCACTTCATGCAATGCGGTGACAAGTAGAAATGAAACTATTTGCATTTCAGGATTATTAATCAAAGCGGAAAATGCACAGGCGCACATATAATTTAAGTCATCAGACAGTCCGAAAATGTCTTTCATCTTGGAGCTGATTTAAGGCTTTTAACAAATCAAAGTAATAGATTTGGAAATTTTGTCTTGAGGGATGTTTCTCCATGTTTCCGCAGCAGTCAAGATGAAGTAAATGAACAGTATATCACAATATTGCATGAAAGTGCTGGGGGAGAAAAACAGTAAATTGAATAGAGAGCAGTGTGTGACTTTTTTTGTATAAATGATAACTGATGTACACCTCCCTGTCATCTATCCTTCTTATAGCTTTTTGACAATCACACAGCATATTTTGCTTGCAGAACTGGTGCTGGTTCATGTGCGTGCATTGTGAATATCTGAAAGCAGCGTGAGAGCAGCCATAAATTGGACATTATAATTTTAAACAGGGAGAGGAGCAGGGAGAATGCATACCGAGGTCAGAATTTATTGGCCGGGTGTGTGCGACATTCACATCGTGAGATTTGTGTGTACCACTTATTCAGACACAGTACTCTTTTTATCATAAGCTCTAGCATTCAAATGAGGAACACAATATTCCAGCACCAGTTAGCTAAATTTAATATGTCACATACAGCAGTTCATTATGGAGGCAAAATATGTGACACCACAACATAAGTGTGTGTACTTGTGTGTGTCTGGGACTGTTTTGATTGTTTGGGCTCTTAAGTCCTCTTAAAGGTCCAGTGTATAAGATTGAGGTGGTTTTTAAGAGTGGCTTGATGACACGCTGAGGCCACCCTGAGCGTACCCCTGCACCGCTAGCAGAGAGATAGAGATTAATTCATCTCGCTCAGTGTGTTTCAAAGTTAGTCATGTCATTTTCTGAACTCATCTGACACGTTTCAGTCGCTTCAAAATGGCTGCTTGACTGCTCCCAGAAGTGGGCGTGGCTTCAGCACATTCAGCGGACACGCCCTCACAGTCCTGGAGCAGGGGTACTGCTCATTTTAACCCGATGTTGACACCTAATCTCATAAACTTGTTGATATTTTTGGCTGGGTGGTTAATAACACTTTCTTCTTTGGTCTGACAAACTCAGAACACGGAAGGAAGATCCTAAGACAACAGTGTGCTTCTAACTTTTTGTCTGTAGTTTGAGGAATGCCCTTCTTTTTTTCCAGATAACATACCTCCCCAAGGACAAAGAAAAAAAATTATTTTGGTTGGTATGGAAGTACGGACCCTGGAACCCTAAACCTCAAATCTATCCAATTCCTAGGATGAATATTGGTAAGTGAGCTCACCAATGCTCTGGTGGCTGAGTAGGACCAGATCCCTGCAAATAGACTCCAGGAAGAATGGAGCATATTAATGCTGCAATAACAACTTGTAGAACAATCACATATGAGTGTAATGCTTGTGTGTGTGTTTACATACTTTCAGCTATGTATTGTGTTTGTTATTCACAAAATGACAGGGTGGCCAAATGGTGTTTTCACTTGGAGAAATTCTAGCTGTCATTGTCCTGTGTAGAAAATTACAGAAGGGCTGCCATGTTTCAAGCCTGTGCCACCTCAACAAAAGGTCTGACTGTGTCAGAAATAATTGTATGTAAGTGCTACAGTTGAATTACTGTTGAATCAAAGTGAAATCCAGCAGGACACTGACAAGGCAAGAAGAAAACTCAAAGCACTGACACTGAGAAAGTGGCTACATGCAGATCTTAGTGTGTGATTGCTGTAATTTCATGGCTGGAAGGACACTGTGGACTGTGAGTCACTGATGACAGTGGCAATCATCCAGTCAAAAACATTGTTAAACCTGAAATGATGGATTCTTTTGGCCACCTTGGGGGCAGCAGAATCAAGATGTGAACACAACATTGACATATCGCTACCATTTAAGATGACATGGCAAACATGTTAGCAAACAGTTGCTCATTTACACATCCTGCAGTTGCGGAGCAACATGCTTAAGGTAAGGTCCATATTTTCTCTTCCTTAGCTCTGTGTTTGGTCTATACCGACTACTCTTTAGCTGCTAAATGCTCCACTATATTCACAAGTTATTTGTTAACTCTATCTGCCGTTTGGTGCTGAGCACAAAAATGACACTATGAGAGCGATGAGTGAACCAAAACAGTAACCCTAACCCACAGTTGTAGCATGCTAACTTTTAGTTAGGATGTATTGTAAGCTTCACAGAGATCTTTGGCAAAGTCAATCTCAACAATGTATGTTGTACAGCAGATAAAGCATGAATGTGTAGGCAGAATAACAAATGATTTAAAGTTGTATTTCTTAAGAAGGTCCAGGTCAAATAGGCTATATTTTTTTCTGTTAAAATAAACAGAACTTTCTGTCCTTCCTCTTTGCACGATGGAAAGAGTATTTAAGTGCTTCCATTCGTAGGCTGTAAAGTTCAATGGAGGGCATATCGGGAATAAAAGCAAAGAACAATACCTGAGTTATTTTGGACTGAACAGAGGATACTATGGATGAGGACACGGCCTTGTCTTTTTCCAGAGAACCACCCCTGTAGAGAGAAGAGATGGAGAGAGCGAGAGAGACAAAGAAAAGAGAGAGAAGAAGAAAAACCAATCATGTTAAGACAAAAAGTTATACAATATTCATGATATCTTCTGAAATGTTCTAGACTGGGCAGGTACTGAGATCTGTATGAGGGAGAGAAGACAGAGAGGCAAGAGAGGAATGGCATGTGAGCCGCAAAATCCGACCACCGCATCAACAAACGCAGCCAAGTATGTAATCACGCGGACAAACACCGAAAGTGCCAAAGTTGCAGTTGTCAAATTCAACTTTATGACTCTGTCCAAAGCTTTTAATCTCTCTACCTTCAACACTTCATAATTCATAAAGGGATTTTTAAAATAGAAAAAGTCATGCACGTCAAGGTGATTGAACACAACAGGTGACAAGAAACACACTGCTGCTGATGTTACGGAGTTTTCAGGCTTACGTTCACAGAAAAACTGGCACAATTTGGGAGGTGTGTATGACAAGTCATGGGTATTACAGCCCTTTACATACAAATCATGGGATTATTATAGTATGCTGCTCTGGCTCAATCCCTAAACTGCAAAACTGACAGAAACCGGTTTAACCTATGCAGGCCATGCAGAACGTCTGATAATGAAAGAACTCTCCTTCTGTAATGGTTTTGCTGTCTAATAATTGCTCTCTGAAAAGACAGAACAACTACTACATCCAACAGAGAATGAGAGTTAAAGAAATAAAGGCATTCTTGCTTAACAAAAGGCATCGCTTGGCTGGATGTACTGGACAAAAACAATGTTTTTTTACAAGCATGAAATTGTGGTTTGTGAAATACCTCAGTTATAAGCAAATTGTCTCTGCACTCTCTTGTACAAGCAAAAGATATTTACACGGTATGTCATCATTCAAAAATGTTTTGGGGGCAAACCATCAGAATTATTTAAAAGTTACACTTGGTTTCACAAATCGAAGATCCACAAACAACTTTTGTCCACTAGTTGCAAAACATTTCCTTGAATCAGCTGCACTAATGAACAAGAAAAATGCATTGGCATTGATTTACCAACTACACAGACTGGCTCCTCAAAGTCTAATGTTTCATTTTTGAATAGTAACAACTGGAACACTGTGTGCTTTTGCTCTTGATCACGGGGTTAAATGCTATAACTGATGGGAATGTTGGACAAAAGTATGAAAACTATAACCCAGATTAGAAATATTGAGATTTTTGTTATACAACAGGACTATTGTACTGCATTGCATTTGACCTAGAAGTGTTTTTATTTTTGTGGTCACTCAGTGGATGCAAGTGGTTTACGAAAGCTAGTACATGACACCATCTGGATGAGATCTGAAGCACACGGTTGTAGTAAGAGCTTTTAATGAGGTGCAGCGAGTAACTGACTTTGCTGATGGCTCTACATATGACTGGCACAGACCAAAACAAGAGATTTAGCAAGATGGCCAGTGATGTTAAGATGCCCTCGCTTATTCTCTACCGTTCCCTAGGTAGCCACTTATAAAATGTTTTGCCTCCCAACAATGTTCTGCCGCAACGATTTTTTCGGTTAATTGTTTAGCTGTGAAAAATTACTGGAGGCTGAAATTTGCCACACCAAGTGTGATTGCATGAATATGTGTTTGCAATTATTGCAAATTTGCACTTGTTTAAATATCCAGGCAAATATCTTGCAGATACAAGGCAACACGGCCATGGGAAGCTCCTTTGCCCGCCTGGTAAGCTTGAGATATTATCTGGAAAGGCAGTGCTCAAGAATTGACTTTTTACAATACTGGAATGCATCAAGTGATAATTTGCACATTGCTATGGATTACTTTTCAGATTTTAAGATTTCCATATAATGGCAAACTGATGCAAAAACATGAGATATATTTAAATAAATGACTTAAAAGACTCATCCATTTATATTTTTCCACATCCATTGTCCACTTGGATACCACCTCCTTCTGCTGCCTTTTACTGCTCAAACTCCACTGATGAAAAGGAGTTTGTGGTCATTTCTTCTTCGCTGCGTTGTGGGTGCACAAACTGCACCATAAACTGCAGTCTTCTATATACTTAAAAAGGTCCCTGTGGCTCTGTTCTATGCCGGCCAAACTAAGCATGCTTTAAGACGGAGGATTGCACAACACAAGACTGATATTTGCACTATGAATCTTGAGAATACAATGGCACGAATGCAAATCGTGGATCTGCTTCGACTCTGAGATTCTGGGCTATTGAAAAAGATTTCCTCGTCCCCTAGGGGAGGGACCATTGTGAACACGCTTATGCAGGGAAAAATGAATGGACTTATACACTGAACACAAATGAGCCGCATGGATTAATGAGAAAATTCATTTATCTTTTTTTTCTTTGAATGTTCTGAGAACTGAATCCCATTCTGTGTTTTATTTTGACAACATGGCATTGGATAGACATACTGAAAGCAGTACACAATGATAAGCAGCTACTGTACCAGCTGAGCAAAGCCATTTTAAACGTCTACACGAATACAGTCTTTTCTTACACTGATGAAGAAATGCTTTATGTGGAATCGTTAGTTGGCGCATCTTATTTAAAAGCTCTTACTATGACCGTGTCTTTCCAGATCCCGTCTCGGTTGTCCTCTCTGTTGAGACACCAGCTTGAACTCTAAGTTGGCTGATGCTCCTTCACCTTATGTTTTTGACAAATCAGTGATACTCAGGGAGCTACACTCTGTTTTGCTGATATGCATATCCAATCTAACATCAGCCATTCCCGCTCTGGAGAGGTTAATTGCTTTTAATTTGTGAAGATTTGAGAGCCGCATAAATGAACATTGACATTTACTTGCAGCGATATGACCAAATGCGATGTGAAGGGCAGCATTTCTGTGTTCCTCGTAGCCCTCCATTTTGCCCTCTAGCAATCAAAAGTTAATGTATGCAGCTTTATTGGTTTTCTTTGTTGGAAATATTTTTAACAGCGAACCAACAACCCAGAGACGTCAGAGGGGATTGTGTCCGTTGCAATGAATGGCTGTGTGCCTTAAAACCTTGAGGCTGAAAGATGCTGGCTCTAAGCCATCACATCACTGGCTCTCTTTTATTTAACGCTCCGAGCCTCTTCTTTCCATACTGGATTCAGAATTCCTTTGACACCGCAGACAAGGCTCTGGCTTTGTTTTATCCACTAGAACTTTCTATTAACATAGCTTGTGTTAGTTTATGATGACGGCACAAAAATCCAAGACTACATGAATGGATATTCTGAACATTCCTTCAGTTACTGTTGATAATAGTGACAGACCACTTGAAATGCTTCTATTTTTTCTTAAACAATAGCTGCAGATGGAGGTAGACAATAGCAGGTTTCCTATGTCTAGTTGGTGACTTTTGATTTTGCCATTTGGAATGACAACTGCGACTGACAGATTACCTACCTACCTAATTAAGCTAATGTCAGCTCCATGATGTGGTTAAAAAGGCTGCCTCTGCCTCTTAGACTGACTTCAATTTTTTCAGATAACTTGATGTAGACGCTCTACTGTGTTTAATAAAAGGGAACACGATCTTGGCTAACAAGTATGTAGCTAGCTGATGAAACGATTCCTTGGCCTTAAAAGTAACACTGGCTCACGTCGGCAGCCTGGTTGCTACCGAAAACACTGTTTAATCCATTCCATACACTTTTGATTTTTTGCCTTTGTAATGACTCTTACTACAGCTTCATGCAGGCCTGCCTAGTTATGTCTGCTAATCTACGACTGGACAATCATATTTCAGGGTAGAATGTCACTGCTTTACAATCCATGACAGAAATATTAGTAAAAATATATTTTTAGTAAAGAATGTTTGTAGTGTCTGTCAAAAGCTTTCAAAGAGAGGAAATTAATTGAAATCATCTTCAGTTTGGCCTTGTGTATCAGCACAGCTTTGACAGGTTGATATAATAGCCAATTTCTGAAGTACTGAACTATAAGATGTGTCTGTTTATTAGTGATTCTGTTTGTTTCATGAGAGACAGAAGCTTCACACGCCTGGAGGCAACAATCTATTCGTCTGAAAAGAGACATTTAAAGGGAAAAGGAGTGTAAATTATACAATCTTTTCAGTTGTCAGCTTTAAGCCAAAGTCTTCCTACCTTTTCATCATTTAGTAAAGAGACTTTCATCTAGTAAAGCAATCTAAACATTAAGCTGGTTGATTTACAGGCTTGTAGAGAGTTACCTGGAGTGGGTCAGGCTGGAGGCGGGGCTAGCTGATGGAGACAAAACTCTGCTGGGTGAGCAATATGGAGAAAGTGAGGAACCCACAGTTTGCATCTGTCCTGAGGATGACAAGGAGCTCCTCCTTTTGTCAGGAGGGGACCTGCGAGACAAAAGCGAGAAAGAGGACTGCAGGAGCTAAAACATTTCAGATTCAGGCAGTGACACCACAAAATACACAATTTATCAAGGGCGTGGAGTACCTTCAGAAGGCGGTGCTTGTGTATTCAGCAAAGCCCTACTTGAAATTCATGCAGGTAGGAGCTGTCCAATTGCATCAGTAGTTGGTCTGGTATTAAGCTACCATTAAAGAGTCATCTAAAAAGTTGCTACATATATCTTTCCCATTGTTTTAGTGAAAACCAAATGAAAATTATCCAATGTTTAAGACTCCGCACCTCAGTGTGGCAGTGTTTGTGCCCCACTCTGCCATGACAGGCGTAATAATCAATGTTTTCGCTGTTAAAACACGGCTGTGTGTGGAGACCCGTGACTCTCCCCCTCACCACAGACCATGACACCTGCTGTTAGGTTTACCTGGATCTCGAATGCCCCCTGGGCAGGCTGGAGCTGCTGCTGGGATGATAGCGGTCCCGTTCTCTCTCCTCACGTCTCCTCTCTGATGAAGGGCCCCTCCTGTCCCTTCTCCCCGGGGAGTGTGAGCGGGATCTGGCAAACGGGGGGATAAAGAATGTGTAAGACGTGGAGAGGCCATTAAATTACAGAAGGAGGAGTTGGTAGATGAGCCGATGAATTTGAAATGAAGTACAAGAACAGAGGAGAGCGAAATGAGAGTGATGAGATAATGACAGAGGTAATGTGCAAAAGAAGGAAATAAAGCAAGCAATCAGGATGTGTTTACGGGGGATTTAAAAACGAAGAATAGCCAATGAGGATTTGAGCAAGAATTGTAGCGATTCAATTAGCCTATCTGAAGACCTGAATGTGACACAAGTTGAATTAAGGCAGTTAAAGAAAGTCTAAATACTGTGCAACTGGGCCACAGCAGAAAAACACATAATACAGTGAATTACTTTAACAAACATTACATAATATGAACTCTTATGTAAATATGTAAATACTGTTTTTCTAAACTAGTCTGAAAAGAAAACTGAATTAAATATTTATAGATAATAGACAATATTTATTCACTTCTCAGATTTCTTTCCATAAAGTGGCAGGACTACATTCATTGTCTCCGACTGGTGACTGTGCAGACTATGCATGTCATTTACAGACAAGGGTAAGAGAAGGAAATTATACCTATTTTCTAACAAACAAAGACAGAGAGCACAGGGCAGCCGAGTTAAAACAAAGCCGTCAGGTCAATATTGTTTACTTTAGATAAACGGCACAAACAAATCAGTCTGATCTACCTTTCATCACGTCTCAACGCTAAAACTTTGTGTTAATAATAATTTGAATCCTCCTTCATTTCATTCTTCCTTTTACCTCTGAAATTGTTTTTATTAATTCACATTTTTCTCTCTCTTTCAATAGAAGAAGAGACAAGGATACATTATTTTTTATTAATGTTTTGTTCATATGGGTGCAGTGTAGTCTGCACTAAAGTTTCAGCTGAAGTGGAATATAAAACAGAAGGTGATTAATCATTATGCTCTCAGTCTGTCACATTACATTTCTCATACCGTTAACAGCAGCTGTAGCCAAACGCAGACCTACTTCTTAAACTAAGTAAGTAATGTTTACATTGTTTGTGGAGATATTAAAGCCATGGTAATGAGGATTTACACACCTGTATGTATTGATGTGAAATAATGGAGTTTTATTTTTGAATTATTATGTCAAGTTAGTGAGTCTGTAGTGGCCAATCCTCCATAATAATGAAACGTAAAGGACTATCCAGAGAAATCTTTTTTTAGATAACTTTGTATCTTGACTCACGCCTGTGAAACAGCAGATCATGATTAAACCAGGAGAATACATAAAAATAAATTGATTCAGTTCAGTTCAAATGTTTAAATGTCTCACAAAAGGAGAGTCTTTTTTTTTTTTTTTTTTTTACACAGCAAATCAGTATAAAAACAATACAAACATAATGAAATAATAGAGGAGATTAAAAGTGCTTCCTCTGTCGTGCTGCGTCTAGTAAAAATCTGAACTGTCAGGGCCAAAAAGAATTTGTTTCTCATACTGAAGTGGACATAGTCATAGAGTGAGAAAAAAACAACAACTATGTATATCAAAAGTTGAGCTGCAGCATGAATCATTATGTAATCGAGTCACAGCACCTTGAACCAAGATCAAATCGAATCGATTTCCAGCCCTACCACTGACAGTTTGGGGTACACAGCTTTGTTGAAGGTGTCTTACCGGGACCTGCGGGTTCTCCTGTAGGCACTGGGAAGAGAGTGTTTGCTCTTTGACTTCGACTTCGACCTTGACCTCGACCTCCTCTTGTGTTTTTTCTTCTTTTTATCTTTGTCCCTCCCTTTGTTCCTGTCTCTGTCTCTGTCTCTGTCCCTCTCTCTGTCTCGGTCTCTATCTCTGTCCCTATCTCTGTCTCTGTCTCTATCTCTGTCTTTGTCTCGGTCTCGTTCTCGTTCTCTGTCTCGTCCTCTGGAGGTGGTGTAGGCGGAGGAGGAGGAGGAGGATGGGGCCTCCCTGCTGCGATGGGCTCCTTGGCTCTCCACGGCAGGCCTTTGTTCCTGAGGATATGAAGGTGGTGCAGAGGACATCTGAGGAGGTGCAGAGTCAGACAGAATGGAGAGGGCTTCTTGCATCTAGAGACAAAGAGGACAGAATAGGACAGAAAGCAATAATATCACTAAAGGCATCATTTTGGCACATCTTTGACATTAATGAATTCCCAAATGCTTGAAATCTCTGTACATCAGTGGACAATCAATATGGTTGCCCAAAGAGAGAGCTGTGTAAAGAGATTAATTTAATCCCTGTGTCCCTTCTTGCCAATGTTAGAGTAGTACAACTTTGACTGTGATGGAAGAATTAGAAAAAATAACGTTGCATTTACTCGATATGAGCGGAAGGACAACAAGTTAATAGTTAGTGTCAGTTCTTGTGTAGAGAACATGTGATTTGTGTGATCCCCCCATTCAGGTTCTTTTGAGTTCTCTGTTTGTGACATGTAAATATTTTATTGACACGTATTTACATACTTTGGTTATTTGTGCCTGATTTCTTCTTGATATCGAGTAGCATAGAGGGAGCTCCAACAACAGAAGGTCCTAGAAATAATGATGCGTGCAGTATGCATGGGATCATAAAAAACAAAGAAAAAAAGAAAATCCTTACTCAGCTGATTAAATGGTGTCGGTTACACAACGCATTGCAGCCCTCTGGCTTCACACTGAGTTACAACTGTCAGCTCCACAGTTCCTCTAATTACTCCAACGTGGATCTGTCTGCTCATATTAAATTGGCCTGGAGCTGGAATAACGCTGAAAAGACGGCTTCAGTCCATCAGTGGATTAAACATGACACTAAATCTTTCAAGGTTAGATTTTATCTTGCAGGGTTAGGGCTTAGATCACTCCTGGGGTCACCCATGTTACATATTTATGCATTTGTGGTACTAATAAGGGCATTTGGAGATATCAAATGACATACTTTATATGCTAACATTAACATAAATGATATAACCTCCCAAGTTATAAGTAATGGATATGGAAGACTGAAGGGAAATGAGTGTGTGGTGTGAATCTCTTCAATTCAATCACCTGACCTCTTACCCATCTGCTAAAATTTAAAAAGAAATGGGTGGAGCAGGATAAGAGAGAGGGAGGGACAGGTATAAACAGAGAGGGAAACGGCTATGATGAAAGGACGAGGCAAGTGAAGCGAAGGCAGTATAGGCAGGACGGAAACAAGAGAAAGTGCTCATGATGGGAGACAATCAATAAGCACCTAAAAACAGGCAGGGAGAGGAAGAATATTTATTACACCTTTCTGTTTGCACACTATCTGGTGTCGGAGCTAAAAGAGAGATAATGAAATGATGGGAAGCAAGGTTTGCTTTAAAATTGGGACTGACATACGGGAAGCTTATCCCAACAACAGGCCAAGAAAATGTCTGCCTTCTCACACCTGCACTGGCAAGATATGCAAGTTCGGACAGGGAGGGGAGTAAAAAGTTGGAGGAGGCAGATAGAAAAGTGAGGAAAGGAGAAGAGGAACACATTCTATCAATATGCCAAGACCAATATTCATTCATGAAAAGCCTTGTACAAGGCTTGATTAATTTTATACTGACCTGATATACAATAACAATTGTGAAAAATGAATGATTTATTAGGTAAACTGAATGACAATTTCACGTTTGTCTCATGTCTGAGAGTTTTGAGATTAACTTGAAAACTACAGCAGCACCAGATAAAACATGCACAGAGAGATGAAACACACATGTATTGGTTAAAATTACAGTAATAAACTTTGTGTATCTCTAAAATTATTTTCTTCCACTCTCAAAGAAAATAAAATTGAACTAACTGTGAAACACTGTGAATGAGACAGTTTCATATTATTAATGAGATTCTTCTCATGTCAGCTTAGTTGAACAAGCAACAAACTCATTCTGTAACAATATTAATCAGACTCTATATTTTCAGTTTATATACAGCAGAAGGGAATAAATAAGAGTGCTAATTTCACTTCTTGTTGTCTATGCAGACATTTTAAATTAGCCTAGACAGCAGAAATAAGAAAAATGAGAAGAAAATGTATTAGGAGATTCACTTTGAGAAGTGAGAGAGTTTCTCTCATGCTCAAATTGGTAATTAATTAAGGCTTCAACTGCAAAATCAGTTTTTCAAAGTCCAGCACTGTGAGAGAACTACCTCTGACTACTTCATATCATTACTCATTACAATTCATCACTGTCCTGAGCAGTGCCACCAGAGCTTTGGGGCTCTTTTTGTAACTGTCCTCGATTCTCTGAATGAACCCATAAGAAACATTTACGTTGAAGTCGTCGAGGTCTAACTGACAGGAAAATCATTTAACAGACAGATGAAGACAGTACTGTCAATGACTGAAAGAGGTTTGATGACAAATCAATGCAGCAGCACTGGACATATCGTCCTTAATCTTCATGTTCTTCAAAACCTGGCGCCTTCCTTACCCACAGTGCAACTCCACCACCGATAGTCGAACATTCGGGTGTGTTACGTTAGTAGTGGGTACTGTAGTCTTGGGCCGCTGCCTCAAGCAGAGATGATGCGTGGGCTTTAGAGGTTTCCTTTTTTCCCAAACTCACTTATCACATGAGTTCATTCCTACAACTTTGAATGAACTCATGCGCAGAATGCCCAAGTAGTTTGTTGGAAACAATCAGTAGTTGCACTACCTTCGTCATCTCATGATGAGTCGAAGTGCACCAAGAAACAGCAAACTGACAGAATCACGGCACTAAAAGAGTCACTTACAAAAGAAAAGAAGCCGAGGCCTGTACAGCTTATTCAGCGAGTTCTGTTCACTCATGACAGCTTACTCTAGCTACTACAGTGCCGTCGCATAAACAACACGATGAGCACTATGGGAAACACTTACATCAACAGATCCAAGTCAGCCAACTCTATAAAGACATGGCATCAGCATTTACATCTGTCCCCAAGCCTATCTAAAGCCACTCTCTAAAGCTGCCTCCCTTTTAACCCAACATACTGTTCTGTTGCACCATTCTCTATTCACCATCTTCCAAAATACAGCATCAACTTAAAAACTGCTGCTGCCGCAATATTCACTACAACTAGAAGTTTTAATCAGCTTAAAGTCAATCTGATCTCCCTTCTCTTGCATGCTACAAGAGTACTAAGCTCCCACATGATGGAAAGTCTCTTTAACATGGACTGTCTGATGTTTACCGACCAATTACCGGTGTTGATTACATCGAAATAGCTTTATTTTATCTGTGAAGTCTGTGAAGTTTAAGACATATACCATTTTGTAGACTGAGCACCAACAAACACCAAGTTCACAATCTCCAACTGCCCAAACATTCAACTACAACATCCATTTATTCATTAGTAGGCCAATGACCTGAATGGTTGGTAGTTCCTTCAGGAGACGTACGCTCTGATGGCCACAGAAGAAGCCACAGAACATCTGGAGAAGAGTGACAGAGCTGGCGCAATAGTGACAACAGTCTGCCCATCGCCACCTGGACCAACAGGCAATAGGCCAGTTTACCACGCATCAGTTGGGCTCACATGAGGAGCTGACATGCAACATCCATCAAATGGACAGGCAATCTACACATCAAATGACCATCACTGAGTCTTATTTACACTATAAAGTCTTCTTGTCTTTTGTGTCATGTTTAATATGACAGACATAAGGCTTTTAGAAATTAGCATTATTGCAACACTCCTATGAAACTTAACAAAAGAGAATTTTAAAACAGAGATAAGTCTAACAGTCCAAATTATCTCTGGGGCACCAAAGCAGAAATCTTTCTTTCTTATCTTTCTTTATTAGGAGCCTCATAGGTTGATTTTACACCTCTGTCCTCTGTGGCAATGCTCCAAATTTCCAAGTAATCTTGCAGCCACTGTCTTGTATTGTCAGATGTCCTTCCAATGCTGCAAATCTCAATAAATACAAAAAACAACAAGTGCTGTCCTGATTTGATAATTGTATGGTATAACATGTGCTAATGTTATCCTGGTACATGGTATTTTCTTGATAATTACTAAAATGGACAATGAGTAAAACAAGGGAACTGAAATGTATCAAAATATACTAGACTAACCCCCACTTGGTTGACACGTGTTATTTGTGCCAACAGACATTGATTTTTATGGGGCTTGGAAAAAGTTTTTTAGATCTTGAAAAAGATTCAACCCTCTGCCTCTGAGTCGGTCTTTGTTTAAAACAGTACATTATGATTGAAGGAAAGGGTACTCGGCTTCATTATTAGTGCCAACAGCTGTGTGGTGATTCAGCATGTAAATACCACTTATGACTTTAGATGCCTCTACATGGAGAGCAATCTAAGCTGAGCTTACCACTGAGCTAACCGCAGATTCAGCTCAACAACAACAGTGATGACTGATGCTTTCTGAGTATTCACATATATTGCAACTGATGTACATGATAATATTTACTCAGCTAATAATAACCCATCTCTTGATCTGTGATTGCACAGTTACATAAACTGAAAACTGCATCAATATATCGACACACAGATAATTATGCCATCTGGTATATATAAAATCCTTCTCTGACATAAAAGTGAGGCTGTTTTAACATAGGGTTACTAAGCCAGCTATAGTAAATGGGATTTTCCATTTACTGAATGTCTACTATGACCAAAGCTTTGACCCACAGTTCAACAAAATATAAGAAGCTAAAAAAGAAAAGCACAGCCGGCTGAAATTTGTTACTGACCTCGGGGTGGACAGGTTTAGCCAGGGGTGTGAGTTTTTTACAATACGATGTGATGCAGGCTCCATTTTTCAATCGGACTGACAAAATGATTTATTATTTACTTTATTTACTTATTTATCCACTGCCACTGGTGTATTAGTGGGTGTAATTTTCCTACCTTGAATCCAACTTCAGTACACATTATAGAAAAGTCCAATTTTCATACAAATCAGTTTTATTGTTTAAATTCAAGGATGTGCTGAGTGTAGCTGTACAAATATCCCAAACTTTGTGTGAAAATGAAACGTTTGTTTCGAAAATATACACAACCATCTTCTCTGACAATATAGATAATGCCACAAAGACCAACAACAGGAGCTTTTGTAGATGAAGTATCTTTCCTCAAGAATCATTGACTACTCCTATTTTTATTCTGACTGCAATTTGTTGCAGTTAGCCTGGTAAAGTGACTCACGCCACCCCAAAAGTATCACACCTAGCAAGAGTCTCCCTTTGCAAGATATATTTGTAATATCACAGACAGAAAAACTCTTAAATTCTCTTAGGACTGCAGTGTGTACATAACCTGATCACAGTATACTTTAACATACTGTACAACATGAAGTCGCTCCCCTTACGTGCTAATGGATGTCTGTATTTCAAATGAATGCAGTCATTTGGTTTTAGAGATTAACAGGGACCCACAGTAATGGGAATGTCATTAAATGCATGCATTCTCATTACAGCAAGGCTTCACTCAAACCATTATAGCTCTTGAGATAATGCTGTATAATACACTGCGCCTATTCCAACATGTGACTTGATGTGACACTTCAGTAGAGCATGGGACTGGTTCGTGATTTATGATCAACCACTCTGGATTCAGTCATAATTTGAGGACAGGTGCTTTGGTTAAGCTTCAACATTAATTTAAAAAAATCAATCATTCACAAACCTCAAGCTGTGCAGATGAGTCTAGCTCAGCTCTCTTGGCCTCAGGCTCCCCAGCAAAGGGCCCGCGGAGGGTTTGTAGGAAGAGCGCTGCTTTCCTCTTCCTCTCCGCCTGTAGCTGTTTCTCTTTGGACTCCTTAGATGCCTGGGCCAGCTTCTCCCTGGCTGCAGCTGCTAGACGATCCTCCAGTTTCTGCTTGGCTAAAGGCAGGAAGGAGAGGAGGAGAGAGGTGGCTGAATGAAGATGAAACAAATTTGAGTCATTGTCCTCGTTTTGTTCTTACTGCAGCTAGATATACCGCTATAAAATTGCTGTGAGGGAGGAGAAGATGATTGAAAAGACAGAAAAAATGGGTGAAAGAGATGTTATACTCTGTTTTTCACTCAGACAACCTCAAGTGAATGGTCTTTGGGAGGCAAAGAATTGAAAGAGGGAGGAAAGACAGGAAGAAAAGTGAAAGACAGTCACGAAAGAGAGGATGTTAAGAGTAATTTTCTGCTCATACTGTCACATCTACCCAAGATGATGTCTAGCAATTGTTCTGAGTTTCAAACTGCTGTAGATTGACAAAGTTGCTTCTCAAAATGATAAGGCTTGACTAAGTATCCGGAGATAAGTAATTTCATGCAATTCAAAGTTTGTACAGAAAAAGCAAAGTAGGAGGGAAATGTGGGTGGAGAAGAGGAGACAGACTTCTGAGTGAAACTGGGGGTGGAAAATATGCACGGTTTTGAGAGATGAGGAAGGGAGATGGAGTTACAGAGACGGGTAAGGGATGGATAGGTAAGGATAGCACAAGAATGAGATGGGACACAGAGAGCAACAGGAGGAGTGGGACAGAGTAAACAAGACACAACAGTGAAGTATAGAGCAAACACTTGTGGAGAATAAGTTTAAGTTATGCAACCGCTGGGGCTACTGTTATCTCTTCTGGCTTAAAAATAGGCTGGCTGCCGAGGCAAATCATATTTGAGTATAGTGTGAACAATAGCCAAGTGGGTCAGTATCCATCTCTACAACAGACTGTGACACAACACACAGTCCTGGCAAGGCTGAGTCCAACTACTCTATTTATAGACTACTTTGATGGAACTTATCATCTTGCCTTACTTTTTGTCCAGTATGTGTCTATGGTAAGCATTTTATTTTATATTTATTATGAAAAGAGCTGAACATATTTTGCTTTCAAGTCATGTATCAAGCAAAATTCTCTCCATTTCCAGCTTCTTACATGTTAGATTTGCTCATTTCCTCTGTTTTGCATTAGTGCAATGACTAAAGACTAAGATTAAGAGTAACAGACAAACTGATAACGAAAGGCCATTACATGCAGAGCATACAGTAGCACACGGCCCCAGCTAACTCCTCAACTCATGCTTCACATCCAGTCGCAGACACAGAGCCCTGGCCTGGAAACAGGCACGCTATATTTAACTGGTTAGGAAACAGCAGCTTACTTGCACATCTGGCAGATATGGAGCAACATTATCATTGATCTGGAGTCTAGACACTTTGTTTAGCACTCTCCTTTTAGCTCTGTTTTTGGTCTCAACCAACTCCTGAGGGAATATCTGCCTTTTAATCTGCTAAATGCTCCACTATGTTCACCAGATAATCTCTTAACTGTGCTGTGACCAAAAATGACACTATAGGGCACAGAGAGTGAACCCAAGAAGAAAAGTTGCAGGCCGGACATATAAACAATGATCTCAGACTTGTTGTAAAGCTGTGGATTCAGGCGATACTTTTCTCCTGGTTAATCACTATGAGCAACAATCTTTAACATTGTTTTGATGTTTACATGTTGTTTTCTTGTTTTTTCGTTTTCATTTGATACAATTTTATGAAGAAACTACTAATTACGTCTACTTTAAAGCACAAGATATGAATTTACATTTCAAGCAAAATAAAAGTAGTAGAATCTCCACATTGATTTAAAATATAATTGTATTTTCAGTCTTCTACCACCACTATTAAACATGAACAACCACTGGGAAATATTTGCAGTGACCTAAATGATTCATGTAGTCATAAATGGAGACCGCATTTAGTTTGTGTGTGGCTGTTTTCCAGCCCATCAATACAGATTAGCGTTCTGCTGTCTGCCACTGATTCTCCTGCTATCTGATCAAGTTAGGCCTGCTGACTGACAGCCACTTTGCCACACCGCAAAGCCAATTCAGTCAGCTATTTATTAGGCTTTTCCAGCCCTCTTTCTCTGGCCGTCTGTCAGCTCTGAGAGAGAACATTACACTCCGAGGCTGTTCCACTGAACCTAAACGGGACCTGTCAGCCCCCTTGATGCTGAAAAGTAGCACAATTGTATTAACTGTCCGTCTGTCCATCTTTCCTGGCTCTATTTTGCAGCTGTTTTTCTGGTCCAAGGGAGATTACAACACTTCTGCTCTGTCCTTCGAGATCTTGTGAAACGTTGAAATCAGCTTCTTGAAAAAGCTGCGGTCTTTAGAGCATTTGGCCGAACAACTCACAAAAGGACCGGCACCTCAGTGTGTCTCTGAGTGCAAGCATGGAGACATAAAGTAAGCAAAGCTAGAAAAAAAAGAAGCCTCTTTCAAATTCACAGCACAAATAATAAAATAAAAAGACTGTAAATTACTACAAATAATTGCATACTTCTGCTAATTTTTTTTAATTAATTTATTTCTGTTAAGAAAGTACCCTGAACAAGCTTGAAAGATTTAATCATAATCCAGTAAATGAAACTAAACTATCCAGCCAAACAGCTATTAATTCTTCTAACTGTCTCACATTTAAGAGACTAAAAAGCCTCTGACAACTTGGTTTCAAATATTTTTCATTATTATTTTTACATTAAATATTCATGATTAAATAATCAAGAGTTAAAGGTAATGTCAAAAACGTTCAGTTATTAATTAAGTGTTTAACTCTGAACATTCAGCCAATTTACTTCATCAGGACCGTGTGTGTGGTTTAATCACGTCTGATTAACAGTGGCTTGGCAACATAGGCAAACCAACCAACACCTGTACCTCACATTTTGATTTGAATTACACTAAATCATGATTGGTGCTTGAAAACACATGACACCGCCTTTTCAACAGGGCCCTGCCTGCCTCAAACCAGTCAGAGGGGCACAGACAAAAACAGTGAAACAGTGTCTCTCGCGTGAGATGACGAAAACTGTTCTAACTTTGGCTGAAGATTGTGTGTTCATGTAGAACCCCATCGCTCGTAGAAGTAGAAAAAAAAGCTGATTCAAAAGACACTTTCAGGGCTTTAAAGATATGTCAAGTATAATTACTTAAAATACTGCATGATGAAAACATTAGTTTACCAGAGCAATCAAATCAAATCAAACCAAATTCGCAAAGATGATTTTGGTGATGTACAATACCCTGGATTTTTCTAGCAAAAACACAATATATGTGAGGACAAAACATTGTAATTTTGTTCAAAATCATCATCATTTTTTTTTTTTTTTTGTCTTGAGAATGAAGTATTTTAACTCTTATGGAGGAGGCTTTGAGAGGCATCTCAGCACCTGCTCCAGTAATCATTTAGTCATTTGTACCGATCAAATCGCACAGACATGATGGTTATTGTGTGAGATGACAGTACAAATCTTACTTGATATAGAAGGCTTGTGTGTCTGGTTAATGAGTCAGGTCAAATGGATTATTGATAATCAAAATTGCCTCGCTGGCTGTTGTTTGACAAAAATGTGAAAATGTCTTTGTGGAGTATCATTTTATACTTCAGCTGCCTTGTGATCATCCAAAGTGGCATGATGGAGGAGAGCGAGGCAGTCTGACTTTTTGAAGCTAAGAGGATGCAGTTGAAGATTTTGTATGGTGTAAAAGCATAACAAGATGCAATGAATCAACTTCAAGTACACTTGGGTCTAGCTTCCAGTAAAAAAGCCTATTACTATTGAAATTAATAGGCAGTGATACATAAGAATATATGAATATTTTAGAGATGTGACGCTAACCGTGAAAATAAAATTGGCAACATGCGTAAAGCGTTATGCAGTGTTGGTGTTTTTTTTCTCTGTACCCTGTGCAGAAGCTTTCTGTGAGAGGGGTTGGGAACCACCAGCCAAGTGGTGATCTTAGATCAGCTGAGTAAGATTTGTTGTTATCTTTAAATAGTACAGGTCTTAAAAATCCTGATCACAGCATGCAGTGTGAACCTCTTACAGGGCAAAGAATGTTTTTTTGTCCTATATATATATATATATATATATATATATATATATATATATATATATATATATATATATATGACTTAGATGAATATGCTTGTATAACTGTACTGTATATGTCTGTTTTCCTTTCTGTAAAGTTGCTGATGCATTACTTTAGTTTAGGAAAGACTACGGAGAGCCAGCATGTAATGTTCTACAACCATGACTGAACAACGGAAAGAAAAAAGAGAGAGAGAGAATATATCTCCATTAGTCCTTTGGAGAGATATGTATGACTGTTGTTTGCTGTAATACACTGCTTTTTTCTTACTGCAGAGTACATCCTGTTGAGAGAATTTAGAATTGAGACTCAGTGGATTTATTTATCTCCTCTCTTCCCTTCCAGTTTTTCTTCCAATCTCAACCTCCAGAGAAAGTAAAAGCAAGTGACAGATGAGTTGTGTAAGCAACTGTACCTAAATACTGAAGCTGCAACGAATAAATTAAAAATTCTAGCACTCCCACATTGAATAGTCATGGAGCTGAGAAAAAGGAGCTGTCATCACCATCGTCAGATGCTTTATTAACATTCTGTCAATAGTGCAGGCGCAATGAGGCCAACCATGGGCTGAATGCACAAACTGACAGACAGAAACAGGAAAATAAGAAGACATGTCACCAAAACATGTCAACGTGTAATTAAGTATGTCAGGTAATTATTACACATTCATAATCAAAATTTGTAGAAATATTTACATATTTTTTTTGTCTATCCTTTCCTTAAACTGTGTTTTCTTTTTTCTATATTAGTGCTACCTAGAGTAATAAATGAGATACAGTGCCTAGAGCAGTACAGGATAAATATGTTTCAATATTTCCTGAGAGTCTTTTTTTTTAATGATGTTACCTTGTTTTGCCTCCAACTCTTCCAAACTGAGAGAGGGTCTCTTCTCTTCTGCCACACTGACTGGAGGAGGCTCCTTGTCAGCCATGTTTGCACCGTCCATCACAGCTTCCAACCCTTGCTCTTCCAGCAACTTCAAACAAACAAATATGATAATTTGTTAATTTCAAGCTACTGGACAGATAGATATACTCAGACAGATCAGTCTATCCACACCAAATCAACCACAGACTTAGCACTGAACAGACAGAGATGAACCAGACCTTGTCCTCGTCTGAGTCATCGTCTAATCGAACTCTATTCTTCTCCAGCGGTAGCATGTCATTTTCCTTTGCCTTGATGGCAAAACAGATGGGTGCAAAAGAGGCTGTAATGGCAAAGAGAGACAGGAGGATAAATTTGATGTCGAGAGGACACAAAGGATTTACAGAATACGTGTTCACAACAGGTAAACAAGCGCAACCTGAAAGAAAAAAAAAAACAAAACACATTGGTTAAAGCAATTAGACTTGTTTGTGACGATGAGTGCTTAAAAAAAAAAAAAAGTTCTGGACAAGGAGGAAAGGACAGCCTGGAGGAAGGATTAAGAGAGGGGATGGAAAGAGAGAGAGAACAGGGGAGCTGAAGAGGGTTTACAAAACAAGAAACACACAGATATACAAACAAGACAAGAGCCAGGAAATGATGTAGAGAGAGAATCAGTCGGACAGACAGACAAACACGAGGACAGAGACACACTGCTTAGTCTGCTCTTGTAGAGATTGAAGAGAAAACAGTGTACCTCATCCCCTAAACATCATCGATCCTTATTGTAAAAGGCTAGATAGTTTGCTTGTGCACTACTCAGACTAGTTAATACTTTTCCCTGTCTCCAATAGTCTAAGTGAAGTGCCTGCCTCAATTTGCATACATGTGCATGTTTATGTGTCCTGCCAGCATTATGGTAGGCACGCTCCTTCATCTGTGCAAAGACATTTCTGGCTTGATATTACCAAATGAAACTGCGAGCATAAACACCAACAGACTCACAGGCAGCTGTTCATATTCACCAACATATGACACATACACACACTCACATACACACTAGAGTAAATATGTGCATGTATACTTACACAGACACATATTTACCCAAAGGCTTTGCATCTCATTTACTGAATGAATGAACTACAGAAGAGAAAGTGAAAGCGGTAATGTTTTTATTTTATTTTATTTTATTTTTTACCTTTTGTCAGCTTGGACTCTGACACGGACGTGTCTGATTGAAGATTATCATCATCATCATCATCCACTGCCTCACTCTGGATGAAGGAACAGAGAATAGAGGGAGAGAGAGAGAGAAAATCAATTACAGAGTTCCAGTCTACACTGTTAAAAAGTAAACCAGTGACAAGTTGTGGAGGCCACACAATTTCACCATGCAATCTAAACGTGAGTGTATTTGTTTGGATTGACAGTGTTTCCAAATCGTGGGTAAAAAAAACAGTAGGATTTTGACAAAGCAGTAATATGTGCAAAAATGTCTTTCATTTTGTCAAAAAAAAATCATTGTTGTCATTGTTGCTTTCCAGTGAAACTCTAACTGTTGGATTTCATTACTGTAATTCCTCATCTGCAGGATTTTATCCAGTGCTAATAATTACAGAGAATCAAGAGTTACACGTCTTCAGGAAGTTTTGCTGTAGGAGGAACCAACAGCAACCGTGCAGTGGAGAACACAAACTTCTAGCTGTCACCTAATGGATATCTTTCAGCACTGCAGAATTAAAAGAAAAGGGTTGGTAGACTATTAACACAAGCAGAAGGCTGTTTAGAGTTGGGCCGATCCTATAAAGATGAAAAATGAGATTTTACACTCAACTACTGTCACTGCACAGTAATGGAAAGTTAAGAAAAAAAAAGGTTACAATGGGAATTATTAACTTTCCAACAGCAGTAGGCTGTCAAGGCAAGCCCACATTTTGCCCCTCTAATGTGCTTTTCAGATTGGTTGTGCAACATGACTGACTGGTCTCTCTTTCACTAACACACCAACATGAACTCCTCTTACACCTGACTGGAAAAACACGCCACTCACTGTCATTCAGCTCTGAATCTAATTTGAGGGGAAAAGATAAAATTTTAACAACATATCCACCACATTTAAGTAAGAGATTGGCTATGCGCAGGTTTTTGTACTTTATTTAGGGCACTTCTTTATTGTAACTGTGATGAACATTGTCTTTAAGGTCTTTTAAAAAATCTAAAACTAAGAACCTTGGTGATGCAGTAGCAAAACAATGCAAATTTTTCTATCTACAACATCTATTTTTAACAGTTGTGAATGTGCAAAGGTTCAGAGAGGTGGCAAGGGATCTAAATAATCACATTATTTCACTGAATGGTCCATATCTGATCAGGATCAACTCATTACAGTATTTGTTTGTTTTTACCTCCTAACTTTCACTCTGTTTGCTGCTATTTACTAATCTGGCAGTATAATTATTTTCTTAAATAGCTTTCACCTTTAAATGGCTTTCTAATATCGCTGCTCTATAGTTTGTCACTCCTCACATCAACAAAGTACCTTCACAAAGACGTAGTTGGCTTGTGTGCACGAGCCAGATAACAAGAAACCCTCTATAGTAATGCCTGTGGACCAAGTGCTCGTAGCCACTTTCCCCAATATAAACTGCAGATGGAATGAAAGGGAAGCCAATGCCACAAGAGGAAAAGGAAAAAAAAAACCCTAACCTCATGAGGTGCATTTTACCATGTTTGAAGAATGCTTCAAAGGCAGCTTCCTACTATTCAGCTGTAATTGAACAGTGCTTTCAACAGTGAAGCACTTTCCTGGGGCCCCCAGAGAATAAAACTCCTAAAAAAACTCTAAAAATCAAAGCACACAGGAGAAGAAGCAGGAGCAAACTCACTCTAAACATTCAGGGAAGACCTCAGTTGGAAGTCGATCGTGCTCACATGAACACCTTCAGCTTAGCCCTTAGAATTCTCCGATACCTTGATTCACATGTGTTGCTCTAACACTCGCAGACTCACAGTCCGACAGTTCAGAAGGTATTAATCCTCAAAATGGGAACACGCACCAGCATTTCATCGTGGGCCTGCAAAATCTGTGCTGGTTAGGGGTCATGAGATCTTCAAAGACTACTAAAGCCAGATTTTCCAGGAGTTCAAAATAAAAAAAATGCTTGCTGCAGATGAAAAATATAAATGACAAATAACCGATCCAAGTGCAGCTCTATATTTTAGATATTTTCACATTTACTGTTGTGCATGGGATGTCTGCTTTGTTTCATTGCACAGATTTATTTCAAAATACTTCACTCCCATCCCACGTTACCTGCCAGCTTAATGCAAACATTAATTCAACAACAAACATCCTTGTTGTTACATTTTGTTGACAAAATGACAATCAATTCACAGCAAAAGAAGATTATAGCAACATGTCCAGCCAAAATTAGAGCATTGTACCGTGTGTTAATTTGACTCAATCAGGGATAATTTAAATAAATTTTCTCGTTGAGACTACATGTGAATCATGTCTCCCTGTCTCCCTTTTATAATATTCTAAGTTATTTACTTCTGATTAGCTAAAATACAACCCTTTTTTGAGGCTTTCATTCAAAGTCAAAGCCACAAAGGTGCTCCTGAATGTTAATAAAACAAAGTTTAAAAAAAGTTAGAGAGAAGCAGGACGCCAGTTTACTATTAGATGCCAGAGACGATTATCTTTTAACTTCGTTAGAAGAATGTGTTTGATACTTAAAGCTGAGAAGTCTTTTGATGATTTAGACTAGTTACAAAATGCTCCTTTTTAGATAACAGTTTTATTCATCCACTCCAAAAGTGCCACAATCTGAAGATTTTAAAGATGTTATTGATACTTCTACAAAGCAGCAGCCGCCCCACATCCCGATGCTCTCTGTTTTGACTGATTTTAGTCCTTTCTCACTTTTTTCATTAACTGTGAAACTATAAATAATGGCACTGACTGAGAGCAGCAATATCTGCATTCCATTACCCACAGCACCAATCACAAACACAAGACAGGTTTCTTGATAGAAAAGCCGAGCAGCTGCTTGTTGGAGCAGCCTGTGCTGTGTCATAATGGGCCACACTCCTCTGCACTCTGACAAGCTAATTGATTCGATTCGTCAGAAGACAAATTGCTCCTTACAATACTTGCTCTCTCGCTTTCTCACTACGATACAAAGGAGACTCGACAAACTTTGAATATGTGTAAGTATACATTTGAATACATATATATGTACATATGCAAGAATCTATCCATCTATCTACCCACCTGGCCATTTGACATAACATACACTCAACAAAAATGTTGTTGTTGGTTTTTACTCCCGGTTTTCATGTGTTGAAGTAAAAGACTTCTTCTACTGTATGCACACAAAAGGTTTATTTCTCTCAAATTTTGTTGTAATCTGTGTCAGTGAGCACTTCTGCTTGGTCAAGATAATCCATCCCACCGACACATGTGGCATATAAAGATGCCGATTAAGCAGCATAACAATTGCACGTGTGCCTTGGACTGATCACAATAAAAGGTCACTCTAAAACATGCAGTTGTGTTCTAAAAATACATTTTTCAGCCATTGAACAATGACTATGTCACACATGTCTGGTGTGACCACCACTTGCCTCCATCTGTGTGACACATCTCCTTCACATAGAGCTGTTGAGCTTGTTGACTTGTGGCCCACTCTTCTTCTATGGCTGTGCAAAGGTGCTAAATGTTGGCAGGAATTGGAACATGCCGTCGCCAATTCAGAGCATCCCAAACATGCTCAGTGGGTGACATTTCTGCAAGCAGTGGGATTTGTTGTGTGGATTGTGTACAGATCCTTGTAACATGGGGCAGCGCATTATTATGCTGCAACACGAGGTGATGGCTGTGTATGAATAGCACGTCAATGATCCTAAGGGCCTCATCTAGGTATCTCTGTGCATTCAAATTGCCATCAATAAAATACACCTGGGTTTGTTGTCTGTAGCTTATGTCTGCCTTGGTAAAGAAGAAGCGCTTAATTACTTGAGTTTTAACAAATTTGTGAACAAAATTTGAAAGAAGTAAACCTTTTGTGTGCGTAGAAGAAGTCTTAGATCTTTTACTTCAACTCATGAAAAATGTTTACATTTTTGTTGAATGGTAAATGAACTGTATATAGCGCCTTTCTAGTCTTCCAACTACTCCAGGCACTTTTACACTACATATCTCATTCACGCATTCACACACTGATGGCAATGGTTGCCATGCAAGGCGCCAAATGCGGTTTTTGGGAGCTTACCATTCATACGCATTTACACACTGATGGCGCAGCCTTTGGGAGCAATTTGGGGTTTAGTATCTTGCCTAAGGACACTTCGACATGCAGACCGAACCAACCAATCGAACCACAATCATCTGATTAGCAGACAACCCGCTCTACCTCCTAAGCCACTATTGAGTGTATAATTCCCTTGTCTGAGATGGTTTGATGGGGCACCTCTGAACTTATATACACTTTGAAAAGACTGAGATGCATTCTCAGTGCCAGATACATTCTGGCACATTCTTGTTTAAAAAAAAAAAAATGAAACTTTCCCTTAGTAAGTTTGTGCTTTGAAGGTGTCAGGATCCTAATTACTTTAATTTTGTACAGTATGTAAGATTTTATAAGAGTACAAAGAAAATATATGATGTACCTCTTGTCCTTTGTCCATTCAAAAAGTAAATCAGTGGTTGAGTTCATTTTACAAGGATAGGTTCACATTTTTCCCCATTTTTTTCAACGCTCACATGCCCATATGTACATTCCAACAGGTTTTGGTTGCTGTCATGGTGTCTCTGTATTGTGACTGTGAAGGGATCCCCTCCAATGTAACAGATTGGGGACAATATCCACAATCCTTGAAGCTAGGATTGTGAACTCATCCCTTTAATTCATGTATTAAGGGAATTGTGAGGTTATATGATGTATATTTATATATTAAACTTTGTTAAATGTATGACTCGAATCATCATTTTGTAGCCCTCTGCTGCTGTGGCCTGTATTCATTTTTTCCCTGTGCTTCAAGCATTTCAAAAGGGATTCATATTTCAAGCTGGCCATCTGGTGCAAAATCCTCTCATCACAATAAGCTCTATAGTATATAAATGAACAAATGTTCTTTTTTTCTCCAGGGTATAAACTTAAAATGAATGGCAAAACAGGTGTCGAACTACAACTTACTGAGCCCAGTTTCAAAGAGAGAGAAAATCATAAATGGCCTAATCCCAAAATGATGAAGAAGATTCTGGGGTACCTTGAAGCCAAAAGGGAATATATGTAACCCAGGAGACAATCAAGTCTTTCCTAACCACAGGGAGTTTGTTAGCAACCGTTACTGGTAAACCAGTACACCATACAGCATTTAAGGAGTGTGCCACTGGGGAGCTAGGCCAGAAGAGCCAGTGAGAGTGCTATATGTCTGTTGAGTAAAGTCCAACCGATATTATCTGTATTGGTGTATATTATGTATATGATAGATTGGTGCCACTGTAAAGTTTACTCAGCAGTGTGAAATTTTAACTTAAATATTCTTAATAAAGTTTATTATTTGTTTAAGAGAACAGCCTTCTGAGTACTAGTCATATCGGGAAAGGTCCATTTTCATCTAAGCTCAAAAATTCACTATATCAGCTGCTATATTGGTAATTAGGGATGCACTGATCCGATATTGGTATCGGTCCCGATATTGAAGAAAATTCTAGATCGGGTATCGATGACAATGGGTCGATCCATAGCGGCCGATCCATAGCGGCCGATCTATTCAGTCTAATTCTATGCTGTGCGCTGTGAATGACGTCATATGCAAGCAACACGCCGTGCGGAAGCCCCCATTGTTTTTAAAATGGAGCGAGTGAAAGGATCGGCTATCTGGAACTTTTTCACACTACCTCAGCCAACAAACTCGACGGCTACTTGCAATACCTGCATAGTAAATATTCCGAGGGGCGGTGGTAAAACTTCAAGTTATAACACAACCAACTTACTCAAGCACCTACAGAAATTTCACGCCAGAGAGCACGCGGAGTTCATCGAACTGAGTAAACAAAACGGAGGCGGTATGAAGCAGCTAACTTTTTAAGGAAAGAAGTGAAAAATTTCCACTTAATAGTGTGCAGGCAACAAAAATCAATCAATCAAACAAAAATTTTGAATGTCTATCAAGCTTGTGAAGCTATTGTTTTTTTTGTTGTACTGGCGCACAGTTATTAAATAAATAAGTAATTCAGTACATTTATATCTGTTAATTTGTTTTTTTAAAAAATAGGAAAGAAATGTTTAAGTCAAGTCTGATGTCGCCTTTCACAAAAGTATGATCCCAGTCTTTTCCACACAATGAGACATACCGTTTGTTACCGTAATTCTGTGCAGTATTGGTATCGGATCGGTATCGGCCGATACTAAACCTCAGATCGGTATCGGCATTAGAGGTGAAAAAAGTGGATCGGTGCATCCCTATTGGTAATCAGTTAATTTTTTTCCCCTCTAGATAATCAGTTATGATCATAATAATCTTATATCGGTGGAGCTCCACTGCTGCTAACTGGGTAAAATGCTGAGTAAAAAGTTTGTAAATGGGCAGTCAATCAATCACTTTACAAATTAGGTTTTGATAGTGATGCAGCAATCTGCTTTAACTGTATACTCCTGAAAACAAGGAAGACTATCCTGGGAACAACTGGAATTCTCACCGATAGAATTTTAAGTCTTGGATGAAAAAGAAACTGGGTGACTAGTTAAGAAAGACTTATTGCACTGGTGCCCAGTAATACACTGCCAATTAATCTTCTTCTTTGTTCTCTGCGTCACTCTCATCCTTCATTTCAACATTTTGGACACCTCTAATTTTAACATTGCATGTCGAAGCTTATCAGCCACAAGAAACGGCTAATTTCATGGTTGACTGTAAGTGTGGCGAATGCTTAGACAACCTTTTCCCTAAACTTGGGCTGCAAATGCTGTTAAACAGAATTGCATACAGTAAAGGTGTGGGGTACAGTGAGATTGATGACCGGAGACAAATTGCAAAACAGTGAACATCACCTGCCAGGTGAAGTAAAACGTTGAAATTACTGAGCTTTATTTTTTAGCAATTAAGGTTGATGTGGTACTAGAATTTTGAATGTCAATACAGAATTAGTATTAAAAAGTGATACTTCATACCTCTTTCAATACGACGGCAAAAAGAAAAACAAAGTCATCGGCACACAAAATAGATAGATAGATCTTTTTTGTTTTTTTAAAATTAACCTGCACATTGTGCTGGTTCGGGGGGGGACAAAAAAACAAACATTAAACACATATTGAGGACCACTTGCAGTGAAGTGGTGGGTATTATATTTTATTTAAATAAATTAACATATTTCTGGTAGGTTATTTCTAATGTCACCATTAAATTTCTACTTAAATACTCCACCTTATTTTATGTTTACTCCCAAACAACTTTAATCATCTTACACCCACTCACACCTACACCTTACTGCACACACACTTTGGCTTTGACCCGTCCGGCCTCTTTCTGTTTCTCTCATGCTGCATCATAAAGGGACAACAGTATTTCTATAAAGTTGCCCAAAAAATAAATTAAAACAATTGCGTTTTCACAGCAACAGGTGAGCCATGTGTGTGTGGAGGAGGCTTGCTGTTCATGACAAATCAGAACTGATGCAGTAGACCACGTGGGGAGAAGGAGAGCGAGCTGGAGATTGTCCAGTATTTAATTCATCCCGGATGTGTCAATTGGATAGTAGATTGTTTTTTTTTTTGTTTGTTTTATTAATAAATTCTGTGCTTTAGATAGAACTTAATTACATTTCAACACCCGGTATTCAAAAAGTATCAAAGTATCAATACTTTTGACAACCCTAATAGAAATTAAGATAATCTAATAAACAAATACTAAATAGAACATAATATTAAGAGAAAGCCGTCCTCTGTTATGAAGAAAGATACAAAGTATTTCTCTAGGAAAGTTGAAGTAATTTAAATATTGCATTCTCTATTAGAGTTAAGACTCATTTTGATGTTCATTCCCATCCCAGCACTTATTACCGATTACTAAATTACAAACTCCTGCTGACTTTCTACATGATTGTTGGTCCAACAACTTTGCCATCGCATTATGCATACAGAACCTGCTATTAAACACTTTCATCAGCTATGCATGCAATTTTAGTTGTGTGGGTTGTTCTGGCAGATTTATGATACATATATACATTTTACATTAGTTTTGTTTTTTGCTGAACTGATAACATTTCCTTTTTTACAAATGTACTTGAACATGGCTTTGTGAAACTCCTCTTCCACAGTATCCATGACAGCAATGTTGTTACTCATGCCACTTTGTGCCGCGATATAGAAGTTTTATTCATTTATGATTCTGCAGCAGTGTGATAACACTGTGGTGGTAAAGTCATCATAACCATTAGAGGACGATGAGTACCCATGACAACTGCCATAGCAATGTGGTAGTTGTACTGTTCAATTGTATCAAACACATTCAAGTGTCAAAAATACAAGTTTTGCCCAAATGTGTCAAAATGTGGATATGAATGTTAATCTGTTAACAAAGCTGGAGGGGGGTCTATCTGATTATTATGCATAGAAACACACACACACACATACAAACACACACACATAAATAAAGCTTATAATACCTCTAGCAAGCATCTTCCTTCCTTCTGCATGAAGTAATTCTTCTTAAACTCATAATAGGTGTTGTACTGATGCCAAGACTGCAGAAAGTCAAACCTATAGAAGACAGAGGGAAGAATACTGTATAAGATGAGAGGTGAGCAACTCGTAAAAAATGAGCCAGAGGATGATGAAGAGGTTCTGCAGTATCTGAAGAGAAAGTTACTGATAAGAGTTCCTAAAACTAAGACCTGACTGAGGAAACAGATTTATTTCTGGTAAGAACACTCACCGTGGATCATTCTTGGCACGGACACTGGCTTCAAACTTAAGACCATTTCTTGCAACATACTCAGCCAGCTTGTCTATGACTGGCTGGATGTCAGGCGGTGGGGGAATGATGGCTGGTGGTGCTTGCGTGGAAACTTGAGCTTGCGGTTTCAAACTGGAAAATGTTAAATGTTAAGCGGAGAGAAGTGTTTCAACAGGTGTGCTGTCATAGTACTAATAGTACAATATTTTAAAGGCAACCAAAACTATGAAGGAGAAAAAGAACAGAGATGTCCATTACTTCCTACCTGGGTTCTGGTACAACAGCAGGAGCGGCAGAGCTGGTGATCTGAGAAGGGGCTGTAGCTGGTGGTGCCATGGTGGTAGTTTCAGAAGGGGTGGGTGTAGTTGCCAGATTAGGCATTGCCCCAGATGATGTAGGGGGAGCCATGACAGCTGAGGGCATAGTGTTGTAGTAGGAGCTGGCATCTATCCCTGGGGGAGGCGGGGCCAAGCAGAACGTTCCATCAGGTAGCATGTAGTACCCATAGTACATTGCTGCAGCATTTGCTGTAAAGAAATAAGGAGGAAATTATTACATGGAATTCCTGCCACAAATGCTTCACTTGTGCCAGCTAAAGGTCAAACATTTGTCACTTCATGAGGACACAATCTGTACAATATAGTCTCATCCATTTTCACAGCCACACAAAAAAATAGTAGTTTAGAGAGGAGCATAATGTTCAGTTTTTGTTGAGACTGTCACAGTTGTTGAACTCTATGGTGACCTTAAGAGGCATAATTTGTATGCTGTAATGCTTTACTGCGTAGGTGCTGCTCTTGTGTCTCCCTCTGTTCACTTAAGTTGAATAGTGGGACGTACAGAGAAGCAATTGTTTTGATTTAAAGTGAATTCATAGTGCGTGAGGATCAGAGGATGATTTACTAATTCATTTCAGGGTCTTGTCATGCCAATCTTTCTATTTCAACCTTGGTGAAGAACAACATCAGGTCAGGGAAAAGTCATTGGCCACTGGAAATAGAAACTGTCAAAACCAGGCTTGTTTAGGGAGGCTATAAATAACAAAAAACACCATGTGTGCTCAGTCACTGTTAAAATTACATTTTCAAGGCAGGAAAAAAGGGAAAAGCTTGACAAAGATATAGACCATTATGAGCGCAGCAATTTTCCTAAGTCAGCTAAGTTGACCCTAAATTCGTGGTCTGTTTCTTTTTATTGGAAATATACATTTGTGGGGGTTTTGTGAACACTGGCATGCAATCTGCAAATCTTATATGTGACAACCAAGTGACTATGCTAACTCTGAATAAAACTGAGCTAATTAAATGCTACTACAGGAGCTTACAATAATACGTCCTTGTTCTTATGAATTCTTTAAACGGAGCCAAAAGTGATTGGTGGCAAAGAGCAGCTGCATTTATAGTGGCCACATTGGTGTGGTCGTTGTGGTTAAGACCACAGGGGTACAGTAAAGTGGGGTAGAGGTGTTCATTTTATGGCTCTGACGGACCTTAAGTTGCTGAAGCTCGCATTGTGTTGTGGTTGTTTTACATATTGTGCTGTTCTGTTCACTGTCAAGATCTGTTATTAGAAGTTATGTCCTTTCTGCAATACGTCATTTAAATCAGCAGAAAGAGGAGAATATAAATCACCATGTGACCTCTGTGCAAAAAGGTTATCTTCCTTATCAGTGGGCTTGTATTACAAAGACCCTTTATTGAAAAGAGAGAGAAGAAGAGGAGGGGCGCAATATAGGGACAGGGACAAAATAAATGTTCAGTGTCAAAGTGAAGACAGTGTGATATTAACACATTAGTCACTAAGCTGGTTGACTTTAATGATACATTCAATTTTCTTTTGGAGAACCAAAGCGGGAGCTTTCATTTACAAACTTGACATGTGTTACAGCTGACTTAAGACTTAAGATGTGAAAGAAGGATAAAAGGAAATTTAGTTGAACTGTCAGACAGATAGATGATTAGATTGCTAGACATATTTCATTGATTGACTTTAATGTTGAAGTTAGCTGGTGTTTTTGGAGGTGCTATGCTTGTTAGGTCCTCTGTGTCATTACATCGGCTAAGGGAGGCAATCCAGAGCAAAAGCAACTTATTTTTAATGTGCTGTATTCACATCATAGTGGAAAAACAAGAATGCCCAAAAGACAAGAAAAGGTCTAGCGTAGCTGCATGGACGGGCAAATTCACTGCCCACATTTTGAGCAACAATGCATGTCAACATCATTAACCTTCCACTCCACATGGACGACTGACCTAAATAATGTTCCAAATTTAGGCAAAATATTGGCCATGAAAAACTGGCATGGCCATTTTCAGAGGGGTTCTTTGACCGCTCAAGATATCTGAAAGGAAATGGGTTCCATGGGTACCCAGAATCCTCCTCTTTACAGACATGTCCGTTTTATACGGATCCCATGCAGCTTTGGCAAAATAAATATATATATATATATATATATATATATATATATATATATATATATATATATATATATATATATATATATATATATATATATATATATATATATATATATATATATATACATACATACATACATACATATATATATATATATATATATATATATATATATATATATATATATATGCACCAAGGCACCCAAACAAAGCACAATGTTTACTGTGTTTATTACATATTTATGAGTAAAAAAGTACATAGTGCACAACTGCATCTCAAATTAATGTTCAGTTTCCCAGCTTTCAGATAATCTATACCACTTCTGTGTGCTATACACTGGTGACCTGCTGTCTCCCAAATACAACAGAAATGTTTGTTATAAAGAGGGGTGAATAGGAAGAGGGTAAGCAGCAAGGTCTCAGCTCACTTACATCAACAGCCCTTTTTTTCTGCAGCAAAGATCAGGTCAAAGGACACCCTCCACAACTGTCTCAGGGATGAATAGATCGTAGTAATGGACAATTAAACACTTTCGGCTCAGCAGGGGCCAATGACCAAGAGTTTATTTTAACAACTGTTTCAGGGCAGGATGAACTTATGTAGCAGTGTGGGGGTGGATGTGACTCATAATTAATGAATATGTATGGCCTTGTATACTATAATATGTACAGAAGCCAGGCATTTCTTTGAATTTATTGGAAGCGCTTTTGCTTTATTCCATTGATTCTAAAAAAAAAAATATTTTCATCCAATTTAAAAATGTCATCTTGGGTGACACTTCAGCTGAATGTTATATTTCATGTGTGGGAAAGATCAAGGGATTACATTAGCCGCAATTCTATAGTCATATTCATGTGATTCTCTGAAGTAGCTCATAATAATGCAATTCATCAAGATCTAAGTGGTTCACTGTTGCCATGCAGATGTAGTTATGGATCTAGTGCTCATTAAAGCAACATTGTGTAACTTTTCTACCATAAAGTAACAGCTTCTTAATCATTTTGATGTTTCACTGTCAAGTTATTGGGTGAAAGGTGTCTCTGTCATTCCCACTCTGCATCTTACACTATGTAACTTTGTGTTAGGTCACTTATTTTGGTGAAACTGAATAATATTTTATGGAGAAAATGTTTTTTGGTTTCCTCTCCGATATCCTCCAGCTGTGCCGCCTCCACTCTCTGATTTACAGATTTTCCTGATGGACAGTAAGTAAGTAAACTGCTGTGAACTGTTGCGGCTGTTAGCTAATGGTAGCTCAGTTTGATGGTCGGGCCGCCCGGACTGTGAACTCAGAGCACTGGGGGAGTATTTGGACCATCGGGAAGAGGAGGTTTTCAGGCCTCTATTGACATAATGGTGAAGAAGATGTTGACGGAGGAAGCTACTAAGACAAAAGGAGAGAGTGACCGAGCAAGAAGTCGCAGTACAAGATTAAATCTGGGACTGACTTTTAGTCGCTGGCAAGAGCTTTGTGAAATAAAAGACTGAAAGACAGACGCCAAACTGGGCTTCTTCCAGTTGGACCAGTAAGTTAATATTTGCTGGTTGCTATGTATTGTGTTGTTGCACTTGCTTGATGTTTGGCTGTGTTAGTAAAGTTGTCAAATCTGAAATCATATCAAATACACAGCTGTCTGTATTTATGACAGTGGTATTGGCATTTGTCAAAGCATGTGAGTGCAATTCCAGAGCAGAACTATGATGGGTATGCTTTAGTTTGTAAAAGCTCAGACTATCTCTTTACTGTAATATGTACAATTTCTAAAACAGTGAAGATACATTCAAATCAATTAACTTGTTGTGTTTTGACCCCGTTACTAGAGATGCAGTATGTGTGTCACACTCTGTCAGGTCTAATTGAAATTTTGCACATACCAAGAACACATATCTATTTAAGTCTGACCTGACCCAGAACCCAGGTGGACTAGAAAGTGTGGACCCAAGAGCTGATTCAGGTCAGGTCAGGATTTCAGGAGGTCTGGTCTGCCCCAGAACACCTCTAAGCTCACTATTACTTTGTTCACATCAATTCCAGACTATGGTGTGCAGCATTAAAGAGTGGGGAGCTGTATTGAACAACTAGCACAGAACACTATAAGCGGAAAATGTCCAGAAGGAGGAGGTCAAACGCTGGTTTTCTGTGGTCAACAGTGATCTCAGAAAAAATGCAGTTTTAATAACTGCACAGTAGAGCAAAGATGCTTTATATATTTTTTTTAGAAATGAAACCATTTCTGTGCTCAGTGTAAAGACGAACAAGAGCAAACCTACGGGGCAGAGAGACTAAAGAGTGACTGAGAACCCATGATGAAAGGAAAGACTGAACAACATACAGTAGACCAGACATGCAACATGCAATGAACACTATAAGAGTATACATACATTTCAGATGTGTTGTCTTTTGTTCTCAGAGGGGGAAAAAAAAGAAATCTATACTCACGGTCAGTAGTGTACTGCGCTGGAGTGCCAGAGGCAGCTGGGTCTGGCACTTCCTCTGGTTTGGTTGCCATTGCTGCGGTGCCATTTTTTTCTTGTCTGGCTTTTCGTACAAGTGCTGCCAGAGGATGGTCTGGGTCCATTACTTTTAGAGGCTGCAGAAAAAATAAGGCCGGTTTGTAAGAAAAAAAATATCAATCACGCCATTATGTTATTTCTTTGTAAAGGATTGCTCAAACCATTGAGATCACACCACATTCACAATTTTAGTAGACAGAGCCATTTTACAGCAATAATATAATACGCCCACCAAATATTCAAAGCTCTCTGAAGTCAAAAACCATGAAATGTGGTATAACAGTTTAGCATTACGCCACACATAATCTTATGCAGTAATCTTCCTTGGTGCACAAGAAGACACATTCAGATTTTAAATGTTAACCCCATAAATGATACATGAATCATTAGTAGAAAATCAGAGTGGATGTTTTGAAAAGGACTCTCTTGATGGGAGACAACATTTGGACAGCTTGTTACTAGAAAGAGCTCATTATGTTTCTTGAAAAAGACACGCTTCCATTCTTGCTGCCCTGTCAAAGACTAATGGCTGTCCTGACGAGGCACATGAAAAGCACTAACAAAAAACTGTAACAGCGTGAAGACAAGGAAACAAAATACAGCTATTAGAGAATGTGATAACAGAAATGGGCAGTTCTAACAGGATGTAATTCACATGGCAGGCAGTGGTTGTCTAACAGTTAGAATTGCAGTATACTTTCACAGCATCATATTAAAGCGGGTGTAATAGAGCCATGTGACATCTTTAGATGAGCAGCCTATGGTTGCTGTCCAATGAAAACTCTTCTCATACTTCTTAAGCATCATAAAACAAAGACGATACATTGTTTTCACAGGACACTGTTGCGAAGTTAAGTGGCTACTGTATCCAACGGGTAAGGCTCCACACTTGGTGGCTTACATTCTATGTACATTACCTTCACCAGCTCCTCCAGGCGAGAGCACTTTTTTGGGGCAAACAGACTGGGATGTAGGTAACTGCCATCCCCGTCCTCATCTGAATCATCCGAGTGGGAGTCTACAGCAAGCAAGCAAAAAGAGTACTGAATACATAAATAAGCAAATGTTCAACATTATAATCAATACAGAGTGTGAATGTTTCGTATCGCATGTTCTGTTCGATTGCTCATATATTACAGATCTAATATTTCTGCATTGATTACAGTACAGTGCAAATTTAATGTCCATGTGAGGACATAACACCTATGGATTCAGTGACTGCTTTCTATAACTCACCCTGAGACTGTTCTTGCTTGCTGGCGGAGACAAGGTTGTATCGACCTTCCTTCATGGCCCGTAGGATGTGTTTGTAATAGGGGTTCAAGTAATGGTCAAAGCGAAGAAAGTCAAACTGGGAGTTACTGGCCTGCTTAGCTTTCAGGACTATCTCAAACTGAGCCCCCTGCTGACACACGAAGTTGGCTGTCCTCTCGATGATGTTATGGGTCTTGATGGTTGCCGGCTGCAAAAATGTAAAGAGATGAACTTTTTAAACTGAATGTATTTTATATAAATACGTTTCTTGGTTTCTGAGAAAGATTTTATATTTCTTACAGAAACTCTTAAAGCTTAAACCAAAAGAGTGAAAAAGAAACATCAGTACCACAGATAAGATTAAACCTCCACGTAACATTAAGATGCCATACACAATTTATAAATGGCCCCTTCATACCAAGGACACAAGCCATTTTGTCTCTGAAGCATTCTCATGTCAAGCACTCTTATGTTCATTGTGATGACATTAATTCTTGAGATACACATGAGGTGGAAATCAGTGGAACACAAAATAGTCCATTATTCATTCATTATTGTTCCCCTTGTGTGCTTTCAATGATTAATCATTGTCATTACCTAAAGAGCACAGAGTAGTGCCGCAATCTCTAAAAGAACGTACATATCTCATCAAGATGAAAGTCATAATAAATACTACCTTTCAAG
This sequence comes from Argyrosomus regius, assembly GCA_946959425.1. Taxonomy (NCBI): domain Eukaryota; kingdom Metazoa; phylum Chordata; class Actinopteri; family Sciaenidae; genus Argyrosomus; species Argyrosomus regius. Next base: position 10,133,383 of record OX336898.1, read on the forward strand.
ACACTGGCCAAAAAGATGCCAGTGTCTAACACTAACAGACCATTATTGTGTTCCAAGCTGCCAAGGACTTCCTGACATACAAGGGCCTTTCGCACGCCGATTTACGAACTTATCCATTAGGTAAAAAGGAGATGTGTAATACTCTTTTTTGTGTCGATGTGATATACAAGGCGCACTCTGAAAGACTGAAGACTGAAACATTTACAACCATTTGTTATCTCCTGTAAACACAGAAAAGAAGAGTCATCTTTGTTCCAACAAACGGGGGGATTGCCAATTAATCATTTGCATTTTCTGTTGTGACCACTGTCGGCTAGCTAGTAAAGGCAAATGTCATAACAATAATGCATTTCATAGAAAAAAATATCAACAACAAACTGCAACGTGCTGCACTGCATCCTGGTAAGTTTGCAGTCTTACATTGATTCCCTGCTCTCTCCCAATACTGCCTGACATTCTCTGTGAAATAAAATGAAAAATCCAGAAATGTCTTTGAAGTAAAGGTGAGAAATACACTGAAATGTATTCAGAGAGAGGAATATTGCTTCAAAATCTAGGGAGTACAAACTAATATTATATGCATATCATATACTGCAGCTATGTTGTGCTCTGCATGTATGCACAGGGGTGTTTTGGCTGTATACCCAGGATTGTATACTGACTATGCACACAGCCACATTAAAGTTTGTCTTTCCTCTCATGCATAAGAAAGAGGAAGCTGAAAGGGATCATCAAGGGTTGTGGTTGCAGACTGGCCTGCTCCTGAGGGAAAACGTCTGACACAGAAACACCAGATAGAACAAAGCAACAGCAATGCATTTTTAATTTTTCAGGCTATTACTTTTTGCCTGCTGTTACCATTAGATGTTTTTTCAGTGTGAAGCATCGTCTACAGTATATGTATAGGAGTATATGTTTTTACTGTATATAAGGAATATGTGCTGGTTTGTAGCAGAGGTGCTCCTACATCAAAAAAGTGGAAATCTTTTTATGACACAATCCTTTCAGTTTAAGGGGAAATAAGGGATGCTACTTCACATAGCACATGATTGATATTAATTAAAGTGGCATCTCATATTTGCATTAATCAAGAAATAGGATGTGTCAGGATCTGGATGGCTCATCAGCTCTGTTTAACATTTTTTGGTGGAAACCCTGTAAAAGTCAACCATTCTATAGTTTCAGGCTTTTCTACTAAAGCTAAAACAATTATTTAATTAATCAAGAAGTTGATCCAGAAAATTAATCGGCAACAATTTTAAAAATTGATCATTTAAAAATAGTTTTAAAGCAAAAAAATTATCTTGTTCCACCTTCACAATATAAATATTTGGTGGTTTTCTTAGACTTGTGTAATATCTAACTGAATGTGTTGTTTGGACTGCTGACAGCCTTAAAAACAAAGTTATGTTGGGCTTTGGGAAACTATGATTTACATAATTTTCTGACAATTTACAAACTAAATGATTAGTCAAATTATAAAAAAAAATTATTGGCAGATTAATCACTAATGTAAATAATCATTTATTCTGTAATTTAAGAATTTATTGTGCGGTTAGCCATGCCATGAGACTATTGACATTCTCCCAATCTATAGGCTCATTCGAGATGAACTGCACCTCATCTAGCAGTGGCAGCAGAGGGGAAGTGACAAAAAGCCTCCAGCAGGCTTCGCTTTTTTATCTGTGTAATTTATACAAGTCAAAGACACATTTATATCCTATTAGATCTGAGCCTGATTCTTAAAAAGATGTTATCAGAGACCAATCTATTCAGCTTGTACTCTGTCTCCGATAATTGTTAGCTTAATTATGTTTTTCTCTATGACGGGGTAGCCTATTAAGAGCTACAAGGCGCTCTGTGATCATCATAACAGCATTTATGGTGTAACCTCCATATTAACCACATATTATTTTATATAAAAATGTAGATAGGCTAAAATCTAACGAATTCCATCATATCAGCTTGCCTCTACATAAATCAGCTGTGCAGACATGATTGCTGGATCTGTTCTTCTCAAACTAAAGAAATTCAAAAGATTAATAAATAGTCAAATACACAGGAGGAGGAAAGGCAGAAATCAAAGACCATTATTCATCTGTCAGATAATTAGACTGTCAGGGCTTTACAGCTGTACTTCTGTGAAATTGCAGGAATTAAACAAGTAGATGAAGTAATGGTTATATTAGAGACTTGAGCAATCATAGAACTCATTGTATGAAGTCTATGAGAACTGTCTCTAATAAAAGCTGCTGAATGTATTCAGCCTCTGTGCGATAAAAATTGCTGTCAACAAGTTTGTTAAATCAGACTAATGAAGTCAAAATTCCTAATAAATTAAGACTTCCAATAAAAATAAATAAATGTTGAGGCAACATCTAAACTTCATCTGAACCCAGCATGCCTGCGGTGATCGCCAGTGATCCAATTCTGCACAGCCCCATCTCATCACGAACAAGCCTAAAAGCTGATTTGGGAGCGATCACAGGTTGCTGATTAAAGAGTTGTTTGACAATGACATCAAAATCTGTTTCCTTATTATCATATCAAAATACAAAATACTTCAAAAAGGCTTTTTGTATTGGATTACATTATAGTCTACTGATGTTCCTGTTATTGTGTAAAGCCACTGTATATATGCATGTTTAAATGTTGTGTTTATACCCTGTGTGGAAGAGTGAAAGCCAGCTGGATATTTAATACTCACCAGTTCCACATCAGGAGGGATAGCAAGCCCTGGGGGAGCAACAAACGGTTCCTCGCTCTCCTCTGGCTCTGCCTCTTCTACTAAAGTGAAAAGATATTAGGACAAAACATATATTACCTCTTGTTAGTCACTTCTAACAAAAAGCAAATATGTCCCAAGGGATATGTATACAGCGTTGAGCAGTAACTTGAGAATAATTTGGAGTACCTGAAACATTTTTTTAAAAAAAGGGGTGAAGCACATTATTCCACCATATGAATGTACGCCACCAAAAATGTAGCGGTCGAGTGGAAACTAGTAGAGATACACTGATCCATCTGCTGTGATCAGTCAGTGCTGCACCACGCGATGAGTTGTGTTTTTTGGGTGGCTTAATAAAATATACTGCTGAGGACGGGGAAATGTCAACACAGCAGACAAGGGAGAGAGAAACCGAAAAAAGGCAAGCCGAGGTGTGTGTGCAGAGGTGTAGGTGTGTGCATGTGTGTGTGGGGAGAAGAACTGAAGGGGGAAAAAAGGTGAGCGGATTAAAGTAGTTTGTGATAGCCAATAGTCCCAGATAGGCAGAAATGTGTGCAATTCAGGTATTTTGGTGATAATGAAGTGATCTAGTAAATTTAAATAAAATGAGCTAACAGAAACAGAGCACATTCATATCAAGTTCTTTATTTTGACAGGATATGAAATGGATGTATTGAGAAAATTCCTGGGTAACAATTAGTGTGGGGGTTTTACAGGTAGGTTAACAATAAGACCAAGATTTGTCATGTTTAGACAGAAACAAGATAAATTATGCTGCAATCAACCTTCTGGTTTATTTGGCTTGCCCTCAAAGCTAATAATAGTGACAATGTTTTGATTAATATTGTGATTATGTGTCACTGTAACTGTCAGCCCAAACACACTCTCACTGCAGCTATAAATTTGGATAGTGGTGGAGGTTGTTTTTTTTTTTAAACGATTTTGCATTTGTGAAAACTAAAACTGATGGAAATCAGCTCAAAATATTAATGGCCAGCGTGACATGACCTTGACTGACTTATTCCCAAAAGACAAATTCTGGAGATTTTGCAGATGTATTTATACCCTAGTATCAGCTCGACAATCTCCCAAGAGAGAGGCATCTAGCATCTTAACTGTCGAGCCACTGGCTGGGACAAAGTGCTTCCAGCAATCTCTACATCAAATATTTAAAGTTGCAGAAGTGTGTGTGTGCCATGTCATACGGATGGATGACAACCAAAGTTTTTGCTGGTGTTCACAGGTGTTAAGCAGTCTGAATGTCAAACCTCCTTCCACTCATGGCTAACATTTTAAAATCTTTTTTTATGCTACAACTGTGGGGATTCAAATAAAGGGGTATTATTGAATTAAATTGCAGATATGTCTATGACATATTTATTGTGGTTCTGTGGGCAGAAATTCAACTGTATTCAATGTATCTGCAGATAGTTGCATGGATTAGATACCATAAAACTTGAACTTAAACTAATAGCAAAGGCTTTTATTTGCTTCAATCACTGAACTCAACCTGTCTTTATTTGGCTTCTATACGAGACAGGCCTTAACTGCCTTGCTGATAACTCTTGCTCAGCAAAGATAGGAAATACTTTCAAATTGACTTTTATCGACTTTTGGAAATAGTGCCGGCTACTTTCATTGGAAAAGATTTGGCACCATTGTTAGGAATAGAACAGTGCGTAATGTGTGTGTGTGCAGCGACTGTGTAAGCAACAGAGCAAAAGGCAAGAAAACTTCACTAGCAAATTGTCTATCTGGCAAAAATGTACAGTGTATGTTAATTAATAAACTCTACAGCTTCTCAAGACCAAGAAGAGTTTTCTCAAATTTCTCAACTGCTAGTAAAGTGAAAGGTCTGAAAGCTGAGGAGAGCCATTGTACCGTGTAACGTCAGCTCTGGTGCAATGGTATCCCCTGATTTGTCGGAGCTCTGACTTGTTGATCAATCAGAGGCAGAGATGCGCCAATATTCACAGGTTGCCAAAATGTCATGGTCAACCCGACCGTATTGCGGTCATGCAGTTATCGTTATCATTACTGCTGCTGGCAAACACAGACACAACCAGAACTGCACAGTGACCCACGAGTGTGGTCTTCAAGGGAACGTTTTTCATTGCTTTCATGCTTATTTGTCAAAATGTGTAGCAAGTAAAAGGTACTCAACGTTTGATTGGGGCTTGCCTTTTGAAGTTTAAATTTTACGGTAGTTAAAAAAAGAAGACGAAGCAGAGACAGAGACAAAACACAGACAAAAAATAAGTCAAGAAACTACTTCATTTACACAGATCCCACAGAGCTCCCAAATTTTCAAGCAGTACATTTACATGCACATTATAATGTGATCACTTTGAATGACCCTAAGTTCAGAAGGATGTGTGGTAGTCAGACAGAAAACACAATGTAAGTGTTTGTTTAATGTACAAAGCACCTGCTCTAGCATTAAATGCTGACTCGTGTTTTGCTTTCCCGGTTTAGTCACACTGTTCCTACACAAAGTGTGTGTATGCACATATCTGACCACTCCATATGTATCCGAGAGTGACTAACTATCTGACTCACTAAACAGGTTTGTGTATGATGGGAGTTCTCACCGGTTTCCCTGTTGGCATCCTCCTCTTCTGTGGGCTGAGAGGGGTCATAGTAGTCAGCACTGTATTTGAAGGCCACCGCATTGTACGAGCCTTCATCAGCCAGAGCCTCACTCAGACGTTTGTACTCCTCCTCTGTGAAAACCAACAATAAAGAAATAATGGAGAAAAAGTTACAACAGAATCTATCTAAATCAAATCGCACAAACTGACTGCAGTTTTCATTTTCAATGAGGCCTGGCACAAACAACCAGAGAATAAGAAGAAGAAGAAGGTCCTAGCTGCTCAAATATGAAGAAGGAAACGTACTGGGTTGCTAGACCAGGTCAGACCTAATTCATTCCTAGGAGCTGCCAGCAACTGTTGATTTCCCTAATCCGCATCCCAGTATGTAAATCAGACTTGGCTATAGAAGCAGTTTAGCTCAAGCTTGCAGACTACACTTTGTATTGTAGTTGGGTCAGATCCCACCACAAACGGACTGCTCCAGGATTCAATTCTGACCATGCAGTTGTTTTGGTCCACGGTACATTTACTGTGTCCAGATTTGCCCAAGCAAATATTACCAAGGGGGGGAAAAAACAGGCCAGAATCTGATTTTACTTTTTAATGTACTGTATTTCATAAAGGCTTTAACTTGTGTTTCAACAATATCACTCATGCCTTTGAGAATTTGTGATACTTGACAAAACAGAGTCTCAAGAAAAAATGTGTTTATAGTGTCCAAAGTAAGCCATTTTGCTATTGGGACACACAGGTATTGTATTGGCATTTGTATGGGGGGATTTACAGTGATACTCTGAAATAAAAACTGATGGTAGTTCTGATATACAAGATATAATAATGTTATTGATGGCGTAAAAAATATAGAGTTCACGTAACAGAGAGATACTATTCTAAATGATGGCTTGTCCTTGTACAAGCACCCGATCAATAAAAAAAAGACAGAGAGAACTTACTGCCCGGTTGCTAGACAAATATACATGGTTACTTGCGGCAGACAACCCAACCCCTCTCTTATGAAATTCATTGAGACCTATATCTTTATTAAAGAAGCAAGGGCAAAATTCCCACTAAAACTATCAATATTTCTAATGCCTTCCAACTGTCCCTACCATGGACAGATGGGTAATAGCCTGAGTGAATGGGGTCAGGCCTCCAAATTCAAGGGCAAACCAGCCTGGGGGATGAACCTTCTGCAGTGAGTGAGTAAGTGTGTGTGTGACACATATCATTAGCTGACTCATTCTGTCCCGTCAGTTTGGGCATAAGACACCATATTTCACTTAAAACTGTGGCTTATTAATTCAATTACAGTCATTAAGTCTGTCTTTCAGAAAGGTGCTTTGTCATCAAAACAGCCTGTTTCATGATAATGTAAAAGCACTGAGATGCAAAATTCCCACAGTCGAAAGTGATTTCCATAGAGATGGCAGCTCTAGAGCTCAGAGTCAAAGCCACTACTTTTTAATGAGACAGAGAGCTGAATGTGGGTACATTGTTGAAGATTTGTCCTCCGTTAAGAAGCCCTGATTAAAGAATATATTAATTTTTGTTTGTACAGACTGGCTTGTTATATTAACCTAAGTGTTTTGGACAAGTGCTAAAAAAAAAAGGTCATAGGCCGGAGATTAAAAAGTTGCTGGACTCTAATTTAAAACACTCACTGCCTGAGAGAAGAATGAATATTTTGATTCTAAAACAGCAGGGCGACACAGACTACGGCTGAAATGGTGACTCGAGGAAGCAATTTGTTTAATGAAACATCAGTAATAAAGGCTGTAATTAACAAAGTGTCACGGTTTTGGGGGCATTTCAATTAGATAGTGGTCGTGCTGATGTGCCATGTTGGTAATGTTCATGGTATGGCTTGCTCTGCAACTAGAGATGTTTCTGACGACTTATTTCACTGTTGATGATGCGGTGGCTGGATTAACTTTGCAATGTGAACAACAAAACGTAGATGACATGTCATCTGCCATAATGTAAAATTAAAGATGATAATGTTACAGCTTTCAGAGAACATATAAGCTAACGCTACATTAGCTAACTAAACATCAACTGTCAGTCAGCATATACAGGTATACACTGACAGGTATCTTATAATGTGATTGCTAGTTTCTCAATGTTTAGTGACATCAGGTATTTGCTTTTTGATGCCTGTTCCACCGTCCCTGTTCTTGTGCAGTGTCATGCTTAAGAGATTTGTTTCGTGAGGTTAGATGGTAGACTGAAATGGGCTGGAAGAATCCCAAAGCAGTAACAAAATGCTATGACTATAAATGAATTTCTAAAGCGTGACAAAGACCACATTGTGAAACTATCAGGGGCAGCACAAAGATGCAACAGTTAACTGGCACTGTACATTAATGAAATATAACAATTAGTTAAACCGACTAGTATTTCTGGTGCCGACTAGCAAGTGTAGCAACTATTAATTGACTTATCGCACACTTCCCTGCAACCTCAATAAACATATTAAGCCTAAGTAACAGCTCCCTGCAAGGATTAATATGTGCCAGAAAAATACAACACTGGTGCAGATGGCAACTAATTTCTGTCAGTGGAACACAAGCCATTTATAAGTGTCGTAACATTATGCCAGGAGGAAAGTAGTGACATAAGCAAATATCTACTATCATAAGCCACTGAAACAGCACAGAGATATGTTGCAGTAATTTAGTAGGCCATAAGGCACATTCTTGCAGATTATGCTAACAACAACTGTATTTTTAAAAAAATCTTCTTAATTTCTGTAACATTTACTTACTACATTTGACTTTCTAACATCAAAGTTACACAGCCATAGAAGGAACAGTATACGGGTCAGCACTTTTCTGTGGTTCATTATACCATCACAGCATAATATGATGGTGTGAAAGATGGTAATTACTGATGGGCCCAAAAATGTGTCTACTCACTAGCTGTTGGTCTTCATTAAGTATGACACACCATGACTCATTCACAAATAAAGCAAATATTTACTATCACCCAGCATGACCCACTAAGGGAAGATTCACATTAAAAAGTGCCATAAATATTCTGATTGCCCAGTGTCAGAACCAGCACCCTGCCCACCTTGTCTTGCTTCCTCTTCCAGCAGGTCAGTGTGCAGAGCCAGGTACCGCTCCTCATCGCACAGCGCCTCAATCCTGTCCTCTTCCTCCGACAGCTGGTAGGATGTATTCCATGACCCACTGTCATACTCTGAGAGGTCATGTAAGTGACCACGCCCATCGTATCTGTTGGATGATAAAAAGGATTAGAGAGAAAGAAGTCGACAGAGACTTTTAAGCACAACATGGACCTACTTACCAAGGGAGGGGGACCTAAAACCCAAAGTTTACAACAAGAAAAATGCTCTACGTCTGTAAGTCTGTCAAGAGGGAGTATACTTGTAAAATACTACAAGTTGTGAACATTTCTCTAAATACTTAGAACACAATAATGTCCTAATTAAGTCCTTGGGCTTAATTGTCGATAGTGTTCTTAAGATACCTAGCAAGCTTTCTGCTGCTATTTCCTTCCTGGACAAGTCTTACAAACCAACAACCATACATCAAAAGAAAAAAACAAAAGAAAAACAAACAAAGCAACTCGCCTCTTACCTTACAGGGTTCAATTCCCCCCTGTAACACTCATCATTACTTCTACATCTGCAAAGAGAGTTACATTCACACAAACCCGAGCACATAAATACCTATCCGTAAGAACCCAAATGGACGACATTTTCCAGGGTTCGTCCCTCTACGCCACCTCTCAGTTGCAGTTTCTTCATGAAGACAAAGAAATGGGGTCCTGTGGTTGGCATTCGGGGTTTGGCAGGACCCCTTAGCCTACCTTGCTGGGGAAAAAACTGGGTTATGTGATAAAGACACACATACAAAGGCTGTACAAATGAAACACAAGTTGGGCCACTGCAGATCAAGGTGATTCAAAAGAATAAATGCACTATTGTAACTTGGTTACAATTGCTTACGTGTTCTGCATAGATGTGGCAATAAAACATTACCCCATCGCATGCAGCAACATTCTGTAGAAAGGCTGACAGCACCTTTTAGTCGAGCTTAGTCGAGCCTCGCTGTTTCAAATCAGCATTGTGATATTTTAAATCACCTTAACTGCAGTGACTTTAGTCTTGGTTAGAATTTGCTCTGGCCTTTAGGATATCAGCACAGCAAAATAAAATCCCAGGTGAACTGCTTTGTGTACACATTGGTATTTTCGGCAAAACTCAATTTGAAAAAGGACAGAAAGCATGAAACATCTTCTGTGTCACACTCCATTTTGACTGTCATTTTATTTCAAGTATCAAGTACGTATGCCTGGATTAAAAGTTTCCAGAGGAAATTCTCCCAACATGCCAAGATGCAAAGACCACCTAAAAGCTAACCTGTGTAGTAAATGTGGTTATTTACATCTAAAAGACACCCTATTGTCAGTTTAGGAGGTACACAGCACAAACTAATGCAGTCAAACACAACAGGACTGCAATAAATCATATTTTCTTTAAGATTGTGAAGCTAATGTTCCTTTTTTGTTGTTTTGCAGTGGTTTTAATTCAACTTTGCCCACTAAATGTTGCATTAGACTGCTGTAGTTTCAGCTGCTGTCCCTCATAAATTGGCAACTGAGTGAACAGCTATACTTCAAGGCTAATGTCAGCAAAGGCAGGTAGTTGCATCTTCGCATGTATTCTAGAAACTTAAAATACCATTTGTAGTCAGTTCAGGACATCCAAAAACAAAGTTAGCAGGCAAGAAATAACACATTCGTCGTCAGTACAGGTATTTCCAAGCTTCTGCAAGACAAACTCCATGTGGTCCCTTTGAAACAGGCTAACGGACAGGATAGATGGTTAGCATAATGTTTCGGTCTAAGATTGTTCAACCGACCTATCAATCATGATGCTCTTGTCCCCCATCCATGGGATAAGATGTTTTCCATGTTCGTGGTAAAGAGCCCTTTCGTCGTCTGGAAACAGTTTGCAGGCATATCCGAACACCAAGAGGTCGGCGTATTTATCACTGTCACTCACATCCTTCTTCACCGGTTTGTTGTTGTGGTCTTTCTTTCCCGCTCCGCGACGATACATCTCAAAATTACTCGTAAAAATTGATAAACATATAGGAGGGAATAGAAATGGCGGTATAGTGGCGGTCTTCTAGAGCCAAATGTCTTGCAGGTGGTCCAAATGTTACAATAATCCTCGGTGTTGTACCCCAAAACAAAAATCTACGTGCCCTCAGTTGCCATGTTGGATAGCAAAGTAAATGCAGCGGTGTTTCCGGTCCGCACTTACGTCAACATATCTGCGTTATTAAAACTTAACTTTGTGTGAATTGTTTTAACTCACCAATACTTATTGATTTTGTCCAACCCTATGTTTTTATTTAAAAATAGAAAGTGTGTATATGAGTTGTATTTTCGCCACTGTGGTCTTTTTAACATTTGTCGAAAGTGCTGGTGGTGAATTGCAGTAACTGCTAACGTTACCCTGTGCTGTTGCTGTGTAACTGAATTTACTGCTACAACATGACTGTTAGTACGAGGAGCTGTTTAGGTTAAAACCAAGGACATACTTATGTTTTAAAAACATTAAATACTACCACACATGAAGATAATGTTATAATATGAGCTGAAGGACAACATTTCATAAATGTTAGGTTAATCAAACAATATCTAAAAAGTCAGTGGTAGTATTTGGTTACGTCTATCAGCAATGCAGTTTTTAAAAATAAAGTTATTAGTATACATTTGGTTTTGCATGTCATGTAGGCTACTCTTCATCACTGCTGTTATAGAAATTGTTTGAAAATGAGAATAGTTGTGTTTTTGTCACCTTACAACCATAGACAATATAAAGAATGGAGCTCATATACGTGACATAAGTTTCTGAAGAGCCATCGTAAAGTGCTAGAGTGTGGTCGCTCTGGCCCCCACCATCTTAGCAGTACTGCCTCTGCCACCTCCCCGCTAATCTAAAAATGTTGCAAATACATGAACCACTTTCTTACAAGCCTTCAGGTCCTCTTACACAGCTATGATTCTACAGCAGCCCCAAACAGACAAAACACTGGCTCTATAATAATAATGCCAGTAATATAACTTTGTTAGGGACACGCATAGAAAAGGTCCATAACGTTCATAATTAAAAACAATATACAAATACAAAAAGTAGGCTACATAGCAACACATATCTAGCTTTATATTAAATAGATAGAAAAGACAGTAATCAACTAACTGCACCCACATACAAACTAGAGCGCCAGTGGCTCCACAATCTGGATGAAAACCTGAGCTCAGCTCAGGATTGGTCAATGCCACAATAATGCCATTTTGTACAAAGCAGAACAGAACATTGCAGAAATGTAAGTAACGTTTAAGAAGCAGTCTCATCCCATCGTTATAGGTCACGCTGTGCCTCTGCATGTTGTTTTTACTTTAGGAGCACCATAGGTGGCCAGAATATAGCTGGGAACACAACTCTAATCAAAGCTACGTTTACAGTTTCTGAACACTTGCTAGATAGATTGAAGATTGAACACTTGCCTTTCACATTTTTCAAAGTTTCTTTTTTGCGCTACAAAGGTGAGAGTGAGGCAAGGGGGAGAATCCAACTACACAGCTCTGCCACTAATATGCCACCATGGTCCTTTAATTGTTTTAGATTTTTGAATAGGCGTATGATTTTTCCAAACAGGACGGGGAACATTTTTCGGGAGGGCTAGTGATCAGTGTCAGAACTGCAGGTCATGTGACACATTTCAAGATCACGGTCAAGGTAGAAGTCATTATCATTTTTACACATACAAAACTTAATATAGAGGGAGACTGTGTTGTCATTAGACTTTAGACATTAGGCGCATGGTGTCAGTTCATTTCTACAGGCTGTTCTGTCAACATGCAGAAACTTCAAATATGCCTGACTTCTAAGTTGTCAAAAAATAGATAAGGAATTAATACCGCTGCTTTTGTCAAGTCAAGGTAAAGTACAGATAAGTATGTCTGGAAACATAAATGGTACCCTTTATCCTGAGCTATGTAGATTATTTCAGCATTCGGGGGAAGAAAATATGTGGGTGGGTAGAGAGGCGATGGAGCAGGGAATAGAGGGCTAATCATCCTGGACTGGTACTGAGTACTGAAAGCAGCAATGGGACCAAGTACAAACTGTAAGTTTTAGTAGAGCAGCTTTTCTAAATCTTAAAATTGAGGTTGATTTTGCCACAGAGGTGGATGTCAAGAAGGATTAGGTCTGCATTTATTTAGACTGTAATTTAGTTGTGTCCCTGATTTGTGGTAAACAATTGAGTTTCATTTCCAGTTATATTTTTAGACAGGTAAACTAAGATCAGTGGTGGAAAAAAACATTTTTAAGCCTTCCCAGTTCTGTTCATGTCCATTTTAAGCATGCCTCTGTACCAATAATTTCTTACACAAATCTGTCCGGACAGATGGTGGAATTAAAGTTGTCCATTGTTTTCTCTAATGAATGCAATACAGCCAAAAAATATTTTGGAATGAATGATATAATGGAGAATACTTTTGGGAACCTGTTTCTCAATATGATTTGGATGGTTAAACACACGCCAATGGTTTACTATCGGGGACATGCATGATTCATGTTTTACTTTGTATTTGTTCTTTAAATATGTTTTAGTAGCAACAGCTCGCCCCTGGGTGTATCAAACCTACGTACAGTAACTAACCTACACAGCCAAAGGCGAGTTGTGAAGGAGCAGCGGTTTGAACAATCACACTTCACAGAGGAGAACTTACAGGAATGTACTTACACAAACACTCGAATAATTGTCATTAATAAGTAAGAGTGAAGTAAATTATTCTGATCATTAAAATGTAATTTATGTGATTTAAATGTAAATATTAAATCCAAACTCTGCAAACAAAGAATTTTTGCTCTGTGCTGCAATTCATTGCAGACATTTATTGAAAAAAAAATCAGTCGCTTTGTCCGCACCCTCCATTCTGGTCTGTTGTTTAAGTGACTGTGAGGTGTACTTACACTCAAGGTGAACACAGAGCAGAGTGGCAATTCAGTTTGTAGCTATTCAGCAGCAATATAAAGCATGTGACATGTTAAAATGAAGCAATGGCTACATAAAGACTTTAATTTGTTGTTGTAAGGCTTCAAAAGGCATGTCAGCAACAAAGAAGACACTCATTGTACTGAATCATGCACTTTCCTCGTCTAGGTCACCATCCCGCATCACATTTTCACAGTCATTGTGTGTATAAATAATGAATATTGTGGAAGGGAAGGGAAAGCAGTTAAAGTTTTTTTTTTTTTTTTCTTGTTTAGTGAACCACTTTAGCACGCAGAGAGGTGACATCATTGATAACATCACCCAAATCATGAGCATCACAGCAGTTTAAAGAGAATTTCAGTCCGTTTTTATAGAGGTAAACTGGAGAGTTCATCCCAACAGTCATAGCTCAAGAAGTCAAAAGCTTAAAGCATAAAACGTGTTTTCTCAAGCACATTAAAGACATTAAAAGCTGATGATAAAGGTCAAAGATGTAGAATGTGTGTGAAAAAGAAACACTTAGATCAATATACTATAATTAGGGTTTTTATGCAAGTGTTTCATTCAGTGTCAATATAGGAAATCTGAGTGGCTCATTAGGCCTAATGAAGTATGCCGTTGAGCTGGTATACTATACTGCTACATAAAGGAGATAAAGTAGATTGGCTTTGTAGCCTTTACCACAAAGCCTTTAGCTCTGTCCTCTCTATTATTTACAACCTCTGGGTGTGTTTTGTTAAAATATCCATAGGTTGAAACAAACACACTCAAGAAAGCAGAGGGTGAGACAAGTAGGACAGACAACATTAAAGTATTCAGACACTGCAGTACTGCACTGGAAACAGTTGTGTCTTGTACAAATACAAGCTGGATCAAGTAAATATTCTCACCAGCAAAATATATGACATACAGTACAAGAATATAGGCTATGTTAGTTTTGTGGCTCTCTACTGTTACATGGGTCTAATTGTAAATAAATATGCAAGCTTCACTAATGTGGATATTAATGCGGCATCACATATGCACTGAAACTCAATGGAAGACTTTAACAAAAGCAGGAGGTAAGAAGGCTTTCCATATAAAAAAGCGCATTAAAATAATGTTTTCAGATTAGCAATTAGCAGTCATTAATATGCAGTCTAAGTACATTTATAAAAGTGTACTTACATGTTTGGTATTCTCATGAAAAATACATTCACATTTGGCCGGTTTGAAACAATGCATTAACACAAATTTGCCCTGATTACCACTGGTGATACACCTTTTATGTATTCTACACAAGGGCTGCTCCATAGGTCATGCTGGGCTTCCTTCATAGACATCATAATAACCCTTAATCACTAGGTTGCAATTAAATACCTTGACGAGTTGTATTCACAGATGGCAACACAGCCAACCATGAGAGTGAGAGAGCCATTTGGAGGTCGGTAGGCAGATGTTAAGCTAGGCAACAAAGCCCCCCTACACTTTATGTGGATGTTTTATGCCTCTCTCCCTCCGTCTCCCTCCTTTGGGCTTTTATCATTATGTGTGGACTATGTGTGAAGAAGGCTAGATGTTAACAGCTCCATGGTCAGGGCATGAATACATTTTTTAGTAATTTGGCAGTGGGAGGATAGCACGTTTTTGTAACATTTTTTATAGCAGTTTATTGCAGTGGTGCGCATCACATCCTCTCCTTGTATGTTCTCCTCTCTACTATTGTCTTATCCCACTTAAATTAAAACACGCACACTATTTTGACTCTTTGACCCTTGCGGTTAATTTGGACATAACGTTTCCAGTAATTTATTACATTGTTCACCTGCCTGAGTGTTTTGCAGGTATGAAGGCACCGTTTTTTTATGTATTGCTTCATTTATCTGGGACAGAGCAGATGAATAAACATTGCTGTAAATACACCAGAGCTAGCCAAGAGACAATTCTGCAGTCTCTGGACATAAGTCACCCTAAAATAAACCATTAGAAAAGTTATTGAAATAGTTTAGAGACATGCAGAGCAATAATATAAAGAGATTATTATAATTAGTAGAAATGTCTCTTCGATAGTATAAATATCCTAGAGGACATGAGGTTACATTGTCAAGCACTAATTAAAACATGCAATGAATAAAACTGAGAATATTAATGCTAATTGGAATAGCTGTGCTACATTATTAGGCACAAATTACAGTAGAGATAAAAAGCTAACTTGTACATAAATAACCATACATTAAAAGAGAGCCACGGTGAAAGACATGTGCAGGTAGATGCGCGATAGCAAGATAGCCTTAGGTCATTGGAGATAGCAGAAGCAAGTTGACTTCTGATTGTACATTCTGCTGTATTTTTGTTCGTTTTTTGAAGATTTCCCCAAAAGATCAAGTTCTAATATTCCTTGCGAGAAGCAGTGAATTGTAAAATTGTGTGCATTTATTTAGTGACTTTATCCAAAGTGCTTTACAATTTGCCTCTCATTCATATACACACACACACACACACACACACACACACACACACACACACACACACACACACACACACACACACACACACACACACACACACACACACACACACACACACACAGATGGCAGCAAGCTACCAGGCAAGAACTGGCAAAATGCTAAGGTGCTGACATATATCCAATCACATGCTCACCACTTGAACATTTCGACTAGACTGCAGTCATTCACTCCACTTTTTCTTTTTCAGCCCTGTGGTACGATTATTACGAGATTTCAGGATCCAGCCAAGTGCCTCTTCTTTATAGTCAGTCTACAGAGCCTCAATAACGGGGTTTTGCAGTGAATCCACACTGAGAACTGGGAATAAAAAAGCCTTTAACAATTCTCTTCTTTATATATCTCAAAAGATCAGTGCATTGCTCATTTAATTTTTCATATTCTGTCATGAGTATACAGTACTAATTGGTCATTTATAGAATTTATTATGAAAACTGTTTCAAAATAATATTAGTTTTCATCTCAATGGTCTGAGCAGTGGATTTAGAGAAAATCTGTAATACTTAATACTGATAAATATATCTAAACAATGGTATTAATGTCTCTCGAGTAACATTTTACAACCTAATAGTGAAGATGCCTCAGTAATCAGTTCTTAGAATTAGGGCATTAGACTGCAGTGACAATGCAAAGAAACTTTGAATGCTATTCTTTGATCCTGCTGAGCGGTTAGTCCTCTGAGAGGATTAAACTGTCATATTAGACAGATTTGCCTCTGTGGAGAATAATATAAATCTTCCAATTCCCCACAGCAAGATCCATAACCTTTTGCATTAAGCGACTGTGTGGCAGCATGGATGAAAAATGCAAATCTTTTCACATTCAGACACTGTTTTTTTCTTGTTATGCTTGGCACAACATGTCAAAATTCAAAGGAAAGAAAAATCTAAAGCCTTGCATAAAAAGCTTGTATGTGAAAATTGAAACTATTGTTGCAGCAATGTGCATCCAGCAGCGTATTGAACAAATTCTTATGACTAAGCATGGATTGTTTTAAGCCCAGTCAGCGCCTTCCATCTTGTCATGTCAGGCAATACCATTAGACGTGACCCTTTGACTGGCTTTATCTCCTGCTTCAGGCAGTATTACACATCCAGAGGAGAATAGGTATGTCTCATGCGCTCTTTACGTCAAGATTCATGCAATCAATCCAGGTGATCATTCCCGTGAGTGACAGGTTGGACATAGACACGAGCCAACAAGGACAAATGTCTTCGTGCCGCAGCTGTCACTTTTATTTAGGAGCAGGACAAGTCAAGTTGGATTGTACTGCAGAGGCAAGTGGATTTATTGGGATTAGTCAGCAGCTTAATGGGACCCCTGGGCTCTTATCATTATTTCACACAGAGCCAACTCTTCCAGGTGGGGTTAAACAAAGTATGAAATTAATTTATGAATATTTATGGACCTCTCAAATGAGGCCCTACTAATCCATCAGGATATTTTTGTGAGAATGGTGTAGATGTGGTAGATGGGATATTTTGAGTTTGGCACCTTTGGGGTTGTTTATCTGCTTTATTCACAATATCTGAGTGATTAATGCTGTGATTAAGTCTTACCTAAGACCGATTTTTAGCTTTTATTAGCCACCAAGGTGCTGTCGTCAAGAGGTTTATGATTTGTCTTCCAGTGATTCACAGCTTATATAAACACACAGAAAATCAAGCCACATGGAAAGATGAGAAGACAGGATGAATCAATATCTTGCAGCTTAACTTTGTGTGTGCTGTTTGTGTGTGTGTGTTTGTGTGTTTATATAGTGAATCCAATCCTCTATATATACACATATTTAACCTTTACAGCAGAGTTACCTGCAGTCTGACTGCAGCCATGAAGCTGACATGAGTTTCAAGAGATGACTAGGGTAGAAAGATTTGAATTAGGCCATCGCCAAGCTGAGTCAAAGAGCCTAGTGTGAAATTACTTTATCCTGTGTGATCTCGGCTGTGATCAGGTTAATGTGGCATTGACCAGTAAAGTAATTGTCAAATTACACACAGAGGGCGTGTGTTTATTTGATTGATGCAGCTGTGGGCTAACCTTGCATATTGTAAAATGATATGTTTCTGTTGGTGTTGGTCTTTGTTTGGTTTGGTAGGTATTTTTTATTTTATTTTATTTTTTTGATTTACAATCTTTTAATCAGACTGTTCCTACATTGGACCAGTTTATAATTGTCTGTGACTTTCTGTTTCTTTACCTCCAAGTTTTTGTCTTTTATCTCTAACTTTCTAACAGCTTAAAGCAGAACTTTATATTCTTTTTTTGTTGTTGTTATTCAAAATTGTAAAAATAAATAAATCATTTCATAGAGCCTTCTGCCTAATTGGGTTCTCAGACCTGCTCCCTCTAAAGCAAAGAATCAGGTAAATGTTGAGACCCTAAGGCTCTGAATGCCCGAGGGTACCATTGTCATCCAGTTGTTTTAATTTGACCAACCAATATTTTCACTTCAATTAACTTATGGAAAGCAGAAGATATTGGTTTGAGCAAGGACTCCTAAGTAATGCTAATGATTTTTTTCTCTCACGATGTCATATTTGCTCAATAGAGTGAAATTACACACTAAAATCAAAAGAGCTAATTTCTTTGTAGGATGTCTGTGCTTTGAGTATCTGGCTCTGGTTCAGAATTACCCAGCCTCCAAGTCAAAGTTAATCAGCTTAATCCACATAAATGGATTGGCTCCTACCTTGATTACACTATAGCAGATCTTAAATATGAAATTTAAAGTTTTGTTTTAGGGCTGATCAAAACTTATTATTTTATTAACTATTTCAAGCCAAGGTAACATTTCAATAATCAATAGAGGCTTTCTTTCAGTAAATTGACCTTTTCCTGTGGCCTTTTCCCATGAATAATTGAAATTCTCTGTGACAGCAGCTCTCAGCAGGATTAAATTAGTGTAGAGTAAAGCCCATTTTATCCTGACCACTGTCTCAGAATATATAGATGCTCCCATGAAGCCCAGACTTGGCATTTCACTCGCTGAGCTGCAGGGCCAAGATATTTAATCACAGGAAGTATTTGTGACCAGAAAGGGGAAGGAGCAGGAATCCAAACACCTCCACTGCCACTGATCACAGAGCAGACACCAGAGTAAAACTGGGCAGCAGCTGGACAGAAGTTATAGAAGAAGTAACAGAAGTTTTTAGCCAGGCTATTGGTGTGGTTCTACTGCAGAAATGGTAATGCCAGCTTGTCAGTCGCTTAGTCAGTTGGTCTGTCAGTCCACCACTGTAAATATCGCAACAACTATTAGATGGATTGCCATGAAATTATGTGCAAACATTCATGGTTTCCGGAAGATAAACCCTAACGTGTAATATCTGACTCCAACTGAATGGATTGACGCTGAATTTTGTGGATACATTCATGGTTCCCAAAGAATGAAACTTAAAAACGTTGGCAATCTTCTTTTCCTTCCACATTGTCATCTGGTCAAATTTTTTATTTGTCTAAGACTTTAGCTGTACTTTGTGTTAAGAAAATATGATGTAAAATGGTGACACAAACTTAAGACGGTGCAAATAGTATAGATTATATTAAACACAGCTTGCTAGCAGTGTCATTGTGACCATGTTGCAGTGGTAGTGTTAGCATTTAGGAAGTTATATTTGTGGTGTAGTCTTTTTGTCAGCACATTATATTTTAAGACACAATGTAAAAACATACTGTATATATTGAATTTGGAGATTGATGAGAAGAATATGTTTTGTCAGGAATGTGGCTGTAGAAATTGCTGGCATTTTGTTAGAATATTTATTATGCTATATTTATGTCTTCTGGTTCCAAAACGTCCAAATCAGCTGCTCAACAGCACTGAATCCAAAGTTTTATTTTTCTAAAAACCCAGGAGACATGTGATACACAAACAGAAAGTAATGAATGGCTTTGAGAATTGTTTGGCCTTCATTCATGCTTTAGAGAGACATCTCTTTATACTGTGAGTTATTGCTGAGATGCATTGATTGTTTCAAATAACTACCCCTGCAATATACTGTATAATCAGTCATGAAGCATAATTGTTTTTGACAACAGTAAAATGTTTCAAAGACAAAAACAGAGATGCAGAATAGCAGAACCCAAGACACAAACAGCAAAAAACAAAAATAAACTTTCTGCCTCTGCAGTTTCTGCCAAAAAGACTTAAATGAGAGGACAGAGAGATAAATAAATAGAAGGAAAGAGACAGACAGAGACAGGCACAGAGAAGTCGGGGTGATCAGCAGACTGGGACACCCAGCAGACAGATACTGGGGAAATTTACTTCTTTTCAGATGTGTCTGAATAATTCTGTGGGGAAATCATCGGAAACTATGAGCCTTTCTCAGAGCAAATGATAAATAGAACAATTCAGCGGCACTGACCAGGCTGTGGTCAGTGCAGTGCAAAGGGCTCATTCTTCATCTTGGCCTGGTTGGAGTCTAATGGAATGGCAGCCTGACAGACCCTGACAGAAAGAGTACTGGAGGGCAGAACAGTGGCATATTTCAAATACTGGACATCGCTGAGGATACGCCAGTCATTCAGTTTATGTCTTAATCAACATATGTAAGTAGTGGCAAAGCTAGACATTACCGTATGCTGACTTGCTCAGGTGGCCCTTGCTGTGGTTGTCACAAAGTGGGCTGAGGAATGGGAAAGCAAGAGCCTAACCAGCTTATTAGTTTTGACATATATAGTGCATGACTGAGGATTAAAATGAGCTGAATATATTGAGTGATATTTGTTGTACCTGCACAGGTTCCTATAAAGAGGTAAAATACCTCATACTCATACATAAGTGATGGACTTTCATCTTCTAAAATTAGAGCAATATTGCTTATTTTAAATTTTTGTGTGTTGTCTGTGCTCTTCTCATTGGTTAAAATGGGCAAGTCCTTGGTGGAAAAGGTTAGTGTGTGTATAAATTTTACAATATTGGAATCTGATGACAGTCGTCATGTTGCCAGGGAAAAAATCAATTAATTGAATATCTAATCGAATAAAATTTGATCCAAATACACCCTCACAGTTGGTGACAGAGAAATGTGAAGTTCTGAATGTGTTTTTATGTGTATAAAGTCATAAATGACAGAAACATTTTTAGTTTCCTATAAAGTTACCATGCCCTGTATACTTTGAGTGCTCACACTGAAGATATATAAATATCAGTGATCACAACTGATCCCCCACAGAACCTATTGGTGATGGTTGATCAAAGACATGTATTGAATTGAAAGAGTTGCTGTAACTTGAACAGCTATGTCAATTCCAACATTTATTGGAATTTTTCATGAATGTGGCTATAGCTTACTAGCTGTGTAAGAACATGAAGTCCCCATTCTTGATCCTGTCTATCAAACTCTGACGGAAACAGCTGTCAGTGGGCTCAACATTTAAATTTCTGAACATATCTGAGATGTAGGTGGCAATTCAGAGGTCTGGATCCGGGCTTTGTCAGCTAGACTTCAGTGTTTCTTCAAAAGCAACTACACAGTGAATACTGACTAAGTCACACCCACCACGGGTAACAGAAAAACACTAGTAAATGTTTCTCAGATGTACATTAACAACTAAGGAGTGTTAATGGAATGGAAACTAACAGCAACTGGACTTCATAAAAAGAGCGCTATACCTCCTCTGAGGACACACAAAGACAGGAAGAAACAGCCTCTTCCACAAACAACTCTAGATAGCTACCTGTTGAAAGTGTCAAGGAAAATGATTTATTGTCTTGCACCTACACTCTATTACACTGTTTGTATAAAGCAGCCAGCATATGGCATCTCTGCACAGCTGCTGCTGTAGGGAATATTCAGCTGAAGAATTAATTCACCACTTTGGTTCAACTCCCCATGACAGGCCTCAGAGCTTGTTTTGAACCCGAGTGTAAAAGATTCTGAAAGTCATCTATTGAACGGCTGCAATTTATTTGTGCAAACTGATCATATATGAGATGTAATGAGGTCCCTGTTCAGAGCCAATCAATCGAAGCCAGTTACTGTGTCCACTGTGTTTTTACCCCCTCTCTATGTATTTTTGTTTTCATCCCATAGTATAGAGCAAATTAGAGCTTGATGTCCTTTGATACAGTATTACACAATGTGTCTCTTTCAAACCCCAGTCTCTTCAGCACACATGCATTGTTATACATGATCATGTTTTCAATTCATCGCAGTAATTTGTTGTTCCCCAAGATGGATTTGACAGGGGACCATAGATTCTTCTGTTTTCACCCATTCACTTGTTTAGCCATCAATCACATGCATTAAACAGATATCACTGATTGGATTTTGATTAATGTAGTAGGTTGGGCTGACCCTTTCAACAGTATACTGATTAACCAAAAGCCATAAAAGATGAATATTGTAAGAAAACTCTGCTTTAATTCTTCTTTTATATGTGGTTCCTGGAGTTAAGGAGTTTTCTTGAGAACAAACAAAAACACACTGCATATCGTTGAAATCTAAAAAATGTGCAGGTACATCTCCTTCCATGCAAAGACATTTTTTCTTTAAAGCTTTTGTTTACTTGCTAGCAGTCTTCTTCTTCTCTGCCTTTGGTGATGCACTGCTGCATTTATTGGTTTCTGTCTGTAGATCAGTGGAACAGTGTGACACCATTGCCATTTACCCTCCACCCCTGGGTTATGTGCTGCATATTTCAACTTTCAGCAGAGGGTGTAATTCTTGTCAACAACTAGTAGCAGTAATGACTTGTAAAAAGTTTTAATTTGCCAATAAAGGAGAAGAATACGACTGAAAGCTGATGTAAACAAGGCAAATTAATGAAAACAAAACTCTTTAAACGTGAAAGAAAATAAGCAACAGATTACCATGACTTTAAAATGTGGTAAATCACCATGTAGCTACTGTAAAACTTTGTTCAACTTTTTAAATATCATGTAGTGGACTTACATTTGTCTGTTTGTGGTGATGCTTTGGGAGAGTGGTTAACATTATACTTTGTTTTGCTTCTGTTCTATCAGTTCTGATTGGCACATATGTTATGAAAAGTATTAAACCTCCATCTCCTCTCATATCTCTTCCTCCTCCTCCTCCTCCTCCTCCCTTTTCATATCTTTTTCCTTCCCCAGAAATCTGTGAGAAAATGATCACTGGTGTGGATTAGTGCAGGATGCTGCAAGCATCATATATACAGGCCAGTAATGAGGATATGATTCCACCACAGTCCACCTGGGATGGAAAGAGTTGGAGGGAGGAGGGGAAAAAACTCAGGGAGAGGAGAGGAGAGGAGAGGAGAGGAGAGGAGAGGAGAAGAGAGAAATAATGTGCATTTGTAGGATCCTACTTCCAGAGTCCCCAGGCCCCCCACAGGCAATAGAAGTGGCATCCGCTCAGGGCTACAGGAGAAGCTGCATCATCTATTTCCTACAGTAGGGATTATGAGATATACACATGCAGTTTGCTGTATGCTTGAAAATGACCTCACCAATTAGCACTTAATTGGCATATCTGACACGCTAATTACTGAGTAAGATATCTTATTTCTCCTTTGTCCACCATGAAGGTAAAATTAATTTATACATTTATATTAGTTTCACTGATAAACTGATGATAGATGTAGTATGCACATATAATGAGTGAGCAAACAGTGGAAATACTGTAATCATTACTGCCTAAGGGGAGTCAACCAGTCAGCAAATCCTGACCCTAGTGTAAGCAGCAAGAGCCGAATTAATCACCTGGAATAAAGTAAAGTCTGCATTTTCCGTTTTTCATTTGTCATAATGGCATAGAGAAAACAAGACTAGTGGTGATGATTAAGCGCACAGTGTTTGACATCTAATAAGTCTGAGATCTGATAGATGGTCCAGAGAGAGGGCAGAGTGAGAAAACGTTTTGCCATGCTTTGTGACCTGCTGCTCTAGTTGGTGATCAGAAATGGTGGATTTAGGACACGATTAAAATTGTTAGTTTTTCTCACTCAAGCTCCGTACTGCACAGAAAACCGTGGTGTATCAGGCATGTATTTAACCTGTCATCCTCCTTTATTCTCTTCCC
Source organism: Argyrosomus regius (assembly GCA_946959425.1). Classification (NCBI taxonomy): domain Eukaryota; kingdom Metazoa; phylum Chordata; class Actinopteri; family Sciaenidae; genus Argyrosomus; species Argyrosomus regius. The sequence continues at coordinate 10,157,260 of OX336898.1, forward strand.
ATTTCTGTTGTTTTTCACTATCAGTTTTCCAACAACATGATGACATATACTGCATGGCAACAAACATGAAAGCACGGGTCTCTCGTGCTGTGTTTGAGGCACCTGTTGTCCTGTTCTTTTCTTTAGTTTTTTTCACTCTCTGCCCTACAGCTAGACATAGCATCAGCCCCCCCACAGAAGCTGATTTATGAGTCAATTTGTTCCTTCTGTTGTCAATAATGCATTTTTGGAAGGCACACCTCTCATTACTGGAGATGGAGAGCAGAATTTTAATTTGTTTTGATGGTGTAATTAAGTCTCATAGCTCAATCTTGCCAAGCATTATGGAAATGTAATATACAACCACCTATTTCCTATTTGTTTAGAGGAATAACAAAAGATACAACAAAGTTTAATGATATACTGTTTTACTTACAAACGAGGGCAGCGTTCATTACTTTCTATCCTAGCACTTTTGCTGTCATGACACATTTATGAAGTACATTGTTGTGCCAACACAAAAAAACAAACTCCCCTGCATCTACAGTATTACTGTGTCTGATTATAAATAAAAAGAGCTTGCAACCATGCTGAAAAAATACATTTTTTAAAAAGTTTTATAAGCTTAAGACATAAAATCACCATACACAAACACATAGTCATTTAAATGTTTTGTTTTAAAGAGTTGAACATACCGTGAACTGAAGTGATTGTCTTTATCTGTAAGTACCCTTTACTTGAAGTAAACATTTCCCCACACACACATTAATAGATATTTGGACTTGACATGACTCGTGGTATATTGATATTGTGTCATGTTTGTCTCTTTATCTTACTTTATTTCTTTGCGGTCTGTCTTGTTCTCTCATTTTCTCTCTCTTTCTCTGTATTCACCTTGTTTCTTCACTGCCTCTGTATTCTCTTTGTCTGTTTTGTTTGTGTGTGCTCTGTATCTAAGCAGCAGTCACAGGATTGTCATTTTAAAAGAATGTGACAGAAAGGTGAGCGAGACATTTTATTTTCTCTGATGAAATTGCTTTGCTTTAAAGAAATTTCCATTTTAATCTTTTCATCAACACATTGCCTGTTTGCTCTTTTCTTGTTTAACAATGATTCTTTGTACATGTGCTTGTTCAATTACCAATGGCGGATTCTGTTCCTTTACTTAGGAAGAGAACCAAAACAAGAGTCTTGAAATAACCCATTACAAGTAGAGTTCACTTAAGTAAAAACACAGACATATTCTTAGAAAATGTACTTAAAGTTTCAAAGTAAAAGTACTCATTCTGAAGTAAACAGCCCTCCTTGAATGCTGTATTATTGCTTATGACATACTTAATAATGATCCTTGTACATGCAGCATTCTACTATTATGAGACAGTGGTTGAGATAGACCAAGTTTATCGTCTATCTAGTTTATTAAGTTTTAGGCGTCATGACATGACAAGGAACTCCAACTTTGTTTTATGACCTTTTTTTGTTTTTGATCTTGATCCAAATAGCTGTCAAATAGTAGAGTCCAATCATTTCCTTTTGAACTGTAGTGGAGCACAAGTATAAAGATGCTTGTATGCATATCCTATGTGTGTACAAGGATCCAGCAACCCCGGAGGAATTGACACTGTGTCATTGTTTAATTGTGAAAAATTGTTCTCAATGGAATAAGACAAAGAGACTTTCAAGCTTTTACAAAGAATTTTCATGAAAAGATCATTCCACATTCAGGAGTAAGACTTACCTGACTTTACTTCTTGTTTTTGAGCTGACTAGACACATAAGATAGAGAATAAAGAGAGTGACAGTGATCCTGGCAAACTGAAGTGATTTTGCTGCTCTCTGCAACTCATGAGCTATAATACTACTCTTTGGGTAAAAGAGATACTCTGTAAGTGAGCCGTTGGTTATTGACCCCACACAGAGCTCCTCTTCGCTCATTTGGCTGATTAGCATGCTCTCAACCACTGCTGCTGCAGCATCCTATCTCAGCATATCTGGTCTCCACAGTGCTGAGCTTCACAGGAGCCAAGAGATTTGGCTCCTATAGAGACAGGTCATTAAAGCCTCCGGGTGGGTAATTAGAGAACTGGTCCTGGGTATGTCCAGGTGCATGATCCCATAAAGTGGAACATTTGGACAGGATTTCCCCTTTAATACTTGCACCATGTCGCTGCCCCTGGTGCTGAACAGTTTGAATTGAGCTGGCCATGACACAGCTTGTGTACAATTGCATTTAACATGTATCTCATGCATTTGGATTCCACAGACAATTAATCACACAAACTTGATCTTAATCACGATCTTGTGGTTTCTTACAAACTGTGTGACTTTCTGAAAGTGCAAATGTTCACATATAGCACAAAAGCATGTGTAAGTGCTCACCTATCATGTTGATATATTTCTGTGTTATTCTGTTTCCATGGAAACAGCCTTACTGAAATTTCTGACATTTCAATCCTGCTGTTTCTAATCTAGCAAGGACGTGCGGACGATGCTGCAGCATCGAGGCACACACGTCCAGCATGTTCTTCCACTGGACAAAACAGAAAGTCAGATCAGTCTCTGATGATTTGGAGTGTTAAGATTAGAAGTAATATTAGCTTATATAATATATAAATATACTATATAAACTGAATGTAGAGGTTTCATTTTGGCAGATTAGAATGTGTGCAGAGTTAGGTTAGTCCAGCTGTGCCATTGCCTGCAGGCCAAAAACAACACAGTAGGTAAAGTCCTGATCAATTTATTGTGCCTGAAAATATTTGGCAAGATTTATGGTGCTTGCAATTTGGCTTTTTTTCTCTTTGTTGACACTTTTAATGACAGTCCTAATGTAGCTTTCACACCCATGTCAACCCATAATTTGTGTATACATGAAACATGCAGCAAGGGTAACACCTGACCTTAAACATGGCCAGTATGCTCCCGAAGGAGTTTAGGATACTTGTCCCTGGTCTGCCAACTGCAGCAACTGTGGTTCCATTTCATCAGTAAATGTAGACTCCATAGGCTTCATCCTCAGGCCTCCTTGCTTGGTTGCATACTGTAACTCACTAGTTCCTACGAATGAGCAGAAAGCTGGCTCCAGGCAGTACAAGAAAAATGGTGGGTGTCAGCTGATGAAAAGGTCTGACTTCAAGCCACAGTACAGAACAGTGGGAGCCTCCGTCCAGCCTCCACACACAAACAAACACGACTCTGCAGGCACCCTGCTGATGGAGGGGCATTATGCCAATCGTGATGCATCAACAGGGCATTAAATACCAACACTGTCAAAACCATCAAAACCAACTGCTTATCAAATAATCCACATTGCTCCTCCAGAGACTCTCTTTAATGAGGTTCTATGAAAGACACAGCTGAAACAAGCAGGTTGTAATGCATCATCACTTTATTTCTGCATTACATTAAAAGCTTTGGGTGAATGTAAACCTACATTCATATCTTACTGTTTGATGAATACACAATGGAAAGATGACTTTGTTTTGCACTCAAGCATGCAAAAAATCAAACTGCAAGAATGAACGACAGCTGAAAGCAGTTATTGATTGTGTGTTCACTCATTTGTGCTAAAAAAGGAAAGAGAGGAAGAAATGGAGGCCCAGGGAAATGTGTGCATGTGTGTGCATGGATTGTCTGCTGTGTGAAAGAGAGTTGGGAAAGTATTAATCTGTGATGATGTGTTGTTTTGTAGTTTCTAGCTGTTCTTGTCTTCCTTGTAAGTCCATGCTGATTATTGCTGCTCGTCAGTGCCAAAACGTGTCTTTACATATCTGACAGTACAAGAACAATGCAAATTTTCTGCTGGCATAATCAAACATTCATAAACGGATGCCTGAGATGGTTCAAAAACTGGGTCAGGCTCTCTCAGAAAAAGAACTGATGCTCTTTTGTCAGTTAAATCAATTGTTTCTGTCTGGCTGACTGAAGTCAGTATCAGGTTACCTTTAAGCATAGTTTCACACAAACATTGCTCAACACCTCTGTATCTAAAATACAAGATAGCTCTATAGCACTTGTTACGGCTGCCGTAACTACAGACTACAGATTTGAATCAATGTACTATATACAAATATACAATGTCAACAAAAACCTCAACACTTATAGGCTTTAAAAAGATTTATTGCAGAGTTATTGCAATACACCACATTGAGTTGTATACTGTAGGTGAGTTTAATAAACTGATACCTCTGTAAATAAAATACATTACCTCACATTTTCAAATTAAAGACAGAAAGCAGGCGATGTACTGTATATTGTTGCTGTCTGATGAAAACCACATATCTCCACTCAATGATTTTGACTTTTTTTCTATACATATGAATGTGCATACTCTCTTCCATCTCCGCATCAGCATTTAGAATCTTATTGACCAATGAAAAGAGGTTTTGTTACACCATGTATCTAGGATAGATAGAAAGAGGATACCTTTGGATAAATAAAGTTCTGAGTTTTGATTCAAGGATAGATGACAAGCTAAGCTTTGGGATCTCTCTGAACCAGTCGGCCAAGCAGCAACCTCTGAATCATACTGATGCAATGGCCATTAGCCTGGATTACGCTGATTTCAATCTGATATAGTAAAAATAGCTTTGGTTAGGCCAAAATGGAAACATATAGGACAGCCTTGCTATCGATGCATCAGTTGAAGTGAACAGCAGAGTCGAGGCTCAGAACCACCTGCACATTGTTAGAAACGTTTATAAAAGAAAACGTAACCTAAATTCAAATGCTTTTAAAATATTAAATGGTTCACTGATGACTGTTAAAACATAGATTTTCATTTCTGTTGCTAAATGTGTCTCATTACAGTGTTTTGGTTTATTGTGTAAGCTAGGGTTAGGTTTATTGTTAGGATTATACGTTTGAGTTCATAGGAGGTAGGTGATAAATTTGTCATTTCCTAACCTGTCTTTCAGTCTTTCATGGTACCAACCTTAGAAAAAAAATTACCTCACTTCTTATATCATAGTTAAACTTGCAGCCCACCCAAGGAGCCAGGCCCTGCATTTCCATAAGATTTCTGAAGAGCCACTGCCTCGCTCTGTTTCACAGGAAAAGCCCCTTCATTAGGACACAAATGCAACCACCCGTGCCTTTCTCAAATGGATGCTCACAGACACATTTCTAAATATTCATGTTACTGGCAGCCTCATATAAGCCAACACTGCTAACTCTACATTCTGCACTACCTTTAAACCTCTTAACACCCTCCGCACAACTTCCAAATCCCATAACCCCTGCCAATCTATACTTGATGGTAAAATGTAAACAGCCAGCCCCCCATCACTGTAATTGGAAAAAGAGGGAAAAGGAGAGGCACAAGTGAGTGGCACAGCTGGAGAGCAGCATCCCCTGGACCTATCTCCCTCAGAAGCCAGAAGACAAAATAAGCATCTTATTGAATAATACATGGTATTAAAGCCGAACTCCCTGTGCAACAAGAGCTGGTGGCAGCCCCCAAGTGAGATTGGGCTCACAGAGTCAGAGGTTTTCCTAAGAGAGCAGCAATTACAGTGAGTTTTTGAATAAAAATCATGGTAGGTAGTAAAATGTAATGTGTCTGCTTAGGATTTGATATTCAGAGACAGTAACTGAAATGTTGCACACATCACATAATTATTGATGAATAATTCACCCATGAGGCAATACAAAGTTTTGTTTGTAGAGTTTTAATTTTTTAAGAAATTTTGCATTGTTTTATAAAAATCTGTGGCTGGGGCTTGGACATTTCTGTCTGGAGTTTGCATGTTGTCCACATGTCTCGTGGGTTCTCTCTGGCATCCTCCCACAGTCCAAAGACATGCAGGTTAATTGGTGTCTCTAAATTGCCTGTAGGTGTGAATGTGAGTGGGAATGTTTGTCAGCCCTGTGATGAACTGACAAGCTGTCCAGGGTGTACCACGCCTCTTGCTCAATGTCAGCTGGGATGGACTCCAGGTAATCACGACCCTGCAAATGATAAGTGGTTTTGGGAAATGAATGAATGCATGTTTTATAAAAAGAAAAGTACAGGAAGTAGCATCAACACAGACTAATTAAGGCCATGAGATGCTGAAGAAATCTATAAGCCAAACTGTCTTCCTTAGAACACGAAAGATGCAGGCTTGAGGCACTGCACTGCAATGAAGTCTCACAGGAAATCCTGTGAAAAAAGAATTCTACACAGGGTATCTAGAAGATATGTGACTCAAATCATTTGGTCTCAAGTCCCAAGTTGTTTTTCTGGGGCAAGTCAAGTCAAGTTCCCCCTTGTTAAAATGCCCAACTTCACGGCAAAAATAAATATGTTTACAACCTTGTACAAAAAATGATTTGTATTCCATTTCCCTGTTCATGGCAACTGTACTGAGGCTGAATTTCTCTCTATATATTTCTTAGTTATAAATAATTAAGAACATGGCAGCTTTGATCAACAGATGGATGCTGTCACAGGTGGCTTATTTGGAACCAGGCTTCATTCAGCCTGCCTCAGCTCGACTCATGCTCCTCGTCCTTGTCCAGTTTTGGACTGGCTGGGAGGCAGCAGAGGCAGGACTGCCACAATGACAAGTCACTAGACTAGAGGCACCACACTCTGAGCTTCACAACAACTCTTCAGAAACCTGCTGTATATCGTTTGCTGCTGGAGCCACCACCGCAACCTCCTTCTTATGTGCTAAGGTTTTGGTGTTTCTGAGTATTGTTGGCTTGAGGGGGGATTACTTCTCCAAGCAGAATGCTTGTTGCTGTTTGGATCCTTTGAAAGCTTCTTTAAAAAAAAGCAGAGCCTTCCCTGCCAGATCTTATTACTATAATGTTATTATATTGTAATTGATCAAAAATAGCCATTTGAAATGCTGATTTTTTTACTTTTGTAAATTAACATGGAACCAGCTTTGTTTGGAAATGGGCAAAGTCATGGTCTAAATAACACCACCACGATGTAGTTAATAGAGAGAAAGAAGGCTTTGCAAGCACTTTTTTTCAACTCATGTTGAATTTATTGTGCTGAACGTGCTGTTCAGAATTGCTTAAAATGCAAGTCCTTTGTTATGTTGTCATAAGCTGATTCATATGGTACAGACGGTTTATATACACGTTGGCACATACAGTGCAGGATGTTTGTTGGCACATAAAGACCAGGGCATATGGCGGGCTAAATCTTTTATGTTTAGGTTTCCTACAAACAGTACCTGCAGTAACTGAGAGAAAAAATAGGTTCCTGTCAAATACTGTTGATACTAGTGGTCCAATTATGGTGTCATCCTTATTTTTCCACATTTCTTCTGCAGTGTATTCAAAGGTTCCAGTATTTGATGTTTACAAGGCTGAAGTCTCATGCCTTTATTCTGTCAGTTTGGATGATACATGTTCCAGATAAAAGGCCTCCTTTGATTGTTTATTGCATACAATGTCAACTTGTTGCCCTGGTTGTTCTTGTGGTTCTCTCACTGGAACACTGAATGCATAGTTAGACATACTTGACTCCAAAAGAGAGTTTAAACCGTCATCTGTCAATGAGCTGCAAGTCAGGGGTAGGTTGGATCCAGTAGTATTGATGTTTGACCCTCCCACAGGGGATCTAAGTGTATTAGCTTGAAAACTGCAACAGCATCAACATTCAAACATGGTTTACTTGCTTTCTGGAGGATTTTAAAAAATGGCTCCAATGGGCTCTCTGGGTGGTGGAAGTCAATACTTGTACAAAAGGAGCCCAAATAGTTTCACTTTTGAGTTTCGAAATGAGACAGCATGTGTCTCATTAAAAATACAGATCACAGACTTTTCTTAGAAGGGGAAGAAAAGAAATCTGGGGTGGCAGCAGTATCTTGCCTGTTAAATGCAAACTATAGTTTATACAGACAATGTGTGAGTGATTGTTGTCCTTATCCCTGCTGTCTAAGAGCCGATTCAGATCAAATCAGACATTGCAAATGCCAGTTTTCACATTCATTCAAATGGTAGAGTTTGGGCTACTGCAATAAAATCCACAGGGGATGCTGAAAAAAACAAAACAAAAAAACACAGTGACATGTGGCAGAGAAGCTAAAACACAATCAACTTTTGAACACTGCTTCAGCCATACAGCAATGGTTGAGAGACATGGACAGTGAATGGGGAGAGGAAGCGCTAGTAGCGAGAAAGCTGGGGTATCCAAGAAATAAAACATTATTTTTCTTACACTCTCTCCATTCAGCACAAATAAACACCCCCATACCCAAACACCAACCTTCAGATTTGGTCTTAATACAGCCTAATGCCCCCTGCTATGACTTTAGTAGTAGTTTGTCAGCTTTTTAGCTACATGCAGTGATCTACCTTGCTCTATCGCATTCTGTTGATATCAACAGCATGCAGCTAAAAGCAACAGTCATGAGCTAGTCTACAATTACCTGCGTAATAGTGCTTTTCCCTCAATCAAAGCAGTTTTACTTCCATTAGTACATCTTTTGCAAAGTCACTTGTGTCAGATAAAAGCTACAATATACATTAATCAAGCTGTCAGGCTGTCAAACATTAATAAAAGTATGAAATACATAGAAAATCAAAGTGACTAATAGATGTGTCTTGATGAACAATATTCACAGCACATTTTACATACAAAATGGTTTTCAAAACATGTCAGGTGAATTAAACTATTTTGTGACAGCCCTTCAACAGACCTCTAGAGAGATCATTGAGTTTGTTTGTTTGTTTGTTTGTTGTTACTCTTCTGTAGAAATCACTACAAAATTCAGCTAAAAGTAATTCAGTGAGCATCATTGATGGTGGAGATGCAATCATAAAACACATAGAAACAAACACATGACTATGATTGAAAGACAAAGTGGTTCCTGCAGGTTGCAATGGTTATTCAAAAGCAGTGGACATAATGACTGCATATACTGATAATAAATACAAAATTGTGGTCACTTAGTGCTTCTTACTGAAAGTGGAAGTTGACTGACATGTTGACATTTTTGCAGAGAGGAAAATGTCCAAGGTTCAGAAGCCTTTGAAACAAACCAAACAAACAATCTTCTATCAGAGACAGCAAAAATATCTGCTAAAGGGGAGCTGCTCAAAGGTAGGAAGTGGGACAGATCTTTTTTAACTGTTTGTAGTTTGTGGAGGGAGCTTAAAGTGGCCGTGTATTGTTTAAGAGCAGCTACTGGGAATAAGGCACAAAATAAACGAGAAGAACCTGTAAATCTTATATGTTTATGATTAGAGTATAATATCTTTATGGTCAACTACTTCTATAACCACCTATGCTGTATGGCTAAAGGCCTTTACCTTGATAGAATTTAACACAGTATAGTGTAATTAACCCTTCTTTTAATTGAAGAAAATACTCTAATATGGCATGTATTAAATGTATACTTTAAACACTTTGTGTGTTTTACTCTGACTGTCTGACTGTCACAACTGGCCTTTTGTGTTCCTTTTTTTTTTTTGCCAAATAAAAATATTTAACAATAAGTTAAGGTACAATCAAACTCTTTGGGTCTTATGCAATATAGGACAAAATAAAGTTTGTTGAATGGCCAGTCAAAAATCAATAAAACAATTTAAAATGGAAAAGCACCATTGTTACATTTATACACCACACTAAAAAGAGTTTGTATGTGCATACATGCACGATTCCGCAAGAATTAACATAATTATTATGTATATGTGCCTGGTATAGCCTCAACATGTCCTTAATTCTTTGCACTAAGAAAAGGCTGAGCACTACCATTTATTAGATGAAAAGAAAAGATACAGTTTAGCTTCTAATCAATTACACTGGTAAATATTCACATCTACAGTAATGATAATGCTTCAGATTACCATCAAACACAACTAGCAGTGCTGACAGGATGGGAAGCTGGGAAGGATCATGCCATTGTTACTGCACTAATAACTCCTACCGGTTGGTTACAGAGCCTTTGTGGAACGACTTTTATTACTGAGGTATAAAATGATTAATGTCATTGCTTCTGCTTACATTCCAGACCTCTTAACCCCAGTGCTTCGAAATGTTCTTCTTAGGGTGCCAGGCAAAAGGAGGAAAGGGCATGTGAAAGTGAAAACAGCTGATGACTTTGTAGCAACAACAAGGACTGTAGTATATGAGGAATTGGCCATTTAAAAAACTGAGAAAAGGGAAACAATGTCGACACCTAACTACATCTGTGGTAGGTTCCATTCCAGTGACCCATTCATGGTCTGTTTTCATGGGATCGAGTGTGACTACCAGCAGGTAAAAGTAAGAGAAGAATCTTGGCAGCATTGGTGTTAATGCTGTGGTGTGAGGGCATATGGCACATTGTGACGTGTAGCGTGTTGTGAAGCGTGTAATCAGCCTCAAACACCTCCTTAATGTCATTCCACAGATACATGCGAGGTCTGGCTAAAATGACTTCTACCTTCAGTGATGTATGCACAGGCTGACATTTTTTAAAATCCCATCTAGCTCAAACAAATGAAAAAGTATTTTAGGAGTGCAATGGGACAAGAGAGGCTGAGTGGATTGTTATCTATTAAAGATGAACAAGCAAAAAATTTGTATCATGAGTCACTGATGACTAAGGAGTATAACACCCCATATGACAAAAGTCAAAAAACACTGCATTTCCCATCAACCGAATGTTTTAGGTGTGCATCTTATAATGTGTTTGTGGGTGGCAGCCACTTTGGTGTTTGTGCTGCTTATTATTACCTGCCTTGCAATGCACTATTTGTTACCTTTTGTATGTATGCATGTTACACCCACAAAAATGTCCAACACCTTTTCAAAATTATTGTTGCTTTTGTTAGTTTTGGGATATTTTCAGATTCATTCCAGCAGGGTTATCCTGAGGATGATGGTTGCATTTTATACTTGATAGTCTGTTGTATGCATAGGGCACATAGTGCTCATCTATAAAAAAGGAATTACATGGTTTGGACAAAGGACTGAGTGGAGTGGTTTGCACCTGCACCTGGCATGATCTTGCTCCACAACTGATTCTTGCAATAGCATGACAAAATCACCACACTGCAACTGTGAGTAACAACAGTTAGTGACCAGCTAACATGATGGCATGCAGAGAATCAGAGGCCTTTTACCTTGAGCCCTGACTGTAGGTTTTTACTGTCTCCAAACTCAGAACAACACAACAGAGCCAGCATAGCCTCATTCTGCCCATCACAGAATCCTGTTGGCTTACAAGAAGACTGGGAAGGCAAAGCTGAACTGTCAGACAGAAAACAAAGCTAAAGCAAAACAATAGCCAAAAAACATAGGTTTGGACAAAAACAACCAGGGAGATCACCTGCATACACGACAAAATAATTAGCTTAGGCTAATTTATAAATTACCTTTGGCTGGCATGTAAGTATTGGGCTTACTATCAAGCAAACGATAAAAGTGTTTAAATCTCTTCCACAACTGAAGTGTAAAAATAATGATTCACCACTCCAGAGGACTGATCTTGGAATGTGTAATACATGGTGGTATTTTGTGCCAACAATAATTTGGCATGGCTGGTTATTTCTGAATACAGGGACATGAAGCAACAGTTAATTCCCAAGGTATGTTTTAATTGTAAAAAAAAACAAGCAATAGCACTTGGCACTACAGACAAACAGGTTAGCTCTAATCATGTTGCCCCTAATTCTTCTGCAAAACCTAAAATTAAGCTAAATATGTACCATCGGGAATTCAATTCAAAAATAATCATGCCAGGAAAAGAATAAAGAAACTAACAAAAAAAAGACATAACATAACATAGCAGCAAGGCCTTTGAATAAAACTTCATTATGAGCACATATTTAGCCAATACATGAGCCAAGATATGATGGAATAAGAAGAAGACTATTTGATGAAGTGGGGCAATATCATTTGACGGTGGACCTTAGCATGGTGAGCAGTTTTGTGCAAAGTTCAGAAACAGAATAGCATCAGTGTGATGTATTTCCCTTGTTGTAAGTAGTTCCTGACCTTTTTGCTGAGAGAGGAGTAAAGAGAGCTGAATAAGTCTTTTCCAGGGATGATGAAGGCATGAATAACTCTCATAATCCTGAATGACAGATATTTTTTTTAACTAATAGAAATATAAGATTTTAGTAGAGGCTTTCTTGCAAGACGACCCAGGGAATGAATACCATTTGGTGCAGCTTTTGGCCAAAGCATGATGACTTGAGTTTTATGTATTTACAGTTTCACGAAAATCCTGTACTTAATATCTATAGACAGTGTGTCCAACACATCATAACTAGTAGGATTTATTCAGTAGGTAAAGTTGGGTGTCATCAGCATAAATGTAGATAGCAATGTAGAAGCGTACAGTATCATTCCTTACTGTAAGTCCCAGGAAAAGCAAAGAAAATGAAGATAATTAGGGGACCCCAAGGCTTTGGGACATAGAGATAACCACAATTGAGAAATTGTGATGAGACACCATTTTATCTGAAAAGTATTTGCACAAAAGGATAGAAAAGTGTGTAAAATTCCAAAACATAAAGACATGTAGGGGTGCATCTTGTTTATATTGGTATAGAATAATTGCATATATAAATTTATTACACAAAGTACTATTACTGGATTGGAATGCAAAGCAGGGCCTTGAACTGTGCACTAAACTGTAGTGTTGCAGTCATACAGTTGGATAGCCATAGATATGATTACTGATGAGCTCCTTGACATCGAGGCCCTGATGTAGTTTCAGTGTTGCACAGTGATAATGTGCTAATCCCTGAATGCAAGATTAATTAAATATTAATACAAATAAATATAGCACCAAATTATAGGACTTTTTCATATAGAGATCTAGGCCATACTTGCTGTAAGTATTATTCAGAGAGAGACAACAATTCCCACTATGAGCAAGCACTTGGTGACAGTGGCAAGGAAATATTTCAACAGACAAAACCTGCAAACAGAACCGGGTTGTAGGTGGGTAGCCATCTACCTCAACTGGTTCAGTTGAGAGAGAAAGCTCATTTTACATAATTGACATGTTAGTTGCAGCATTTGGCCATTAAAATTATACTGAGATTTAAAGGAACTCTATATTAGTTGAGGCTCAGACTTTTAAGCATTGCTTCGATTTTTGTCAGCTCAGAAAAGTCCTTTTAAATTCTTTTATTCTATAACTACTGATAGTATTTCTGTGTTTCATTTTTTATTTTTGGGATCTGTGGAGAATATCTTTCTTGTCTTTCACCTTTGTATGGGTAGGGTGCCGGGGGGGAGTGTTTCTTTGAAGCCTATTGTTCCAGGCTACAGTAAGCACCAAGCACCAGCAAAATATTGATGCTGATCTACATAGTTCTAGTTAAAATGCAAATTGATGTATTGAGCTGTATGTATCGTTTAACATTTTCCGACATAGATTATGTCACGTCTCAATTAAAAAACGAAATGGTTCCAAATCACAGTAAAGGGCAAAATTCAATGTAAACCCCTGAGCAGGGATATATTCTTGCATTGATGTTTACCTGTTGATACATTTGTCTGAGGATAAGCATGGCATGTTACACTGCTGCACACAAATGTCTTTAACATTGAATGAGGACCAAAAACTGGCTTTAAATGTGTTATGTATAATAATGGATATGTGTCGCTGGCTAACAGAACGCTTTTATTTATCTTCTAAGTAATTACAACTTCACACCAACTAAACCAAAGCTCATAAACTCTGAAATGAAGAGGATTTATCTTTCATTCTAACTGGTCTCCCACCTCCATCTTTTCTCAAGGTCTCTATCCTCTGAAGCTTTTTACTAATAAACACTCAAAAACGCAATAAAGCCTGGAACAGAAAAAGGATGAAAAGCAGGGAGAGGGGGATTGTGCTAAATCTCTAAGGAACGCATGAAGACAGACAGAGAAACAGGAAGAAAGAAGATGAAACAATGAGTACTACTGGAAGACTAGAAAAAGGGTTTTGACCTTAAAATTATGTACTTTACCACGTTATCTTAATGTGATGTTGGAATCACACACATCCAAAGGTCAAACACTGACAGCTATACTGCATATCGGGCTAAATTAGTTGCATAACTCCCCTGAATCTGTGCTCAGCAACAATTTCAGACAAGCTCATCTTGTAAAACTTCCGCTGTGGAGGCATTTTTGACCTTGAGATTGATGTTGTGTCACTTAATGTAGAGGGTACAAACAAAAAGGGACATTGTATTATGTTTAAGAGCCTTCAGCATGTTTTTCATACCTGCATGTGTACTTTTATGAATGTGTACAAAGAGACAATGTCAATCTGGTGTTCCCAAGGACTTGGCCATTGCTGGTGGTCGTTTATCATTCTGGCTGTTATCTTTTCTTTCTATTGTTACAATCTCTCTCTCTCTCTCTCTCTCTCTCTCTCTCTCTCTCTCTCTTTCAATCTCCACATGCGATGCTATCTTGGACCTCTTAATCAGGTTACCAGTCACAGCTGTTTATGCCTCTGGGAGGACAGAGTCTTGTTGAATGTCAGGCCACATTGTTCCACCAGTGAAGAAGAGTAGATGGAGAGATTAGAGGTTACACTCACAGCGATACCGACACCTCTGAAAAGACAGAGAGATAGAAGGGAAAAGGGGAGATACAGAAAGGGTGTGAAGGAGAAAATGTGTGTCAAAGCCAGTCGGTCAGCTGTCATTGTCCATGGTTTTAGGTGTCACTTGTTGTATCCGGTTGTGTTGTTTTAGAATAATTAGTTTCTCAGCACCGCTCTTTGGTCCCTGAAGTGGACAATTAATGTTTTTTTCTTGATTAACAACAATAGTTTATTGGTATGCCAGTGAGATGGATGAAGATCTGTGTGCTCACTTTGTCATTCCTTTCACTCCTTGTTTTGTTTTTTCCTCCCCAATACCCTTTTAAATGTTGACTAATGATATCAGGATTATTGTGGTTTTTATCCAACAGGCTGTAGTTATTAATACAAGTCTTTCAGCACAGTGAAGATGCCAGATGCTGCAAAGCTTGTTGGTGATACTCCTAAAAAGTCTTTTTTCTATGTCTCTGTGTTTGCATCACTTGTCACTACATCTGGGGCTTCTCTTATCATTGCAATATCTAACTCCACAGTACCATACAGCGTCAATCATGGTAAACTGGTCCCATGAAGATAGTAATCAATTTGCTGTCAACCATGGCTTTTCCAATTCAGCTATGAGCACAATGGGATGGAACCTGTGACAAATTGACTATCACATGCTACGTGAGCAGATCTGCAGATATAACTTTAGCCTTAGAAAAAGAGGTTGTGATGACAATATTGATACAAGTTAAAGTCCAAAATATTTCATGCATGCAGAGTTGTTCAAATATTTTGAGATGGAAGTTTATTTTGTACTCTCAAAGTGTATAAATGTGTGATATTTGATCCTAATTTCCACATGGATCTCTTGTTATGTATAATATTTTAGGTCTTTAAGGAGTGTTCAGAAAACTTCAAATAATATTCTGCAGCCAAAATGAATTATAAAGCAGAATATGCAGAGCATAATGTGCAGAAATGGGAGTTACATTGCTAAGAGGCCTATAATGGAATCAAAAATACATGACATAAATTGTATTCCATCTCTATAATGTAGTAAATGTAGTAACTGTTATCCAGACACATCACATGAAATCAACGAAAGCATTGCAGATTACAATACAATATTACATTAATCCTCCCACATATTCTGACTGATTGAATGTTCTATTCAGCATGCAACGTATTTACTTTCAATTATAAGAAAGCAAGTGACCACATTACATTTCCACCCCTTGTTCACAAAGAAAAAAAAAAGATTCACTTCACAATTGCTTTTTCATTCTCAGCAGCCATCTGTCAGTGTGACTTTTCTGCCCTTTTGTCATGCTTGATTGTAATGATACGACAGCAAAATGGCTACAGAGAAATGTCAAGCAGGTGTATTAATAATGAAGAAATACATTTTACATGCTGGCAAATAAATACCACAGCAGAATGGGATTTGAATTCATGAATAGCATTGTAAAGCTGCTCTAAAACCCCACAAAGCCAGAGAACAGAACAGAATTGTTTGCAGCAAAACTGAGAAAAAAAATCTCTTGCCATGGCCTGTGAACTTTGTAGCTACTATATGTACAATTTGATGTTTCTTACTAGCTAAAACTCACTTGAGTATAGATGATTGATTGTTTCAGACAAATGGACCCAGCCTGCAAAAACACATGTAGTAACATGGGGCAAAACTCTGCTTTGTTTCTCTTCACCTTCAGACTATCTCTACATGGTAGGTAAACCTGAAAACAGTTTACAGTACATGGCATGCACCCATCCACACTGAAATGCCTTGTCTTCCCTCTACTTTTTTTCTGTACATTACAACCATCATCTGGTTACTGTACTTGTTCTCAGAGATATCTCTTATGTTTCTGACCCATAATTGAGTTCTCATTGATTTTGCAGTTTCTGTTGTCAGAAAATTGAACGATCATAAAAAAGTGATTTGATGGAAGATTTGAACAGAAATCCCCTCACTGAGACCATTTCTCACATCATTGTTTTAGTCTCATAAAGTCATCTGACAATATAAAAACACATATATATTATGAAATAGCCACAGATTAAGTCAACAGAGAGTTAGCGCCTTAAATCATTGCTACACAGCACCAACAATGTTGTTTTAAAATAATTCAAATGCAGTATTGAGAAAGTTCTAAAAAGCTAATTTTTGGGGTGTGAAATATGATTAAAGAAGATTCCAAATGGAGGGGAAAATATGAATTTTCCTATTCAACTGACTCTGTGTGAGCATGGCTAATAAGTCAGCGTGCAGAGGTGAAAGGTTGGGAAACGCTCAATAATGACCTTATAGGATCTAAGGCTATGAACTGGCTCATACGGGTTAACATGCTGGCAATGAAGTTAGGGGCCAGACCCCGAATGGCTTTAAAGGTGATGAGTAAAATCCTAAAATGCACAGGAAGCGAGTGGAGGGGAGCTAAAATTGGTGAAATGTGATGTTGTCTGTTAAAACCAGTTAGAAGCTGCTGCGTTCTGGACTAGTTGGAGGTGTGAGAATGATTTTTCATCAACGAAAAAATCATTCTAAAACCTCCCCTCACACCGGAGTGGAGTGAGCTGCAATAGTCCAGTTTTAAAAATATAAAGGTATGGATTATTTTTTCAAGGTTGGACAGTGGGAGCATGGATTTCACACTGGAGATGGTTCTTAGTTGGAAAAAGTAAGCTTGGACAAGTTTATTGACATGTGGTTGGAAGCTGAGGTCTGAATCAAACAGTATACCTAGGTTTCTGGCATAGGGCTTGATATTAGTATACAATGGACCATGGGCATTTTCTGTAGGGAGGGAGAAATGTAGAGGGATGAGAAGCAAAATCTCAGTTTTGGTATTGTTGAGTTTAAGAAGTTTTGAGCCAGCCAACATTTTATGTCGTCATACACAGCAGCTAGGCTTCCAAGGTCATCAGGTCTCAGCAGGATGTGTGTGTCGTCCACATAGCAGTGGAAAAATACATTATGAAAATAAATAATGTGACCCAGGGAGAGCATCCATCTGTTATCATTATCTGTAACCACTTATCCTTATCAGGGTCACAGTGGGCTGGAGCCTATCCCAGCTGACTTTGGGCGAGAGGCGGGGTACAGCCTGGACAAGTCACCAGCTCATCACAGGGCACATAGAGACAAACAACAATTCACATGTCTATTAATTGCATGTCGTTGGATAGTGGGAGGAAGCAGTACCTGGAGGGAACCCATGCAGACACGGGGAAAACATGGAACTCCACAAAGAAATGCGGGGGCCGGAGTTCGAACACCTACCCCCACCCGGGGGGGCATATAAATAGATAATACATTTGGACCCAAAACTCAACCTTGCGGTACATCGCAGGCAGCCACAGCATTAGAGGATGTGTGACTGCCTATGGCGACCACATAGGTGGTAAACCATCTAAGTGCAGTGCCCTTGATGCCAACCCAGGTCCAAAGACGCTCAATTAAAATTCCATGAATTAGTGTCGAAGTATCTTAAAGGATTAAAATTGCACAGGTGGGGGTGGCATTTAGCTCAGTTGGTAGAGCAGCCGCCCCATGTGCGAAGGCTCAGTCCTTGCTGCGGAAGCCCAGGGTTCGAATCCGACCTGTGGCTCTTTCCCGCATGTCATTCCCCATCTCTCTCTCCCCGCATTCCTGTCACTCTTCAGCTGACTCTATCAAAAAATAAAAAAGCTTGAAAAGGCCAAAAAAATAATCTTTAAAAAAAGAATTTGCACAAGTGTGTTTGTATTTGGATCAAACGTGACAAAAAGCTTGTCAATTCTGACCAGGAGCCGTAGAAACTCAGCTATTTTCCTGCTGAACACTAAGAAGCAATTACTCGTCCTAATTACATGGTATTACACTACAGCAGATTCCAATTTGTGTAGAAAATGCACCTGCGCAGCAAGTGAGGAGAGAAGTTTAATAAAGCCTTGCAATGTAACTTCAGTGATATGACTGTGTAATGACAGACTAGTGTGTATTTAATAACAGGCACCATGAGAATACAGGGAGGGAGAGGCATAAAGGCAGGACCGGGAAGGAAATTAAATTCAGACACAATGACTTCTGCTGAGTTGAGTTTTATTCTGCAATGCTGATTCTCTATTGGTTTTGATAATGGGTTTTTTGATGTTCATTTAAGCTAGGTGATAGTGTTTTTTGTAATGTTAATTTGTAACGGGTGATGACATTTCCTGGTATGTTGATTTGAGTCGCCATTGGAGCTATGTGTTATTAGATCCTACTCTGCATGACAGCAATTATCACCAGTAAATCTTTAAAGAGCTTAGTAAGTGTGATACTGTAATGGCCTGAAGGCTTTTCTGAATATATTTATAAGGGGTCCGTAGTGCCTGATTTGTTGAAACGTAAACATTTTAAATAGATGCTTTTTGTTTGTTTTTCCTTCCTTCCCCTAAGAAGAGAGTGGAGATGTAATTGAACCCAGAGAACGATGTCACCCATTATAAATATTTGAATTATTTAACAAAGAACTGAACTGAGCGCTGATGAGGGTTCAATTACATCTAAAGTGTGCACGGGAGGAGGAGGGTTTGTGGTGGGGGAGTCACACAGCGAGAGAGGAAACAAAGAGAATAAATATGAAGAAATAAATAAGAGAGAGAGACCGAGTGGATGGGAATAGTGATGGAAAGAGCAACAGGAGTAAAGCGAGTTGAGATGAGGTTTCAATATTAAATTAAACAAATGTGTGAGCCTTGATTATGTTGCTTTTTCCATTTGCACAGGGGAAAACAACTGAATAATTAATAAGACTCTAAATGTGAGGGGGCTTTTGATTCATATCCACTCTCATTTTTTAAATATTACATTCTAAGCGAGATTGTAAAAGGTGCATTATTTGACTCCTGTATCCCAGACATATCTGAGGAACGCTGCATAGATTAGGCTGATGAATTTCCAATGACTTATTTGACTGAGCTCACAGGAGAAATCATCTAAATCTAATTCATGAGTTTAGCAGGTGGTGTGGAGTTATAGTGCCAGCACAAACTGAATTGATTAGTTAATTTAGAACATTAAAACGGAATATTGTGAGCAAAATTTGAAATTCTATTTCAGATTGAAATTTAATCTAGTGGTTTAAATACATTTAATTTTTGTGCCTTTCAACTAGTATAGCTCTCTCTCCCTTTGTCTGACAAAAGACCTGCCGCACCTAACGGCATTTAGCATTTCTTTCTTTTCTAGCACTCATACTAAATTCTTACTTAGATCCGGTGACATGCAAACCAAGATCACTGTGGAGGTAGCATTGAGGCTAATGGTTAGTGCTACATAGCTAGACTAGCTACTGGTGATACACAGGTCAAAAACTCTATGCATCTGCTTTATACATTGAGCAGAAAGACATAAACTCTGTCTCCCTCTCTCTTTAATTTATATTTTCTTATAAGCCTCCCCAAACCCGTCCAACCCACAGGTCAACCTGTGCCTTACCTTTATGCTTCAGGATGAATAATAATAGTGTGCTTCTTGTCTCATATGCTGTAAGGCAGTGGTTCTCAACTCGCAGTCCTTTTGAATCTGAACTTTTTTTTCCACCAGTATCAATAATTACTTATTAACTCCTTTGCAACCAAAACGCTAACACAAAAATCATTGTCTCAAATCTGTATTAGTATTACACATATTGAGTTTTTATTACTTCCCACAACCTGCTGATTTGCAGACCAAAAAGACGAGATGCTCTCGACTATAACCCATCTAATGGTGACAATGAAAGGACCTTCATCAGTGCAGCAGACAATCTCGTCCTTCCCGATAAAGTAACTGAGGAGTTTTATCATAGTGTAAAGTAAGGTAAGAGGTGTCTAAAAGCAGAAGGGCATCGTGTGCAACGGTTCAGAGTAAAAGCCTCAATGCAGTGAGTTGATGCAGCTGGCATATTGTCAAGAATGACAAGCACGGGCTGTGTCATTTGCTGGAAGTCCTGTGAGAAGAGCCAACACTTCATTTAACACATTGACACCAATCACAATCAAATAAATGTAGTTATATGTGCTTGCAAGTGTGTGTGTGTGTGTGTGTGTGTGTGTGTGTGTTTATGGTATATATGTGTGGGGTTTTATGTCTCACTGTGGTTTTCTGTTGATTTATTATGTGGCTTCAATCATGGTGTGTGACAGGACAGGACGGGAACCAGGAAGACTGCATGTGAGAAATGACTTGTAATAGGAAATCTCATCTCCAGCAGTTTGCCTCTGGGTTCTTCACCACCACTGGGGGGAATACTAAATGGAGAGAGAGAACGAGAGTAGAGAGGTAAAGATGCCAGTAGGAAATCAAAGGTGGTCAAAAATGCTCCAGAGGGATGAGAGGATTTAGAGTTACAGGACTCACTTCACCTTTCAAAGAGGAAACAAATCTTTGGTCAGCAAAGATATGTTTTTTAATGGCACAATGCTTGTAAAGGAAAATTTTAGTGCAGCTTCTTCATTCTGAACTACATGTAACCTTTTGAGCTTTTGTATTGTCTGTGTAGAGTCGTGTATGGGACACTGCTATGTCTAACTGCAGAACTGGTTTTAACCAGCTCAATTCCTTTATCATAGAGGAGGTGTGATTTTTGAGTTTGTCTCTGTACGACTATAAGAAAGGTTCACTTCATCTTGTGTGTTGTCACACTCTTGCAGACTGCATGCACTCTGTATGACTCTCTGACCTTCTTTGCAAAGAATGAAACTACTGGAAAGACAATTTGCTTCAAAGTCTTTATTTCAGACCACACTGATTAATAATTGCCAACAATCCTCAAACCAATTGTAAACCAAAGACTAAATTTCAAACCATGAGACTGTAGTCTGCTGTCTCTTCCAAATAATTCCCCAAAAGTCACTGGCTGTCTCAATTTGGATACTGTACAGTACACTGTGTACACAATGTTCTTCCTGGCACAGTGTACTAAATGCTAGCAGGTAGTGCATTGTGCCTTACTCGGAATGACGATCCCAACATTTTACCAGTTTTTCTTCACCGAATTACAACTGGAAATATAAGTGTAGTATTAGTGCCAGCATTTGACTGCCAAAATATAAATATAAACCATACATGAGTGCACCATCTCACAGTACACTGCAATTTGCCATAATTGACAGTGTGAATGCAATCATGTACTCATAATAGCGTATAAGTATGGAAGTACGTGAAATGAGACACAGCGACTGATTTGGACCATAAAAGTAAACAATTCAATCAAAACTAAATGTGGCCCTATCAAACATTGATCACCAGTTCAACACTATTTTGGTCCTGCAGGTTTCAAAGCTTAAGGAAATTGACTGTGGGTGGTCCAACACTTGAGCAATATATCGTGATCAATACTGGCCAGATAGTCATGAAATTTGTTAGAATCATCTTCTGGAGTCTGTGGATGTGCTAACATCTTTTTATTAACCTTTCCTGTTCAATCAAATCATTGCATGGAGCTTGGAGCAGCTAGTAATTCATCCACCACACCTCCACCTCAGCAAGGTCGAAAAAGATATAATTATTTTTCAACCCATTAACCTTTTGTCCACATTAAATTGTATGCTCAGCTTGCACAGATAAAAAGAAAACTGAAAAGCCGTCTATCTTGATGTAAATCAGTCAAGGAAATTCTGAAATTGTTTTCTTCAGATGTCTTTTTAAATAATGACTGTTGCCTCTAATTCAACTACAACCGCATTAGGGCAGAAAGTGAAAGAAGGACATAAGTGCACAACTTACTGAAAAGAAAGGTTTATTGGATATCTATCCACTGCACTGTACAGCCAGGACGTCTTAACAAGGACATAAACATCATAGTCCTCATAGACCTCTGATCAGTGGCTATGAAAGACGGTTTGTTGGGCCAATAAGACTGCATTAGGGTTCTGTTTTTGATGATATGTTTTTATAAAGTTAGGTCGTAACTTTACTCACACAATAAATGTCTCTGAGCAGCTTGCTGCTGTGTGTATGCACCTTGGATTAATTCACTTTGCTAAGGGAGCTCAACTCTCTATACTGTGGCTCTTTTAGTTGATCACATATAAGACCTATAAAAAGGATTGAATCAGGTTGTTTTAGAGATGCAACCTGTCCCTTTTGAGGGCCAGATATAGCAGATAATGCTGTTCAAGTCACATTTTTGACACTCATGACTGCAAGACTCTGCCATATGAGTCTTTAGTGTCTCAGAAAGCCACATCATGGCGTCCCTGACAGCCTAACAATCACCATTTCACACTACAAAACATTTAAGAACTGCTCACTTGGATTGAGCCATTATTGGGCTGAAGTTTAGTCTGGGGAGTCTTTGTCATTTGAATAAAGGTGGTTCACATTTCACAAGGTTCATAGAGATCAAACAGTGTATGAAAGCAAATGCTGCATTTACCCTTTAGAAAATGTAAGTCTGTGCAGGCTTCTATGGAACCATATTTGCTATCAAGGGCTACATAATGAAAGGTTTTTATGATGGCAGCACTTTGGTGGAGCATCTTAACAGCATGTGGAATTAGAAAGCTGTGAAATGGGACAGGAGGGGCAGGACACTGAGGCTGCATGCTTATGCAAGTTAAGTGAGGAACAATGAAGAAATTAGAGCTAAAGCTTGTTTGGTGAGTGTAAAAAATTTACACCAAAACTGTGTATATCCAAGTAACTGACTTGAGGTGTTTTGATTCCTCTAATGTGTTTCATGTTAATGAAATGTTTTATCCATGAAATTATGTAATTTCCCCTTTAAAAGTAATTTTAGTGGCCTGTGATCTAAGATGTACACCACATAACCATCCTTTTTATTAAGAAGCATAAAAAAAACAAAGTAAATTAGGAAAGAGGAGTTTCAGAAAGGCCCTTGATTGCGTTGAAGAATAAGTTTATCACTTCTGTTCTCATATGAACCTGCCCTGTCCTGATCTGAACTGAACATGGGTACATCTGTTTATTCTAGTCATAAGTCATCATTTCCTAGGAACAGTTTGGGTTATGATTCCAGGTCCTGGGCTTTGCTGACATTTTCTAAAAGCCAAAGCCAAGAGATGTTGAAAACAAGTCTGGCTGTAAAGCCAAGCCAAACATGGAAGTAACCAATTGACCAGAAGTAAGCGTGGCTAGTTGGTGTGAATCTGATTGGTCGAGGTTGCCTAACCCTGTTTTCTGTTGAGTATAAATGTCAGAGTGTCTCCACATATCTGCAATCTTTTCCTTGGTGTTCTTGGCATATAGTTCTACAACAACAATCAATCCCACTGGGCTGCCCTTTATCCAGACTGTCTCTTGGCTCCTCATTTTCACTACCACAATTGATAGATAAAAGTATATTTTACTTTCTTTTTTCTTCTTCTGTATTTTTTGTACAGACCCTTATGTCCCATTCATGATTAATTGTAATAACTTTGATGCTAATTCCAGTCAGAATTTCAATTTGTTACCTCTGGACTAGCTTCGATAACTGAGTGCCAGCCCTCATCTCTTTCTCTCTGTCATGGTTTTGAGTTTTTGTGTGTTTCTGTTTCCTGTTTTATCTTGTAATTGGTATCGTCTTGTGTTTTGTTTCATTCACTTCCTGTCTTTGTCCTGTTTCCCTCCTGTTTGATTACCTGCACCTGCCCTCTTGTGCCTCACCTGCTTCTTGTTGTCTCATTGTCCTGCCCTGCCTCCTAGTGTTTCTCCCCACCTATCAGTGTTCTCCCCACTCCCCTTGCCTGACGTTCTCCTTCCTCTCTCACCTGTTCCTCGTTCTCCTTCGTTTGTGTTTGTATTTAAGTCTGGTTTCCAGTTTAGTCTGTGTCGCGTCATTGTACGATGTTCCATGTTCGATGTTCGATGCTGTAGGATCGTCCTCTCCAGCGTGCACCTCTTCTTGTTTGCATTTATTAAATTCGACTTTTTGGCAAGTCTGCATCCTTGGGTCCGCTGCTTTTTCCTCCCCGTGAATCCTTGACACTCTCTCGCATTTCGTTCTTCGATCTTTCTGAAAATGTGAGTATATGAGTATTCCTGGGGTTTATTTCCTATATTTTAAGACAAATTGGTATCTACTAGAGCAGTTTCTAAAGGAAACTGAAACCCTCATGATTTAAGTTAAACCAACGATTGTTTTGTGGGCACAGAAAAAAAATACAGCTTTAAAAAATTATGGTATGCATACAGCACTTCATCATAACTTGGTTTTGTCCATATCCATAAAACTCACCAATGACCTCTTTTCACCTTTTGTATGTGAAATCTCTGTTGCCTAAAAACGTCTACAGCATTCGCTTCTTGTTCTAGCGTGTAGTGCATCTCTCCATGCATCTTTCTGCTAACCTAATGTTAGCTGGGCGTCTCTTGGTCTGTATGTCTTGCTTGTCAGCCACTTCCTGGGCTGGGTTCTGTGACTTTGTGCCTGACAAAACTAAGATACAACCATTTATTATGTTTGATAAAGTCCCCTTTTTCATTGGTTTTGATGTGGATTCATAACATTTCCTTGGAAAGCCAACTATGACAAGGGCAAATAACCAATGTGCCTCATAAATCAGTAATAGATGAGCCAATCCATCACTACCTGTTATGTTGAGTCATCCATTGAAGACAATACTTCCTTGATGAAATGTTTCATTTTGTTATCCTGGATTAACCTGGGAGATGCAGACTTCCCTTTTTATAATCCAATTCATGTTAGGAGCAATAGTCCTTGTTGTGTTTGATTTTTGCATTACGCATGGGTTATCATTCATTCATCTGTGAGGAACTCAAGTTGAAGAGGCAGGGAAGAAAAAGTGCATATGATGTGTTCCTGAAGGGCAACATTTCCACCATTCTAAGATTATTTAGCATTTATGGTTTGATTTTTAATGTTTACCATCCTAAACAGACCAATAATTTTAAGTAGTTTGGTGACCCTAATGTCTAACCCTGGGAGCTAACCCTAGACCTAGTTTTTCCCTCAAGATGGCAGAATTATGCAGTGAATGTTGTTATGTTGATGGTTATCAGTGAAATGAATCTGGACCCAGGTGGTCATTTGAATGTGTTCCTAATAAAATTTGTTTTTCAGCATTGTTAACTCATGTTTAATGCTGTATGGATATAATTATGGTTTTATTCATGTATATGGAAAATTAATTAGAATACAAACAAACTGTTAAATCAGCCATTTTACAAGTCTGTAAAGTCTGTACCGACACCTGTGTCCCTCTGCTTCGTCCTGTGTGTCCTCACCCTCAGTGAAACAAAGAGAGCTGAGAAAATAGTCACCAGAGTGACAGCAAAATGGAGTACAAGTTAATATTTTGTTTCATGCTAGTGGACCTGTGAGGCTGCACTTAGGTACAACAGTGCTTTCAACTAAATGCTAACATACAGACAATGCTAACATAATAAGATAATGCTTGCCATCTTATTTAGCTTGTTGACAGGCCACAGCACCACATGATATGGCAATCTATCCCATCATGGTTGAGATAATTCTCAGGAAAAGTGGTGGACCTATACTATTTGCTCATATGCTCATACTCAATACTCACTGTTGTCCCTAGAGCCATGCCACCATAAATAAAATCAAAATAATAGTTTCAATAATATAAGCCATGTATTTTGACCTAATCATTCTTTTAAAAAACACTCTGCTTCAAAAACTACATCCTACAGGAACAGAGGTTATATGACATTTTCACAAAAATCCCATTCAACTGGTAAAAGCAATCCAGATCACAACAAACTGGAAAATATATTTTGAAAAATGCCATTGAATTAATTGAAGAGAGATTCTGTTTGACACGTGAATATTTTAGCTGTCATGCTTTAAACATTGGAGAGCTTTCTTTCTTAGGTGCTACTTGAAATGGATATGTGTTCAGAAAATGACTCAGAAGAGGATGCATCAACATGACATATGCACCAGTCTATATGCGGGTCAAATAAAAATGTTAATGGTGTGAGGAAGGCAGAAGATTGACATAGACGATTGAAAGTTACATCAACATTGCATAGCTGGGCAACTGACAGGGATGTTATGATGCCAAAATGTTAAAAAAGTGACACACTAATGCAACCTTATCACTTCAGTAAACACTTAATGCAAATTACACCCAAGCCTCATCTTTATAGCTCAAAGAAAGCAGATATTAACGAGGTATTGCTTTTATCGGAGATAAAAATACAGCAAGCCTTGAATTTTAGAGAATAAACACTGAAAGTTGAAGTTGATATATGAGGCTGCCTGACATCACTTGCTCATCTGACATTTTGCAAGACAGTCTCATAATGTCAGTGGCAGACTATTATAACTTATAAACTACTTTGTAACTTTAACAAAGTCCCTCAAATCACACTATCTTTGTTACTGGATCGGAATAGGCACAAGTGTGTGTGCGTGCATGTGTGTGACAGTGGGAGAGAGCAAACAATTTAGAGTGCTTATGGTGCTGTAGAGTTATAACTGATGTTAATTTTGATAAATTGTGTGCACTGGGTCTTCAAACAAGCCCAGATCCTGATTCCCATGCTAACCAGCCTTCTAAAATTGCCTATAATTTACTTGGTAAAGACAGCAGCAAAGACTGCAGGGAGTTGCACAAGAGGAGGGGCTGTGGAAATCATCAAGGACACCTCCACAGGAAAAGGGAGGAGGATGTGATGAAGATGAAAGGGGGAAAAGGAAGAGGCAGACGTGGAGTACAAAGGTGTCGATTTTACAAGTACACAAAACAAAGTCTACTGCAATAAATAAGCATATTTTCAGGCGTGCAATAAGTCTGAAAGACCTGTAAAACAACCCCATAATATCCACAGCAAATGTCAGTGATTGAAGCCTCCTGAAAAATATGAGTCCTCTGTGCTTCCCAAAGCTTTTCAGCACACGAAGAGTGATAACAATGAGAATTTTAGTGAACTTGACTGTAGAGAAGAAAGCAAAAAAAGTCTGTTTACGGATTCCTGGAGATGACAACTGACTTAGTTTCATATCAATGCTGACAATATTTTAAAAAGGTTAATAACATTAAATGCTTCAAGCAAGTAAGTATTAAGTAAACGATAAAATAAAGGAGTTTAGAGAGGTTTACATTAGGTGGACTGTGAATTTTAGTTTCAGTGTAAGTGAACTTTCCATTAATTGTCAGATGTCACAGCTATGCATATCCATATGAGGTGCACAGGCAGGGCATAGCAATGAGTTTTCTCAGAGAAAGTTTTATTTCCGCCAGAAAGTCAAAATCCTTTGCATTGCATCATATTGTAATTTTTTTTGTCATAATGACAATGGCTTAACTTTATGTGAATCTATTTAAAAGTGCTTTCTATGTTCAGTAACAGGGCAGGGGGGTTAGTGGGTCAAAAGGTGATTCTACCCTTCTGTGTTAATAGCCACAATAATTTTTAAGCTGTGTTACGGCCAGCCAACTTTTGTTTAATGTGTCTGTTCCTCTTTTGACCCAAAGTGTGATCTCCTGCATTTGTCTGAGGAGCTTTGGGCTGACCAACAAAGCTGCTTTCAGTCCAGCTAATCGTGGGGCCTATTTAAGATCCTGCTCGTGCCAGAGACTGCAAGAACCTGACTGAGAATGCAGCGTTGGTCTTCATTTGCTCTAAGAAAGATTTTTCCTGCGGTTCAGTTGTGATCATCCATGGCACGAGACCGCCTAACCTGGTCATTTACCAACATGGGGGCCCAAACAGGTGTTATGTTTGACACGGTTGAGCTTGACAAAAGGAAGCCAATCACTTACTGAAACAGGCAAGTAAACATAAAATAACAAAAGATGGCTGAGAAGTTCAGGCAAAACTAAATCCATCAATCCATAAAAAGTCCAACAAAGTAGAATTCAGAACTGGGAACACAATGAGAAGCACAGACACTGAACTCTACGGGACTGGGGAACAGACCCAGACAACCTGACACTGAATCCAACAAGCACATGACTAAATACAGAAGACAGGACAAGAAGACTCAGGTGATCAGGCTGGAACAGATCATCAAAATTGGCGGGAAACACAACAATGGCAGGAAGTAAAGTTACAGACATGAGGATGGGGGATAATAACAAAATAAAGCAGGAAACCCAAAACCATAACAGGTGCATTTCATATCTGCTTATAGGTCCAGCAGTTAGGTCAGCAGAGTAAATGGAGTTTGGGTCCCACACTTTTAATGGATGTGTATCCTTTGCAAGAAAACTTATGAAAATAGTCTAACACATTGCTTTGTATTAATGCTGATGCATAACAGGAGCAATACAGACAGAATAATTTAGTCATGATTGATCCCAGTGTTTGCTGTGGAAGGTAGGAATTTAGAGATATTTAGTGGCCTTTATTTGAACCTTATTCAAACTAAAAACCATATCTGAGATGTTTAGTATTCACTATTGAGTGATTAAGCAGCATCTGAAATGGGTATACTGATTTTTCTCAATAAAAATCAGTTGATTTTCTTTTCAGACAGTTGTCAGAGAACATCTGGTCTGTGTATGCAAAGACCAGGTGTTTAAACAATAACTCTGGGGGGTGACAATCATACATTTCTGCAGTGATTTAATTTACAAAGAATTCTGATATGGATTATAAAATGCCATGCAATCTAATTTCTTTTTTGCTGGCTAAATGTGCTCTCGCTTCATTACACTGGCATTAGCTTCTGCATTCTGATCAGAATCAAGACTCCACTCCAGACCATTTATTCACCACGTGTAAATATTTCAGTAACTCATTTGAGTTCACTGAATCAGGTGTTTCATTTTTACACTCTAAATAAATCCACACTCTGGCTACAATTATAAATACACAGTACTCGCAGTCAGAATGTAATCGACTTGTAATTCATATCCAGAGTTTGCTGAAGGCTTATATTTTGCAGGTGCAGTCTACAGAAACTCTTGATGAGTAGCCTGAAAATACAAAATGGATGATTGAGTTTAAAGCAGCTCATCACTGACAATGAGACCTGGAACATTTCTGCTTGTGCCTTATGCAAAGTCAGATGATTTTTGATTATACCAAACTGTAAGAGTAAATATAGCAAGTTTGAGATTTTAAAAAGCTTTTCTCAAGTCATTAGTTACTCATTACTGTGCACTGTACTTCTAACCACATGCCTCTAACTTGTTTTTTTATGATCATGATAACTGCTAATGTTTCTAGTAACTCCATCAATTCATTTCATTCAATATTTGTTCATTTGAGGTTTCCTCTTTCATTTGGAAAATCTGTCACAAGACAAGCTGAGTGATAGAAAAAGGGACAGACTGAAAGCTGCTGCAAGGTAATGCTTGTCAAATTCACAACTCTGGAATGAGCTACACTTTTCATTTGAAGAAACTAACCAAGACATCTAGTGCTATAGGAGGTCATGCTA
Organism: Argyrosomus regius; assembly: GCA_946959425.1. Taxonomy (NCBI): domain Eukaryota; kingdom Metazoa; phylum Chordata; class Actinopteri; family Sciaenidae; genus Argyrosomus; species Argyrosomus regius. Next base: position 10,187,042 of record OX336898.1, read on the forward strand.
AGAAGGCCCAAACAGCTTGATTCCACTGAGCATGGCTCTGTGACATTGCATCCACAATAATGTTTTGGTCTTTCTCCACATGACTTTATGGCCCACCAGGAACTTTTTGCCATTTTTTAAAACAAATTTTTCCTTGATTTCCCCCATCTTCCCCCCTTATTGTCTGTTTTTAGAATTGGCCATCTGCACAGGGTGTTTTACATCAAAAATTGATCCGATTATATATGCTTTTTCTGTGTTTGATTTCCAGCCAGCTCTGTCTGCTTCATGCTGCTTAACGTAGCTACTTGCTGCCGCTGTCAAGAATAGACCAGCCGCTTATTCTCCGTGGAGCAGAGTGGAGAGCCGCTTTTGAAATGCCCTGCAGTGCTTCTGGTGGAATCACAAGTAATGTCTAGAACAACTGCGATCAACTGTGGACTAAGAGAAACCAAAGGATGTACGTGTCTGCTTTACCAGGGCCACAAGTGACAAGAAATAAACCTGAAAGCTCACGACCTGTAAATTTGTAGATGGTGGTGCTTCTCTTCAGAGTAGATGCAACTCTAAGGAGGGAGATGACAGTTGTAGTGGGTTAGGGGTCGAGAATCTCTTTACCATCTTGTTCTTTGCTGCTGTCTTATTTGCAGAGGCTTGCTTGGCGTTGCTTTGGGGAGCATCCTGCAGGCAAAAAAAACATGTGGGGGGGGGGTCCCGGATCCTGGTGTGTGGAGCTCAGTGTGTCCCAGCTCATCCTTGCTTGTCCTGATTATCCAAGCGAGTACATACAAATTTCAGTGTTTTGGCTCATACAGTAGGCTCATATAGAGTGTTTGGGCTGGACAGACCTTGTCAGATTGCTGAATAAACTAAGATATTGAAATGTTGTCTGGTAAAACAGGTCAAGGTGAAAAACATTTTTTGGTCTTTTGAGTAAACAAATCCTTCAAAACCATATGGATGTATTATATTCACACTGATCTCATCAAGGGGGGAAGAATGTGTTAAAGTGTGTTGGTTGAATTGATTTCATTTGTTGATTTTGAGTTATTCTTTAAGTGATCAGATGGTGGAGCGCAAGTGGAACCTCTGCTGATGGTGAGGCAGTAAAATATTACTGATTGTTTCTTTAAATACTATCCTCAAATATACTATACATGTATGACACAGTGGGAAACAGGAGGGGAAAGGCTCACCTCCTTGTATTTTTAAACCACTTCATAGAAAAGCTAAATCTGAAGAGCAAAATGATAAAGGACTTGTATTACAGGATAATACCTGCTAGTAATCACTAATGTATTCAGAAAGCCTACAAGGCATAGCCCGTGAACTCACTTAAATATGGATACAACAAAAACTCCCATCAAAATAAATATTCCATCTCTGATTCAGAGAGATAGTAAATTCATTTTTAAGAGATGCATTAAATTTGCACATTTTCTAAGGCAGTGACATGGATCTTCTTTATAAATTAGTTGGAGAATGTGAAACAAAAGAGAGAGATTTCCACCCATGTTGATTGGTTGTGATTTAGTGTGTGACAGATCAGAAAAAGGCTCATGGTGTTCTCTACAACCTGTGAGGGGGGTGGGGGACAATTGGCACACAGAAAGAAATGGCACTCTCCAATAGGTTTATTGCTCAGCCAAGACATCTGGGAACAGTGTCAACATGCACTCCAGGACAAGTCTCAATAGATGTGGCAGTTGGGTGGTGTATCTGGACCAAAAAAAAAAGTATATTTATAGAGTCTAAAGAGAAAAGCTTTGACTTGACTCTCAAGAGGGAAAGAGACAGTGATCAGGACTTGGCAGGCTGCTGTCTGCTGGTCCGAAAGATATATCATCCTTTTCACTCATCTATCCCATTCTGCCCATTGACTCAGATTTCTAGCATGTTGATGATGCCACTATGAACAATAAAAATGCAACAGTATCGATTACATGAGCTTGCCATGTCTTACATTTGATCTTGTAATATCTATTTATCTTGTTATGTCTATCATGTTGCATGTTGGTGTTTCTACCTTACTGCAATGAGGGAATTTTGCCTCAATTACCAGCTGATGAATGTGAACAGAGTCGGCCATGTTGTTTTGTTTATCATTTAAAAGCTGTAATTACATTTTGGCAATGGCAACACTTCCTGATGAAAAATCAGGACTTAATTAAAGCAATTTAATTATAAATGTAACATTTAGAACTGGCAACAAATACACTGTAGATCCTTCAGACTCATCCACACCTCTCTCAACTCCATTAACAGGTAAATTATTTAATTTCTACCTTAAGTCCTAATGAACATACACACTGAGTGAATTTGAAAAGAGAAGTCTGTGAGCACTGCACAAAAAAAATACTGTGCAGAACAAGTTGGCAAAACATCTTAAAAAAAAAAAACACATTAGTTTTTTTTCACCCACTTTTAAAAAGGCATAAGACACGGCTGCAGGAGAGCTCCAGCTCTGTTTTAGTTCTCTTTAGCGCATCAACAAATATCTACCGCTGTTCTCACTCTGCAGGACACAAACATGCAATCAAATGTGTGACTTTTTTTCTTGTTCACAGTGTGCTTTTGTTGTTGACAACCAGTCTTTTATTTATTTTTTTTCCTATTTTCCTTCTGACAGAGTTTCACCACTAAATATTCACATCTGCTGACAGATGCAGATCTGCCAGGCAGTGTTAATTTTTTCACTACACAGAGAGAAAGAGACAGAGTTTCACTTCCCACAACATTGTGATGTTGCTTTGAAAAAAGTGAAGAAAATAAACCCGGAGTTTTACTTTCTTCTGAATTTCCTTT